>OZ038371.1:142283299-142889217 GCA_964036015.1 Leptarthrus brevirostris
TAGAGTTTCTAGAGTTAGGCCTTGTAGAGTTAGAGCCTTGGATCCACATGAGATCTGGTAACTTTTTAACAGTGAAAGCGGTATGAGCTTGTGAGTCTTGGCAACCTTCTTTACATGAAATGTTTATGGTTGGGATTTAATTATTGAAAATATATTGTACAACAACATGTACTCGTATTGTACAATATTTGTCAGAATTTTCGGTGAGAACAAAGATATGCTGTAGAAGAAATTTTTTATCATGAATGATCTGTGGCTGTAACTTGCGGAATTCGGGGGTTGGGGAATGGCAGATTTTTGGGCATAACTCAACAAGTAATGCGGCTTATATATATTATAAACCAAAAAACTAATTTTGTATAAGGACTTTATGTAATTTATCGATTTACTTGATGGTACTTGTTGGAAAATTTTATTAAGCATTTTAAAAAAAAAACACTTGCTTTGTTCCAAATAATAAACAATGTTTATTTACGCTATTCGTCTTGTAATGGCATCATCAGGATGTAACTATATACGAAATGAACTACGCATACTGAAAGCTCTCTAACTATACAACAATAAAGCTGGATCTAATAACGGGCTCTTGTTACGAAAATCTTGTTGGTCATTATTTGAATACATGGCATTGTTAATTTCAAAAATCTCATATCTCTTTAAAATAGCCCCACCACTCAAATCATGCGTAAACGATATTTGTTTCATGTTTGTTTTCAATTAAGAGTTTAGACAATCTGTTCTTTGAATCTCGTCTTAAGTTTACGTTTCGTTTTACCGATGTAGATCGCTGAACAATTCATGCAACTAGTTTCATATATCTACTCCCCTTTTTTCTATTTTTTCTATGTTCGATTTTATTTTCGCATTTGATATTAGAGTCATAAAAGTTTAATTGTTAAAAAATGCAGTGGATATTATCTTGCTTCTAAGTAATTTTTTTAATTTTTGAGAAGTACCTTCCACATATGTAATTTTTTTCCAAATTTTTTGTAAAATATTATTGACTCTCGGAAAAATTATATTTTTTGTCTGTTTATAGTTTGTTTTTAAGAATTCATACATGGTCTTTTTTATCACCATTATTCAAAGCTATTTGAATAATTGTTTTTAGTTCCTTGCCAAAATTACTTTGATTTAAAGGGGGAGTTTTACCAATCGGTCTATCATGGAGCGAAAGGCTGCCAATTTAATGTTCCATGGGTGATTCGAAGTGTTAGGAATAACCGCGTCAGTAAAAGAATCTTTCTTATAACTAAATTTCAAAGTCAAGTTCATTATCTTAAATTGAAATCCTGAAGTCTAAAAAGTTTAATTTGTTATGCCATGCCTATTTCTACACCAAATATAATTTTACAAGTCACTATTTCTATTAAATAATTTATTTTCGACATGACACATAAAATATTCAGCAAAAAATGGGGTTGCTGCAACACCCATGGTAAGACCATCGTTTTGAGAAAAAAATTTATTATTGAACACAAAGTAATTCTGTTTCAAGGAAATATCTACTAGTTCCGGTAGTTGCATTGATTTCTCAGCAATATGTATATGTTGCTTTCAATATCTTTATGTAACATATTTCTCAGTTTATTCACCGGGATAGAAGGAAATAAATTAACTTTACGTTATTCAGTTTATGAACTAACTCACCCGAGTTCTTCATCGAATGAGATGAATTAAACTTGAAAATATTAAGTAATATTTCGCTTATTCTTTTAGATAATTTTTGTGCTGGAGCATTAATAGCCGAACACACCCGTCTCACAGGAAAATTTTGTTTATGCAGCCTAATTAGACCGTACATGACTGGAGCGGACAGATTACTTTTTTTGACCCTAAATCTATTTCAATTCAATTCAATTCAATTCAACTTTATTAGTGGATTAAGTACAATAAGAAAATACATTCTTTTAAATAGTACTTATAAAAGTTTTTGGAGAACAAACAATATGTTAATGAGCAATTTAACAAAAGAATTACTTAATGAACAATCCTTAAAACTATATCAAGTTTAGTAAATACTATATATACCTAAATGTAATATTTTTAATACAAAAGAAAAATAGAAGAATAACTCAATTTCAAAGTAATAATGTTACGATTTAAAGCTACAAACCACACTAGAGAAGCCAAGACCGCACTTAACGAGAGAAAAAGGAAAAAGTTCCAAACAAACTTAATCTATATTAATACAGTACTGCGTTACTAGATCCCTAAAACTCCGCACCGAGCCTACACGCTGCATATCGGCTGTTAAACGATTCCAAGCACGGATTGCACGAACAAAGTAAGAATCCTCCATGACTGAAGAACGAAAACTAGGTATCAGCAGGTCAGAGCGCCTTGGGGAGTTCAAAAAAATCAATTTTTCATGTAAGTAACCAGGATTCTTTGACGTAATAATTTGGTAAAGGGATGTCACAAGCCTACGCAATAAAAACTGCTCCAGCGAACAACCCAGCAGATGGTTACTATATCCCGACACATGATCAAATCTCCTCAAACGAAATATGAATCTTACACAGTCATTAAAAGCCACCTTGACTTTCCTTGAACAGATAGAACAAAGACGTGGGAAAACTCAAGGGTTCTGGGTTTAAAATCAAATCTGAATCATTTACAGCTTAACTACTTCCACTTGGAACTTAATTATTGGATCTGAATTTAGTTCTACTATGTTCATATTACTTAGGCAGTCATTCATCTTATTTATGTAAGTACGTTTCTCTAATACAACTACAGAATTCCCTTTATCAGCTTTTCCAATAATTAAATTATCTGTATCAATTTTACCTTTAATAGATTCTAATATTTTTCCCCTTATTTGTTCTGAAACTTTTACCTAATTTACTACATTCTTTGCTGCTTAAATCTCTTTCATCCAATGCCACATGTATTGCTAGGTTAACAAAATCACTTTTAGCATCTGGTAAGTGAGGTGCGTACTTCAAAACCTTGTTAAGCATTTCCAATTCGTCTGAGTTAAATGATGTGTTGCTTAAATTCACTAGGTATAGTTTGGTAAAAACACTGAGTATGAAATATCTCCTAAAATCCGTTGGTGGGAATATTCTTGGTCGTATTGTTAACTGAAGCAATTTATCAAGTTTGAACAGTTGTTTTTTGTATTGGATATAAGTCAACTCTTGAGTCTCCTCATTGCAGTTTTTAATAAGATCCAGGGTGATCATATGTAGATTTTTATTTAGTTCTTGATATACATATACATAGTACTGGTGTATGCTTTTATTATCTCTGAATACATGCTGAGATCTATTGTTAAGGCACCGTTCAAGTATTACGTAATGTAGTTAGGGGGGGGGGGGGGGTCAAGCAACGCTTACGTAACATTAAGTTTTTGTTAAAATTAAAAGTCTTAGCTGTTAATTTGTGACTCACGGCTTAGTTTATATGGTATATCTACACTACACATATTTTTTGACATACGGAAAGGGTCGCGTCACTGAGTATACAGACGTATATATGGCAAATAACCACAATAAGCGGTGTACCAGGAGTCCATAGTATGGACTCTAAGAGGTCAAGCAAAACCACCTAAACTACAAGCCATAAGCTTATGAATTTCATGCACACACATTACGGCCAAAGTGGGCTGAAATTTCGTTTAATTTACATTGCTTCTTATTCCGGTATTTTGCGCAGCATAAACTGCGTTACGTAATACTTGAACAGCCCCTAATATAATTAGGGAAAACTTTTCGATATTTGCGATTTATTGAACAGGATGTGGTTTGTCAAATATTAAATTTTATTTTTTATTTCTGTTTTTAAAATGGTTAATAAGATGTTCCAACAAGCGTCCTCAATTAAATTGTTAAATTACATAAAGTGCTTAGACATAAGCGGATTAATTGTGAACTATCGTCGTCTCAAAGTAAAACAAATTTTGTAGTTTTCCTCTCTCCACTATTTAATTTAAAAAATAAATATATTTCTAAAATTGTTTCATCGGAAGAAGTTGCCGGCAAATAACTTCTACAACTGTGCCAAATTTTAAGTCGATAGCAATATAAGTTACTGAGAAAAATGGCCGTGATATAGAGACAGACACCGAAGTCTCACCATAAGGATTCTTTGAACTTTTTGATACAAGACCCTAACATGTTCAAAACTTCTGTGGATTAAAATCGTAGTTACCTAATTATCTCTCACATATTTAGTTGCTGTTTTATGCTATTATTAAAAAAATGTATACATTTTATGTAACGCGATCCTTTGTACTAAGTTGTGGGTGCTCAACCGCATCCAAATTCTTAACTTTGAAAATCTCAATAAGTGATGGTGTCTGAAATCACAACCTATTGCTCTTGTTGATATTTATACAAATTATCAATCCCTTAAACTTGATCCTGGGTAACCATGAATATTTAAAAGGCGTGGTTTGTCTGCACCGTATAATTTCGTTTCTTCCAAACGCCTTTGACAGTCCTCCCTATGCATGGGTGCAACCGGGGTATATCGCAGGCAAGTGAGAGTTAAACCCTAGCAAACCCTCGAACTGTTCATTTCTTAAAATATTACTTAGAGTGGCTTGTGTGGTTTTATATTATTGAGCAGCCGATCACTGCCACCCTTCTTTATATTTCTCATGCCACGGGGTGAAATTCACGCGGGCTTTGTCCTCTTATTTTTACAGTGCAGTCATCAGTAAAAAGCAAATTTGATTTATCAGAGATTTTATTATATACGGATACAATAGGGTGAATCCGAGCTATTGACGGCCACTTAGAATGTTGGAATCAAAGGACCAAAGAGGATGGCACGCAGTGGAAGCAGTATAAAATACAATTTATTGTTTGTGGTTTACATCTGGTCATGTTATAAGGATCTGCGTTCGTATGGATTGAGTGTAGAAATGATATTATTAATGACAGCTTTTGCGGGTTTTGTGGGAAATTTAATGTTTTGGGATTGCAGATGTATGTATGCTTTTTGAGAAGAAATACGTACTTGAAATAAATGAATATTTGCTAATAATGTGTGACTTACGTATTATTTTATTGATCACGTCATTTCAATACGAATACTTGTTTATGAGTTATTGGAGTGATGTTTCTTAATATAGGTATATGAGTGAAACAACAATTCTTGTTTACACAAAACGAAGAATTTATAAAACACACGTATCAAGAGAGAGTAGATGATTTTTAAGTGATTTGTTTTCAAAAGAGTGATTGTCTCGGAATCACGCTTTGAGTTAAATTTAATAATAAAGTTTTGCATAGAATTTGCAATATACACTGCAAATATTTAAAAAGCTAGAACTGATCGAATCATATGGTTTTATAATGAGGGTAGTGTAACCTTTAATTTAGTACAACTACAAAATATTTAAATTAAGGCGCTCCAATTTTAAATAAAAATATAAAATAATAAAATTTTACTTGGTAAATAAATCTTCTCTTCTCAGGCAGATGAAATAATATAACAAGTGGAACACTACTTAAACATACACACAGTTTCAATCGGGTGCACGGTTTCTTAACCAAATTTTTGCGTGAATACATGCGACTACTCCAATTTGAACATACTCAATAAAATAATAATAATAATATATTTCATTCAAAGTTCAAGTACAAAGATTACATAATCTTAAAGTGTACGAAGTGATTTGGAATTAATAAATTTTTGGGTACATAAAAGTATTACCTAAAATCTTACACTAAGCTAATACTAGAATTTAAAACAGATACGTATAATATAAAAGAAGAAAAAGTAAATAAAAAATAAATTTAAGCAAATTACCAAAGAAAATGAAAAAAAAATCAAACAAAAGAAAAGCTTAATATTATTATGTACTTAATGAGAAGATAGCACCCAAATTGCTGTGGTGATACTTAGAATATATTCAATGTCTTTATGGATTTATAGAAAACTCTGTTGGACCCCGTACGCTAAATATTATGTGGTAACAGATTCCACTTACGAATACTTTGGACAAAGTAAAAACGTTCGCCATACTGAGATCTATACCGTGGGATTAATAGGTTGGTGTGTCTGGTCGATTGCAAGAAGTCCAACTTCTGGAACAAATATGCAGGTTGTTGGCTGTATATAAATAAGTTTGTGGAGAAACTTCAGTCTACGATGCGTCAAATAGGTTTCTACAGGATGACCAAGCAAAGATGTTGTATAGGAAGAAATGTGACTATTCCGAGGCAACTTGTAGACAAAATGCGTCACGTCATTAAACGCCACCAAGAGTTTCCTGCGACAGACTGAGTCAAGAACTGAGAAGATTATACAACCATAGGTAAAATTAGGTATAATAAGAGCTTTCACGAGTTTTTCCCTTACGTGCAGCGTTAATACACTGGAGTTCAACCAAAGCTGCCGTAAGCAACCGTATATCTTTCCAATCGTAGCATTAATGTAATTGCAACAAGTGAAATTAGAGTTAAGCGCAAATCCAAGGCTTTTAACTGAACTTACATAGCTAGTCTAGAATTTTTTAAGAGTATCGTCGGTAAATTATTGGAATCGAAATCGCGCTTGTAGATCGCTAAGCAATACGACTTGCTAGAATTCAACGCCGGATTATTCTGTTCAGACCAGTTATATATTCGTTCCAGATCATCATTTATTCTGCACGCGCAATCTTCAATTAAGCCGATTGGTCTACTCAGATAGATTTGTACGTCATCGGCATATAAATGAATAGATGCATCTTTGATAACATTTGGAAGATCGTTAATGTATAGGCTAAGGAGTAGAGGACCGAGTATAGATCTCTGTAGTACCTCGCAGTTCAGAAACACGCTTCTTGAGACAACATTTTGTACTTTCACAAATTGACTGCGACCATCTAAAAAGTCTTTTATAAAACGTATCGCGGATGAAGAAAACGAGAATTTACTACTCAGCTTTGTAAATAGTTTTAAGTGATCTATTGAATCGAATGCTTTGCTAAAATCAAGCAAAACAAGGATTGTGAGATAGTCATCATCTAACGCCGAATGAATGTTTGACGTTACCTTTAGCATAGCTGTCTCAACTATGAAATGAACGGAATCCAGATTGCCAAACAGATAGAAGATTGTTTCTATTGATATAGTCCATAATCTGCGTGTAGACAATCTTTTCTAGTGCCTTGGCTAAGTAACATAGAAGGCTAATTGGGCGATATTCGTTTGGGGATGATGCAGTCGATTTTTTTGGGACAGGAACCACCAATGCTTGTTTCCACTGGTTAGCAAATTTTGATGTAACAAGACTTTTAATATCGTTGGTGCTATAATTTTAATAAATCTCGGTGATAGACCATCTGGTCCTCTTGTATCCGATTTAATGGAATGCAGTGCTATTAAAACCTCACGCTCGTCAACGCAGTGGAAAGCAAAGCCATCAGCTGAGAAATTTTCAGTAGTATAAGCTTGATATTCACCTAAAGCGCTTGTTGTAATACGATTGCTTTACTAAGCCAGAAGTATTTCTGAAATACCCTTACTAAAATGTTCGAATGTTTAATTTTTTACATTTTATTTAGCGCATAATTACACTACCATTTCGTTGAACATCTAAAATAAAAGCACAGGTTCAACGAACGACAGAAAATGATATCTTCCCGTAAAATGAAAATGGAAAACGTTTACACTAAGTCAGTGAATGACCAGACGAAGAAGACGATACTTGATCCACATTGAATCACACATACTCTTCTTAGTAAAGAGCAAAATAATTCTTCTTACCTTTATAGGTTAGTAAAGAAAGGTCGTTTCGACTGTTAACAAATGTTCTGAAGAACACTTCCGTAATTCAGTTCAGTTCTGATAATTAATATTTGTATATTTGTGTAATATCAAACATTTTGTGTAGTTAATAAATCTTTAGTTTTGAGAGAAATAAATTTTGCTATTATTTAACTTATTTGTCGTTACCTACCTCGTGTGCGTGTTTTACCTTCATGCATTTAAGCCTTACTTAATTAATTAACTCTGAACTTAATTTCCATTACTAAAACAATATCAAATAATTAAAAAGTGACAATTATCAGTACTCGTAGCTCCTCTTGCTCCACTATGGATTAGGGAAGAGATATTTTTATATCTCTTTAATACGAAAACTAATTCAAATCAAATAAAATGGTGATTAAATGTAGGTATACACTAGTTTGCAGCGAGCGTGAACATTAGATTTGTGCTGAAATGGGGCTTGATAATTCTAGAACATATTATTTTGTAAAAGATTTGTTAACACAAGTTTTAATTTAAACTCCCAGAAAAAGTCTGAGTATTGAAACAACTTAAAAACAAAATTTTACAACTACTTATAACATGACAACGTATATCTAGACTTACCTGTATTAATAATAACCAGTTTAAAATACATATTTGATATTGATAATATATAACAAAATTTGATATGGATAATGTATGAAAAAACTGGTATTTAATCGATTCAATAGTATTAGCAACCTTGATTGTAAATAATTGTAAAATGTATAGATATCAGGGTGCTTAGAAAATAAATCGAATGTTTTTTAGTTCCCATTGCGTAAAAAAATCGCCAGTAACTTAATTCTGATCTACACCTAAAATTATATATGTAGAACTCCCAAATTTGAGTTTCTTGGTTGACCCATTTTTGCAGTGGATGTGTTTAAGTTTTTCAGGAAGCTTGAGTGACCTTTTAAACATATGCAATGAGACTCCAATTTTGCAGAAGATTTGTTTTATAGAATACTAACTTTTTACGCAATGGAAACTAAAAAAAAAATTTAGATATTTTTTGAAGCAGCCTAATAGATATATGTGTCCATAATTATGAAAGTAGTCTAATATGCTAGATACACGATAAGCATGAATGATCATTCGAGGAGAAATGATCATTGCACAGCCTGTGTGTAATCACATCATAGGAACAATTATCATTCCTATCGTCATTGCATGAATTACGTCCCTACAAGCTCATTCAATGCCAATGAACATTCCTACTTGTTGTTGGAGGCGGTTGCTATGGTGAAATATGATAACTTATTGGAAAAATTTAAAAAATTGGAAAAGATGTGCAATTTTTAGCAAACCATCGATCGAATAACTTCATTGAAGCAATGAGCATTCCTGCTTATCGTGTGTCTAGCATATAAGTCAGCGCATAAAATGTGCCAAATTTTAAATTAAAAATATAATACAGTAGTGGCTCAATAATCCGGACAATAAAAACCAGGCGTTGTACGAATTATCAAATTGTCCGGTTCTTAGCTTAATCTGTCGTCAGATATATGTTGTTGTAGAATCTTATCCGTAACAACACTGACGACTTGGGCGAGGGCAATACAATTTTTTTACGGATAGTATTAATGTGAATAAAAGAATTTTGAGTGAAATTAACAAAAAATATGGTTGGTTGTAAATTATTAAAAGCCACGGAGAAGTATTTAAGAAATATTTAAGTGAGGCAAGTTAAACTGAAAAAAAGGCTGAACTTTGTATAGTAGTCCAAGAGTAATGAATAAATAAAAAGGACTAAAATTACACAAACTATTCAAAGGTAAGCAGAACGTGATTAAAAATATTTAGTGCATTAAAAATCAATAGATGTTTTAAACCATAAAATTGTGGCCAAGATATAGAAAATGAAGTGCTTCAGTCATTTAAAATTCTGAAACAATATGGGTAGACTTTTCGTTAATTGTCACTTTCCCCATAAACACATATTTTTCTTTTATAGAATTAATCGAAATTACATTTGGCATTTGGTGGAATTTTTGACTTTTCGTGAACATTTTATATAAATATAAACAACGCTTGCTAAATTCTACTAGTAGCAGCTTAGCCACTCATATATAACATATTTTTCGCTGAACTTAAATACTTTTGACTAAATATTTGGTCAGTTTTTGTTTTTTTCAAAACCGCAAACTTAATAATTTCGTCAATTTGTATATTCCACCAAAGTGGACTCTCAGTTACTTTATTTTTATTCAATGTGGTTAAAGCCTAGGGGAAACCCCTTTGATGCGTTAGCATGGTTTTTGCCGGAAGTGAATTAGGTTAAGGGAAATGAGGAAACTTGAAAGTCTTGTTTTTCCATTGCTGCGAGCTGGGTCTGAAGACAAGATTTTCCGCATCCGCTTCACCTCATCCCTTTTCTTTTTGTCATGAACACTGGATTCATGCCCTCCAGCTTCCTTAGGATATGGCGTGCCCTATCGCACCGCCTTCTCTTCTTCTGTCCCTGGGAAGACTTCTTTTAAGGAGCTTAAGGGCTTCCTCAGGATATGGCGTGTCCTCTCGTATCGCCTTCTCTTCTTCTGTCCCTCGGAAGACTTCTTTTGTGGAGCTTTAGGGCCGAATTTGTCTTCCTGGCCCTTGCCCGGCGACCTTACGAGCTCCTTCTTCGCTCAGGCTCCCCACCCCGTCATGCTACCTTCGATGTCCGAGACATCCGGCAGCTGTGCCTCCTTTTTCTTCTTTAAATAAAATATTTTAAAGTTCTCCATACTGGTCTTACGATTAGGGGATGCAAAAAATTTCCACAATCATCTTTTTTTCATTTTATGAAGTAGTAAAACCTTAAAAGACTTATTTTTATTTCAATAAAAAGAAGGACTTATACTTAAGCAAATCCCAAATCTTACACATATAACGTATAGACCGTTTCGGATAATTTTATTTTGTTGTTGTATCTCGCGGATTAATATCATGATATGAATGTTGTCTGAACGGTAAGATGGGGGTAGGGGAGGTAGGAGCTTAACTTCTTAACGGTTAAGCCGATTTGGATATTGTACAGTAAGGTCGAGATTATTATCGCATCATCAGTAAGTTTGAAGTATTCGGCACGTTGACATGATCACAAATTTATTTTTCTATTTTCGCCCTTGCGGGGCATAGGGCGGAATAAGAACTTCAGGGGGTTCGACGGAAACAATTGCAAATGGATCTAGAAATTAAGGTGGATTTCGAACCACAGACAACTCCAATGACTTTTTAGCGTAACAAAAAAAACATAGGTCGCCGCCGATGGGGTTGGTTCGAAACTGAGATCTTAATGATGGAAAGTAAAGGTAAATTTAGTGCATGTAAACCCTATATTACTAGTAGTTATCACAGCACAATGCCTAGTATTAAAAATTTATTTAGTAAGTGCTTTGGAAACAGGGATAGGTGTTAAAGCACTTAGAAGACCTGAGTATCTACAATCAAAGACCAGAGACAGTCAAGGAAGCTGACCCTTCGAAATCAGTTGATGATATTGCAGAATATCTATGCGTATCTAGGCGGATTCCCTAAGACCGTAACTCAATATTTCTCTATAGTGGAAAGGGTTGAATAGCTGGATAAGTGGCTATCCCAAGTAACCGAATTACGAGAAAAAATTCGTAGTATGGGACTCAATACCATAAGTCGGAATGACTGCAAGAAATTAATTGCCACTATGACAAAACGAATAAGTAAGTAAGTTGATCATGACAACACATGGTTTCTAAAAAAAGTTCAAGCCACCTTTTAAATGTCAGAATTGCATAATACAAGGTCTATTTTATAACAACCAAAATTCATTTATTTAAGATTAATACAAGCTATAACATGATAAAATAAAAAACTAAAAAAAATACAAGCTATAACATAACAGTAATACTACAAGCTATAATAAATGATAAGTCATAATAAATAGTATAAGCTACCATATGAGCTATAATTATGGTAAATACAAACTGGGAGGAAGAAGAATTAAGAAAGGCGATCAAGATGGGAGGGATCATGATATAAGGCTCCGTGAAGGGATAATTTACTCAGATGGAAGTCAAAGGAGGAAAGGTCGTGGACTTTTCGTAGCATCCTGGTATGTTTTCAAAGTCGCCTTTACGAAAATTGAAGGAAAGAGATGACTCGGAACTTGAAAGAGCGTGAGGGTGTTCGTAGGAGAAAACGAAGAACAGGGGAGGGTGGGGACGATCGAGGGAGGAGAGGAGATGGTTGCTTTCCGCGACAGCCGAGTTAACTGGGTCTGAGGAAAAGATTAAGTCTAATTGTCTGTCCAGAAAGTTCCTGACTCCGCTAACTTGAAAGAGACTTGAGAGAGCTGATCGGTAAAAAAGGTTTCTTTGGCGGAAGAGGCGTTAAGGGGGACAAAGTTAGAACAATCCTCAGACAATGACCATTGAATACTGGGAAGGTTAAAGTCACCCAATAAAATAAATTCATCGGAGGCGTTAGCGTTCTCAAGCAGGGTGTCGATCGCTTCAATTATTGGCTCGTAGGCATCTAAAGGTTGAGAGGGACGAATATAACAACAAAGAATGTTCAGTGTTAATTTGATACATACAAATTCTGATATTGTAGAGTCGGAGGTCTTAGCAGGTTGGCATCATAACGGTTGCGAGTAGCTATGAGAACCCCGTGACCTGGTGGATCATTGGTGCCTACACAACCGTCAACACGGAAAATGGTATAGTTTGGAGGGAATAGTTCGTTGTCGAGAATTGCTGGTGTTAGATTGGTTTCAGTTAAGGCAAGATATCGTCCCGAATTTGTGGGAGTTAAGGAAAATATTGCATGTTTTTGTGCGAAGTCCTCTAATGTTCTGATAATAGACTGACAAGCTGCTGGGAAAAGGTACTTGATCGGAGACCGCAGGTGCTTTAGGGGGAGCGAAAGTAGTTTAAGGAGGAGTCGTTGCGACTTTTTTGTAGATGGGAAATACGGCGAGAACTGACGTACGCAGCATAGGTGGATAGATCTTCTGAAACCTTATGCGAAGGGATATTGAATGATTCATGGTACTTAGTGAAAAGTTGGTGTAAGACGGTTGGGTCTGTGGGCAGGCCTACTTGAAGTATACTTAACATGATGTTGGTGCTAGTTTTACCGTCAATACAGACGGACTTCGGTTTGTCGTGCAGATAGGCTAGAAATAGACGTACGTTTTCATAAATGCGGCGGTCCCATAAAGAGATATCGCCCATCGTTGGAATCCGCAGAAGGAAAATTCAATTTAACTGTAGGTAGGATTAGGGGATCGATGTATAAGTGATGTTGGGATGAATGAGTTTTGGTTAGGGGAAGGGGCGCATTAGCGGTGGTAGATGTATATTGAGATGGGGTGATAGTGAAGGTAGATGATGGCTTGTAATTAGGTGGGCATGCGGAGGAAGCAGCGAATGCAAGGTTTGGTGTATGGGACAGACGGAACTCAAAGCAGAGGTGATGGGTTTTCGGAAGATGATGGCTTGTGGTTAGGTGGGCACACGGAAGAAGTTGGAAGTGCGTGTTTAGGTGGATGCGCTGGATGTAGAGAACTCAAAACAGTGGTGGTATTGTTGTCGGCTGGGATGGACGTGTTCGAGGGCTTAGGTGTAAGCGGAACGGAGGAGTTAAGGGTGTGGTGGGCATTTAAATAATATCATTTTTTACATAAATTTGTACGTTGTTATACATACATAATTCAACTAATTTAATTAAAATATGACATTAATAATAGCTTTATTTATCCAACCCACATAAACGACTCAACGTCAATGCATTTAATAAAAGTATGTAAAATTTTCGAAAATTATCCAATTAGCTTCTTATCAGTATATCTAATAATTATGATTTTTATGATTAGTAGCATTTTTTATATTTGTAACATTTACTTAATTTTGAACCGACTTCCCAAAAACGAAAATGTTCTAAGTGGTTCTCGAAATTTAGGGCACATTGGAAGAAAATTGATGAAAATTATTAAAATGCTCTTGTAAAAACCTACCGATCAAGTGGAAGTTGGAGTTGCAAAATTAGTGTTCAGTAACGTGATTGCTTTAAAAAAATTGTAATTAAGCTAGAGAGCGAGAAGACGTTGTCAACCTTTGTTCAAACAGATACAGCCAAGCCATGGAGTTGGGTCAACTGTTCGAGCCTCGTTCTCCCAGTGAGCTTTTCATTTTTTTTTATATATGATGTTGCTAAAGCTCAGCCCTATGATGCTAAAGCACAGCTTTAGCAGGAAAAAAATTAAGGGTGATTGAAATGGGTCAAAAGGTTGAGTGAAGGAGGTGTCGATGTACGCCCCGCTTGAAAGTTTCGGGCTCATAATATGAGGGAAAAACAGAAGATGGTAAACTGTTCGACATTCATGTTGTTCTGCTTCGAAAAGATTCCCGAAATTTCACGGTACGTCCAAATTTGACCTGGAGAGTATAGGAATAGACGCGACTTGCAGCTCTTGTATCGCGCGATGTCATGTGTCTACAAGGAATCAGGCTAGTAATTTCATTAAAACAATGCCCGTGTAAATAGCGATGGAAGAGTGAGAGATAACGGATAAATATTTTTTACATCTTTGTAGAAAACCCAATAATTTTATCACACTTTTAGCGATTGCAAAAATACATACATACATCTCAATACCCAAGATATTTAGAGAGTGAAATAGGTTGAGGGTGAACTGGGCGTTTTGAAGGGACATTAAACAGCATTGAGTTTTGGATGCATTAAATAAAACACAATTTGCGCTGCCCCAATCGAAGATCATAGAAATGTCGTTGTTTAATAATCCAAACATACGTTCTCGATTGATTTCTGTAGCATTACTACGTAAATTCATTACAGAATCAAGAGAGTACGCGGAATCAAGGGTATCTCTCGTCGGCAAAACTACAGTCAGCGAAATTGATTTAAGTCCACGTTACTCTTTAAGAGATTTTACGGGTGTTGCTCAACCTGGATATAACCCAATAATAGTGTGAAATTGATATAAGTCCTCTTGCAATATTTTGATAAAAATCGGTAGAATAAAAGCACATTTGAATTTTTTTGTAACACATTAATATATAGAAAGTTCAATATTAATATTTTGTTTGTCCTCCATTATGCTTACTTGTTTCAAAAATTCGGTTTTTCATTGTTTTCACTAAATGTCTCAAACTTTCAATACTTATTGTGTTCCAAGCGTCTTTTATTCTTTTTTTTAAATTCTTTTGTATTGTTAAATTGTCTACCTCTACGATATACTTCGCGAGCTAATATTCCCCAAACCATTTCTATTGGGTTTAAGTCCGGGGAACGTGCTGGCCAAGCAAGAACTTCGATGCCCTTTGAAGAAAGCCATTAACGGGTTTCACGTGCGCTGTGAATCCGAGCGTTGTCATGTTGGAACTTCCAATTCGATGGGTGGTTGTCACCTCCGAAATCGACGAGAACTGCATCTAAGAGCTCAATGTAGTTCTTGGCTTTCATTTTGTGCGAAACCCAACATATGGGAATTTTCCCATAGTAGCTGAAAGCTGCACATACCATGAAGGCTCCTCCACCGAAATTTTGGGATAGCGCAATCTCCTTATCTTTCCTTATAGTAAAACTGGCAACCATACGGCCCGTACAGGTTGAATTTTTTTCATCAGATAAAATGATATACGACCGCTCTTTATCCCATATGTCTAATGTGCCGTTGAAAAATCCAGGCGGGCGCATTAGTGTGATTGAATTAAAGTAGGTTTTTTAGCCATTTTTGTCCATCGGAATCGGCTATTCTTCGACAAAATTTGTTGAACGCGTATTGTTGTTATTCGAAGATTCAAATATGATTTGATTTCACCAGCAGTTTTTTCCCCAAATTCATTGATTTTTGCTTCAGTGAAATTTTTTATTAAAATATTTCCCGTAAGCTTCAGCTTTTTTCACATATGTAATTATTTATTACAAAATGCGATTATTAAATTTTTTTTAGCTATTTCACGGTTTGAAAGTCCACTGTCTTTATAAGTTACAAATTTTTTCTTTTCCTCCAAACTTCCCTTTGCAATTTTCCCAATAACATTAAAATAACTCTTTAATTTAAGTTAAATTTTAGGTTATAATTGATTCTTTCTAATCAATTTCTATGTTTTTACACGAATAACTCACTGTGCTCACTTTATTTTCACGGTGCACCAGAATAAACTGCGTAGGATTTAAATCAATTGCGCACTTTCATAATCCCAGCCAGTGATACGACTAACCGTAATGTAACAGAACTGTGGCTAATTTTATATCAAGTGTTGCCAATTTCAACAAAAAGATAGCTTAAGGAACAAGTAATATTGAGGTAAATACTTATATTCTTAAAGTTAATGTATAACGGAAAAATTTTAGTTATTTTATATGATAGGGTAATGGACTTTAATCAATTTCGCGGACTGTATGAATACGATTGAGAGGAAGGGATAAAAGGTCATAAATAAAAATAAGAAATAAGGTTGATGAAAGAACTGAACCCTGAGGTGCACCGGCATTTATGTAGTAGGAATCAGATGTAACTCCGTCAATTACTACACGGGTTGAAGGGCCTGACAAAAAAAACTCTCTATCCATTTAACGAGGTGAGGGTGCAGACCAAAAGCGTGAAGTTTGGCTACAAGGGCAGCATGCCAGACTCTACCTGCGAGTTGATGAGTGATTGAAAGACTTTAGATAAGACGGAAGTTAGTACAATTGATTAGTTAAAGGATCGCATGCCTCTCCGTTTTTAAGTATCGGATGGACATGCGCAAGTTTCCATGAACTTGGAAACACTCCTGTTGAATATGACATATGAAAAAGTTTACGCAGAGATTTAACCAAAGCAGAGGCATTTTAAAACCAAGGGTGAGAAACCATCAAATAGACTTGGTTTCCGCTTAAAAAAGAAATAAATTAAAAATACACTCCATCTAGCTCGCAGGATATATATTTTTGGACTCCTGCACGCACATATATATTTTTGGACTCGTGCTTTTTCAAGGTTTCATTTGATACCCCACTCGATGATATTGAAAAATTTTTTACACCCCTCACCCCCTCTACCGAAAATCCTGATAATTAATCAATAATGCAATCATGATAATTTTCTTGCAATATACACCGTATTCTCAATGTGCATCATTATGGTTAGGTTAAGGTATAGCAATTTTTAAGCGTTGGAGCGTGGGATGCTAATAATGGTAATTTTAGACGTCGACTTTTGGTTTTTGTTAATTAATTAACCCATTTTGTACCTACTCAAATGTATCTTTAATCTTGTAGATAGAAAATCTTAAGATTAATAAGATCATGGTGTGAAGTACTGCTTCCGTTTTGTGACTCTTTGGTGCATCTTAACCTAATTACATGAAGTTTATTAACTTAAATACATTTTAAATTCAATTTGAGACTTTTAAATCCAGCAAATTTGGGTTTTTTTAAATACATATTTTAAAGAAATTTTTTTATGCAGCTCACTTCTTCGGACACATATTATTTGAAGTAGGTACAATACAAGTCTTATGTTCTTAAGATGGATTGTGTATCACGCCAGAAAACTTGGCGAGGGCTTAACAGAAAATACAAGACGCAAGATTTTTAATATTTCCGCAATGAGCACTATTCATGAAATTATCGAAAAAAAACTCAAAAATGTCAAATATAAGATTGATGCTCATTTGATGCGACTAACAGAACGATTTCCACGCTCGTGTGATTTCTTATTTATTTATTTGATTCCGGGTTTTCACATTTTTTTACAAAAATTGTAACAAGGCTTTGTGAGGAACTGTCTGAACGTGGAGTTTTGTGATTGATCATCAAACCTTATTGTATGACGTATTGGCTTAGCGTAGAATTAATCTTTATGGGCGCACATCTTTTATTATAATGAAATAAAATTCCTCTGATTAAATTACGGCGTAAAGTACAATTGAAAATGTAGAGCTTCCCTTACTTCCTTCAGGACCGCAATTTAGTTTTATACCGCATATATAAACAGACACCATGAATTGAAGGCAGATCCACTTTTAACACTGGGAGTAACTTTGCCTCAGTTAGTCTGAATTAAATCTCTTGTTTAGGGGGAATGCGTAACTGTTCGTTATTGGTTGGTTTACCCTAACCGCAAAATGAACAAGGAATCATAGCGAAGCCACAATCATTGACGTTTTCCATTGACACGTTCAAAACTCGGACCATAAATTACAATAATTTCCACCCTTCTGCACCTATTGTTGTCTATTATGCTGGATATATGGCGCGGTGTTTACTTTACCACAAAGGGGCTACAGAAGTTGCTGAAGTGTTCGACTTCTTAATGCATTTGCCGGAGATTTTTCTTCGAAGAAGTGCTGCAACAAAGACCATCTGTGTCTTCTATTCAGCTCCCTGAAAATGATGCGCTTTTATATCATCAAGAGTTGAGACCAAAAGAATTCTGAAATTGAGCTGAGGTAATTCCTTGACAAAATTTCAGATGTAATAATAATTTGGGACGTGGCGTGGAGAAATAAGGTTGACAACCGCAGCGGGAAAGGTTTATTACGCTGAGAGGACATAAGTATCTAAGTGAACAGGAATTGACCTTGACTAATTATTTAGAAATGCTGCATTAGAGATTGTCAAATTAAAATAGATTTAAGAATAAAGATTGATCGCAGTCAGTTTCATTCGAAATTTACGTACAGGCCAAAAACAAATATTTAGTCATAACGGGAGTATACCTATTATCTATGGATTAATATTATTTTATTCGGAAAGTAAGTTAGTAAGTAAAATAAAGTTTTAGTTGAACTTCCCTGAAAAAGCGTGTTGGAGGTTGGCACCTAAATATATATTTGTTGTTGCAGGCGTAGTCTCTTTTTGTGGAGTCTCAAACCTAGTGGTTCTTTGTGTCTTAAATATGGGTTAGATGCATTTTAATTATTTAATTTATAATTAATTAATTATATTGAGATCTACTCAACGCAGCGACATCAAACAAACGCCAAGAAACTACTACCCCAATGACCTTTACAAAATTGCCAACAATTTTCATCTAACTGCCACCATTGCAAGTACAGTCACTTCCAAATGTGAAACATGTTTTGCGATTACCTAAAATTCAGAATTTTCCCAAATTTTTACCGAAATTCATGTAATTAATAATCCTGTTTTTTATTTTAATTATTATTTCCAAAGAGGTACAATAAGTCCAAGTGGAGAAAGGATGTAGAAATTTATACGTAGGAAACCTTTTGGAGAATATTATGAAAATCTGCAATTTAAAGAAATTAAACTCATACTAACCCTAAAATGATTTTTATTGAATTCGAAACTTATTACAATTGCGCTTAACGCGAAACTTACTACAGAATGCGCCGAAGCTCCATCGTTGGTAAAACATTTCCCTAAGATTATCCCGAGTGATGCCCCTTAGTAGATCTGGCAGTGTATTCTCCAAAAAGTCCGCATGAATTTGGTTAATAAGCACTTACGGCAAAATAAATGGTCCTATTAAATAGGTACCGATGATAACAGCCCAAAAATTAGCATAGAATTTGGGCTGGTATGAGGCCAACCTTGTCCTATGTGGGTTAGTATTTGTCCAAGTATGGAGCTTGTGGAAGTTTGTTATACCATCACCGGTAAATTGCGATTCATCCGTCCACAGAATTCGGTCCAGAAACGCACTCTTCTCAATGTCGCATTCCAGAAGCCTTAATCAAAATTCTAATCTTCTCACGAAATCGCCTTTCAGTAGTCCTTTGATTGGGGTATGATGACATCGACGTAATCATCCTCTATGAACAACCCTTCGAACTTTAACTGAATAATTGGAGACAGAAGTTCAATTGGTTGGGCGCCACGACCACCACGCCATGGTTCCCGTGTTTGAGACCAGGTTTCCCCGTGGGTTTTTAAAATTGAATTAAAATATCCACTTCGTCTCTGGGTTGTTATCTAGCTCGCAGCAATGCAAAAACATCTTTCGATTCATCTCGGGTTCCTTTCAGGGTCTTGCCCGACGAGAGTGATTATTTGTTGCTGGACGTCGGTAGAATCTTTCGATGTTTCAACTTGCAATTCCGTGCTGTTTGAAGTTACTCTTACAGTTACTGTTCACTTTCGGAAAGTCCGCGAAAATACTCTTCTTTAGGGTACACGTCGTAGTTGCGTACCAAGGGTAGGGCATGAAGCGCGTGTGCCCTGGGCGCAAAATTTTGATGATTGTCCTGGTGATTATTTTCGCTTGATGTGCCACTGGCACGCAGATTGGGCGATCTTCTTTAATATTCCAATACAGCCGCTCTATCTTTTTCGTCTTCTACACAATAAATGTAAATTATACCCGCGTATTCCTCAAAAGTAAATTCTGCGAATTTTTAATAATTTTAGCTTAAGGTTAAGGAGTAAGGTTAATTCGATACAAAAAAAGCATATTTTCGATAATTTTTTTTGGCAACACAGTTAATATATATTTATTTCTATAATTACTACATCATAAAATAACATTTGAAGAACATTTCGTGAAATTTTCATTAATTTTTATGAAGAAATGAGCCATTGACAGCGAATCTCCGCGGACGTCTAAAAAAAAAGTTTGATTGCGGTGCCCCTCATAACTCATCATTGGATCATCTCAAATCAAAAAACCAAAATGATTTTTTTAGTTCATAAGTTTCTGCAGGTAATGACGTCGAATTTTTTTTTTATTGATTTTTCAATTTTTTACAGCACTTGGAAGTCAAAATGCCGATTTTTCATCAAAAAAATAGAAAATTTTGTGATTTTAAAATACGTTAAAATTAAAAAAAAAAACTCGACGTCATTACCTCGTCATTTATGTGAAGAAAAAGTGTGCAAAATTTCAAAAGGATCGGTGCAGTTGATTTTTAACTACAGTGGGCACCGACTCTGAAAAAGCTAAGGGTGAGAAAACTAAACTAAACCTTCCTTTAAACACGCTGCAGCGTGAAACCGGACCGGAGAGGCGGAGACTTACAATCCCATATCTCCTTTAGTTTGACTCTAATCGACTTTAAATTTTGACACAATGATCTTAATATGTTGTACATTAATATAAGAAAAGAAAAAAAAATGAAAAAAATAATAATTAATACCTTACTCCTCCCTTAAAACCACTCCTAGTTATTGATTTGTTTTTCAACTATGATCGATATTCTTGCTGACTGTCCCCCTTTTAGAGCACAATTTCCATCAAGAAGGTATTAGTAACAGAACGCCAGGATACTTGGGTGTTATCACCTAACCTGACCTAATAACGACAATAAAATAAATTAGACCTTTTTATAATTTTTTTACAGCAGTTATTAAAATTAGCTATCTGTGTACCCTAAACAACGAGGAATTTTCTAACTGCAGTGCAATAAAATAATTAGGTAGTCAGGGACTTTCAGGGAAGTGGTTTTTCAAATACTTTCTCCACCTTGGCATGTTGTACCTTTTTGAAAATTTTGGGAAAATTCTGAATTTTATGTATCGCAAAGCATTTTTTCAAATTTGGAAGTAACTACCTGCAATGGTGGGAGTTAGATGCACATTGCTGACAATTTTGAAAGGGACGTTCAGATGTTAATTTTTTGGCGTTTGTTTGATGTCGACGCTTTGAGTAGATTAAATGATAAAAATAAAATAATGATGTTCATACCATGAACATTTCAAATTTATGAATCATATAACTCTCAAACGGTTGAGTACGGATTCCGTACCTAGTTGCAATGACATTGTTCTTGTTGTACTGACAAAAGAATATCGTCAAATGCAGGTTTAGAGGTCTTCTTATAAAAGTGTTATAAATGTTATAAACAGTGCATGTTTTTCCTGTAGTCATACGTGTTCCTCTTTTTCTATATTTTCAAATATTTTAAGAAAACAACACAAATAAAAAGAAATACCGATTAATAATCATTTTTTACCGTGGTTAAAAACAATATTTCTAATTTTCTAATAACATTTATAAACTATTTTTAAGTGCAAGTCTATATACACTTAGAAAATGGAAAGAAGTTAGTTATTTCTGAAACGTACTAATATTGACGAAGAATTGATAGTTGCTTATATCATAGCTGGCATGGAAAATCAAAGCCAAATAAAGACTTCACATGTCGGACTTATTCTCATCCTTCAAACTATTGTCCTCATAAAGGGAAATGTCCAGAACCGCAGAAGCCACGCGAGCTTACAGAGAAGACAAGTCAGAGTCAAGATAATCGTACATCATTTCCTAATTACATTCTTAAAGTTAATATAGCAAATCGTAAATTCATTGCCTTAGTTGATACTGGTAGTTTTGTTAGAAAGACTGTCTACGAAGCTTTACAGATGCACGCAACCGGATCCTAGTGTCGCTCTCACTGCGTTTGGTCATAACATAAGCAGGACCATATTTTCGATCCGATTGAATCTACAAATATTTGATGAAAGCTACTAAGTGCAAGGTCACATTGTTCCCGATGAGTGGCTAACCGAGAATATATCCTTAGAACTCTGTTTCATTATAGGACAGATGGACTTCTGTATAAGTTACCGTGACTTATTATAGAGAAAGGTGAACTTTGGCATGGAATTTGGAATGAACTAGCTGAAAAACATTTGGAGCATGCATGTAATGACGCCATAGGTGCTGAACTGTTGAAAAGTAAATTTATAAAAAGACCAAAGGGCAAGACATGGGTTGTATGATAGATTAAGTTACACCTTCGAAGAAAACTATTTTGAAAATGAGTTTACCTTGAGGAAAATATCCTTTATTATAAGATATATGTAGCCACACCTACAATTGATAATTCTAACTGCGATCCCATGGAGAAGAAAAGGCTAGAAAGGATAGAAAAATCTTTCAACTTTAATGGCCTTTTTATTAAATAGCTTTTATCAACTTACAAACCCTTGACTAAATAACTTTGTGCCTGAGAGTGACGTTGGTGATGTCACTTTGAAATTTTGGAAGGAGTTTTAGGGTAGTAGACGTGAATGGATACTACTTGGGGCTTTTTGATTTAGAGTGGGTGAATGGAGAGCATTCTGATGAGTTATAAAAATGTTACGTTTTTTGGTGGGGTGGTAACAACGCTTGGGGTTATGCAATTTAGGCAGCTTGTGATATCAAATTAAAGCTCTTGCTTTTCTTAATTATTTATAGTAATGACTAAAAAGTCGAAAACAAAATATATTGAAAAAAAATTGAACTTTTATAAACAAAATCCACTAAAAAGTAAAAAATAGTTTTTCTTCTCAATCATAAGTTTCATTGCGAAATAAGAAATGCTATCGGTGAATTGAGTAAATTTACAGCTTTTGAAGTGCATTAATAAAAATTCGGGCATCCATAAAATCACAATTTTGTAATAGCAACTTATGCCCAAACTTTTATTAATGGGGTGGGTAGTTTAACTTCGTAACGCGTGAACCGATTTGGATTATTCTTTTCTTATATGTCCCCCATTTGTACCATAAGAAAAAATTTCCACCTTGGGTGGGGAAGGGAGAGGTAGGCTAATTTCTTAGCGTATGTATCGATTTAGATGATTCTGTTTTTGGTGTATGGAATATGTTATCCCATTCGTTGTTATGGTGGAGTGGAGGTTGTGCAGGAGTGGAGCCTGCCTTCGTATCACGTGGACTGATTTATATGATTCCTTTAATGCTGAGTATAGTAGCTTGCTCCATTTCTATCATAATAAAAATTGTGGCTTAGGGTAAGGGTAGGAGGAGGGGCGGCACCTAGCTTTGTGAGGCTTGCAAGTGGGGCCCGGCTGAGTCGGAACACCGATTTTGATGAAATTTTGAGGGTAAGTCCGGTGGGACCCATGGATCATCGAACAGGCCGGTTTTTTGCACCAGCGCCCCTTAATTTAAAAGTTGCGTCAGCGGTGGAAGTAAGGCAAGCCTTCATATTTTCCGCCAGGAAAAATATTTTTAAACATTTTTAAAACTTTTCGGAGTAGTAAATACAATTAAAAACCACAATGTTGTGCAAAGTGTTTGTTTTTCAAAACACTATCGCCTAACAAAAAGCAGTTTCACAAGTTTTTGGATCGTAATTATTATAGAAGCAATGCAATTTCGGGGTCCCTTTTGAATAGAACTAAAACTGTTATAGCACAATTTGCTCAAGTACATTTGGTATGCCGCCAAATTGACCGAAGAACAATTGCAATTTTAAAAACGTAATTCAAATCAACTTTCCGCGGAACTTGGATAAAAAACCGCGCATTTCGCAATTGCCTTCATGGTCTGCTCGTTGTGCTCTAAATATTTTTATACAGGGTGTATCATTTCTAGAGATCAATACGAGTTTAAATGATAGCTCTGACCTAGCCAAACAAAAAATTGTATGGCAGGATGGGGGGCGGGGGCAATTTAACCGTTCTACCCAACGCAGTGACATCAAACAAACGCTAAAAAATTACTATCCCAATGGCCTTTCAAAAATTGTCAACAATGTTGATGTAACTCCTACCATTGCAGGTACAGTCACTTCCTAAATTGAAAAGAATGGTTTGCGATTACCTAAAATTCAAATTCATTTTCCCAAATTTTCTCCAAAATTCATGTAATTAGTACGCCCCTTTTTTATTTTTATTCGATTGTCCATCTTATTACCTTTCCAAAAAGGTACAACAAGGGTGTAGAAATTTATAAGTAAAAACATATCGGGAAATATTTGAAAATCTGCAATTTAAAGAAACGAAACTCATATTAACTCTAAAATCCTTTTTATTGAATTCAAAATATATTTCAATTAATCTTAATAAATTACAAAAGCTGTTCAAAATGTCCACCGCCACATTCGATGCATGCCAACAATCTCCTTCTAAGTTCCTGCTTAAGGCGTATTGCAACTAGTCTCTCCCGTATTTTTGTCGCTGCATTCCCGATTCTGGTAACTAAATCCTCCCTAGTGTTAACAGGGCTTAAATAAACTTCATCCCTCATTGTTCCCCATAACAAAAAGTCCAACGGGATAAGGTTTGGAGGTCTAGCAGGCCAAGGAATCGGTGCACTTCGTCCTATCCAGCGGTTAGGAAATTTTCACAATGTTGGCCGTATGCGCTGGTGCTTCATCGGGTTGGTAAAACATGCCCGTCGGATTATGCAGAGGAATCTTCTCTATTATATCCGACAGTATATTCTCCAAAAATTCAGCATAAATTTCACTATTAAGAACATGTGGCAAAATGAATGATCCTACCAAATGGTTCCCGATGATACCAGCCCAAACATTGACACTGAATCTCTGCTGGAATGAGGTCACCTTTTTACTGTGTGAGTAAGTTTCCGACCAGGTATTGAGGTTTTGGAAGCTCGTGATACCATCCCTGGTGAATTGGGGTTCAATCGTCCATAGAATAAGGTCCAGAAACGCCCAATTGTCAATGTCGCGTTCCAAAAGCCAAGTGCTAAATTCCAGTCTTTTCTCGGAATCTCCTTCTAGTAGTCCTTGGAATGGGTTATGGTGATATGGACGTAATCCCTTTCGATGAATAACCCTCCAAACCTTACATAAAGATACTCCTAATCGTCTTGCGACTCGTCTCGTGCTCGTCTCAGGGTCTTGGCTCACGATGGTGATTATTTGCTGCTCGACGTCGACAGAAGTTCCCGAAGTTTCGAGTCGTGTCTCCATGTCGTGTGAAGTTACACTTCCTGTTCCAGTACAGCCGCTCTCTCGTTTCCGTCTGCTACACCATAAATGTAAATAATATCAGCGTTTTCCTCAAAAGTTAATTTTACCATTTTTTAATAATTTGTGCTTAAAATCACCCATATTTATTGATTTGCTTTTTTTTATACGATGTGGCCAAATCCTAGGGTTTTGGCTAAAAGGGAATTAGGGTAAGGGAGGTGAGGAAACTTGAAAGTCTTGTTTTTGCTTTGCTGCGAGCTAGATAACAGCCCAGAGACGGAGTGGATTATTTTAATTTCTTAATAAAATCTCACGGCCAGACCTGGTCTCGAACCCGGGACCCATGGCATGGTGGTCGTGCGGCTCAACGAATTGATCCAACTCCGTCTCCTTTTTTATAGCTTTTTGTGCTTTTCAACTATCATAGGTATATTTGCTGACTGACCCTTTTTTATAGCAAAATTTTCATCAGGTACAAGTAACAGAACGCCAGGATACAAAATCAACTTTGAATTCTAGCTAACACAAGCTAATATCGGCAATAAAATAAAACCACACTAAAATTTTTATAACGTTTAATAAAAATATTAGGTAGTAAGGGATTTCTAAGGAAGCGGTTTTTCTAATCCTTTGTCTACCTTAACATGTTGCACCTTTTTGGAGAGGTAATAAGATGGACAATCCAATAAAAATAAAAAACGGGTGTACTAATTACATGAATTTCGGAAACAATTTTAGGTAATCGAAAACAATTTTGTTCACTTTTGGAAGTGACTGTACCTGCAAGGGTAGGAGTTTGATAAACATTGTTGACAATTTTGGAAAGATAGAAGAAGTTTCTATGATAATTACTATCCGAAACATAGTAAAACTACTTATTGTTAGACGATAAAATTTTGCAAAATAAATACTTTTCTACAACACTGTGGTGTTTAATTGTATTTACTGCTCCGGAAAGTTTTAAAAATGTTTAAAAATATATTTCCCGGTGGAAAATAAGAAGGCTTGCCTTACCCCCATCCCCAAACCAACTTTTAAATTAAGGGGCGTTGGTGAGAAAACTGCCCGTTCGACGATCCATGGGTACCGACCCTGCCATACCCGCAAAATTTCATCAAAATCGGTGTTCAAACTCCCCCGGGCTCCCCCTGTTAGGAGGGAGCAGTCCCTTACTTCATAATACGTCTACCGATTTTTTTGATTCTCTCTTGTTGTATGGAGTATGTTAACGTACTGGTGTCATGGTAAGAATTATGTATCTTAGGTGAGGGTAAGAAAAGGAGGCCGTGTATTTGGTACCATGTTGCCGGATTTGCATGCTTCTGTTTCCGTTCTATAGAGCGTACTACCTCTGCAACAGTGGAAATGGCTTTGTTCATGCAGCAGCGTTAATGGAATGCAACAGCGGAAATGGCTTTGTTCATGCAGCAGCATATCTGACGGCACTAAAAAGTGAAAAAAATACTTTAAAAAAGTTGTACCGACTTCACACAAAGAGCAGAAAAACCAAATTATATTTAATTTTGTATCTACTATGACATTTTAAAGTCGATGCTAATTAAACAAACAAAACAACTACCTAATCGCAATTGAAGATGCTACTTAAAAAAATCTAAATATTTCAGCTCACGAAATCAAAAGGAAAGAGGATTAAATACTACAATTCATTGTTGTTTGATCACGTTGAGTTTAAAGAGTACATTAAAAACATCATAAGTTCGAAAAAGTAGCGTCTTTTGCCTGCTAGTGCACTACGATGGAAATGAAAGAGGCTGCGATGAAGGTGACAAGCAGTGATGTCAAATCATTGACTTTGTCAGGAAATTTATTGTTTTCGAACACCTCTCTAGTGACAAAGTTTTTTTCTGCCACACGTCTAAAACTTGGTAGTTTTGAACTTCTTCTGGTGACACAAAATATCACCAAATTTTCTCCGATTCTTTAACGTTTTCACGTAAATATTCGGTACATCTCGTTGATTTTGACTATTTTTGCACATATCAGTTTCAACCGGTATTGTATCACATATTCGAGCGGCCCATTCAGTGCTTTTAATTTAAAGGTATGTGTAACACAACTCAAACAATTTCCTGTGAAAGTTCATGATTTTCCAGCAGGACCCTGAAACTTTTAACGATATTCATTTTCTGCTGCTTATGATTAAAAATTAGAATTTGATCACATTATAATTTTGTTTAGAAATTTCTTATTTTATGTTGGAAGGAAAAAAATTATTTTGTATCTGGTGACTTTTTTTAAAAAAATGTATCTTCTACACACCCTATCACGCTTGATCGATGACTTGGCAGCACCGGTGGCAAGTAGGAATTAGCAGCGTTGATTGCCTTTGTTCAATGAACCAGTATAACTATTTACCAATATTGGTAAAATCACTGGTAATGTACTTGCTTCACAAATAATAACTCCATAGTTATTATACAAAATGTAAAATATATAGGTATATGGTTTTTTAGTAAACGATATTTGTAAAAATAAAAATGTAAATGTGTGAAATCCCAGTGTGGCAACAGAATTATTATTATATTATGATAACACAGCTACGGTCTTCATCTTTCAGTTTCGATTTAATTCCTTTCATTCGCGAGTAATATTTTCAGAGCTCTACTTTGCTCTATAAAGTTTATATTCCATTAACAATTTTAAAAGGTTTTCCACCATTGAAAAGATTATGTGTTCCAAAAATTTATCAATGAAAACCACTTAACGTAGAGCCAAGTCCTCAAGGAAAAACTATCGTACTTCAAATAATCCGACATTCTTCTAATCCGAAAATCCCTTTAATCTTCTTAACAATCGTGAGGTGTAAATTGTTACAATATCTGCTCAAATAAAACAGTTTCTCGTGTCGTCGCATGTTTATTTACTATGGTTTTGCGCCTTACTAGGCTTAATAAGGGTCCTCATGTCTATCAAAAAGGTTCCATTCAATTTGTCGAACAATCCAGCAACACGCTTCCTAGATTAAAAGATTTTAGGGTATTGCAGTAGCCTCGTTGCTTTAAAAAAAAATCCTTTCAAAGGAATATAAAGTGTTGCAGAAAAGTCAAATGCAAATTCAAATGTTTCGGTTATTCATGTCAACCGAGGCCTGATCTTGGGCGGATACACAAAGAAACCGATTCAGGATATGAACCATAGAAATTTTGTTTACCTGCAATGAGAAATCGCATGAACCAAATTGTGCTGAAAAGCAGTTGCGTTCATAGTGTGCTGACAATATGATTTATGTCTTTCACGGCGTTTATTCAAGTCGACGTTAACACTTTTGCAAAAAGGAATTAGTAAATCGCTTTCAAAATTTTGCATTTCATTGATGGTAAGATGCATCTGCTCGTATTCCTTATTGCGTTATTTAAGATTTATGTGCAATCTATTAGCGTTGATTTACAATTCGGTTGTTCGATGTGAGTAATTTTAAGAATTAAGCGCCTAAGAATTTAATGTCCAAGTTCGAAACGATTAATCAATATACTTTCTTATATTACAATTAAAAACATAATACATTATAACCTTCATAAGGAAAAAGATAGATTGTCTATCAAGTGAAATTGGAAAGCTAGACCTCTGAATCTCCATAGTCCAAAAACAGTAGACATTAATAGGTTATAAAATAATTCTAGATTTAAATAAACAAAATGTGTTGGTGGTAGTTAAATTGTCGGTGGAGTAAGCGATAACGGGTCGGCCTACCAATCTGGGTTCGAATCCCACCCATCGGTGTTTTCTGCTGACAACAGATTACGATAAAACGGCCATGTGGTTGCAGGATGTCAGTGGTTCGGAATCCACTTTAAATTGTAGGTCCACTTGAAATTGTTATCTCGAATCTGATGAAGTTTTTCTACCGCCCCACAAGTAGTTACGAGGACTAGGAAGAGAATTTAATAATTGTTGGTCTCATTCAATAGCAATAAAAAAATCTACTGTAAACCAGATTTTACATAGTCATAGTATATTACAATAAGACAAGCTGGCATAGGACCTAACAGAAGCATTAAAAATAGTTTATCAAAATAACATCATTACATATCAGACAACATATCGATTATTATTTATTTATTCCCCCAAGCTGGCTACTACAATAAAAATTACAAAATATTTAGGAAACAACTAGAACTAAACATTATTTAAAAAAAGCCTTAATTGGTATTTCAACTGCTGCCTAGAACAACCTAGTTCGATGCAGGCTGAGAATTGGTTAAGGAGGCAATCGATGCAATCGGCTCATGCATTCCGTAAACTGTACGGTGTAATGGAGCATGGCATTTGCTGCCGGGACTCCCACGAATATGTCTGCCGAAAGACACACTGCCGCTTCATTCACAGGGACCTCTTCTACTCCCCCATCCCCCCTGCATCGAGACCAGCTGTAGACATATCTCCCTGCGCTTCTCAGTGTAATCCCCACTCGTCACAAGACAAATACGCATTGAGACATATTAATGTATCTCGAAGTGAGGGTTTCACTCTGAAGATTGCGCAATCACTGAAGTCCTTCTTTGTTTCCCGACTTGATCCATCGACTTCTATTGATGGCGTTATTGCTTATGTGAAGGAGAGGAGTGGAGTTGAAGACTCTACTCTCCTCCGGTGTCAACTTCTAAGATCTCTTCATTCTCGGGGACTCATGTCGTCTTTTAAGTTGATGTCCTCCCCAGATCTTTTCGAGATAATGTCTGCTCCCGATTTCTGGCCCGAGAATATCATCGCAAACGACTTTGTGCCCCGTCGTAAATTCGTAGGTAGCACTCACAACAGAGCCACTGTCAACAACCATAAAAACTAACTACGCTTTCAGTTTACTATCAAAATGTAAGGGGACAAGCCAATTATTTCAGGCTTCTCTTGCCAATTGTTACGACGTCATCGCTCTGACCGAAACCTGCTTCATCACGGTTTAAATGACGCAGAAATTCTCTGATAGATACTCTGATTCCATTGCTCGTTGTGGCGGTGTGTTGTTTGCTTGCAAATCGCATTTGGATTGCAATTTGTTTGATATACTTACTTTTTCCGACCCACTCGTAATCGAACTCTTAGCTCTTAAGATCTCTCTGGTAAAGATGAACATTTTCCTGCTCTGTTGTTATATCCCTTAAAACTTGACAAATTGTGTTGATTCAGACGGTCGAAGTCTTTTCGACATTTTAATTGTTAGCTTAGACTTTAATAACATGACGAACCCGGAAAACGAAATTATCCTTCTTGGTGACTGTAATTTATCCAATATTTAGTGGCTATTCAATGCTGATGACGACGACTACCTTCCCTTAAATTGTCTTGCTGTCAAAGACTCCCATTTCGGCCACAGAAGGGCGATGTGGTAGCAAAGTGGCTGGGGAGGGAGCACAAACAGCACTGCGACGACGCTTCCGCCTAAGAGCCGTCTGAGGTTGGCGCGGGGGCTGCTCGAGTCCGGGCAAGGCATTGTCTGTAGTGAGAGAAGGTGGCGGAATGACCGCCTGCGATACAGAAGGCTGCAGTCGAGAAGAAGCCGAGTGACGTGAGGACAGCACCGTCACGTCCGAAGCAAAAGAGCCCAGTAGCCTGGAGTTAGCGGATACAGCTGCAGACCAAGCACCCAGGTCACACTTTACCTGTTTAACACCGCGGCGGATGTCGCCGACAATGGGGAGGATGGGTAATAGGCCCGCAGAAGAAGATATGCTCGGATCTAGGCCAGCAGGAGAGGCATGAATACCGTCCAGTGAGCCCGGCAGCGACTGTATTGCAAAGGACATCTCTTTGCGACCTCGCCAAGAGTACACCGGAGTTAGACTCATGAAAAATATCTTTCGCTTTTTTTAAACACAGAGGAGAAACATATTATTATCTTATCTTGTGAACATATTCTGCGGAATGACGTTGCGGTGGTAGGAATGAAGTTAGATAGATCTCCAGTAAATCTGGCGGTACGCTGTGTCGTTAATTCTAATATTTTTTTATATCAATGGTGGCAATTAGGACTACAATATTCACCCCGATCCGTGCGATAAGTTGAAAGTAGAACGCACTTTCCAATCTGAAAGCAATCTGTAAAAATTTGGGTGAAGAATTTGAATGTATTCTTAGAAAGGCTGATAAGCTTTCGCGGAAAAGAAGAGGTCCATTTGCACAAAAAATTAAGAAGAGTTGACGTATACTTAATGAACCAGAAAATGAAAGTAAGATTAGATGTCCCAACTGTTAACAAGGCAGCCGCAGCCGCTCTCAATTATTGCCAAGATGTTATGAAAATACCAGAATTAGCTGGAAGTAAGCCATTATCACATTTTATTTGCTGTGTATGGCTTTCGGTATACAAAGCAGTACAAAAAAAAAAGCTTCAAGCGAAACATAATTTTCAGACAGTTCGTGACTTTGACCATCAGGTAATCAGCTACATTTCAAGATTAAAATTATCATCTGGCACTCTGTTGATAACCTTAATTCGAAAAGTAGTATTTCTTGGTTTAATCGCACAAAAATTTCTATGAGAATACTATAAGTTAAGGAAAGTGCATATAAAAGACTCTTAGTAAGACGCCAGGTAAGGGTTGGTGTAAGGAATTCTTTATCATAGAAATTATTAATTCCTAAATGTCCCAAATTCATTTAGCGATAATGTTGATTCTGAAAATAAAATAAATAATACCATGAAAAATTTCCACATCCTTTTAGAAAAGGAAGACGCGACTTTGTTAGACCGTGCTAATTTAGTTACGGAATTTTGAGCTGACCATAGAGATTAAGGGGAAGGCCACTGGGGTTTAAATTTTCTGAACTTCCTGATTAGGAAAATTTAACTGAAATACTAAAGAAATAACCTATATGACCATATTTTTTAATTGCATAATATATCATATTTTATGTACATCCATTTGTTGATGTTTTTCTTTGTTTTATTTCCTGTCAGACGGAACAGAAAAATGCCAATTTTTGCGATTATTTTTAATTTTTTAATCAATTATATCGACTATTTAAGAATTTAGTAAGGAATATATTACTGAGTATCTTTTCAATAAAATAAATATGAATGTAGCTATCGTTGTACGTAGGGTGTAGTATTCATTTTTTTTTTCTTTTTAACGAAATGGCGGCCGTTAAAACTTTTTTTTTTAATTTTTGAAAAGGATGTTTTATTTTTTTAAGTGGTTTTAAAAAATAGTAAATATCAAAATTTTGATCGGTTATGCACAGATTTAGTCACTGGAATTTAGAAAAAAACAAAATTGAAAATCGGTTGATTGGTCTTTTTTGTTTTGTGGGACAAGATTGAAAGAGTCACTCTAAATATCTTCTAAAACGGAGGAGTGAGGTGTGCACAGAAAGCGACTTGGCAAACAACTGAAGTTTAAAACTAAATTCAAAATATAAAAATTTTAGACCTTTCGGAGTGGTGTTACCCTTGCCTTACTTCTTTGAAAATAAAAATAGTAATGCTGTTACTGACTTTAACTGAATGGAGAACGCTACAAAAGCACGATTCTCTCTCCACTTCCTGTAACGCCTTGTAGGGCATGGTTCGGGAGAAGAGCTTCACCCGTGTTAGGGCATGTATAGAATACGTCGGGAGTCTTTTCATTATGTTGCTTTATTGAGTGGCTAGCAAATTACCTGAGTGGGCGCCCCAGAATTCAGAACTAAGTGAAGGAATGTCAATTAACTTAATAATAAATAGTCCAAAGTAACTAATTGGTCGAACTTACAAAAAAATAGTCGATTTAGATTTACAAATAGTAACCCTTTGCGTTTAGATATGCGTCCTAGTGGCGTTTGCCCTTTTTCGAGAGGAAGAGCTGCCTAGGTCCCGAAAAAAAGATGACTTCAACCATGCGTCGGGCGACCACCAGGATCGATTCGTGTATTGTTGCTATTGTTGCTTACTGCCATCTCGTAATTAACATTTCATTTCCATGTTGAAATATTCTCCCCGTACTTAAAACTTTTGAAGAAAGGAGGAGGTTTCAAGATATCCGCTGTGGCTGAAGTGTGATACAACGAGAGCATTCTCATTTAAACACATTTTTGAAATATTAACTAATGCAAATTTTAATGTTCCCAAAAACTTGTGATTTACTTTACTAGACTTTTCCTAAATTTTTTCATAGTATTGATTTTCCTTTATTGTATTAGGCATTGATAAATTGCAAATAAAGGTTTGTTCATTAAAATGTTCACCCTTAAAGGTACTCTAAGAAGTTAAGACATTTTCAATGTAGCAGACAATAACGGCAAAACATCAAAAAAACCGCTTAAGAAAATCTAGGTGCCAAAGTGTCTGTGAAGTAACCGCTTATGCCCAGTTATGCCCTGAGAAGATAATTGTGTGGAAAACTTTAAGAATGTCATGTTATTTGTTTTGTTACAATAGACTGAAGTCCACTAAGGTGTTGACAGTTTATTGCGGCCTTTTTTCAAGTCTGACTTTACAAGGTTTGCGAAATCCATTCATCGAAAGATCGTAATTTATTACACGTGTACAGTTTTTCATGATGTATACCTGTTTCCAATATTTTCTTTAACCTAAGCATCATTTCGAGGTGTCGATCTCTTGATGTAATAAAATATTTTGAGATCAAAGGAACCGTAAAGGGAATCGGCCAATGTGCAATTTTAATTAAAATAAGCCTGCATCATAGGGTAATTGAAAATTAATTCAACAGACTGTAGTAGCTTGATTATTGTCATTTTAAATTTTCACACAAATAAGGAGCGATTGATAAAATTAAGATATAGGCATTGAAGGTGATAATTAAAACTGAGAATTAAGGGTGAACAGGTTCTTGTAAGACTAAGTTCAACCGGAGGACTGAAAATTATTGTACTCATACATGTTAAGTGCTTATGGATGTTATGTACTCCATTAGTTCCACTTAATTCCGATTAATTCTTGAAAGACTGTTCTCAAATTAATTTCTTAAAAAATACGGCTTTTCCATCAAACTTTGTTATTTTATAAAATATAAAATTAAAAAAGACCAAACTTCAATGGCCATAGGCAGTTTTACACCGTGTCACCAGTTCCCGATGGCATTATTCTTGCCGATCTTCAACGCATATTCGATTTAATACTTCATCGGTTGATGGCATTGTATAAAGGTTAATACTCGAAGTATTGCCTTAGTCAACATCCCAGGGTTGTTGAAGCATGTTAAAGTAACTTTTATGTCCAAGAACAGACCTACTAGTTCAACATCTTTTCTTCTCAAAACGTGGGAAATATCGCAAACCTTTTAAAGATTAGTTTTGTCTATGCTTAGGTACCTTATACAGGTGTGCGCTAGACGTTCAATATAAAAAAGATGAGGTTGTCACTAGGAAATAGAAGATTCCGCATGTAGACTTTCCGTCTGGCTTTTGCTGATTAAGGGTATCATCCTGGACAAGAAATTAAGCTCGAGGGTTTAGAAATCAACTTTAGTCTTGAACTCTTACAAGAAGGTTTTGGGGCTTCCACCACAAAGATAACCCACTGGCTCTATGTGGCACCCGAAGTGTAAGAGGAAGTCTGCTCCAATAATAGGTTTGGAGACGGTGGCAACGATGAGCTGTCACTGGAAAGACATGTGTAGACCGAGGTCGAGGTTAAGATGTTTTCTTCCAAAAGTTTTGATAGGTGATGCATTGGCGGCGACTAATTGTAAATTTGAGCCATATAATTTTTCTAGAGAGTTTGCAGGGAACTGAAACATCAGCGCCTATCAAAAATTGTTTGTGTGTTGTGTTATCAAAAATGTAAAGAATACTATTGGTTGGAATTGAAACATCAACGCCAGTGTCTATCAAAAATGTAAAGACGACTGACTATTGGTTGAGCCCACCCCCTCGTCGTGAAAGGAGGAGGACTTGTTAGTTTGTTGCTGGTTTGTCGTTAGCTCTAGCGAAACTGCAGGAAGTTATGTATTTGCGCGTTTTCGAACCATAACGACTATGATACAAGTAAAATTTAGATTTAGAATTTTGAGTATTGTTAGATTCTGACCAAGTATGTGACAGACTTCTTTCGAGTGAAGAATTTCTGTTTTTAAAAGACTGCCCGACTAATTTAGTTAAACGAATAACTTGTGTTTGTTTCTATAGACTTGGTAGGTAGAAACCTTTGTCAACTGGTGTCTCCGGCGCGTCCTTAACATCCTTTGGCTTGAGGTCATTACCACAGACTTACAGGTCAAGATGGAATATACACCACTATTCGCTGGCGAATGTAACAATAGATATGTGACACACTAAGAAAAGTCCAAAACAACATCGCACAACAGGCTTTAGAGTGGAATCCCCACGGGACTACAGAAAGACGCCGAATCAAACGCCCGCGCAACACATGGGGAAGATCCGCCGAGAGGAAAAGTACCCATATCAAGAAATCGTGGCCACAGTTGAAGGCGTTGCCGCAGAACCGGACAAGGTGAAGAATCGGTGTAGTAGAAACCCCATGCCCCATAAGGCGTTAAAAGAACCATAGAGAGAGACTTTGGTGAATTAATTTCCATAATGTTATTAATGTTAGTTTTAAAATTAACTTCTGAAATTTTGTCTCCGCATGTAGGTAGTTCATCCAGGGAACCAAGATTGCAAGTTTGTATGGCTTGCGTGTTAAAATGTAGACTTTCTAGCCATAATGACTTAAGGATACTATCATTCAATTTTGTTTGTTCTAGAGATCAAGGGTCAGTTCTCTTAAGAGGTATTTATGATTTCGGCTCTCATTTCCTCATTTGTGTTGTCGGGGTCACCAATATACATAGATGTTGCTTGGGGTTGCATTCATTCATTAATCGTGCATGTGCCGAATATGGTAGTGTTGAATCTATAGATGTTGTCTTCTGCTGTTGCGAAGTCGACAATGGTTAGAGATGTTCTTCTTGTGATAGTATTTCCCTAGACCTGAATTATTAAACCTGTGACAGGGTCGCCGTCTTGTTTAAAGGATATAAAGACTTAGATAACCAAACCAAGATGGTTATAGTCGACAACGGTAAACAAGATATCAATCCAAATCTTGAACTGAATTTATTGGCTTATAATAGATTTATAAGGACTTATAATAGATCCAAAAACTTGACCAACTAAACCAGAAGACCTTGAACTTTCCTAGGGTGACGGATCCCAAAAGGTTGTAAAATCCACTACATTCTAGACTTCTGATTAAATTCTCTAAGATGTATGAGTCCAAAGATATTCTTAACCCTCATAGGTTCTAGACTACAATAGAATGTTAATTCTAAGTACATATGTCCAGACTACGGGCTTCTTTAAGGTGTTGCATCCACAGATATTGCAAAATTTATGGATATATTCTAGACGGCTGTAGAATGTTGAGTATGTTCCAGGAGACCACGGACTTCTTTAAGGTGTTGAATCCAAAGATATTCTAGAATACCAGAGATCCTAGACTTCCTTTTGTGTTGAGTCCGAACATTTTCAAAATAATGCCGATAGGTCTTAACCAAAACCTTACCTAGACAAAATTGACTTTCTCTAGGATTTTGAAATTTTGCCTCTAATTTAAAATCTTGCGATACGATAAAAATAAATCTTTTCAAAAAAATATATAAATTCCGAATACAATTTTTAGCTAACCTGCTTGTTGGTAATCCTGCTGCTAATTCCTGTTTGCCAGCTTCGTCGCAGTCTCTTATATCTTTGCTGCAGTGCACCAGCTAGCAAAAACTTTAATACTTTCGGAATTTTGGACTGCACTCATCAACTATCAGTTGATCAAATATCTAGAAAATAACAATCTTATCAGTGAGTGAGTTTAAGTCATTTTCTCCATAATTTTAGGGAGTTTGAATTGCCAATATTTCAAAATATTCGATAGAATCTATCCAAACTTCAAGCATTTGGTCCGCACCCTCACCTCTTAAAATGGATAGAAATACATCTGCTCCCTACGAAGTAAATGCCTGTGTACTTCAGGGTTCAATTTTTTCACCTACCTTTTCTTCTTTTGATCAATGACCTTTTATATGTCAGTTTCAATACTATTCATAGTTTCGTCAACAGCATTGATTTTGTAATGAATTCTCGTGGGTACTCCACAGAAATCATTAAGCAAGACTTTTTTACGCTCCTCGCTTCGCAAGAGCAAATCATGTTATGTTTAAGGCATCCAAATTTCAATGCCATTTAATGTCGCCTAAAAAACACCTAGCGGATCTCCTACCCGTTACGGTGAACGGAGTGAATATACCTAATTCGTCCTCTCAAAACCTCTACTGTATTAAGATATTCAGTAACCTTAGCTGGACCGACCATACAGTTTTAATCAGGCCATAAAATGTTTGGGTTTTCTGCAGAGATGTAAAAAATACTTCACACCATCTGACTTGGCGCTGCTCTGTAAGTCTCACATTTAGAGTAGAAGCTTTCAAGCGAAACATACATCTACATCATCATAAAGGAGTCCTACTCAGGAGGCCAATGTCACGTCCTACACAAGGGAAAGCTGTCGGAGCCCTTGTTTTTGCTGATCGTCATTAATGACGTATTGTGCAGCGCAGAAAGACGACCACCCACCGCGAGGCATTAGATGGAAACTTTTTAATCACATTACGCACCCACAGTTCAGGTCCGAAGATGTACATATATCTCCTATCCAACAAGTAAAGTCAGAGCAGGGTTTAAGATCAATGCTGCTAAAACCAAACTTATGAGCTTGGAGTTCAGGTGACAACATGAAATTTATTTGGAAGAGCGGCAAATAGAGCAAGTCGATAGATTTTGCTAACTCGGAAACATAGTTAGAGCAGACGGCGGAGCTGAAGATGATGTACAGGCTTGCATCAATAAGACTCGAGTTGCACTTAATACTCTTACTGAGATCTGCCGCAATAATAAAATCTCCAGATGGACAAGATTACGGATCTTTGAGTGGAACGTAAAATCGGTTCTGTTGTACGGCTGTTCAATATGGAAAGTGACCTGTCAAATAGCATCTAAGCTACAAACCTTTGTCCACCGGTCTCTTCGGCGCATTGGCCGGAAGTCATTATCAAAGAAGATCTACACAGACTTTCAGGCCAAGACGGGAAAGACACAGGCGAAAGTGGCAATGGATAGCCCACACAGTAAGAAAAGAGACAAACAACATCGCTCAGTAGTTTCTAGATTGGAATCCCCACGAAGTCCAAGGAAGACGCCGTATTGGACATCGCAACACATGGAGAAGATCCGTCGAGAGGGCAGGTACCCAGATCAATAATTCGTGACCACAGTTGAAGACGTTGTCGCAGAACCAGACCAGGTGGAGAGTCGGTGTAATAGACGCCCCAGCCCCACCTCCACCCCCTAATTCCCATTCAACCACTGGAGTACATTTCTTCCGCAATGCGCCTTGTACTATATTTGTAGTAGGATCCGTTCTGCTTGCCTCAAGAATTCTCTCCACCGTTTCCACTGAAATTGGCGCAACATTTACCTTCGCTTGAGCCGAAAGTGTATGAGGCTTCCAGTTTTTCCAGATTACTCCACTTAAGTTAGTGTTATTACCAAAAAATTATTTGCCGGCAGGTAGGACTTTTTCCTAGAAGGGTAGGTATGAGCTGTACGTTTGGTCATGTAAGTTGAGTATGGTAAACGATTTTTGTGTGTTTTAAATTTCTTTTGAAGGAGAACAGATCCGTCATTATTTTAAATCCAAAAATTACAAAATTAGGGCACGTTTTTAAAATATCTCCGTTTGATATGCAAAAATAGATTTTTTTTACAAAACTTCAATTTTCAATTTTTTAACAACATTTTGTTACCTGTCAACTGAGATATTAATAACGTCTGTAACGCTAAAGCTGTAGAAAATATGCGCTAAAATGTATTTATTTTAGCGTAAAAAATAGCAAACTCCTATAGCTTTCAGTAGGGTGGAGATAGGTTCCCCCTCCCATACAAATATATTAATAAATAAAACAGATTTTTATTTGAAGGTTTTTTCACTATACCAAATTATAAGAGGTTCCGCAATGATTAGTAATGAAGTATTAACAACACTACGAATTTCCATCATAGAAGTTTAATATGTACGTAGGTTGCTACTTAAGTTTTGAGGCACAACAACAGTGTGCCAATCAACTCGCTTGGACTTTTGGTAATGAAGCACCATCTCAAGCCACCGTGTTTCACTGGTTTTCCAAATTCAATCGTGGTCGCACTTCGCTACAGGACGAATTTCGTAAAGGTCGTTCTAAATCGGTTGTTGTGCCAGAAAAAATCGATGCTGTGCTTGAACTGATATTGCAAGTTCGTCATGTGACATACCGTGAGATTGAGGCATGCTTGGCCATTAATTCCACTCACATACATTCAATATTGCATGAACATTTGGCCATCAAAAAAATTTGTTCTCGTTGGATACCGCATAATTTGACAATCGCTCAAAAAAAGGCTGGTGTCGATTGGTGCAAAGAAATGTTAAAAAATTCAATCGCGGTGCTTCAAAAGACGTCTATAAGATCGTGACAGGCGACGAATCTTGGATCTATGCATATGAACCCGAAACTAAGTAACAATTGATTGTATGGGTCTTTCACGATGAGCCAAATCCAACAAATGTTGTTCGCGCACGAAGCACACAGTATATGGTCGCCTGGTTTTTCAGAATAATTGGTCATGTTGCCACTACAGCAACGTAGAACGGTCAATTTTGAATAGTTCACCACCATTTGTTTGCCAGAAGTGTTCGGAAAAATCGCAGAAGACGAATTATTCTCCACCACGACAATGCAAGCTCTCACACATCGGCTCTAACAAGTGAATTTTTGAGCATTTAAAACATCATTCAACAATCCTAATTTGGCACCCAATGTATTTTCGACGCCTGAAGAAGCGTTGATGCGTTCAAATCACATGTTTTGGAGGTACTTCAGTGCTTCGAAAATTGGTTCAAACCCATGCAAACCCATGCATGCAGAATATTGTGAAAAACAATAAAGCCATTTTCGATTATAAATATTTATTTTTACTTGTCTATCTCAAAACTTAAGTAGCAATCCAAATCTGGAAACATTTTACACCGTTCAGGAACGAGGATAAGCCCAACTCTGTGTATTCCGTTTACATTTCCGTGTATTCCGTGTACATTTCCGGAAATATACGCGGACACGGCATTGGAAAGACACTGCCTTTTTTTATGCGCTTTTTTGTAAAACGTATCCACCGCATAAAACGGGACTTTACATACATCGTTACGCCCACGACAAGTGCCTCATGAATTTTACTTTTATATTCAGGTACATTCAAAAGCCATCTTTACCAAATTAAACGTTTTGGCCTGAGATCTGGTATTGTCTTTCAAGATTTTTCTCGTATCGTTTATTAATATAATTCTTATCATTTCAGTCAGCCAGGCTTATCTTAACTTTACATGATTCTAAAATTCATTTCAATGCAAAAACTCTTATCAGTAAAGATGAAAGCCTCTTATCATGATTAATCCTCAGTTGAAAACAAATCTCTACATGAATTGAATAAAGTTTAAATTTGTGCTTTCATTCTGTGGAACTTTTCTCCACACTCGCCTTGATTCCACTTCACCTGACACTTGGCTCTCGTTGTGGACTTCTTTGCGCCTGCTCCACTGCAATCTGGTTGCCACTTTCGCCTTTTCGCCACTCCAAGCAAAGTATTCTTAGTAGAGTGCGTACAGTGTGTTGCCTACGTTCGTTGGGAGTCGGAAAGTAGAGCAACTATCTCTAATTCGACCACTAAACAACCGAAATGGGATTTTTTTTAAGTTCTTCCAATATATCTTAAATGGTGCCAGGATACGTTTCTACTTCAAGAAGAAAACTGCTAAAAGTTTCGCCTATCATCTCTAAAAGTACAGCAAGGATTTAACGAGAAAAAATGGTAATTTGTTTCATGTCAAGTAAACCAAATAAAAATTGCTGAGTTGAATTGTTGGTGTGAATAAGCTTTCACTTGCTGCAGCTTTGTGCTACAAGCTTTTCCGGTAATGTTTCTAAATCTAAGTGCTGCTAAAAGGTAAATAATTAAAGGTAGAATAAAAATTAAGTGAATCGCGGAGTCTTTCGCGCCAGGGGCCAGTAATTTCTTAGTATCAATTATTCTGGAGGAAAACGAGATTCCTAGTGCTTTGGTCACAGTCACAAATCGCAAATCGATATCGTGAGTGAATGAAAGATGTAAGAAGTGAAGTAGTTCCAACTTGCGGCAGTCTCCAAATTCTCTCACCACCCAAGTCGTAGCGGCGCCTTAAGATGGATGGATATAGAAAGAGTGTAAAAAAATAATGTCATTTACGACACAACTTAATTTTGCAAAGTTTAGAGTAACACAATATTTATAAATGTTTCTTTAAACAAAAGCGCTTCCCGGATATGGTACTATGGAGCTTATTCTCTTCCTGTTTCATCTACAGTACAGGACCTGTGCATGTTTATGTCATCCGACCCGGTGAATAATCCATAGACGTTCGTGTAGTTATGTTGAGTATTTCGAAATTATAGTTCCAAGGGCAACGCATTGCTCCACTGTTCGATAGCATCAACCGCAAATTCACAGATCAAATTTAGCAACAAATATTAGCTCCACGTATTACGTCATAGCAAAGGCGAAATGAAATCACTTCATCGATTAATAATGCGATTGCGAATCTTATTTATTGTTGCCCCCCGCGCTTCAAAGGTTGCAGGATGAATAACGGATTGTTAAATGTTTCACCTGTTATCAGAAAAACTGTTAATAACTTGAAAACAAATGACAGTGAAAATCATTTCACTTTTGTGGTATGAGGTTTTCTTGGGCTATCTGCGGTTTTTTATTCGATATCGATTTGTAACTTAATTGAAACTTGGTAGGCAATTCCGAGAGTGCATTCAAATGCAAAATTACTACATGTCGTCTAGGAGGATCCAATTTCGATTGGATTCAAAGTAGACTTCATTTCCCACGATAATTTGTTTTTTAGTTTGTTTTTCACTTCGATTTCATTTGAAATTTTGGAAAATTGGTTTTAATTCAACATCTATTAGCAGCTATCATTTAACTTATAATACTAAATAAAAATATGTAGTCCTGTTGTATATGCTTTGTTATATTCATTCTTTAAAGGTTTAGTTTTCGCTGTGATACACAGACTTTTCCTCTAAAAATATAATATTAAAACTGGGAACAAGCCAACAATTTTTCATTTGCATTCGAAGGGCATTAACTGTTCTCCCACTGTATGAGGCGGTTTTTGTTCCTGAATATGACCCTCAATCAGACTTAATTTCATAGTTACTGAACTTTTTAATGTTTGAACTTTCTGATAGGCTGGAGTTGGAGGCAAGAAGGCTGGTGACACAATGTTGAAAATATCCAATCGAAAACGTGACATACAAAATGTCCAAAAATATCCAAAGCAGTGGGCAGGCACTACTTTTGGTAATTCAAAAAGTTCTGACGGAATAAGCAAAAACAGTTTTTCGACGGTTGTTTTTCAAAAATACCAAAAACGAAAATAATTTTCATTTTACTTTGGTTGAGTGGCTGATACATACATATCTAATTAAATTCAGTTTATTGTGAACGTGTATAGTTTTGTTGTTGAATTATTACAAATTTAACTAAGGTTATTCAGATTTATTCCTTTTGGAATATCAATAAAATCGTCAGCACTATAAATAGCGTTTGTGAACTTCACTGATTGAAATTATCGGCTTTATTCTGATAATCATAGCAATTTCCTACTGCTTTTTTTGTCGGTACTTGCGATTATCGTCGTTATCAGTGATTACAGTGCCTTCTGTGAAAATGTTTCAAGAAAAGAAATTAAATCAAGTATAGTTAACAAAGTATAATATATAATGTAAAATTTTCAGTTTACACCTTAATTTTTCCTTTCGAAATTAACTTTACCTGTTTAATTTTTAATGAAAGAGGAACGTGAGTGTATTTCATTTTAGAATTTCTTAAATCTTACTTAGATATTTCTCAGGAAATAATAATGTTTATTTTTAAATTCAAATGATACAAACCAACTTTCTTTAAAGGGAACTAAATTAATACTAAAACTAATTACAAATGTATTTCATCTATCTACTAAACAACAGCAATGACTTAAAGTCATCTGCCAAGGTTGGGTAACTTTAAATCTCACAGATTTACAATTATATATTCCATTCGATATGTGATAAGTGTTGCAAACTAAATCAAGAATCGAACTTATCTACCAGAAACTTCCTATATTTGAGTGCAGCTTTCAAACAACTACGAGGGTTGCTACTTAACCCTTTGCACCCCGAGTGTTTATTTACTTAGGAGTGCGTACAGTAATTCCGAGACATTTTTGCTCTGGAGCATCTGACAAATGAACTTCTGTTGAACTAAAAAAAAAATATCTTAATGTTATTATTAATTCATTTATTTAATTAATGTAGTTTTGATAAAAGAAATGGAATTTGAAATTTTTATTTTGTAATTCGACATAGAAACAATCTCCCATATGCATCCGTGGCTTATTTGGACATGTGTCACAATATTCGGTTCTTTCACGTCTTCCGGAATTTCTTTTCCGCTGCTGTAACCTTTTGTACGTTTTACCCAAAACTGCCTATTAGTTGATCGAGCAACTGTTTCACTGTGTTTTTGGTTTTTGCTCATTCTGTTTTTATGGTTTTATAGAGGATATACGCATTGACTATACATATTCCATCCCCCAAAAAAATAACTTCCGCCACCACTTGAGAGACTTTCTTAGGAAGCAATAAGTTGATCCATATTGATCAGCCCGATCTACGCCACCCATTGTAGCTGTGTAGTCGAGCAATATGCTAGGTTTGCTGACCATTACTTCTGACCCACCTCGTATAGGTAGATGTCGTGCCAGCATGATTCCAGCTACTCAATAAAGTAACAATCCTTTTTTTATCCTTCCAAACTAACAGTGTTATTTTTCCTTTTCTTTTAGAAATAGTTGTTCTGTTTAAAAACTTTTGGTTTTTTTATAGTAAAAGGAACACCTTTTCTGTTGGCTTGAATAGTTCCAGTTGGGTGGCATTTCATTTGCATCAATTCCTTAGCTAAAGGTAAGCTGGTGTAATACCTGTCCGTGTACATGTTGTATTCCTCTGCTGTAGGTATTTTATCTATTAATTTTTGAAAAAGATGCAACGGAATTCTTGTTCGAATTTATGTACTCCATAAAATTGCTTACTTTTTGTATTCGAGTTCTCAGGTCCTTTTTCGCTAGATCAGGTGTTTTGAGGTGCAGCATCCAAAATATTTGGTTGAATCTACTTCTTGTAAAAATGGCTGGGAAGAAAGGAATTCTGCTATTTTGATTTGTCGACCAATATTCTAGCATGTTCGAAATTTACATTGTTCCCATAATAACCCCAATGAAAGCCCAGAATTCATCTCGTTCCACATCTTTCTACGTTTGCCACATAGAGTTTTTGGTTATTGTTTTTGAATGCAATTTTTTGTTGGCATAGCTGTTGGTTTTTTATGATTTCATCAACTAATTCATCTGTGAAAAATAATTTGAAAAACTGTAAAGGTTCTACAACACTTGAAGAAACTTGTGGTCCCACAACATTCGGTAAAATCTATTCTTCCTGCTGGAACTTTATCACTCTCTGTGTAATATCTTACCAATTGTCATCATCTTCATCTATTTCTTCCGAAGAACTACCAATGTCATCAGTATCATTCTCAATAGCACCGTTTTTTTTGCACTATAACGTCGCTATCATCACTGCTATCAGTATCAGTATATTCACTTTGTTGGGTATTATTTCCAACTAAATTGTCTTCAGAAAATTCAATATCAATTTTATTTACACTTTCGTTTTCACTGATCTCTAAACTTTCACAATAATCTAATTCTTCCATGTTTTCACTAAGAGTGCACAGCAACTTTGAACACAGAATCTGCTAGTCATTGAACGCAAACTACATTTTGTAATTGTTTTACGGTTTTACTCAGAATAAAAAATGGCGCCGAAGTTAGTGCACTAATAGCAAATGGCGCAGTAGCGGCGCCTACGGAGTTACTGCACTGATAGCAAATGGCCCAATAGCGGCGCCTACGGAGTGCAAAGGGTTAAGTTTTCAGATAAATATTTATAATTGGAAATGGCTTTATTGTTTTTCAAAATATTCTCCATGAAGATCAATACAATCCACTCCGATTGAGGTACCTCTAAAACATGTGATTTGAACGCATCAACCGCTTTTTCAGGCGTCGAAAAACGTTGAGCTCGCATTTTATTTTTGATCTGCGGGAAAAAGAGGAAATCATTTGGCGCCAAATGAGAACTGTACGGCGGATAATCCATCAATTCGATGTTTTGAATGCTCAAAAATTCACTTGTTTGAGCCGATTTGGCGTGGTGGAGAATGATACGTCTTCTGCGATTGGTTTCTCTTATTTTTCCGAACACTTCTGGCAAACAAATGGTGGTGTACCTTTCAGAATTGACCTTTCTACGTTGCTGTAATGGCGCGGCGGCGACATGCCCAATTGTTTCTAAAAAAGCAGCCGACCATTTGCTTAGAAGTGCTTCGTGCGCGAACAACTTTTGTTGGATTTGGCTCGTCTTGAAAGACCCGTACGAATATTGCTTCATTTCGGGTTCATATTCCATGATTCCATGATTCGTCGCCTGTCACGATCTTATAGACGTCTTTTGAAGCACCGCGATTGAATTTTTCAAAATACTTTTGCACCAATCGACATGAGTCTTTTTTTGAGCGATTGTCAAATTATGCGGTATCCAACGCGAACAAATGTTTTTGACTCAATCTGACGGTATGTCACATGACGATCTTGCAATATCAGTTCACGGAGTGCACCGATGTTTTCTAGCACAACAACCGATTTAGGATCTTCACGAAGTTCGTCCTGTAGCGAAGTGTGACCAGGTTGAGTTCGGAAAACCAGCGAAACACGGTGGCTCGAAATGGTGCTTCATTACCAACAGTCGAAGCGAGTTGATCGGCACACTGTTGTTGGTTTAATCCACGTTGAAAGCCATAGAAAATCATCGCACGAAAATGTTCACGATTTAATTCCATTTTTTGACCAAGATGAATGTTTCAAATACCGGTCAGTTCTGGTCTGTTCCTTCCTCTCTTCCTCTCAAGCACTTTATCAATAAACATTTTCGCAGTGCTATTGAGTGCTCCGTGTTATGAATTGTCAGTTAACATTTCACATTCTTGGCAATGAAAAGCACTCTACGTTCCTCAACTCAGTGAAGTGTTATCCCCACCAACTAGCACATTTTATCCCTACAATTTTTTTCACTGAAAGTCAGGGATCAGACCTAATATCTCAAAACTTAAGTACCAAACTACGTAAATAAATTTTGCCAGCCACCTTCTTACCCATGCGGAATATCCAACGTTTGTTGCCTAATTAAAGTTTTATTTTTTAAGTATATAAATCGAAATTCTGCCAAAACTGGACAAATTGGAAGGTACTGAAAGATCCTCTCATCCTCTTGCAAATTACATAGAGAGCATTCAGAGCTACCGTGTACAGGTTTTCATACCAGCCTATTTTACGCACTATAACTTTTGTGGCTAGAATTTTTGATGGTCATTCATACCAAGTAACGGAAATGGGTCTTAAGTGTAAAAATATACATAGATGGAAGGCCATTTTCAATTTGTACCACGTAATTAGCTGTGTGGTGGGGGAGACCAAAGATCTTTTTAATCATCTTTCCAAAAACAACGAAGTTCTAAGTTCGACATGTATTTTTTTTATTATTTTATGTATGACCGAGTATAATTTTGTAACGAGTGGACCGATTTTAATTATTCTTTTCTGTTCGGTAGGGTATGTTTCCCCATTGGTACCATGTCAAAGAATTGTTCAGTGAGGTGGGGTTTTGGTGAAACCTAACTTCGTAATGCGTGGACCGATTTAGATAATTCTTTTTTTATTGTATAGAGTATGATCTCCCATTGCTAATAATGCTAAAATGAGGATAAATTTTGCACTAGGGTGGTGGTGGGGGAAGGGTAGGCTAACTTGGTAACGTGTGAACCGATTTGAATGATTCTTCTTTTGATGTGTAGAATATGTTGCCCCACTGGTACCAAGACAAAAATTTATACGGAGTGGTTGTACACACCTATTTAGACTATTCTTTTCTGTTATATAGCAATGGGGGATGCTACTATATGGAAAAATTGGATCTTGGGTTGGAGTGGAGGGAGAGCCTAACTTTCTAACGCGCGGACTGATTTCGATGATATGATTCTTTTTTTGATGTATAGAATATGTTGCCCCAGTGATACGATGACAAAAATTTATAAGTTGGGTGGTGTGCGGAGGGGGCGTTACACAATATCTTAATTCACATCATTTTTGTTGTGTATTATATGATTCGCCATTGCTACTATATGAAAAAATGTTGACCTAGGTTTGGGGTGGGGTGAGGGAAAACCTAACTTTGTAACGCGCGGACTGATTTAGATGACTCTGAATGCGTAGAGTATTCTGACAAAAATTGTGGCTTTTGGTGAGAGTTGGAGGAGGGGCGGCGCCTAGTTTCATAAGGCATAGACCGATTTTGATTCTATTGCACAGAATATGTTTCCTGATTGATAAATGAAAACACTTTTGTACCTAGAGTGACTACGATGATTCTCTGAATACGATAATTCTCTCTTGCTGTATAGAGTACGGTGGCGCACTAGGGGCATGGTAGGAATTTTCTAAGGTCAGGGCATGAAAGGGTGAACGTAACTAATTTTGTAATATATTGCCGGATTTGGATAATTCTGTTTCCATTCTTTAGAATGCACTACATCTGCAACTTTTGAAATTGCTTTGTTCGTATGAGCAGCATCTTTGAGTCGTATACATATATGAAGACACTAAAAAGTGAAAAATAAAATAGTTAAAAAAAATTGAACCGACTTCACAAAAAGCGCTAAAAAACATAAAATAATTTTTCATTTTATATCTATTACGACATTTTGAAGTCGGTGCAAACTAAACAAACAAAACAACTACCCAACCACAATCGAAGATATTATATAAAACTACCTAAACGTTTCAGCTCACGGAAGCATAAGGAAGGACGATTAAATACTTTTGTTGTAGTTGTTTGGTTTGTTTAATTTGCACCGACTTCAAAATTTCATTATAGATATAAAATTAAAAATTATTATTAATTTTGTGAAGTCGGTCCACATTTTTTTTTTAAAAGCTATTTAATTAACGAAGCATCTTTGAAGTTGTTCCACCTTATCTTGACTTCAAACATTCTGAATTTTTCGAATGTGAGCCATTCCGATTTACTTATAAAATTGCTCTAGGAAATATTTAAGCTCTTTGCTGTTGCCAATCTTTCTTCTTTCAAATATTTGTACTAATTTACGACTTATATATATTCCTCCATTGCCCTTAGAAAGTATCATAATTTTTTATTTAGCAAGATTTAGTTTCAAAGACAGTGAGCAATATTTTTCGAGGTTATGAATCATATTTTGTAGTTTTTCATGAGTATCACCTAGTATCCCAATATCATCTTCATATTTGAGGGTTCGTATCTTAATATTATCTATATTGATGCCTTCCTGTAAGTTTTCGTGTAGATCGTTAATGTAGAACAAGAAGGGGCTCAGCATACAATCTTGCTGAACATCCTGGTTTTATTTCAAAGTCCTCCGATAAGTTTATTCCATCCCAAACTCCTATCTTTGTATTAAAGTATAATCGTTTGATGACACCGATGAGTTTGTGAGATAGGTCTATGTTCCAAAGTTTGTAGAATAAAGCTTCCCGTGGAATGGAGTCAAAAGCAGTTCTAAAGTCTACGAAGAAGGCGTAAACTTTTATTCTTTCCTTCTGCCCAAAGTGTGGTATGTAGATAAAATATCCCAACAGAAAATCAGTCACCCTGGATAGTCGATGGAAAATGTACTCTTATTTCTCCTAGGAGTTAATGTGCCAGTTGTGCCCCGTAAACTAATATGCATAACGTCTAGGACATCGGTATATACGATTTAACTTACTTTCGACATAGAGTTTCGAAGCAATTCCACCTCGAATAATCGTATATTTTACGTGATTTCTTTTACTGGGATGTTATCCGTCGTTCCATAACCAGTTCAAAAATCTGCTTGGAATTCTATTAGTAACTTGTTACTTTTTTCGTATTTAGTGATTCGCTCGAGCAGTACCCCGGTGAAAATTTTTGCAATGACGTTCGTAAATACAATACCGCGATAATTTTTAACATTACTTGTGCCCCTTTTTTGTGCAGCGGGAATAAAGGAGCCTTCTTGAAAAATTCATAATTTATTCTATCCGGCCTTGGGGTTTTGGTATTTTTCGCTCTTGCTATTACACGCCTGCCTTCATCCTGTGTAATTTCAATGTCTAGTTCATGAGCTAATTGTGATGGCTCGGCATATGAGAAGATAGGTGAGTTGCAACCCGAATTTAGGACGTGAAAAAAATGTTCCCTAAACAAGCTAAGCTTTATATCAGCATTAATAACAAAGTTACGGCTGTTAAGTTAATTCGCTAATGACCACCATTGCCTGCAGTTTTTAACTTCTTTTAAACATTTAACTATAAAAAAATAGTAATTTTGTTTCCTCAATTCGCAGACAGCTTTAAAGTTTTTGTTTGCATTACCAACTTTATTGCGGTTTTGCCAACTTTATGGCGGTTAAAATCTGTGTTTCACTTCCTTAAAAGAGACAAGCAGACGAACGAACGTTTCGTAAGAGTATTACATTGATTATTGAACCATTTGCATTTATTGCTCAGTTTTTACCGATTAGCTACTTTTATTGATGACTCTTATATTACCGTAGTCAAGTCATGAGCCCCTAAATCACTACCTTTTGTTTCTATTGGACTGCATAAATTATGTAAGCTCCAGTTTATTAACCAATTCAGCTTGATCTTGAATTTCTCAGCACAGCTTTAGAATGAGCGACAGTTGGTTTCCAGTCATATTAGCGGATTGCGTGTCTAAATTTAAACAGATTGGGAAGTAATCTGAGTACACCTTATTATCCACTCTGAATGAGCCTATATTTTGTAAAAATTCTAAAGATACGCATGCTAGGTCTATTACCGATGCCGCCCCTCCTCCGAAAAAGGTAATCTCACCATACAAATTCTACTGTGTTCGTCCGTTTAAAGCTTCAAGTCCTTGATTAAGTAATAATTCCAATAATTTTCAGCTCTTTGTCTTTTGATTTCCTCATCGACTTAAATTTCGCATTCCATGGGTTAATATCTGCATTATATTCTTGTTAGCATCCAATTCGCGCATTACAATCACCCAACAGAATTATATTCTTATAGTGGTTGCCTTCTAAAAAGACTTCAAGCTCTTTAAAATAATACTCCCTCTTTAAAATAATACTCCTAATTTTCGAAATTTAAAAATTTAGGGACCAGTAAATATTCACAATTTGGACATGTAACCAAAACCACGACCGTATTGTTTAACTAACTCAAACTTAACTATTTCAGATTTACTGTTTTTTATTTCATATACGTATCCATCTTTAGCTCTTCCACCCGCATGTACCTTCTCCAAAACAAAGGTTTTATAGAGAACGAAGGAAACAAACATTAATTACCTAAACCGCAAATATTATATAATAAGACTTTAACTATTTCATCTAATACTTTATTACTTCCCCTTAACGAAACTATTTTATCCTATAAATTCCTTCAATTCTGTCTATCATTATTCAATTCAAAAATTTCTTGTAGGTTTGCAAAATTGGTATTCAATTCTCTATTCAGAATCCGAAACAAACATAGTGCCATTAATCCACATCCTATCATCAATGATTGCAACTATTTTATTGCAACTATATTTAATTAGATTGAATAACTCGCTTAGTGGAAATAAATCAAATGTTCCATCGTTATTTTCATAATGTAATTATATTATTTTATGTTGGTTTTTGCAGCATTAGAATTTTCTGCTTGCAAATTATTCCAGCTAAAATCTGTTTTTTCCAGTCCTTCTCATATATTAGAGGACTTTTTCCTGCTATACTATTCAACAGAAGTTATTTGGCTCTTTTCTCAGTGTGTGGCATATGTATACTCACTTTCGCCTTCGAACAGTGATGTCTAAGGCTAAGGCCTGTTAGTCCGTCTAGGACTTGATACTCGGATACGCCGTAGACACCGGCTTAAGCTTAAATGCTTATAAACAGGCCTCTTTCCATATTGAACAGCCGTGCAACAGATTAGATTTAACGTTCGATTCGAAGATCCAGAGTTGTGTGTCTGAAGATGTTATTATTACTCCATATCTCAGTAAAAGTATTTAATGCAACTCGGGCCTTCTTAAAGTACATCAGCTTTAGCTCCGCCATCTAATAGAACTTTACTTCCGAAATAGCAAAATTTATCTTCGAGTGAAATGGCTAATTAAAATCTCTGATATAACCCCTTTAATCTGATCTGCTGAGTGAGAGCAACGCTTCTGTTTCCTGTTTGGAGAAGGTTAGATGAACTGAGAGTCTATTCCTTCTTTTACCAGGCGATCCGATATCTCATTACCTTCAATGTCTCGTGTCCTGATACCCAGCTCAAGACGATCTGTTGTTCTGGGCCAGTTCTTTAAGTACATTGAAGCAGTCCAATTCAATTCTAGGCTCGAATGTATTACACCCTCGAATGTTGAGCGCCTTATACAGTCAATAAACTTCGATGCCTGTTCTATCTTTTAAACATCAGCATACCAAATCAAGGAGTCCTTTTCAAAGGTATAATCAAGCCAAAATTCTCTACTTCTAAGGATCAAATTAAATGGTATTTCAAAGTTTTGCGTTTTAGGAATCACATTGATAGTAAATTGACTACAGGATCATCTTTGAACCCCTCCAGCATTTTCTTGTGGCTAGTCAGATTGCCTACTTTAACGATATTGGTGCTTTGAAACCTGATTGCGCTTGAGTACCGCAAAGGTGACTGAGCGTTTTCTAATCGCTTGATACGCCCATAAGGCCATTTTAAACTTTAGGCTCCAAGTTTTTCCAAAGAGTCTTTGAGAAGCCCATAGTGCAGTCATAGCGTTGTAGATATTTAACCTCACTTGAGAATTCTACCTGTATGCCTTCAAGGATAGTGGCTTGTAACCTCAGCTTCCTTTTCCTTGTTAATGAAACAATGGTTGACTTTAAGACCTTTCCTAAGACAACAAGATTGCAGCATATTGAGGGCATTCTGATGGTCATTACCAGGTCATCTCCGTAGCCTTGGCATGTGTAGCCGACATCAGTCAGTCTTTGCAGGATATTTTCAATAACAGGGATCCACAGCAGAGAGAAAGGACTCCGCCTTAGGGGCATTTTCTGGTATCTCTAACTGTAACCGAATTTATCCCCGACCTGGCTGTGATGTTCTGGTTACTAAGCATTGCTCTGCTCGAATCCATCGGACCGTCGGCAGTTCGATTCCCGCTATCGATGGCCGCTCTTTCAATGGATAAAAACGACCCGTTGTCAAATACGCCTTCACTATCAAGAAACGCAATACTCTTGCCATTAACAGCACCTTCCAGTTCTTTTACTAGATTGTGTAGTGCTGTTCTACGTGTAGTGATATTTCTTTAAGAAAACCATACATAAAAATTTGATTAATGACTTTACCATTTACCTATTTATTTGAGAAGGAAAAAGGCAGGGTTGATTAAACCATACGCCTTGGATTGACCGCCCTCTTGCCTTAGGGGTATGACGTTAACTGAGTCAACTAGCCTCTTTTATTTCCGAACATTCGGAAAAATGTGTTTCCTCTGAGTCGATGGTGTGGGAACCATCAATTCTCTGGAGAAGGCTAATACCATTGGGGTAATCCTTTGAGAGAACTTTGGACGGCTGCAAAATTTTCTAGTAAACTTAAATAAAATATTTTTACTTCTAAAAATTCTTAAATTAACTGATGTCACTGATTTATGTAAATGCAACAGTAGAAGTAACGACTATTAGATGGTTAGTTCGTGTCCGCACTTACCTAAATAAAATATTGTTTCTAAAATACCCATTCTGTAGCATTCTGTATCAATTTCACAATATCAACGAAATAACTTTTATAACAAAGCTGGGGGTTATTATATTAAATATTTCCTGAAAGAATTAAGCCGGGGTTAAATTAAAAACTGAACTAACTTTGTATACCCTACTACAAGTGGTTTAAGTCATTCCCGTGGATGTATTTTTTTTCAAAAAATTTAATGAAATAGTTTTGTCAAATTCGTCATTTTAACGTTTTTAATCTATTTTTGAACCATTTGTCACATTTGAGGAGAATTAATAAGATGTCATTAATACCACCCATAACTAAAGGTTAAAAAAACTTGTATTCGGTTCATAAATACCAGAGTTAGAGAAAAAATAGTTTTGATGGTACACAAATTTATCGACCTAATCGATTAGTACCGTTTTCCTTTTTTTAATAACATTGTATTGATACATTTTTGATCTATTCTGCTATACTCCGATAGGCTGCCCAATTGAACAATTTAATATTTTTTTTAAATTCTTCGAAGCACATAATAAACATAAAATACTCACCAAAAGTTGTGAATTGAAGCCGTCGGTGGAGTTAGTGATGACGTGTCGGCTTCGCAATCCGGAGGTCCCCAGTTCAAATCCCGCCGACGGTAACCATGGTTTTTTTTTCTGCTGACAACAGATTACGATGAAAAGGCCATTTGAATTGCAGAGTTAATGTAAGTATTTTGTAATCCACTTTAAATTGTAGGTCCACTTGCAATCGCTGTTTCGAATCGCGTGAAGTTCTTCTCGCGCCCCATGCTCTACAAGCTGTTACGGGAACTACAGATAGAGAAAAAGTTGTGAATTGTGTAATCTTAAAAAAGTAATAGACCAGAAAGAGTATAATACTGGGTAGACTACGTTTCTGTAATTCAGCCATTGAAAAATCTGTCTGAGAAATTATTAAAAATTTTCAAAACCCATTTATGTAGTATCTCATTTTTATAGTGTAATTTTTATCTAGTACATTTTAATGTTATTTTTTCGCATTTTATAATGAATCTTGGGATGACATTAAATCGGAATACACATATATTCTGGTTTGGAACACGACTCTGAGATTTGTTAAACCTAAAGCTCAAATCGGGTCTTATGCTCCTAAGTGTTCCTAATTTCGCTGCACTTTTTCCATAATATGAAAAAAAAACACCCCTCTACAACTTCTGCTTTGGATACAGTAGCCCATCAAACTTCTAGATTTCTAGATTATCAGTTTTTGTTTCATTAAAGTCAGGCTAATAGTTTGGCGCTAAACCACGAACAAAGTATTGCTTCTTTGACCTCATTGAATTTTTTAGCTATTACTAAATGATATTGATTCAAGTTCAGCGACACTGAATCTGTCTATCTGCTATTTGCTACTTTTTCAAACATCGCTAAATGAGTCGCTATGAAATCATAGAGATTTTCGTAACGATTCTATAAATCGTTATATTCTAAATTAACAGAACAAGCCAGAATGTTAAATTAAAGAGGGTTGAAAATCTGATTTTGTCGGACTAATTTTGCTTTCATAATTAGAAATACTGAAAAATATTGATAAGAGACAGCGTAAAAAATCTCACACAGCTATAAAATTAACCAAGCATAAATTATTGATAAAGAAAATAAAACAAAGCTAAATGTTTCGAGGAATAAATAGGAAATTTATGACCATGTCATGCGAACAACGTATAAAACTGATAATTTTTTCTTCATCGGCAAATGGGATTTCATCTTTGATTGCGCAAGCTTTCAAAGCTGTCCAAAAATTTCCTTTTAGGTTTTGCAGTTATTAATTGCGCTTATATTCTATTGCACTGTTATTTGCAGTTATTTGTTCCTCTTTATTCTTTTCAATCAGGTGGTATTCCGTAGGTCAGCAATACCAGCTGCAGATAGTGTTAACAGCAATTACATAGTTCCTTTCACTATAATGCAGTTTTTCATCACTAGACAATAGCTAGATCTTTAAAAAAAATTATATTTACACATATGTATACAGGGTGTTTCGCATATGGTGTGCTAAAATAAATTGCATGGCAGGGGAGGGGGCGGTGCGGCAGTCTCAACCGTTTGAGAGTGATTCATAAATTTCAATTTTTCATGCTATCACTCTTTTATTTTTATTTAATGGTGCACTCAACGCAGCGACATCAAACAAACGCTAAAACACTACTATTCCAATGACCTTTCCATAATTGTCAACAATGTGTTTTTTATTTTTAGATTTAAATTCTTTAAATAAACAAAATTTTTAAGAGAAAGGATAGAACATGTTTATTTAGGGTACACAAGTACTTAATTTTAGTTATAAAAATGGGTAATTTTGTTTTATTGCCGATATAAGCTTACGTTAGCAAGTGTTCACACCTTAGTATCCTGGCGTTTTGTTACTAATACCTGTTGAAAATTTTTGTTGGGTCAGTCAGCATTTACATTACATTTATTGTGTAGTAGACTGAAAGGAACTAGCGGCTGTACTGAAAATTGATAATTACCCCAAAAAGGGCTAGTTTTGTGAACTTTCCGAAGTTTAAGAGAAACCGAAAGTGTAACTTCAAACAACATGGAGTGGCTAGTTGAAATATCGGCAGATTTTACCTACTTCGAGCAGCAAGTAATCTCTCTCGTCGAGCGAACCCTGAGACGAGTCACAAGACGATAAGGATTGTCTTCAGTTAAAGTTTGGAGGATTATTCATCAAGAAAGATTACGTCCATATCATCATATTCCAGTCGAAGGACTACTGGAAGGAGATTCCGAGAGAAGATTGGAATTTATCATTTGACTTCTGGAATGCGGCAAGAAGAACGGGGCATTTCCACAACCTCCATATCTGGTCGGATACTAATCCACATAGAACAAGGAGACCTTCCAGCCCAGCCCAAATTCTGCGTTAATGTTTGGGCTGGTATCATCAACACCCATTTAATAGGACCATTCATTTTGCCGCATTTGCTTAATATTTATGCGGACTCGAGGGCATCCCTATGGATAATATAGGGCAATGTTTTTCCAACACGATGGAACCTCAGCGCATGCTGGTATCATTGTAAACGCAATACGGAATAAAAAATTCCGATTTCTGGGCCTGCTTGATCTCCAGATCTTACTCCATTGAACTTTTTCTTATGCAGAACAATGAAGGATGAGTTTATTCAATTCCTGTTAACACTAGGGAGCCCTGTTAACACTGCTAACTAAAGCAGAATTGAGAATGCAGTGTCGGAAATACGGGAGAGACTGGCTACAATACGCCTTACACAGGGAATTAGAAAGAGGTTATTAGCATGCAGCGATATTTTGAACAACTCTTGTAACTTATAAAAGATTGATTGTAATAAGAGTCGGATTCAATAAAAAGCATTTTACGATTAATTTCAGTTTAATTTCTTTAAATTGCAGATTTTTATAATATTTCCCAAAAGGTTTTCAACGTACAAATTTCTACATCATTAATCTACCTCGACATGCTGCCACTTTTTGGAAAGGTAATAAAAGATGGGCAATTTAATAAAAATAAAAAACAGGTGTATTAATTAAATGAATTTGGGAGAAATTTTGGAAAAATTCTGAAATTAAGGTAATCGCAAAGCATTCTTTTCACTTTTGAAAGTGACTGTACCTGTAATGGTAAGAGTTATATCAACATTGTTGAACTTTTTGGAAAGATCATTAGGATAGTAGTTTTTTTGGCATTTGTGTGATGTCGCTGTGAGCGTTAAGTAGATCAAAAGTTAAAAATAAAATAATAATAAATATGCACATCGCATGATTGGGTGAAAATTGCAAATTTATGAATCATCCTGTAACTCCCAAACGGTTCAAATTGTCTATACAATTTTTTGCTTGTCTAGGTAAGATCAATCAACCCAATTATTTTGGCAAATATATTTAATTGCATTTTGGGGGCGATTTTTTATGTTTCCAAATTAATTATAATTGATTTTGAACTCAATTTAAATTAATTAATTAATTCCTCTAAAAATCAAATTTACCGAAAATAATAAAATTTAAATAATGTAATTACTGATATGTATGTATATTGAATTTGACCCTACTGATTGAGAACGAATTTTGATCTTATCAACGCCTTTAAATTGCTTGTACTTTTAAATTGTTTTTACAGATAACTGGAAGAAAATAAGAATTCGCTTCTATAGTAGACCTTTTTGTAAAAGAAAAATTTTTCATTTTCCCGTTATATCTTTTAAACTAAATCAATTGAAATATAGAGGAATTTCCTTCTTAGCTCTACAAGAATCGTACTAGTAAAGGAAGACATCCCTGTATCATGTTGTATCTCCTTATTCGGCATGGGGTGGAGAATTTCACCCGACCTACAATTTAAAGTCGATTCCGAACCACCGGCATTACTCTGCAAACCCTAATGGCCATTTTATCGTAATTTTTGTCAGCAGAAAACATCCATGGGCCGCCACTGATGGGGTTCGAACCTGGCCCCAAGGGGATGGAAGGCCACCATGTTATCACTTATTCCATCGGCGACATCGATATCGACAAAAAAAATTAAGCAACTTTTTTGCATTTCATCAAAATTTTGTAGAAAAATACCCAAATCCTTGCGATTCGAACTCTCCTGCAACGCATAGTAGGTGTATATAAAAAGTACAAAATAAAGTTTTTACTCACTATTTATCTTTTTTTCACTTATATCTTTATTGAACCATTCCATCTTTGATCTTTACATTAAAACTTAATTGTAACTAGCGCGCAGCACGTCTGCTTTCTGACTGCAACGTAAAGCAAGAATATAGCCTGCAAGCTGGACGCGTAGTTTTCCGTATCAAGTGAAATTTTTGGAAATGTCACGTACAAAATTTACTCATTGATTTATTTTGTGGAGGAATGTCGTCTGTCGAATACCTTTATTTAAATGTCATACCCTTGACTAACGTGATAGTCCATGAAAATTCTAGATATTTCACGAAATGCATAGTGTATTAGCCGGCGCTAACCAGTTAAAACGGAGATTTTCGATCCGAATCATTGAGATAAGTGAAAAAAGTGTGAGACGCTACACTAATTCTTTTATTTTATTTTGTTCAAATATTTTCACAACAAATTTGTCGCTATATTTTGGTACATTCAATTAATCATGAAACTGCCGCCAAATACCAAAATTTGAGCGAAATCGGAGGGGTCGTGTTTAAGTTTTGTTTAAAAATGTATAAATAGGGTTTCCAAAAGTCACTTTAGAATGTAATTTTGAAAAAATCACGAACGGGTTGGAATAGTTCAGATATTTTAATTTCATTATGTGAAGAATAATGTCATTTAAATGCCCACCATGACTAGGTCTGCAAGCATCAATTCGAAGATCGACATAAACTTGTTTTAGAAATGCCTAAAGCCAATTCCTGTTAAAATCAAATGTTAGTATGACAAGGCTACTTAACCCAATAACGGCTGTGGCTTTGATATTTGATGTTTGAAGCGGAAGCGCATAGTATTTTGATCAAACAAATGTCATTAAAAGAGAAGTTGATTGAGTTAGCGAAATACGAAATACGTGCATGCGTTGTAAATAAAATAATTTAAAAAAGGAGTGTGAAAGAAATTAAGTACAGAAAGAAGTATTCTAGATATGTGGAATTATTTTAATAATTTGTAAAATAGTTATGAAGTAGAAATATATGACTTTACCCAATATAAATCATATTTACTTTCTTTAAAGATGACAATTTGGTGTTAATGTGGAAGTCTCTAAGGCTTCAGGCTTAAGGCGATCATGACACGGCTTAAAATTTGAAGCCGAAGCCCCCATTGCGTCAGCAACACTTTCTCGAACAGGACTAATGTTAGGTATATTAAAACGTGCACTTTGAGATTAGCACTTTCTAGTTTATCAGTAATCAAACCAGTTCCATGAAATGATTTCACTAAATCCCTAATTGTTTGCTCAGAGCAACGAATTTTACGATTGATCTATTTTACAGAACGCTTATTTTCATAGCAAACTTTAATTACTTAAATGCGTTGCTCTAGTGTTATTCGTTCCATGGTTGAAGTTGTATATGATAACACTCTAGATACTAGCATGGAAGCAAATATAAATAGCTGTTCATTGGTGGTTTGGAAATTCTACTTTCTCGTAGTATTTCTCGCAATCCTTCTAAAGTCTCAACCTGGAATTTACTTGAGGTGAACTTACAAATCGATGGTTAGGTGCACAAATGTTGTATGTCCATAAATATTTTTGGTTTATGGATTAAACAACTTCTTTATACCCATATTTTATTCTGCCCAAACGTTACATGCCTAAGTAGACTACTACTACTACTACATTATAAGCTTTCCACGTCGGTTTCAACTTTCCCAACCTTCTAAAAACCAAGATTATTGGAGATACAACTTCTTGTATACAATTTTCATTCAAGGTGCTGTGGCTTAAAGAGAGGAGTCTCCCTTGTGTTCGTTTTGTTGAAGTATTTAGCTTGGAATGCGGTATTAGCTGCATTTCATTGGAGTTGGCAAAGTACTCGCAAGTACTGGACTGGCTGCCGGGAACTACACATGCTTCTGGGTCCAAGTAGTTGATCAAAAGTTTCCTAAGTAGTTACGTTAACCAGTAGTAGTTAGTTAACCAGGACTATTCAAACACCCCCCTCCGACTTATAAACGTTTATTATATATTTTATTTAAAACCGGGATGAAACGAAAACTAAGTTTCCGAGTAAAAGTTTAATTAAACTATATTTAAAGATCCAAGATATTAATTTTACCCTCAAATTGCCGTGTAATTTCCGTGTACACGGAAAGTACGTCAAAATTTTCTTAGACTTTCTAAGAGGAAGAGGTGATTTAATCAGGCTTTTAGTTGCTTTATTAACTGGGGAGCTGCCCCCCTTCCCCCCGCCAGGGTGATATTTGAGAGTGGTAAATAGACACTTCCATTAATTTTTCTTACAAAGGATGTATTCCTAAAATCAAACTTAATAATTACAAAATGTAAAGACCTTAACAAAAAAAAATAGATGCAAACCGTTTTGCGGGGTGATTGTTTAAGAAGAGTCGCCAAATAACGAATTTTGTGTGCGGTATAGTTAAAAATTTGCCTCGTTTTCCTTATGTACGATAAATGTAGATTCGCTAAAATTTTTTAAAACTAACAGAAGATATAATTCAGTTTTTTTCGAGTTTAGAAAGAAAGTGTTTTACATGTTTTAAAATGCAAAAATTCAACCTTAATTTGCACACCTTAAGACCGCTCCTTTTGTGTGCTTTTATTCATAAAACTACTACTAAAATATTATAAACTAATTCTCGAAGAATTTGCTATGATTGGAGCTGAGTTTGAGATTTGAATACCTGTTTACTTTAACAATAGTAAAAGATTCTCGATCCTATTGAAGATACATAATTATCAAGCGCTACTTGTGAAGCGCTGGTCTAGAGAGTTCTCCAGTCCTTATGTTTACAAATCTCTCTATAGTTCCTTCGTTAGACCTCTCCTTAAATATGCCAGCCAGGTATGGTCACCTACGCAAACAACCCACATTAACAGAATTGAATCTGTCCAGCGTAGGTTAATTCGCTTTGCTCTACGTGATCTTCCGTGGGTAGACAGATTCAACCTTCCACCTTATGAAGACCGTCTGAAACTGATCGACTTACAACCCCTAAGTAAACGTCGTGATGTTTCCGACGTTCGCTATTAGCTGGTGCCATAGACTACCCTTCAATCCTGCAGTCTTTACCCATCTATACCAAACCTCGTAACCTTAGGTCCACTCCCCTTTTCCGACTCGACCGCCATCGCACGAACTACGGTCAACGCGAACCAATTACCAGGATGCTAAGAAAAGTCAACGACCTTACCTCCTTTGACTTCCATCTGAGTAAATCATCCCTTCACAAAGCCTTATATCTTTATCCCGCCCATCTTGATCGCCTTTCCTAATTCTCCTTTCTCCCAGTTTATATTTATCATAATCATAGCTCATATTATAGCTTACATTATCTGTTATGAATTATTGTTTATTTTAGTTTGTAGTATTTATTTTGTTATTTTGTATTTTTTATGTAACAGCCTGCATTAAGGTTAAATAAATAAAAAATCATGTTAAACGCACAAGCTTATCCAAATTGATTTGCAATTTACTTGTTTCAAAACACTAATTGCTCTTCAGTCAATTCTGGTATTTTTAAATAATTTTTCTTTTAGTGTTTTCTCTGAACTTCATTCCGTGACCAAAATATTTTAGGAGTACATGAAAAAACTGTTCCAGATAAACTATAATTATCTTTACTTCTCCGAAATCATTTTTAATTTGGCCTCAATGAGTGGTCTCCAAACTTAATTTACCAACTTCAACGATAAATACTATTCATGTACTGTATACATGCACATAAATTTATCTATTTTAGTCTTTTAGTCCTTATTTTTGCGAAAAGCTTGTATGTACACATCAGCGTGTTCATGGTAAATACTTTTATGAATAAGGTAATGCCAGGATTCAGCATAATTTTATGTTGTTCCGTTATTTTTTCATCATGCTCAAAGCATCCCAAATCGTTCTTTTGAGAAATGGACATTTTACAAAACGGTCTTTTACAGAAAACAACGTTTTGCCAGTTCCTTTTATGATCGTTCTTTTCCTTTCTCAATATTGCCGATCTCCTTGAATCGTTGTGTAACGCGTTCTACTAATCTTTTGTACACGCCGATATTTTTCAGTGACCGAACGATTTCACAATTTCGTTTCCCACTTTTATGTAACTGCATCTGCCTCCATCATGACTGACCAATAAATTTTCATAAAACCGAAACTTCAATAGGATGAGAGAACAAAATAAGTAGCGATATTCTGAGATTATAATTACAAAATTCTAAAAAAAGTGTAGCAGGAGCAACACAGATGCGGAAGGAGATGAGCAGTCTGCGATTGCAAGTATGGCAAGTATAAATTCATAGCAAATTCAATTTGTCTAATAAGTTTATCTTCATTTCGTATACTAAGTAGTACAGACAAACTGAAGAACATGTTCTAATGGTTTGAATCAGCGACCAGAAGCTTCACTATAATTCTTTGGGCTAAGAAACCTTTTGTTCTGTAGATCTCTTTTAGTTTCGTCACCGAGCATAGCTTATATGTACATATACTTGAAAAGCAGCTTTTTTGTTTTCTTTTTGACCATGGAATAGTCACGAATTAATAATATTGAAGGTGTTAAGTTAAAATTATTTTACTTTATAATAAATTAACAGATTCATACAAAAGACCAACAAAATCAGCAGTTTATTTATCCTAGCGATGAATAACTTAAAAAAAAATTTATAAAAATTTCAACGAAAGTGACATTTGCAAAAATAAATTTAAATGTCAGAGTTATTTAAGATTTGGAAAAGTTTTTTTTTTCATATTTGCTACTAATTGTGTGTAAATTAAACTCTTGTTTCTTCCAGGCAATGCGGAGGTCACGAAGGTCACGTTTGTGGCATATGGGAATATTAATTCTAATATACACATGCATGCAAGTGTACTCCCAGAACACAAATCAAACGCAAAAGGCAACTACATCCTCCACAAAAGAGGACACATTTTCATCAACTCTATCTAGCTTTATTGATTCTTCTATTGATCCGTCAGCTTTACCAAATGAACTGTCATCAGACGCCGGTGCAACTGCAGTATGTACCTTTATAATCAAATACCTAAAGTTGTTAATATTGTTACTGATCTTTAATAGGAAACACTTGAAGTCACCACCAGTGCTACTACCAAGATCCACGATGCCGTAACCACGTGGAGACCCAAAAGAGACAACTGCACTCCACCTGCTATTGAACAGTTTCCCAGGCCATTAATGGGTCCATATGCAAGAAGACATGGTGGACTCATAATACATGTTTTAGTAGCCATTTTTACATTCTTTGGCTTGGCCATTGTATGCGATCACTATTTCGTAGCAAGTTTAGATAGAATTTGTGAAGGTTTTTTAGAGAAAATCTATCAATAATTGGCTAGTCAAACTATATTTTTGAATTTCTGCTTATTTTTCAGAATTAAAATTATCTCCAGATGTTGCTGGTGCCACATTTATGGCTGCTGGAAGCTCGGCACCAGAATTAGCCACAGTAATCATAGGAGTATTTTTCGCTAAAGATGATATTGGAATAAGTGGAGTAATCGGGTCGGCAGTATTTAATATAATGTTCGTAATTTCGGTCTGTGCACTCTGCTCTGGGACAGTTTGCCAACTCAACTGGTGGCCTTTAGTGCGAGACTGCTTCTTTTACTGTCTATCTATTCTTGTAATGTTAATAATCATTTTTAACGACGTAATATCTTGGGTAAACAATAGCAATTAAAATTTGAGGTTGTAATAATATCGTCCACTTTCAGATGGAATCTGTTGTAATGCTTTTGTTTTACGTTGTTTACTGCGTAACTTTGCATTTCAACACTCCCCTAGAAAAATGGGCTTTGTCACTTAATCTTCCAATAAAACTTCCAACAAAAGAAGAACAATCAGCCTTGGTGACTTACAAGAATCTTCCTGATACGTCGTATACACAAGGCAATCAAGCAGTAACTAGTCTGTCACAGGAACCCCAACAGCAACAGCAGGCACCACACGAACAAACTGATTATCAGTCGTATACAGATCCTAACTCTAGTTGGGATCCAAACGCAGCTTGGGATGATGCAGCCCAACCAGTCCAAAATACCACATTGGGAAATAACTATAATACTAATCAAAACACCAATGATGACTGGGGTATGAGTGCTTGGAACCAGGACCAAGGTCAACAAAATTACGGCTACAATGCTGCTGTTGGTGATCAGACTGAACAAAAGCCTGTGCAAGAAGAAACGATTCCTGCAAAACCACAAGTAGGACAAGTATCAACGCAACAAGACTACTATAAGTCAAAGGAACAGAAAGTTCAAGAGATTAAAAATCCTCTGGAAAAACCAGTTGATGGTGGAATTTTTGCACAGTTTTGCTGGGGCGTCGTCTATCCGATTCACTATATGTGTCGACTAACAACGCCTGACTGCCGTACTGAAAAGTATCGAAATTGGTATCCATTTACATTCCTTATATCAATGATTTGGATATCATTTTATTCATATTTTATGGTTTGAACCAATAGATGTTGCATTTACAAAATCTGTTAAATTTAAATACTTTCGCAGGTTTGGATGATAACAATAATTGGATCTACACTTGGTATCCCTGATACAGTGATGGGACTTACATTTGTAGCTGCTGGGGTATCAGTGCCAGATGCTTTAAGTTCCATAGCTGTTATCAAAGAGGGATACGGAGATATGGCAGTATCTAATGCCATTGGATCAAACGTATTTGACATTCTTGTCTGTCTCGGGCTACCTTGGTTTATTCAGACAGCTATTATTTCACCCGGATCACATGTTAACGTTATATCAAAAGGTTTTCAGGACAAACTTCCTATTTAAATCTGATTTCATTATTAAAAATATGTTTTAGGGCTTGCTTATTCAACGCTATCACTATTGTCTACTGTGGTGTTTCTTCTGTTATCTACTCACTTAAATGGTTGGAAATTAGACAAGCGCCTTGGGATCGTACTGATGATTTGGTACCTGACTTTCATAATAGTGGCTTCCTTGTACGAGCTGAATGTGTTTGGACAACTTAACCCAAAGGAATGTGGAAGTAAGTTCTGAACGTTTTTACGGTATTAGCGAATAAGTTTATTACGTACACAACACATTTTAATACGTAAATTTTAAAATTAATTAATTAACCTTATTTGTAATTTAATATTACAATGCTCTCTTAGATATTATCTCTAAACTCTTAACAAAATAGAATATTTTCAAAGCTTTTATAGTCGTGTTTTTAAGGCATACCTCCAGACGAGTTCCAACTAAAGTCTAAGAAAAAGTTTTGCAAAATTTGTATTTAAAAGTAAGAACAGTAAGGAAACGCAACGGAATAATATAGCATAATTTGTGCAAAGTCAAACATATTGAAGCAGTTTAAAATCTCATTCCAAAAAATGTTCAGTGTCCTTTTCTACACCTTTAGCAACTCGCATCAATATCTGATATCTGATCAATTTTACACGAATTCTAATTATCTAGCCTTACATTAAAATTTCGACTTAGTAGATTTTAATAATTTTATCAAAAAATTGGACTAGTGTATTTGCTCTTCTGAAACATTGATCAGAACAGTAGACTAAACCTATTTTCTAATTGGTGTACTACGCTTACATCGCCCCCTGGCACATTGCATACTGATCTTTGTCTTTCAAGCTTTTGGCCTTGATCTTATGCTATTCTTCTTGTGAACTGAGTAAGGTCTTATTTATATCTTCTTCCTTCACCTACTCTTTTGCCGCTATTCACTAATAATATTCTATCACTCACTTTCAATAGAATTAATCCTTCTAGCTCAGAAGGCGCACTTCTTAGACACCTGGAATCAATTGACCAATTCGCCAGAATATAACAATATATTGAGGCCAATTAGGCTCCCACACCAGCATGCAAAAAACATTAGTAAACAAAAACTAAAACACGCCCACACATAACAATCAGGGGTGCGCGGACAACAGAATGCGCTTCAGCAAATCCTTCGTAAGAGTCAAGTCAAAAACAGCACACATATTCACGGCTCTACATATGCGATTTATAGGCTCATGCATACCATAGTTAGACCGAGAATGAACAACATGCAGTAAAGGCAATCTCCTTAAGCTATACGGGGTATGTCTATAAGAAACCATACTTGCGAGAGTGCAAGAATCTATGTTTGAGTTCAAAAGCTGGTGAATAAAAACTAGGTCAGCAACTCTACGTCGGTCTTCCAAAAATACATATTAAGCAACCGGAGGCGATCCACATAAGGAGGAAGCCTGAGTGAATCATTCCACGGAAGGTCTCTTAGTGCGATCCTAACAAAGTTTCGCTTCACCGACTCAATGCGTCTAGAATGAACAGCATAGCAGGAGACCAAACCTGAGATGCATACTCGAGAATTGGCCTAACCAAAGAAAAGAATAAGTGAATTAAGGTCTTCCGATCAGAAAATTCCCTTATCCAACGCTTTACGTAACCCAGAACTGGATTACTCTTAGAAACAATATAATTTTGTGCAATGTGATTAATGTGCAGAGTGAAATCAAGTTTACGGTCAAGCTTCAGACCAAGGTCAGTAACGGACTGCATTCGACAGATATTAGTTTTCGCAAAGATATAATCAAAGACGAGCTGATTTTGGTTCCTAGAGAATGGCACAACCTCACATTTATCCAAGTTAAGCTGCAGGCCATTAAATCCACACCAGTTCTTGAATGTATTTAAATCATCCTGAATGCAAGAAGAATCATAACTGTTTCTAACACATGAGAAAATCTTCATATAATCAGAGGGAAAATGGCGTCAATGGCAAGAATAAACAGCAACGGCCCCAGATGGCTACCCTGCGGTACGCCAGATGAAGCCCTAACGATTCTGGATAAAGTATTACGGAAAGATACTCGGTATGTCCTATCTTTTAAGTAAGAGCAGATCCAGTCGAGCAATAAAGGCGGAAAACCCAACTTTTCAAGTTTAAGCATAATCACAGAATGAGGGAGCTTATCAAATGCCTTACTAAAGTCGGTGTAGACGCAGTCAGGAGACCTTGTTGGAAGGCAGAGATAATGTGGGATGTAAATTAAAGCAGGTTAGTTGTCGTCGACCTACCCGGCAGAAAGCCATGTTGATAAGATGAGATTATCCCCTTACACTGCCCAACAAGCTGTGAATATATAACAGATTCGAACAACTTGGGTATGCAGGAAAGCTTCGCGATTGGACTATAATTGGTTATTAAGTTTCTATGCCCCTTTTTTTAAACAGGAATTATAAAGGAGCTCTTCCATTGAACGTTGGGTAAGTTAAAGTCACCAAGAAGGATGATTTCGCCCTCTAGGTTTGTTATATTATTAATAAAATCTAGGCTAAGGGATATAACAACATAGCAGGAAAATATGCATCTTCCCTAGAGATATGTTAAGAGCTCGATTGTGAGCGTGTCGGAAAAGCAGGTATATCAACCACGCCGCAATCCAAATGCGATTTGCATGCAACCAACACGCCGCCACCACGAGCCATGGAGTCAGAGTATCTATCCTTACGAAAAATCTGATAGGACTCATCAAGAATTTCTGCATCATTCAAACCGCTATGAAGTCAGGTCTCGGTCAGAGCGATGACGTCGTAACAATAGGCAAGAGAAGCCTGAAATAGGTAACTGGCTTGTTCTTAATCCCCTTACATTTTGGTAGTAAAGAAATAGCGTACGTAGTTTTTTTGGTTGCTAGTAGTGGTTCTATTTTGAGTGCTTCCCGCTACTCTACGAGGGGGCACAAACTCGTGTGCAATGATATTTTCGGGCCAGAAATCGGGGGCAGACATTATCTGAAAAAGCTCTGGCGATGATGTCAACTTAAAAGACGACATGAGTCCTTGAGAATTACGAGATCCTAAAAGTTGACAACGGAGGAGTGGAGAATCTTCAGCACCACTCCTTTCCCTCACGTAGCCAATAACGTCGTCAACAGAAGTCCATGGATCAAGTCGGGAAACAAAAATGGACCGCGGTGGTTGCGCAATCCTCAGAGTGAAACCCTCATTTCGAGACACATTAATGGATCTTAATGGGAATGTGTCATGCGATGGGTGAGGATTAGACTGAGAGAGGCTGGGAGATATGTTCCCAGCTGGGTTCGATGCAGGTGGTGAGAAGGGGGGGGGGGGGGGGGGGGGGGGGTAGAAGAAGTACAAGTGAACGAAGTGGCAGCGCGTCCTTCGGTAGTCATGTTCGTGGGAGGCCCAGCAGCAGGAAGAGCAGCCGCAATAGGAGGTTTCGATGGTTGCGCTGAAGGATCATCGATGGGAGATGGGATAACATGGCCATTGGGTACCTTAGGACGCTGGCGTCTACAACGACCCGTCCACACCAGACAGCGTCGTCCGAAGCTCATCGAAATCAGCTGACAAAAAAGATACGTTAGATGAGAGATCATGAGATCTCTCAATCCTCGACATAGCTTCGCTGATTTGGGTTACTCCTTTTGCCTTTGTAGCGGAATCCTGTGGTAACGCTATACATTAATCAATACCGAGTTTTTTTAATAATTGGACTACGACATATCTCAGATACTTGCTTTGCGGCTTTGAGGGAGTCAATATAGATAATTCGCTTTCTTTAGACATACTGGGCCAAATAATTTATTTATAGTTGTATTTACAAAGATGTAAGAGAACTTTAGTTCACCTCAATTGGCGCTGATTTACAAATCCGATATTACGTCTACAATTGAATATAATTTCCATATTTGGGCTGGGGTATGACACAGCGCAGTTTCCGTTATACAAAGTATGAAGGAATACTTGTAAACTTATTAGCGATGCTGCGATTAGTTCAAAGAATAATTCTCTAGATAATAGACACCACCACGGTTGTCTACTACTCTTCTATCTTTTATCTTCTATTTCCATAGTTATAGTTTTCACGAGTTTTTAGCATGCATTTTTAATATGCTTCCGTTCTTGTATTTTGGACCATCATCAATCGCTAAAACCCTTTCACATTTTTGGTCGAAAGAGTCGTCGGTGTTTTAACACAACTGGATATGCGCTGCGCTTGTTTGGTGTCCTAAGCCTCTTCACATAAAGCCGTGGTTCATTAAATGATGCACTGCGTGGGCGTACAGCCGCTGTCCGTAAGCGAAGCTTAGCTTTTATAAGATGACGAGTCATCGGTGGAGTAAGTGCTGTCGTGTAGGCCTTCTAATCCAAGGTCCCAGGTTCGAATCCCACCGGCAGCGACTCATGGCTGTTTTCTGCTGACAAAAGATTACGATAAAAGCCCATCGGGGGTTGAAGAGAATGTGTCGGTAGTTCGGAATCCAGGTCCGCTTGCAATCATTGTCTCGAATCAGTTGAAGTTCTCCCGCCCAACGCCCCACAAGGGGTACGGGAACTAAAGAGCGAAATGCCGCTCCTAACATCAGTATTGCCTTTATACCTTACATCAAGAAGGCACTTTCCCCAACTTTTTCAAGCAGAAATATGGTCGAGCTCTGTGTCTCTCTTCTACCTTCTTGGGAAACCCAGATTATTAAACAAGGAACCATCCTTTACGCCACGATTTACAAAATTCTACAAACAACTCCATTTGCCTTTCTGTTCTCGAGTCCAAATCTTTCCGTTACATGTTTTAGAGTGAGTTGTGTTTGAGCCAATGTTGGTATTGAGTGAGATTCCCCATAACTATTTTTATTATATCAGCGTATCCACACTCGCCCTACAGAGTTTTCACGTTCCACACCCTGATCGTAGTACTCGTCATTACAAAATCGGTTCGAGGTATCCGAGGTGTACTAGACGTTTCGTGTGTAGTATTAAAATTGCCTGTTACAGACCTTATTTATGTACATTTTAAGATCGAAATGGATATGAATTATATTTTAATAAAGTATTTTTTTTCCTTCCAGGTCTTTACTAAATGGTATTTATGGTTTTCAAAAACAGTTCACAAAGTATTTATAAATATAAATCGATGTAGAGCAAATGATCTTCCTTCTAAAGCATTTTTTTAATTTATTTTGAAATATGTTTACGTTTTATTGCACACCGTGCGTCGTTTCAAAGAGAACTCACCATTACAAAACAAAAACGTAAAATAAGGATTTTATACATAAACCCAAAGACAGCGAAAATAACGTTAAACAAAATCTTATGAGTAGAAAGATTTTTGTTAAACAAAACATAGAATAAAGGATAAAGATAAATAGAAACAGATGAAGTAGCGTACTGTATAATACTTAAGAGAGAATGAATTACATTTAATAAGTAAGTATGGTTGAAAAGCTGTAGGAGTAAAGTAAGAATTATTTTTATAAATTTATTTTTTCATCTGCATTACAAATGCCGAATTGATGTGTACAAAATCGATCACATTACACGTACATGCTGATGGCATCTTTGATTTTTGTTTTTTTTTATGAGTTAATAAATTTAATATTAGGTGTAAGCAACTCAACTGCAATTCATACGCAAACTCTTCAATTATGGATTTCAATTATTGTAAACTCATTCAATTAAGCTTCGCAATTATCTATTGAACTTAAAGGAAAATTACCTTTATTGTAAATGAAATTATTATTATATAAATATATTAGGTAAGTAATTAATTCAATATGTCAGGATGTAAAAGTCTCCTGATTTACCTAACGTTCAATTAAAAAGTATCAATTATTATTCATACTGATGAAAAAGCAATTGATAAGATTGAGAGTATTAGTTTAGATAAAAGTAATTGAAATATTAGAAGTTGACACTGTTAATTGTTTATGTAAATTGTTTGTTATGTATCTATTTATACACATAAAAATATATTTTACCGTAAACGGTTATCACAAAAACATTTTTAATACTACAATACATTTTTATTACAAATGGTATTTAAAAAGTCGTCCTGTTATTGCTGTGACATTATTTATTTCCATTTGAAAACTGCTGATATTATAATTTCTGTTTCCTAAGATTAATGAGTTATATTTGTGTGTAAATTTAAAATTTCTTAGGTTTATTTAACTTTACTTCGATGCGGTTTCATTCTCAGAATATTAAATAGATCCGTGCTAAGGAAATTATATATTTTTCTTTTAAATAATATAGTTTTTCAATAAAAGGTAATGATAGACCCATATAGCTTGAATAAGCTAGCTGGATATATTTTTTCCTATTGGCTAGAAATAAACTTTAGTTATGTGTTGCGTCAACTCCTTAATTTTACTAACAAAAACAAATGTTTGCAAATACTAGTCATCAAAATTTTTACTAAAACGAAAAAGGTTCAATTTTAAATTTCAAAGATATGCGATTGTAATTTTAGGATTCTTTGTTTGCGTTAATAAAAAGTGCATAGAATAACATAGTCCATATCCTATTTTTATAAAACAAGATGAATACATCGACTATTCCTTATCTAACTGTTCCGACAACTCATTTGCACTAGTATGAACGAACCCACCGATTTTGTGTTTCCAACATTTCTTTGGTTCGAAAAAAGGCGAAATTTTTATCACGAACTTAAAAAGGGACAGATAAAGTGCTGGTGGAGCTCAAATTCGGGACTCTCATGATGGAAGGCCAACACTTTATCTCTTGATCCACCTTTGGACCTTCACCATCTGTTGAGGTTCCCGGTTTTACAGTCCCTAATTTTAAACCTCGGAACCGTTTCGCCGTACCCGCATTTTCAGGTGACGGGTCAGTTGAGAGGGATTTGTTGTTAAATCTCTCGACCATTTAGTTGACCTCCTGACTCTTCGCGTCCCTCTTAGTGGCCTTTTGTCGCTTTCTCTTATCCTGCCCTCTCTTACGCTGGAGAGCTTTAGTCCAAAGCCCAGTACCAGGCCAAGTACCTTCTTCTAGATTAACTGTAGCTTATTCTTCGGAGCGCAGGCCTGTACTTTCTACTTATGCATGTACCACGGAGATAGCCAACTCGTTAGAGTAAATCATCTCTGCCACCGCTGCACCTGAGCAAGTGTTAGTTATTGTTTTGCCAATGGCACCTTCTTCCAGGCTTGCTACAACACTTTTAGCCGACGTAAGGACAGCTTCCGTAACCGCCGCAGATCTTTCGGAAGGTAATTTTGCAGGACCTGCTTTCGTTGTGCGTACCGTGGAGATAGCCAATCTGTTAGGGCTTACAATCTCCTACACCTCCACTCCTACAGAAGTGCCTGGATTTGTTTTTTTTTTTAATTTTAAGTTTAACTTTCCCATGTGTATTCCAACGAGAAATAACAGAACTACGTGGGCAGAGATCCCCCCCCCATACCCACCCTACCCAAGTAAAATACAACAGAAGATTGAGCCATTGAGATACCATTCGCGACCCAATCAGTCCTGTAGATAATGAAACCCCTGCAGACTCCATTGGCTACTACCACCTTGGAGTTAAGGGAATTTTTCAAGAGGTTACCTCGTCCCACATTAGTTACTTGGATACGTTCTGGAATACATTGCCTGGTTGCCACCACTTCGAGGTGTAATTAACACTTCAGAGTGTCCAGATGAGAATCAACGTATCCTAGAAGACTCTCAACTCCTCTGTCTACCTTTCAGCGACCTATATTCTTACTTACTACTTGACTTCAATTTCTTTTCCTTGCTGTTTACAGAAGACCCTCCTCCCCGTTTTCGAGGGTGCTGCTGGCACCCTCCATTATGCACGTAGGGAGGCCCCTTTTTGAGGGTTCTTCGGGTAAAACAGGGAAAGGGAAAAACGTTTTTTTAATAACATATACATATATTCATGTATATCTCAGTCCCTCCCCCTAACTGACTGTGAAAGGCGATCATATTATATTGATGGCCAGTTTGATCACCGATCACTATCACTCACTGTCGATCAGCGTTTGGTGAAAATCACATTCTATTCTAATTGCAAGTGTTAGAAAAGACACACAGATATTATGGTTCTTAATGGAATCAAATCGGATGAAACGCTGAATTCATTTACCATTACCCTTAATCACTCGTGGAACATAGTGCAGAAATCGTTGTCCTTTAACGCGCTTCGTTGTGAATGACAGCTTTCAGTTTTGTCCAGGATCTGTCAGTTGCTGGGGTATCGGCTGTTATTGTTTTTCTCCATGTTGCTGTTGGTTTAATGTGGACCTAGAAAGGTTGCAGACTGTTGCAGATCTCTAAAACCCGAGACGAATCGCTGCTGCTTCAAGCCCACTTCAATGTGGTGCACTCTGCGGGCTTAGGGTTAAAAACCTACGCCAGTAAAATCATTACTCCTGCGAATCGGCAAATAGAGCCTCGAAATTCGACGGAAACGCTAAATTAATAAAGTTAATTAAATAATCAAGTTTGGATCCGCAACAATACTAGTACAATAATAAAATAGTTCTATTTTAATTCTGGAAACTACATATCTTCAGATACAACGGGTGACAACTAAAAAAAACTAACTTATAATATAACATATAAGCAAATTATAAAAAGAGGTTGGCGCTGAAATCAGCTTTTATAAAATAACTGTATATTAAATACAGTCTAAGTTTTTAGATGTCACCCGTTATTAAGACTCACCACATTTGTTCCAACCTACAGGTTATATAAATACCAGCAACTTAAGAGCTTTAAATAAAACTAAAGTATTAACAAAACCAAAGAAATTTAACTGCGAAAAAGTGACGCAATAGTAACTAAAAAATAAAACAAGTCAGGAAGTATTTTCAATACCTTGTTCAACCTATATATGAAAATCAGGTGGCGTAGAATATTCAGTAATGTAAACACGTGTTGCGAACCCACAGAAAGTTAGAATATTGGTTAAATGTTAGTCACAGCAGACCCGTTCAGAAATCTCAAGAAAAAGAGAAATTAGATGCAAATAAAGAATAACAAGTTTATAATTCTTTATTTTGACTTAATTTCACTCATTGTACAAAATTTAAAATTTTTTACTTGAAACTTTTAACCATTCTTAGCCACATGTTAGTTAATATTGCAGAATTTTACTGTAGTTATATAGTCTAATACCTTTTAAAATTTAAAAACTAAAATAACTCATCATTTAACGCGTAATTTTTGAAGAAAGTTAAAAATAGACAAAGAGATTTTAAGTATTGCACATAAAATACGATTTAATATGTGATATTTAACACAATAGGAGTTACTTGTTTAGCTTTAAATTGCATTATTATTCGAAAACCAACAGTTTGACGAACGTAAATATATGTAAATTATATCGTCATATCTCACAAACTTTTCTTCTTAATTTGTACAATGCCATAACATTTTTATTACCTTTAAAAGTACGTCAGTACAGCGAATTAGTTTAAAAACTTTTAAAGGAATATTGCTTATATCCGAAGTAAGACCAATTTGGTGTGTACATTACAAAGTATCTCACGCATTTACATCACATAAAGTAATTTAAGTAGTGTAAAGAATACGAAAGTAAGATTAGTGCAAAAATGAAAATGTTCTTAGATAGATTTTATATAGAATGCAAATAATCAGAAGAAGTACATAGTTTCATAAAGTATTTGCAAAGTTAGGAAGTTAGGCAGCACAGCTATAGGTATGTAGAGTATTGTGTTTCTTCTGGTATTGGAATTATATCTTCCCCAGCAGAATGTGTAAATTTGCGAAAAGCAACGTCATGACCGTATCTAAAGTAATCAAAAGAAATTTAGCATACCTAAAATAACTTAAAATTTTAAATATTAATTAAACTTATTTAGTTGGAATAGCCATGTTCGATACTCCTCAATGGAAGTTATTTATAGCTGACAATAATAATTGTTTTTATATCATTGTACCTCTATGTCAGTGTGAGCATACGTTAGAAGTGTAAAGTGATGATTATGGGGATTTTAGGTTTTTCTTTTTTCGTTATCGAAAATAGGCCTCAAGCAATGTAATAAAGCTAGATTTATATAGTTATATAAGAGCACGTTTCGTACCATGTTACACAACTTCATTTAAAATTCATTGTAAAAACAGTGCAAATTCAATTATTACAATTGTGTATATTGCTTGCCATCATTTAATTAAGAGAAATTGTTTTGAATTATACAAAATCGTGTGTAAATTAATGTATTTACTGGTTACTTGGAAAGATTAAAAAGCTGTTATAAACATATGAATTTTTGTATTAATTTTTGATTTTTTGTTTCAATATTTATAAAAATATTTTTTATGTCGCACACTCTGTTTTGTGTAAACATAAGTTCGAACTCGTAAATATATGTTTGGCGAAGATTAATTTAGTTTTATATTAGGAAAAGGAGGACATACACTTTAACCTGAATTATAAATCCAATTTTAAACCTTGTATTTTAACAGCTAAGTTGCTTGTTACTGTCTTAACTTTCTCCCATGGAACTGCTAACTGCTTATACAAGAGTGTATTTTGCTATTACAAGTGTGTTTTCTCTCTCCCTAGTTACCGTAAACCCTTGTGTGGGAGGTTTCGTTCTGCGGCCGTCGGAGAGCTACCCTATTAGCATCAAAGGTACCCGTCTCCGTTGCGAACTTCAGTTCTCCCTTTAAGTGGTTGCCCAGTACCTCCTGTATTTTCCTAGTAAACGCAGGACAGTGCAGTTATTGCACACATCAGAGTCGAAAACACCAATTCGCAGTGCATGTACCCCCATAAGACAGTGTCCGGCGTAGATCCGAATAGTTTTACATTGAGTCCGAGATAGGTTAAGAAGGCAATTAGTTTTCTTTTGATCATAGGTTCTCCACATGGTCTTCGCGATTCGACACATTGTGGTCTCTTTCAATCTTTTTTTCGAAAGATTCCATCATTAAGAGATTTGGTATCACCGTGTATTGGGCCATTGGGGAAGTATTTGTTCCGCTTTCAGCAAAGTTGTACTCTTCTATTAGTGCTTACAGTTTGTAAAGCTCTGTGGAAATCAAAGAGGAATTTCAATTTAAATTCTTGAACCTAAGAACTTTTAGCGCCGCTTGGATGTCCACATAGATACTAATTGAACTCCCTATTGCCAGCTGACTGTGAGTTAATTCTGCTGCCATGCGTATAACCGCAACCTCGCCTTGAAAGACACTGCAACCACTGGGAGTCTGTATGAAGAGTAGATATTAAGCTCTTGGCAGAACACTGATGCTCCTACTCCGGAGCTCATTTTAGAGCCATCTGTATAGATGTTTACGGTATCTGCAGGCTCTTCTGTTCTTCGGAATTTCAATAAACGAAATTGCAAAAATTTTCTTTACAAAACTCGTTAAAATAAATTCCTTTGGCTTTTCCTCAACAGCAGCTGTTTCGCAGAACTACCTATGCGGCATTGGTACCTCGAACTTTCTGTCAAAGTTTATAATCGGTAGCCGTCTTGAGACTCTCCCCTAAGCTACTATCGCCATACCCCTGCGTCAACTTTGACTCTTTAAGGCGCAACGTTGCCCTCAACGCGGCGTTCTTTCCGTACAGGTCCACAGGGGGAGGTTCGGATTGTGTCATGAGCACGGTAAGGAGTGGTTTAGAATGCACCAGTAACCCCCATTCATGCTATTCTTTATATATGCTCCAATCTGGGTGGCGAAGGGGATAAACCCCGGGCCGGGGCTTTCAAAAGGGGCTCCGTCATCTAAGTATCCAATAGAAAAAATTTCCATTTTAATTATATATAAAAAAAATTTTTCACGATCGAAAAAGTGTAATATACTAGACAGATTCCAAATTAAAAGTCACTCATTCGATTATATATGGTCCCGTAAGCGCCTAGCCTCAGGCCCGAATTCCTTTCGCGGAGGCCGATATGTGGTACACCCCGGGCCCGAATTTTGTCTCTACGGGCCTGCACCTGGCCACCAAACTATGACGCCGTACAGCAGGATTGAACGAAGAGTCTTTTACATGTATAGAAAGCTTTGTTTAACAATTCATTAGGGCTTTTTTTTATTAACAGCTGTGCAACGTGGAACCAAAAATATATACATAATTCAAAATAAATAACTCAAAACAATTTATAATAAGTAAATTCAAGAATTTCTACAAACCTACTGCTAAAAGATATAATCTGGCTAGAATAAATGTTTTTTCCGACCATTCCAGTCACTCGAATTCGTATTGCATCGGAAAACTTCGCATGTAAAAACACCCACCACTATTGTTTGGCTCTTTTCTTAGTGTGTGACCTATCCATTACCACTTTCGACTGCGAATACTGGTGTCTATCCCGCCTTGGCCTGTAAGGCTGTGTAAGGCTTCGTTGGTAATGACCTCCGGTCAATGGATGTTAATAATGCGCCTGAAACACCGGTTGAGGCATGGGTCGAGAGAAATACTTCCCCCGATTCAAGACAACGATTGCAAATGGACCTACAATGATGCTTTAATTATTAAAAGTTTTAAACCTAAAATAGAGATGAACGACATTACAGTTAATAAAGCTAATAAAGGTAATACTGTAGCTATATGCTATATGTAGATCGAGTAGATTATTTAAATAAAAAGAATAATGTGTTAGGTGAATTAGGAGTTCTGCAAATTGACCATGATCCCAGTGATAAATTTAATCGAGATTTATTTAGCTAATTAAATAATAGTAGCCTCGCCTTAAGTAAAAGTGACAGCCAGCGATAGCGATATTATATGGAGTTCCTAGATTACACAAAAACAATATTCCCATGCGTGCTATAGCCTCAGCTTTTCAATCTCCAACCTATATATTGTCCAAATTCTTAGCTAGAACCATCCTGCCCTTCTTGACTTCAACCTAATTTTTCCATTGACATCTCAATCGATTTAGTCCAAAAAATAAAGACAATATTATTATTATATTTTTAATTCAGACAGCATCCTTGTTAATAATATTTTTATGTACATATATATAGTTGACGATGTCTTCTGTACCTGGATAAGAACTGATAGACAACTCAAAATATTTTTAGACAATACTTTAAACAACTTGACAATAATATAAAATTTTCAATTGAAATCACACAACTTTTTAGATTTGGCCCTATCAATAGTAAGTCAGAAATTATCTTTCAATATATTAAAAAAAGAAATATACTGGGATGCTGTTATATATACCTTGCGATTCCAACCTTCCTTGGAATACTAAGATGGCAGCATTTCACTCTATGATAAATAGATTGGTGAAACTGCCTTTAAGACACCATAAGTTAAAGTCTGAATTGAATGTGATCAAACAAATTGCGATCAATATGGGATATAAATAAAAATTATATATCAACTATTAAAGGAAAAACAGTATAAATTGATCGTTGTATCCATATAGATGCTCGTGATATATAAATCCAAAGATGAAGCATTCTTGCGTAAAAAAAATGCTATACCGATATCCGCAGCCAAGAGAGCCAATGGAGCATGGTACTAACCTACCTTTTCTCGAAGCGTTTCGTCGTATTTTCGAACCCTTATAGCTTCGGTTTGGAGATCCAAATTCTCAGCATAATATGTAATTAGCAGACTAATGAAACGCACTTAGTTTAATTTGTCTAGCTCTTGTACTTTAAATTTTATTAATACCTAAAAGTGAGTCACTGACTCACTCATGACCATCACAACCTTTACTGTGCTTTCTGAAGTCCTAGAAAGCTGAAATTTGGTATGCAGGCTAGGATTAGCACACAAACAACGAAAAATTTAAGAAATATGTAATCAAAACAAAACTTAAAACAAACTGTTTCAAAACTCGTAAGAAATATAAAAAATTTTTTAGCACAATCGGCGTTTCTAATAAAAAAAATTAAATTCCTTTGGCTCACATCACCCGAGTTAATTTTCAAAACAAAGCTGTGCATGCTGAATACAAGCCAAAGGAATTTAACTTTTCTTTATTAGAAACGTCGATCGTGTTAAAAAAAATTTTACAATTCTTATGTTTCTCGAAATCTGTAATCACCCGCCGACGCCCCATAAAGGGCGATGCAGGTCTGTTATAAAATTTCTTAAAAGTTCTAGAAAACTGACAAATTTGATATGAAAGCTAGATGTTATTAGTACATAAACAAAGAAAAAGAAAGTGGGGATATGAAGAAAAGAACTGCTGGCGTGCAAGAAATACCTTTTACCCGACTACGCAGAAGGAAGGGTTATGTTTTAAGCATGTTTGTAAGATCAGTACAATCACTTCTTAAGAGGAAAAAGAGCAATAAAAAATCACGGCGTATAATCCTATATTTCAAAATTTAAATTGAACAAAAACTATGTGCTTCCGAAGGGTGAGGGGACGGAGGGACATCAAACGCTGCGCGCGCTCGGCGTCGCCCCTCCGAACCACAATGCCACAGTGAAAAAAATATTACAGTGTTGAATCCATGTATCTAAATTCTAATTTGCTTTTCCAGAATATTTGACGAAGACTTTTTGTAATAAATATTTGTATATCAAAATTATAATAGGGGCTATACGCAAATTACGAAAGTACTTCTGTAGGGGGGGGGGGGGGGGGGGTCAAGTCGAAACCTTAAAATTGTTTATTTTTGGGGGGGCGGCATTCTACAAAACGAAATGGAATCGCACCAAAAACATTTCATGTAAAATAGGTTACCAAGCCTTACAAGCTCATAACACTTTCAATGTTAAAAAGTTATCAGATCTCATCTAGAGCCAAGCCCTAACTCTACAAGCCCTTACTCTACATCTTGGTCAAAATGTTGTTTTTGGCCATTTCGCGGCCGTCGCACAGACACTCAGGATTATCCTAACTTTTTATGATTTTTCTGAAAAAATTTAAAACATTTTGCACTTCTTCTAAAAATTCGAAATAATTTTCTAACTGAAAGTTACAGCAAGCATTTGAAAATATTTGTACATAGAAGCCGCACAGTAGCAGTAGAAAGAGTATTTTCAGACCTAAACAATTTAAGACCAAAAGTGCACAGCCATTACCTTTTCACTCAATTATACCGAAAACTGAAGGCCGTCGCATTAAACCTTGAACTAAGGGAATACTACAAAATCGGCCCACGCAATAAGAAGTTGCGCATCATCCCTCCACCCCAACAAATAATGGAATATACTCCCTACACCGGGTGAGCACTCAAAAGCCACACTGATTTCTGCTAAGATAGTTATATTCTAAATATCTCACCAACCTAGATTTGATGAGTTACTCTAATTGGTCCATCCTTTTTGAAATGTCGTCTGGACATAGACTAGCTTTTATGCAGAACGAAGCCTGTTCAGCATGATAAGTGTAAAAGTTTAAGCAGGGGATTGTTTAAAAAAGAGTACTTTGGAAAATATCCGGCAGGTCAATGTGCTTTTGCCTGCGAATGCACATCGGTAGGGATGTAGGAGTATTCGACGAAGGTAGCAAGTAGGAATTAGCAGCAATTAGGTGAACGTTGTCCAACGAACTAGCATAAACTTTCCCATTATAATGTGGAGTAGTATATACGAACAGATGAAATTATTCTTTACAGTTTTAATTGGCGACCAGAAGCAGTTAGTACCTTTTTCTCTCTCTAGTTCCCTTACCCCTTGTGGAGCACGAGGCGGAAGAAAAACTTCGCCCTATTCGAAACAACGATTTCAAGTGAACCTACAATGTAAGGTGGATTCGGAAGCACCGACATTACTCTGCAACTCCAATGGCATGTCAGCAGAAAACAACCATAAGTCGGTGATGGTGCAGTTCGATGGAATTTCTCCTACGTTTTACTCGAAATTAAACGAAATTGAAGAATCAAAAACCTTTGTGTACTGCGCTATCTCTAATATTCATCTCAGTCGCTTTGATTGGCACAGTTTATGTACATCCCTGAAAGTTGTTTTTTTTTTTTGGTTTTATTGGGGTTCATGCTTTTGTAGTGAGGAGTAGGGGAAGTAATGTATCTCATATCATAGGATATTCGAAATATATTCAAGCAATGATTAACATCCTTCATGGAAAAACAATTAGACCAGTTCAATTCTTTGTTATTATTATTATTCTTTATATTCCATATTATACGTTACTGTTAAATTTTGGCAATTCATCACTTAATGGGGTATTCCGTAGTGACGGTTGGAAAAAATTTATTGCTTAAATTTTGCATTTTTGCATTCCCATGCCGAAAACCCTCAAGAATATGCTTGAAAAAATGTTTTGGAGAATTCGTTGAATTCAGAAAGTTACAGAACTTAGAAGTTCGGTGCGCATGGAAATTTACTTCGGTGTAGGTTAGGTTACGTTAATGTGGCTGTCCTGAAGGACACACTTAGACCTCAATAGGCCCATTATGAGCCACGAGAATCCAAGAATTCGAACCACCTCCTCACTGGAACCATCCGGAGCTGTCGATGAAGCGCCAGAGATCTGCAACATCAATCGCCGCTAGATCGCAAAGACTATCGAAGAAATAATCACCCAAGAAGGACTTTCGGGTGCGTTCCAGTGCAGGGCACCGGCAGAGGAAGTGGAAAATAGTTTCCTCCTCCTCCTCGTCCATAAAGCTTCTACAGAAGTCGTTTGAGAAGATACCCAGTCTCTTCGCGTGTAAGCCAATAGAGCAATGACCTGTGATAACCCCAGTAATTATACCAAGATCAGATCTGCCCCTCGAGACACTTGGAGCGCCTAAAATCCAGCTGAGGCCAGATCTGTCTTATCCGGCTGGATCTCCGGGGTTGTACCACATCTAACAATCTCGTCTGCCACGAAGTATCCTGGAATATCCCTGTGCCCCGGAACCTAGCACAGGTGAATTTGATACCGCTCAGCCAACTCACGACAGCTATTAACAGCTCTAGACGTCGATAGGACAGAATCAAGGGATAACAAAGCAGCTATCTGTAAGGATACAGGAGCTTCGTCCCCCTTCAACCAAATCAAAGCTTCCTGAATAGCCATGACCTCTGCCTGAAACACACTGCAGTAATCCGAAAGACGGAAGGCTAATGTTCAGTGCTTCTCAAAAACCCCCCCCCCCCCCACCCTGCCCTGTAGTTTTGAACCGTCCGTGTAAATCTGAACGGATTTCCCACAGGGAATTGTGTCGTCATCCCAGTCAAGCCTGGTTGGGAGCGTCGATCTGAACCGCTTGACAAAGGAGTAGCTAGGAGTAGTGTAGTCAAGATGCCCCACTTGGAGCGAAAAGGAGTCCAAAATTGTCGAGTGCCCAACGCTAGTATTGGAACACTGAGATGAGGCTGTAAGTCGAACGGCAGCATTAGAAGCCATCTGTTTGCCCACCAGATCTAATGGAAGTAAATCAAGAAGTATCTCCAGAGAATCAGTAGGAGTGGTCCGTAGTGCCCCGGTGATGCAGATGCAGGCCGACCTCTGTACCTTTTTTAAAACGTTGAGGTAAGTAGCCTTGTCCATTGATGGCCACCAAACAACCACACCATACAACAGGATTGACCTAATGAATGCAACATAGAGCCTTTCATGAATATTAGGCTTCCAGCTGAGCTTCCTATCCAGGATGATACCCAGATATTTAGCTAAAAAGCCAGACGGGTGCCATTCGGTCTTGTTAACGCTAAGCCCACACCCCACCGCCAAATTGGTGAGCTTAGTGAGGGCATTCGGCATAAGATCCCTTAAAACAGGCAGGAATTTGCCCGAGATAGCTATAGCGATGTCGTCCGCGTAGGCAAACACTCCACTTCGGTGTAATCATATTCCAAAATTTCACTTTTTCTCGAAACCAGGTTTTTCGAATCGGTGACCACGATATCTCGAGTTCTACTGAACCGATTTATTTGAAACTTTTACAGTACCTTCAGTACATTTGTCGCTATCGTTATATCATATCATACGGATTTTAATTTTTTTAAGCACACTTTTACTTTGAAAAAGCGCCCGAAATCTTTTTTGAATTTGCATAACTTTCGTAATTGTCAATATTTTAACCTCTTGGCGCTACGGACCATCAACAATTAATATCAAATTACCCGCCGCAACTTTCAAACGCTCTCGGGCCCTCTGTTTTTTCCAATAAATGAAATATATTCTTGTATAAAAAGGTTCCATAAATATACGAAAAAAAGAAAATCTTAAATATGTTTTACTGATTCCGAAAAAAAAAATATTGAATTTATACTCAGAAACCGGCCCTCACTACTCCCTTAATTATATTTTATAAAAAGATGTCATAATTATTTCTAACATACTCTTCTAACTTTCTTTTGAATAGGTAAATATCCTGTTCATTCTTCAATTTATGCGGTAAAATTTTATATAGTTTAAGTCCCTTATACATCACCTGGTTGCGTTCCCTATTAGTTAAATATAACTTAAATCTATATGGTTACACTTCATTCACATATGTTATATTATATAATAGATATGGATATCTAGGTAACTAATTACTTCTTAGCTTATATAAAAAATTTTAGAGTAGGTTTATCCTCGCTTCATTTCTTATAAATGTTTCAGATGAGATTTCGTGATTTAACGATCACATTATAAACACAACAGTTAAAAACGTTTTATTTTGCTTTTATTTTTTGTTTACTGACAAAAACTAAGATTTATCATACCCAATGACATCTACATTTTCAAGAGTAAAGCTCAGGTTTAAGTTAATGGTAAAAGACAAAACAGCATAAAAGAAAACAACAAATTCAGCTGTCAGTCCCTGGGGGGTCGGTGATTCTTCTGTAGAGTTATAATTTGTTTATAGATGGATTTAACGTTTTTGGGATATGCTTATATAAAAGTATATTGAGGAAGTGCTTTGACAACTATAACCGGAAAAATGTGTTATGTTATAAATTACATTGTTTAAATAATAAGAATACCAACAATATAAACATAAATTTCTGTACCGAAATTACTTAAGGGATCACACAAATTTCTGATAATGGATTAAATGTACTTCGTGAAAGTATTCATGTGAAATATATGTAAAGCGAATATGATCGTAAATGCTTGCTAACAGTTTATTAAAGTTATGTGAAGAAAATGAGCGGAAAATCTATACAAGTAAGTATTTGATTACAATTTATAAAAAGTGAGATGCACATATATAAAAACAGATTAAAATAGTTTCAGTAGTTTACTAAACTATTGTTTTTACAAATGCGGTGAGTAATAATAGATAATATTGATTATCAACATGTAGAAGTATGCATTTATTGAAGGCACTCTTTTATCATTCTGCTTTATAATTATTAGGTTGTTTGTTATTTGGCTGTGACACGAGGATTTTGCCGAGAGAAAAGTTATTCTCACTGCGAGCCTCAACTTCTTTGACGCAATCTCATCGTAGTCTCTTATCAATTGACCATTGACATTTGTCCGAAGCAAGCGCATATCATCCCTCACTGTGGTCATTGTTTACTTTTATCAAATACGTCACTACTCGTTCTACCGCTCTGTGCTTTTAGAATGGAGCTTATCATTATTAACCTCCGTGAAGTGAGCCAGTGCTGGAATAGTAGAGGCCGAAGCAAGGTCAGTGAAAAGGTATTCCCAGGAAGGTTGGTTTTTGCTGTGTTGTGTTTCGCTAAAAAGGATCGAAGGTAATATTCTAAAATGAGTTTTGCAAACACTTTTATTATGCTCAATAATACTACTTTACTTGATATAATAATTATGCTTGTAACGTGATCCACGTAACGTGTTATGCAATCAAGCAGTAATTCTATACTTGAATATTTTGTTGAAGTTCCTAATTATGAAGTCTTCTTAAATTGAGCAATTCAATTATGACATTTGTTTGCGCAGTAATTTTTGTTTGTACTTAAGAGCTTTAATAATTTAAACAAAGTGAAAACGTCATTAAGTTCATCCATGACATTTGGAGCAAAACAAATTGAATTGAGTTAAACTTCTTATTTTTACAGGATAAAATGACAAAATTGCCACAAGTCGACCTTGATAAGCCCAAATATGATCAAAGTACATATATAAACAGGGCCAAGCACTTTTTCTTGGTGACAAATCCATTAAATATATTGGCCACAAATGCAGAGTTAGAGAGGGCCAAAAGGATTGTACAAGACTATAAAGCTGGAAAACCTGTTCCAGAATGCAAATCGGTCGAGGATTTATGGAAGGCTAAATATCTTTATGACTCTGCCTTCCATCCGGAAACTGGGGAGAAGTCAATTATTATTGGGAGGATGTCAGCTCAAGTGCCAATGAACACTTTAATTACTGGATGTAAGTTCTTTTTTGGAAAAAGAACATCGTTTACTAAATGTTTTTTATAGGTATGATGTCCTTTTATAAAACAACACCTGCTGTAGTATTTTGGCAGTGGATGAATCAAACTTTTAACGCAATTGTCAATTATACAAATAGATCTGGAGCAACACCAATAAGCAAAAAGTACCTTAATTTAAAATTTTAAATGTAATTAATTTAAATCCTTAAATTTATCTTCTTAGCCAGCTACTAACATCTTACGTTTTGGCAACGGGTGGGGCCTTAGCCACCGCACTTTCTTTAAATAGAATGGTTAAGGTATGTTTTATTTAGGTAAAATAAAAAGCATGTAAACCTATATTTACTTAATAATAGAACTTTAGTCCTCTGGTTGGAAGACTTGTACCGCTTGTAGCGGTGTCTGCTGCTAATTGCATTAACATACCAATGATGCGACTACAGTAAGTAAAAAAATGTTTAATATTTGCAATTTTTATTAAATTTTTAAGCAAAAGGGAATATAAGAGAAAAGATGCAAGTTTCAGTATATGATTTGACTCAGATTCGAGAACTATGTCTTAACAGTGTCTAATTAACTTCTAAAAATGTTGGTATTTACTAAAAAGTAAATAATATCAACTCGTTACATGACTTCGACGAATACGTCTTCGCTTGTACGCCATGAAAATGATGATGAATGATTTTATTTCAGCGTAAAAAAGAATGCCGTAATATTTAACAAAAATTCATAAGATTATAAACTTAATCTAATAATTACAGTTTAATTCAGAATCTTTCCTTTACAAACTCAATAAATCCTTTTATTAAATATTTTCGGACCAGTATACATTAACATACTGTACATTCCTGGCATAAAATCACTTCAACTTATTTGTATGATTGCACTTGAGACACATCTACAAAATTTCATTTACATTGCCCGTGCCCTCCGGTGGTGTGAAATTGTTACTCACTAAAAACACGTTCTGGGGGTTAACCGAAACAAACAAAATAGAAGCGGGTCCCTTTTCGTCCCCTCCCAGTCTCCCTTAGAGGGGTAACTGAGTATCCCGTTATTCCACTGCCGCCGCTAACCACGGTTTCCTGGGTCATTGCTACAATTCCAGCCTATTTGCAGGAATCCATGTTCCACCGTCTCCAGTGTTCCCTCTTGGTCCATGCGTTAATTATAACCTTCACCCCTTCTCTGCCCACGAGATTGAAAGATTCCGGGCCTTAAAGCTTTATCCCAGAACCAGGACAAGTCACCTCCTCCGGATAAACCGCACCGAACCCTTCGGAAGGCAGGTCTGCATTTTTTACTGGGGCGTATACCGTGGAGATAGCCAACTCGTTAGAGTCTACTATCTCTGCCGCTGCCACACCTGAGGAAGTGCTAGTTATTATTTTGCCAATGGCACCTTCTTCCAGGACTGCTACAGCACTTTCAGCCGGCGAAAACCAACCTCGATAGCCGCCGCAGTACCTTCGGAAAGTAATTTTCCCAAAGCTGTTTATGTTGTGTTATGGGTACCGTGGATATAGTCGACCTGTTAGGGTCTAGCATACTCTCCACCTCCACTCCTACTCCCAAGTGCCTGAGGAAACGCCATTCGCAACCCAATTAGCCCTGAGTCCTATAGAGGGGAGGACACCACTTCATACTCCCTTGGCATGGACTAGTACAACTTGGTTACGTTCTAAGATGCATTGCCTGATTGCTATCGCTTGGAGGTGTAACTGACACTTGAGAATGTCCAGATGAGGATCGCCGTATCTTAGAAGGCTTCAACTCCATCCATCCTCCAGCAACCTCTATCGCACCTTTTTTTTTTTTTTTTTTTTTATGGGAGCGGGGAAATGCATTTACGCACCTAGGGGACTGGGGTCCCCCGTGTGCCGGACTCACCTGGCCAAAGGCCAGTAATACCGGCTAAAACCCCCCTCCCCCCTCCAGGAAGACCACCACGGGACCGTCAAGAAGACATTACTTCGTGGTGGAGTCCTATTTAACTAGCCTCCACCAAGGCACCCAAGCCAACAGGTGCTCCCCTGAGAGCCCCCGCCTTCTCGCCCCCCCAACAAGTTAGCAGGTGCTCCCATTAGGGAGCCCCATTGTTGTCTCCTTCCTTTTGGCGAAGGATCTCCTTCACGAAAAAGGCAATCCTTCGCCAGGGGTCCTCCCTCTGCAGCATGACCCCGACAATATTGTCCGTGGTTATGCTGCCCATCTCCGCCTCTAGTTCAACCCTCTCCGCCCTCCAGCGAGCACATTCAAAGAATGTGTGAAGGGCGGAGTCCGATGGGGAGCCGCAGTATAGACAGCACGGGCTCGACACCTTCCCTATACGGTGAAGGAAGGCCCGGAAATGCCCATGCCCCGTCAGCATTTGGGTGAGGTAGTAGTCCACCTCACCATGCTGACGGTTTAGCCAAGCGTCCAGCTGAGGAATCACTCGGGCTGTCCACCGGCCCCGCGACTCTCCATCCCATCTTTCTTGCCAGGACGCCATGGTCCTGGCTCGAGCTACCTTCGCAGCCTCTCCTCCGATTACGGGTTTCTCCCGGTGAACGAACTGTCGCTCCCTGGCTAAGAGGTCAATGGGTATGACCCCCGCGACCACCAGCACCGCCGGCTCCGAGACCGTACGGTAGGAGCTCACAATGCGGAGCGCCGCACGGCGTTGTACCGCAAGTATACGTTTGCGGTACCTTTCCCACCGCATTGCGTCGGCCCAGACTTCTGCTCCGTAGAGCATTATCGACTCGGCGGTGCGGAGCAACAGGCGCCTCTTGCTGGGTCTGGGACCTCCAATATTTCTATCGCACCTTAATATCACTTTCATCGTCTTATTCTGTAGTTTCTGCATTCTTTCAATTTCAAACACCATAAATAGCACTGTCCGGCAGTATTCGCATTGAGGTTTAATTATTACGCCTTAGATCTTTATCGCAAATTCCAATGACACTTTTTAGGCAGCCGTCTAAAGTAACCGATCTTTTTCTTTTTAAAGTTCAATTTTTCCTCAACAATCACACCAAGATATTTCACTTCTCTCACTTGTTCAATCCATTTATTGCTCATAAATAAAAATCATATATTCTGTCTTTTTAGCATTCACTTTTAATTTATTTATTGACAGCGAACACACGTATCCCCGAATATTTTTTCGCAATTGAATATTTAAATGCATAAAGGTAAAAACTGAAACTTAGAACATGTCTTCTATATGCTTTAATACTTTTTTCCTGGTATGAGAGGATATATAGGATTTACTTACATGCAATGGTACATAACAGGTCTTACAAATATATGCACCAAAGTTGTCTCTGCAATAACGGAGTTGGATCAATGCGTTGAGCGTCAAGACCAACATGCCATGGGTCCCGGGTTCGAGATCAGATGACCGTAAGCTTTTATTAAGAAATAAAAATAATCCACTCCGTCTCTGGGCTGTTGTCTAGCTCGCAGCAATGCAATCAAGACTCAAGTTTCCTCACTTCCCTTACCCTAAATTCCCTTCCGGCCAAAACCATGCTAACGCATCAAAAGGGTTGTCCCCTAGGATTTGGCCACATCATATAAAAAAAAAGTAGTGCGTCAAACTTATTTATAGTAGGATTTGAATAAACAAATCACTAATCAGACAAATTATCAGTTCTTATTCGTTTATTATTTTTTTATGAAAATGCCAAAGCTCAGGGGATGCTCTTTGAATTAAATTAAAGCACAGCCTTGGCAGGAAATGAACTAAGGGTGAGGGAATTGGGTTAAGAGGTCAAAATATACAACGTTTTACTGTAAATGGAGATAAAACGTTTGTTTGTCAAGTACCTGAAATATGTGTCGTTGATGTATAATATTTGTCAAGTTCGTAGCTTATAATGGAGTATAGTTAGACATATAACGTTTGGACAGAACAAAATATAGGCCTAAATAAATTGTTTATCCGAAAATCCTGAAAATTTATTAAATAGTGGTGATACAACATTTGTGCACTTAAACATCTATATCTAGCTTCGCTGCGCTTTCCCTTTTAAAAACAAACTTTTTCATATTCTAATTTTTTTCTTTTTTACTTCAGTGACCATTTTTTCTAAAACATAATTTTTAGTTATCCTGAAAGGTGTATCTTTGTAAGGCGAACTTTTCGAAATACAAGAAGTGCAAGGTTCCGTTATAGAATATATACTAAATAGAAGAACAGCTCCCTAAATTGCCCTGGTCAAACGTGAACGAATTAGTCGGACAATGTTCTAGCGATTTCGTATGGAAGAGTAAATGCTACCTGTCAAACAGTAAATACTAGGTCTTTCTGTTTACTTTTGTGTGTAAAACGTAGGTAAAAATCAAGTAAAAATCGTTCTTCTGGTGGAGGGGATGAATATGCGAAAGTTAACAGTCGCTTTTTGGGTAAATTGATGGCAACTGAAAAACTGTCAAAAGTGCAAAGATCAGAATGCTTACAAGAAATCGTAAAAATAAATAAAAGTGAATAACAATTTACTGAAAAAGTTAATAGTTCCCCGTGTTTATTTACATTTTTATTTATAAGCTGTAACTTGCCAAACATCAATCAGCTGTTAGTTGTCAACCATAAAAGAAGAAGAAGAATTCTGCCGAAATTTTGTCCACACTCATCAGCCTGTGTAAAATTTGGACGGAAGGGAAAATTACTCGACTGTCAAATTTCTTCAAGTCCAAAAGTAAACAGACGCAGTGTGGACGAAAACTTTCGGTTTTGTATAAAAACTTTCGAGTAAACAGACAGACCTACTATCTATTAAAGTGAGCGAGAATCAATTTTGCAAATTGGATACATAACCAAACTTTTTACTGGGACGAAATGACATTTAAAACCAAAGATTACTCTACTAGATAAACGGCTTCGAACAAACTAGTAAAAAAATTTTTGTTGCTTTTTTATATTTCCCGCATCGGGCAACCCTGCAGTCAGAATTAAAAATTTGTTTTCCGGGAGAGTTTGTGGATAAGAGACAAGTATACTTTTCTTATGTTTGTTTACAAATTCCAAATGTTCTTCACTCATTAAAAGATCAGAATACATTGACGGTTTGAAAGTCTCTTACGCACACGAGTAACTAGCTCAGTCACGTGCTTCACATGAATTCTTTTTATTGGTGGTACTTTTTACTACATTTCTCTCTTCGACAAAATTTAGCGGTACATTTTTGACAGAAATATGTGATTCTCTCCGAATGAGAACAGAATTTTGACAGGAATAAGTGATTCTCTCAAATAATTTTGACAGGAATAAATGACTGCACACTACCTGTACTCTTTATTTGCATGTATGTATATTCTTATGACTTTAAAATCTGAATATATTTCGTTTTGCTGTGGCCAGTGTTACTTTTTTAAGATTAGCTGGGTAGCCGGTTATCTAGTAGTAAGTAATCTTTGTTTAAAACTATATACAAGGTAACAGAGATTTCCCATTTAAGTAATTTCCACTCAGCGACATTACCATTTAAATGAAAAATGGAATTAAGCGCCGGACAATTTTTTCAGTTTTGTTCGAAACTGGTCTACTGTTTGTATTTATACTATGGTTCCGTACTGCATTCATGTGAATCGTCGGTTATCTGTTCTGTAGCTTTTCCAGTAGAAATTGTTTGTATTTTGTAGGTTACAACTATAGTAAATTTCGAATACATTAAATAAAGCCTCGAAAGTTTCGACTAAGTAACTGAAAGTATTATTTAGCTTTTCATAATTGAATAAACACATGCATGTTCAAAAATGAGTTGTATCATGACCGGTCAAAAATGTCGTTTGGGCATGAAGATAACTCGTCACCGGTTAATGAAGTGCTGTGGTTATGTCAAGGCGAGACTGGCTAAAATCTATGCTGGGCTGCGCAGACTTTGACTCTCGGCTGATATTTTACCTTGTAATACTCGTCTAACCCTGGTAAAATAGTGGCTTCTGCTTCATTTCCTTTTGGAAGTGCCGTTTTTTATAAACTGGATAGTATATGTGCACGTAAAATAGAAGTTGCATTCAATGAATGTATTTGATTTGGATTGCGTAGATTTGATCAGTTTCCCCATTTCAGTTTAGATTATTTAGCTGCTCTTTGGAATCTTTTTTAAAGTGGCGGGCGCTCATTCTGCTGTTCGATATATTGTGGTAAAATAAGCCGGATTATCTCAGGGAACTTTTTCAGTCGACTACATTTCAATGAAACTAAATCTTGTAATGCCGCGTTTCTATAGATTAGATTATCAGATTATGGAATAATTTATCCGTTGCTATGCAAACCGCAAACACCGTCAATGCATTCAAAAGCCAAATTTGACCTCAATTTTATAACCCTTTTATAGAATAATAGTTCCTAATTTCTTCTTAAACTAAATTAAACTAAACTATAACAAATGAAATCTTTATGAAATTTAACAACTATTATACACATAATTCTTTCTGAACCATTTAATGTAACAAATTCTTATTTCTGTGTTTTTTTTTAAAGTTATCTAGCACCGACCTACTAGTTTGTACTTATAAAAGATTGTAAATCTTGTTTACATTTATAAGCAAGTTATTTATTTATTATATATTTATTTATTCACATCATTTCTCGAAGTAAATATTTATTTATTTATGAAAAATTCGCCAAGACTTTCTACTACAACAAAGAAACATGGTTGAAACTTAAACTTAAGATGTATGTTTTATTCATTGTTCAATGATTAGCTAAAGTTGGGCCTTTAGCTGCTGCCTCGAATGTCCGAACGCGATGTGGGTATCATCAGCAAAAAACGTTAACTCCGCGTTTATAAGCGTTAACTTTGCATATATAATTTACGTACACAACAAACAGCAAAGCCCCAAGAACGGAACCTTGATCTGACGATACTTGATTTACTCTAACTTTTTGCTTTATTCCCTTCAAATATGTACGAAAATATTCAAAATAATGTTCACGCATTCCTTATAGCCAAAGTTTCTCGAGCATTCCGTCTCCATCAATCGTCTGAATGGTTCCGTAATATTTTTTCATGTGATATAACTACAAATTACCGATTTCCGGATTTTTCCTTTACTTGTGCTGTGAAATCTTGCTTCTTGCCAAATTTCATGATTCCAGGTCAACGGAAAGTACCCTTTAGGTTTGGATTTATTTGCAAGTGCCTGTCTTCGCAGACATACGGACAACGAAGTGATCCTATAAGGGTTCCGTTTTTCGTTTTGAGGCACGGAGCCCAAAAACCAGCAATTAATGCTTAATCAACATGTTTTTCTTCTTTTTTTTATATTCGTCAAAATGGAGACGGAGGTTGGATCAATTCGTTGAGTCGCACGACCACCATTCCATGGGTTCGAGACCAGGTCTCCCCGTGAGCTTTTATTAAGAAATTAAAATAATCCACTCCGTCTCTGGGCTGTTGTCTAGCTCGCAGCAATGCAAAAACAAGACTTTCATGTTTCCTCACTTCCCTTACCCTAATTCCCGTAAACGCCTACTGGTCCATAAGTTTATTGTGCTTCTTCAGTAAGATACTCGAGAGGCTCTTATGTAAGCAAACATTTAGTTACATTTCCGATGGAAATTTATTATCTAAGTTGCAATCAGAATTCGGCATATATCAAAGTGTGAAACAGCTTTATTGAAGGTTTCCACTGGTATTCGTTTAGCCCTTGATAACAACTCTATAGCGACTTTTGCACTATTTGACTTCATCAAAGACTTCGATACAGTTAATCACGAACATGGCTTGGTGATCTTGTCACTCAACCAATTGGTCCAATTTAAAACACGAACATGTATCAACCGATTATACATGGTTCTGTGTTATCCATTGAATTCCTGTCTTGACCTGAGAGCAGTATTCTTTTTGAACAATTTAATTACATCAAACATTTCTTCTTATTTATATGAGCATTTCTACTTTGTTTATATTTCTAGACTTGGCAATTCTCTTCCGGTTAATGTTAGATGCAGTAAAGGGAAACGGGGGGTTATTATCTTTTATTTTTGAAGCACAGCGATGCAGTTAACCATACTTGTTTATCTTCTTGATTAACTCTATTTTCACTGTAATGATTGCCTTAGTATAGAATTGTTTATATTTTTCTATTCTATTAGCACACGCTTCTATCTCTCTCTCTCTTGTTCCCGTAATCCCTTAAGAAGAACTTCACCCGATCCGAGACAATATTTACAAGTGGACCTAGAATTTAAAGTGAACTCCGATCCACTGGCATTTTCTCTGCAACCCCCATGGCGTTTTTATCGTTTTCCGTTGTCGATTCGTTGTTGATTCGAACCTGGAACCTCCGGATTGGTAGGCCAACATGTTATCACTTACTCTACCAACGACTCCACATGCTTTGATTATGAATTCAAAATTATTAAGATCTCTGCCAGTTTACCTCTAGTGTTATTACTCATTATTACTCGTCGGTGGAATAAATGATAACGTGTCGGCCTATCAATCTGGAGGTAGCAGGATCGGATACCACCGGCGGGAACCTATGGTTGTTTTCTGTTGACAACAAATTACGAACAAAAAGGCCATGGGGGTTGAGAAAAAATGGCAGTGGTTCGGAATCCAGTTTAAGTTGTAGGTCCACTTGCAATCGTTATCCCGAATCAGGTGAAGGTCTTTCCCCACCTCTTGCCCGACAAGTGGTTACGGAAACTAGAGAGAGATTACTCTTGATTAACCAGTTTAATTTTGTTTAATTTGTTAGAGTATACTGTTGAAACTTCAAGCGATAATTAATTCAGGATAAGCTTAATCAATGAACAAAGTCCTGCTAACAAATTGTTATCGTAAAAATAATTCCCTTAAACAAATTCATAATCATAAACCTGATTTCTCACATTTTTTCATGTATAATATTGTCTTGCCCATTTCCAGATGTAATTTGCGGAGCATGCACATTCTTAATTAGAGAACTTATGAGAAATTAGGCTCTAACCTAAGCAAGGTAATTGAGTTCTGAGCTGCATACAAGTGAGCTAACCAGCTCTTGTACGATACAAGCCATATACCGTTGAAGCTAACGAGCTGACGCGACGACAGTAAAGGCAAATCAGCCGATTTTCTCTGAAAGCATATTTGCACACAGAAGACACCCTGTAAGTTTGAGCTCACAAGTTCAATCTTAAAGGCAGACTTCAAAGGCAAACAAAAGAGTTTGTTTCAATCATATACGGTTCTAAAAGATGTGAAACTTATGTACACAATGTATAAATATTAGGTTGCTTCAAAAAACATCGATTTTTTTTAGTTCCCATAGCGTAAAAAGTTAATATTCTATAAAATAACATTTTTGCAAAATTTGAGTCTCATAGATCACTTTTAAGAGGTCTTCTGAACAACTTAGGCACGTCCACTGCTAAAATGGCTCACCCAAAAAATCTCAAATTTGGGATTTCCATAGAATTTTAGTTGTAGATCAGAATTAAACTAAGAATGACTTGACAGCAATTCCGGTTTCACTGAAATGAAAAAATGTTTTGGAAAATTTTTAAACAATTTGTTTTAATACATATTCTGAAAACATATTCTGTTACTATTTTTTCATCTTCGATGAAACCGGAAGACTGCTATCAAGTCGCCAGTAACTTAATTCTGATCTGCAACTAAAATTATATAGAAATCCCAAATTTGAGATTTTTTGGTTAAGCCATTTTAGCAGTAGATACGCTGAAGTTGTTCAAAGGGCTTGAGCGAACTCTTAAAAATGAGGTATGAGATTCCTAGTTTGCAAGAATTTTTACTTTATAGAATACTAACGGTTATTGTTCCATAAGACGGAGTTGGATCAATTCGTTGAGCCGCACGACCAACATGCCATGGGTCCCGGGTTCAATACCAGAAATTAAAAATAATCCACTCCGTCTCTGGGCTGTTGTCTAGCTCGCAGCAATGCAAAAACAAGACTCAAGTTCCCTCACTTCCCTTATCCTAATTCCCTTCCAGCCAAAACCATGCTGACGCATCAAAGGGTTGTCCCCTAGGATTTGGCCACGTCGTATAAAAAAAAGTCCCTTATCGTCTTTGGTTTTATTGCTGACACATGTCTTTTCATGATGGCCCACAAATTCTCGATCGAGGATCTGGGTTCTGTGAAGGCCACTCCATTACGGAAATTTGACGTTCTTCTTCAAACCATTCCTTCACAATTCGAGATGTGTGGTGGCAGAATAATTATGACACTTATTTTCTATCACAATTATTTAGTGTTCCTCCATACAGTTTTCCAACCGGGTCTTTTTGCTGTTCTTCTGTCTCGGTGAATTGCTGCTTCGTTGGCCTTTGTATCTTCTGGCAACTGCTCCTCAGATTTTAACGGTTTCTCCAATCGTCTTTCGGATGTCTTTTCTTCGAACAGATAATGAAGTTCGCCTATCACAAATTCCTTGTTGTTGGCCCTCTCTTCATGCTTAGCTTGCATACGTTTACCTGTAGAAGCAGGAAAACCTCTCCTGCTGAGAACGTAGATTTTGAATGCATTCTTCTTTTTTTATCTTTTTCTATCGTAGTTGAACAATCTCATCTTCCCCAGCACGATTCAGGTTAACAGTTCCTACAGTTAGAGTGTCAATTGGACTGCTAACGTCACTTTCTTGAACTTCTAGTTTCTTCTTCAAATCACGTCTTCTGGTGAACTTTCCATATCCTTCTCGAAACCTTCCAATGCCCGATCCGCAGTCTACAGTTTTTGCTTTCCTAGGCTCGATGTCAGCACTATAGTCAGGCTCCGTACACGTTCCCATTATTTGCACGTTCAAGTCGTTGTTGGGTTCTGGAACATTTCTGGCTTCAATTGTTCGTCTGTATTGGACGATCGCCATTGACGTGGTCGTGTTTCTCTCAAAACATCTTTATCGCTTCGGGTACATTCATTTGAATCATACTCTCCTGAAAATTAACCGTGGATTTTCCTTCTACAATCACTTTGCAGGTGACCTTAATATTCATTCACCGCAGGAGCAGCATCTATACTTGCGACGGGAAACTATAGCTTCAATGTTCCTGATCGTTTCTTTCTTCAATTGAAATTCTTCTCATCCCCTTTTTCTGCACTTTTCGCAGCCCGATTCAGACATCGTAATACCAACTTTTAGTCTGACCTTCTACCCTTTCTGCAATCCCTTTGAAGGTGGCCTTCCTTTGTTGCACGTCCAGCATTTAAAACGACTTCACTTTTCCGATGCATAGACCTACAGAAAAACTATCATACATAAATGAACTAGGGGAACGATATAGCGCAGTCAAATTAAATCTCGAATTGGCTTTATTACATTCGGTCACCATAAAGCACATTTCTCTTAACAGCAAAACTTTTTTTCAACTCATACGACCAATCAAACTTCCGGCCGTTCTTAACATCGAATCAAACCTTACTATCTTTTTGTCCTTTAACATTATTTCATTATCATCTATATACTCAGTTAAATGGGTTTCGACCATGACTATCATATCAACATTATTGCAGTCATTAGTAGGTCTGTTTGTTTCGCTGCACGGGAAGTGTAAATTAAGTGTAACATGCAATTGTGGTGTAAGTCAAGTGACGTCAAAAGTATAAAATTTGCGCTACACTCACGATAGTGAAAACAAACGACGAAATGCAATTCCATCTTGACTTTTGCGTTTGATAGATAATTTGATAACTGAGAGCAGATTTTCTTGATTTAGAAAATAGCACGGATTAAATTAAATTATGAATGAAGAAGACAGTTTTGAAGAAATTAGAAGTTTGAAGTTTGTGTGTACTTCTAAAGTAACCATTTACTTAAAAACACGAGGTGCTTGCCAGAATCGCTAGAGTCGGCGCCAAAAAGATAACATATTTTCGCGCATTAGAAGAAAGATAATTCGGGTATAAAGTTCTTTATCTCAATTGTATTTCTCCATCAAACTATCATTTTAATCCATCGTATCTCCCCATAGCATCCGGTAACGACGAGAGCGGCGATGGTACTAAATAAGGTTTGATGAAGTTTTCTTTCTATTGGAAGGCAAAAACTAAGACAAAACAGAAAATGTTTTTGTCCACCATTTTATGATATTTTGTGCCTATATTTTAGCAGTGTATACTCTCTTCTCAACTTTTTTAAATTCACCGCAGTAGAAATAGATTACGCAAGCTAAATCAAAAGTTAAAAATATGATCTTCTTTGCCGGCGACTCTACTAGAGCTTTTCCGAAACCCGCTCTAACTACTCTATTAGCATTACTTCTTTTTGGTTTATTTTTATTTTCATTCCTGTCTCTAGACCAGTGATGTCCAAACCTATGCCCGCGGGCAAGTGAGCTTTTGAGCTTTTAAATTCGTATATGCACTTGTTTGGCTGTATTCGGTTTCCTGTTTTTGCGTTTTTTAATTGTTAAAGCATACAAAAGTTAAAAAAAATCGTCATATTTAAGTAGTTTAGTAAGCAATTATACAATATATTAAGATATACAGCCTTTTGCAAACATTTTAAGGTTCTAAATTAAACAAACAGTAAGAAATACTTCTGAAGCTTTTAAGCATTCCTCAAATTGTGTAGTGTGAGTTTGGCCATCACTGCAGACCTTACAAACAAAGTAGGATATACTTGTTCCTAAATTTTTCCTAACTGGATTTTTATATGCAGTATTTTTGCCTAAGATATATAATAAAACCAACAATATTTTCTTCATAAAACTACGTACTTTAAAATTGTAACACACATTGTTAAAACTAACTAAAAGTTCATGTTGAATGGCCGCATTCTAAAATTATTCTATTTTCATAATTTAATTTTCTGTTTTATATCTTCACAGAGAATTGAGAAATGGCGTCGTGCTTTTGGACGAGGAAAACAACCAAGTTGGTATTTCGAAAATAGCTGCGTTCACAGGCATCAGTACCGTAGTTGTCAGTAGGATTGGAATGGCTTGTCCTGGGATGGGTAAATACCATTACTAATTTTTTTTAAAGCAGCATTTTGTTTATATTATTTGTAGTTCTTACACCGGTTTTGATGGAATTTTTATCAAAGCGTGGAATTCTTAAAAAATATCCACGGTCAAACGCACCAATTCAAACATTGTTCTGCGGATTTGTTTTAATTTTCGCAACTCCGTTGGGCTTAGCTTTCTTTAGTCAACGTGCCTCAATAAAGGTTGACAGTCTTGAAAAAGACGTACGTTGCAAAATACAAAAGGAAAATCCAGGTTTAAACGTAGTATACTACAATAAGGGCTTATAAAAATTTAAAGCAGAAAAACCCGACAAAATACGTAGAGACAATAATATACTAAGTTCTTACATATCGTATCATGAGGTATTTGTATTATTCATACAGTTACAAGACTAAGCCTATGACTAATACTTTACCTCTATACGATACATCGATAAATTCTTTAGTTTAAAAAATTTGATCCAGTAGTTAGTGCTTAAGTATAAACGAATTGCATTTCAATACAATTTTTCTATGTTCAATAGAAGTGGCAATAATTTTTATAATTCCATGTATTTGCATTTAATAATTTAAAGTATTTAATACACAGATATAAAGAAAATTATACATTCTAGGGAAATATACCTCAATTTCTAAATATGTAATTTGTTAAATTGTTTATTTAAATGATGTATTTTGATATGTTTAATGTTATTAAAATAAAATTAAAAATGTTTTTTAATCCTTATTATTTTTTACCGACATAAGTCTTTTATGTCCTCGTTATAGAGCTCCGTTAGATTTTATTGAATTTAAATGTCTTCTTTACTTTTACTTTAATAGACTTTAAGACAGCCAAACAAACAAAGAAAAAACTTTTTCAAAAAGGTCCATTCGCACGGGTAAACAGATATTTAAAATAAACTATGAACAAACTTCAAGAAGGTCGATATTTTATATTTATGTTACCATTTGTTAAATATATTGAATTTGTTTTGAGTTTGTTTGTACAGTTTGTTCCTAAGAACTTTTTTTTATAAATTTAAACCAAAATCGTTTAAGATGCAACAGAAACTAAAAACGGTAAGTAAAACAAATATTTACTTAATACCGCATAAGGCTTGTAACATTTCATTCGCAATAGCAGTCTGTTTGTTTCACTGCATGAAAAGTGTGTATAATGACAATCAATCGCGCGTAACTAACAACAGCGACACAACCAATTTTACAAAACCGTCGCTTAAGAAATTTCAGATCTATTTAGTATTAAAAATATATGTTATTAGACAACCTATTTAAGGTCAAGACTTTGGTTATAAACAAAATTGAAAGGTTTCAATATCTTGTTTAATCTTAGCATAATTTATAATTTGCAGTTTCTGTTGAAATTTCTATGATTTACATTACTAACTTTTGACCAATTACTTAACTAATTGCAAATATATGAGCACTTAGTTCTTAGTATATTTGACTATGTGCCTGTTTAAATGGTTGTTTTCAGCGCACTTTCATCACGTTGTTTGTGCGGAGTAAGTTCGGGTGACCAAAAAGTGCGCCTCGAATAAAACTGGAGCCTTACTACGGAACACAAAAACGAAACGAATTTCTAGTCTAGACACTCGATTCGCGTTCGTTTTTCTGATCACGTGACTGTTTCTACTGTCGTGTTGGCCCGTTTTATTGTAAATGTTGGATAAGTGTTGGAATTTCTTTATACCCACTGCCATGACGACCTCTCGACTCAAAGCGATACGTGTGACCAAATTTTCATTTTGAGGAGTGACAAAACTAAAGACGTGTAAACCGTTACCATTTCTGTAATGTTCTGCCAATTGCACTCGATTTGAAAACTTGCACCTTTTGACATCCGCTGAATCAAAACGCACTTTTTTCAGCCTGTTCACATTTGGACAGGAGCGCGGGGCATTGCACCGCGATTTGCAGTATGTGTTCACATTTGCCCTTTCACCAAGAATAAAAGTATCTGACTGACAGTGACTTAAAGCAATCAAATAAACATAGGGTAAGCACCACATGCTCTAAAGCAACCAACCAAACATACGGTTAAGCGGCGTTCAATTTCAACCGGATGCACGGTTCTCTAATCCGAACTTCCTGTACCCAAATTTCTGCGCTGAAGCGCGGGGTTTTCATCCCAATGTAAACTGGTTTTTTCATATTTTTCTAAATGTCAAGTCATGTCAAAATGGTGGGCACTTTTATGTTTTTTGCTATGATGCTGAAAACTTTGGTCATGTAGAAATCTCGGTTTAGGGTTCCGAACCTGAAGGGTCTTCCAACGGGAACCCTATTGTTATGGCAACGTTGTTCGTCCGATTCTCAGAGTTTTTAAACAAATTAAGATAAAACTAAAATTTTAGGTAATTGACAATATTACTCATACATACAGTAGATAAAAAGTTATGAATAATTTTCGGACGTACAAATTTTACTTACAAGGAGGTGGGAACTCTGGTAGGTGTTACAAACTCTCAGAGCGCAAGTCTGTCTCGCACTTGACCAGTTTATTAAAGTGCAGACTTTGTTTGAATTTTCGTTAATATGTCTGTTTTTATTCATATTAAGTATGTTCGCGTACTTTTCCATTGCATTATGAATGCATAATTAAAGGTTACAAGAATTGTGTTTTCTTCAATTTTCCCTCGTGCAAGTTTTACTAATGATTTTTTTTTGCACGATGTGGCCAAAGCCTAGGGAACAAAACTTTGATGCGTTAGCATGGTTTTGGCCGGAAGGGAATTAGGGTAATTGAAGTGAGGAAACTTGAATGTCTTGTTTTTGCACTGCTGCGAGCTAGAGAACAGCCCAAAAACGGTGTGGACTATTTTAATTTCTTAATAAAAACCTACGGGGAGACCTGGTCTCGAACCCGGGACCCATGGCGTGGTGGTCGTGCCGCTCAACCAATTAATACAACTGATGCAATGATTCTGCAATTTTTATGAATGGTCAGACAATACTGCAATTATATTTGACAAAATTCGGTTTAAAAGTTTGCAAAATTTAAGATTTGGCACTTTCATTTAAATTTGCATTTTTGCAGGTTTTTAACAGAAGGAGAATTTACGGGATTGTAGCAGAGAAAGTTCGCAAAAACACCTAACGTTAAGTTCTTCCTGAAATAATAAATCAATCGAACAATAAAATTTTTGAAATTTTGAGTTTGTTTACGGGAATGAGAAACATATTATTTTAATTTGTTTTGCAATATAATACTCATATGAAATAGAGATTAAATTTAATTAAGAATAAAGGAATCATTAAAAAAGCAAAACGTGCATTATACATATTTGGCTGGGAAAAAAATCTCTTCGATCACCTGCCTTTTAACAAGATTTTCAGAATGTGCAAAAATTAGGCTCCTAAATTCTCAGTCATTTTTATGCTGGTTGGAAAATTTTTTTTACTGCTGTTCTCTATCAGTCTGCCCTTTCATAATGTCATGTAAAAAAAATTGTCAACTCAAAATAATTTTCGGTACATTCTTCCCCAGAGAACACCCTGGAATTAGTTTTTAGAAATATTGTTTTTTTGGTTTTGATTTCCTCTGCTTCTAAAGTTCGTGATACGTGGTTGGTTTTTATTTTATGTACATTAGTGTAGGTATGGTAACTGCACTAATCTCCGAACATTTAACTCTTTTTATGACGTTCTCCTTTACTGAATTTATTACTTTTAAGGCTTATATCTTAATGTTTTATGATTATTTGGGTTGTTTTTATTTAACCCGTAAAAATTTATAATTTAGTTAACAATTTTTTAATAATTTATTAGGTTTTTAAAAAAGGTATACATTTAATTAATAAATAAATAAAGATACTATAGTGTCTTGATCTAATATTCTAATCCGCTTTAAGCTTTTATTCTAACATATTTGTATTTATTGGAAAAAATAAAAAATATTTGGAAATGTGCCCTTTTGGTGTAAAGTACAGGAAAATAGTATATTATGTGTGTGGACACTTAAGTGAGCGGGCAGATAACGTTAGCCGAGGCGTGCTACGCATGCGCACGAACCGAAGGCAATTTTTATTTATATAGCCTGGGTCATATAAACAATAATAAAGGTTTCTTTAGTGCCTATAGGAAATCTCTAAAAATGTCTAACCATGACACAAAAATTAAATGGAAGTGTGTTGTTTTGTATGAAACTGCGATTTTTAATTACGAGTTTCCCTTGGAAATATGTCTTCTTTGTAATAGATTTTCAACTAGAGGATACATTTTAGCATGATAACGGAGATAGCATTCTTAGGTTTGTTCAAGATCATAAGTGGAAATAAACCCTTATTTAAGTAGTCGGACAGAACAAATTGCTTTACTAAATTGCATCCGAATACTAAAGATACTGTATTTTTTGGTTTTAGGTTCCGGAAACCCGATAATTTTATGAGTTAAATAAAAAAAATATTATATTTTAAGATTAAATATTATGTAAAATATTATTTAATTAATACACAAAAATAAAAAATAATTATTTTAACTTATTTTCTTCAAAGTACAATGCGCTTTACTCTACACGAAGCAACTGTCGAACACGTGAAGCACATCAACTGAATGAGGCGCCCTTGCTCAAAGAAAGCTTGTATGCATAGGAATGTGTGATTTCCAAGTAAAGAATATGCCGACCGAATTTAAACAGTTATGTGGGTCCTCTCCTTATTACTTGCAAATAAAATGAAGCATATCCGCAGACTACTGCAGTTACCCTACTCTACCCCTATTTTTGATTCCGATGGAAAGTACAGAAAACTTAATGTTAAATGAATTCGAACAATTTTCTGTTAAAATCACAAGATCTCGGTGGTCTACAGATTCACCCATATTTTCTTCCCATTCCCATAGTTATAAAAGTTGATGGTATGGTAGCGGTCAAATGACTTACATATGTATATTTTAACCTGAAGGTGTTTTTCATAGATACATGATTGGATTATGCATTAGAAAGCAGAAAAAACTATACTACCTAATTAATACAAAATCCATGAAGTATGAACTTTGTTCATGCGCCATGGGTTCCGACTTACACAATTATTGCTATAACATATTTAATTGCAGACAGACAACTGCATTTGAAAAACTTGTATTTTGTACTTCAATATAAAAGAACAACTTACCGTTATTTAAAGATTAGTAATTTAGATCTAAATGTAAATTTAAAAACACAAACGTATTCGCCTTTGCTTCAATTGTAATAATTTATATGGCAATACTGCTTTTTAAAGCTTCATAGGAATGGAACGAACCTGAAACAAGTAAATTTTTATTTTTTGATACTGCCGCTTCTTTTCAGATTTTAGCGATATCTTGACATTAGGTTGACAGCTGGTGTGCGTTCCACATTGTGCAGGCCGATTAATGAATATTTGGGTTGTGTGTGTCGGCAAGGAGTAAGAGATTTGCTAAATCTTCCTTTTCCTCCTTGCTAGGAAGGAAATATTAAAATGACACCGGTTTAAGTGGAATATCAATTGTTATCTAAACTTGCAAGTGTAATATATTTTTACAAAATTTTAAAATCGTAGCAGAAAAGGCGGTCTAAATTGTTTAATTGGAGTCGGTAGAGTGTAGCAGAAAACAGCATTTGAGTCGCACATCCGGCTAAATTATCTTTTTCAATCGTTTAATACAAAAATTACTATTATGAATTTTGACGACTATGAACAACTTCCTACAACTAGTATTGGTACCAACATGACTGCAGGAGCAATAGCTGGAGTTATGGAGCATTGTATTATGTATCCCCTTGATTCAGTGAAGGTATAAAACATGTTATTACTACTATATTCTAGATAAGATTATTTGAGGTAGTCTCTCACTTAGGAGACATAACCTCAAAGTGCATTTCGTGATGTAATTTTTTATAAAGAGCAACCAGTATGACATTCTTGCCCTGTATATGATTAACGGTGGGACTTGTTTTGGCGTATATACGTATTAATTCTGAGAACCAGAATAATTATCTTAATACAAATTCAGCTGGCTGTTTAAAACATGTATTTAAAATTCTGTTGTATCATGATAGTAAACAGATTTTATCAGCTGCGGCTCGGTAATTGAGGAATGTCAGATTGGTTTGCGGTTAGATGTGTAAAATTATCTAATACACTTGGCGCTGACTTATATGCAAGAATTTCAAATCAAAATATAAATTAGAACAATGTATTTATAAATGAATGTTGATGCATATAAAAAAAGAGTCTGCGATGGCCGTGGGGACTCCCCAAAAAATGAGCGTAGAATCTTCAAAACATGACTAATTTCCACAATTGAGAATAAAAAGAGTACTTGTTAAGATACTTGCAAATTTCAATCTGATGCTAAATTTAGAACAATAAATAACATGGCTGTGGATCGTGTCATTTGTAGATTCAAAGGAATTGTTTTGTCAAATAATACCTTATTCGTTTCAACAGCTTCAACTTTGATTTCGATTTTAATAAAATACTTATTATAATAAAACTATTTTTTTCACTTTTGTTTTTATTTTTGATAATTTAACAATATTAATGCGCTTATGGTACTTATTGATTATTATTTTATATTTTTTGTAATGTATCGGTGATGATAAAAATTGTTGGGGCCATTTGCAACCCTGAAAGGAATAGAGTTCTAATGATTAAAAATTAATCTTTACACTTGGCATTTGATTACCTACCAGCTCCCATGGAATGTCAGTCAAAATTCCTGTATTAAGGCCTTCGCATAATGCAACACGAATTCTGATCCTGGGATCGGCGTCAAGTGGTGGAAACTGCTAATAAAGAACATTAAATTATTTAAATTATAGAAAAATACAGTTTTCTATTAACAACTAATACATCATATTTTATATTGTATCCAAATCCATCCGGAAATTACACTTAATAATCAAAGTTATCCATACTAATAAAAAAGTGCAATGCACAGAAAACTATTTAAATCGAATCAGCATCTGTATTTTAAATATAAGTAGGTATAATAATATAACATATGAGTAGCCTATATGCAAAACTCGCTATATACAAGAGAAATCAATATTCAGTTGATGGTGAAAACATCAAGCTTATATAGTCTACCATCTGTAAAACTCTATCTTGTGCTGCAAAAAGGACTGAAACCAGCACTCTAACATAAGGTCTGTTTGCTTCGCTCCACTTTTTCTGCACTGCCTGCACCGTGTGTAAAATTAACGTCAAACGGCCTTTGTTTCACTCTCGGTGTAAACTTAGTGCAACTGCACAACGTTTGTTTCGCTGCAAAAAAGTGGAAATTTCTGCACTTGCTTTGGATGAAGTGCAGTGAGTGCAGGCAAATATTTGACATTTCTCAGGCAATTGTCAAACAAAGCCGGTCTTAATTGAAGTTATTTTAATTAATTATCTGACGAGTCACACATAATTTCTTGCATTAAAGTCGGCAATATTTTATTTTCCGTTTTATTTGTGATATTAAAAAATTTTATTCACCAAAACACGTTCCGTTAATTGTTAATTGACCACAAATTACATTTAAAATGTTTGCTTCGCTGAAGTTAGTGTAGGGCAAATTTCTACACTTTTGACGTCACATCGATTACACACTACACTCTTTCTGCACTTTTCTTGCAACGAAACAAACATACCTATAACTGTAGATCTTTTACATTTTTTCTTTGAATACCCTAAACATTTTTATAAAGCATATACCGCGTTTTGCATATGGGCTACTCATATGCATGTAAAACCGCCGAAATAAATATTGTCAAAAGGTTTGTTTCGCTGCATGGAAAGTGCAGAAATAGTGTAAAGTGTAATCGATGTGACGTTAAAAGTGTAGAAATTTGCTCTACCATAACGTATGCAAGAGCAGAAATTTCCACTTTTTTGCAGCGAAACAAGCGCTTTACATTTGCAGTAAGTTTACACCGAGGGCGAAACAAACGCCGTTTCACGTAAATTTTGCACTCAGTGCAGGCAGCGTAGAAAAAGTGAAGCGAAACAGACAGACCCAAAGTTTCATATAGACAGGAAAATTCTTATGATTTAAGTTTTCGCATTGAGTCCGGGGTTGACGCCGGCTTAAACACCTGTAAAAACCCAATGAAACCGTTGAATCTGTTCAGTAGAGCTCTCAGTTCGAATCGGATAACCCGAAAACCCGAGTACCCACCCGACCGGGTAGGAATCGATTCCTACCAAAAGTTCGGTTCCAATCAGGTACCCGGTTCCAAATAGGAATCGATTACATCAATGGAACCGCTTCCACTGTGAGAATCGAATCCGCCACCGGGAATCGATTCCGTCGTATGAACTGGTTAATAGGAATGAGTGAAATTGCAAAGCAAAAATTGTCACTAATAGTAGGGAGTATAAGGAATTTTAAATTTTTATTGATAAATCTTTAGTTGTATTTTGTAATTTCACTACACGAAAATCTGTAATTTCCAAAGAAACTAGACATTTCCTTAGTGAAATGCAAAATTTCCTCTGTTGGCCTTGAAACTGAATCTGCACTGCACAATTTCAAGAGGAACCGATTCTGGCGTTGGAACCGATTCTCCCTTGGAACCGGATACCCGAGTAGGAACTGGATACCCGACTTAAATCGGGTACTCGGGTTTGAACCTGGTACCCGCGGGTCGGGTTTCTGAGAGCTCTAATGTTCAGAGATTTTTTCATGTGTTAAAATTTATAATTAAATATTGGACAGACAGGAATAACAAAATGTAATAAATGTTACTAGTTATGGTTTAATATCGCTTCTGAAAGCTTTTCTCGAACATTGGGGTTTGTCGACATTGGATTCAGTTGCAATGCCATTCGATAGTTTTGATTTTGGCAGATGCCCATGCTAATTCCATTGCCAACGCCAACACCATCATTGGGTTTAGGCCTTAATAGTTATGACTGTTTATTTATTTTTATTTATTTACAAATTCGCCAAATACTGACTACTACAAATCAACGAAATCTAAACAGTAAATATAACTTAAAGTGAAATATCAAAATAAATTATAGAATCAAAGTGATTCATCAAATACTGACTACTAAAAAAAAAATAACAATATAACTACAAAGAAAAAGAAAAAGTAACCCTAACAAAGCTGATTCTTCAGTTGAGATCTAGATAAGTGAAAATCAATAAGCTCAAAATGATTATTAAAAAGACGACACATAGATGTAATAGGGTCATGCATACCATAATTAGTGCGGTGGTGGGGAATATGGAGAAAGTTTTGGTTCCTCAAGGGGCGAGTAGGAATCGATAAACCTAGAGCTCCCAGCAGTTCGGGGGAGTCAACCGCGCCTCGCAAGCAATCAATGGCAATAACAACTCTGGAGTTTTCGCGTCTGCTTTCAAGGGACTCCAATGAAATAAGCTTTAATCAGTTAGCGTAGGGAGGCAGCCGATGAGGATCGGTCCAAGGAAGGCCGCGAAGGGCAAATCTAACGAATCTATGCTGCACAGCCTCAATACGATTAATATGAGTCACATAAAATGGAGACCACACAGGACTAGCATACTCCAAAACAGGTCTCACGAACGTAAAATAAAGGAGTTTAGTTATGTATGGGTCATAAAACTCCTTAGACCATCGCTCGACGAAGCCCAGAGCAAAATTAGCTTACAAGTGTTGATATGGTTTTCAAATGAAAAGGTCTTATTTAGCACTACCCCTAAATCTTTGGTCTTGTCAGGTCAGCTCAGAGAGCCACCGTCTAAGGTATAGTTAAAGTACTCTGATTCCCTGATCGAGGGAATGACATAGTAGTGCACTTGCTAATATTTAGGGGGAGGAAGTTTATAGAACACCAATTATGAAAGGCGTCTGAGTCCGAGTTTAATAGTGCACAGTCATTCGCACTTGAAATAACGCGGAAAATTTTGGCGTCATCAGCGTAACATAGAATTCTGGAATTAGGGAGAATTAAGGATACATCATTGATGTAAATGATAAAAAGCAATGGTCCTAGATGACTTCCTTGAGGAGCACCGGAGGTAACATAAATATTTCGAAAGTGAACCTCGAAATAGCAGATAGGAACGAATCCGATTAACAAAAATTAATGGAAACCATAGAAAAGACAACTTACGAACAAGAGCACTATGGTTAATTATGTCAAAAGCCTTGCTAAAATCAGTAAAAATGCAGTCGACCTGCTTGCCAGCTTCAATGACAGAAATACAGCAATTAGAGAATTCCAGCAAGTTAGTCGCAGTAGATCTACCCTTCATGAAGCCATGCTGAAAGGAACCTAGAAAAGGTTGTAGTCGGAGCAAACCTCGTTATATGAGTAAAATCCTTATCACTAGTATCACAGTCTGTAGTCAAAAATGCGGTGCCAAAAAATTCGCCAAATAGGTTGGCAGTCGTCAGGGGGTCGTCGCTCTCGACATCACCAAAACTTAACACGGAATTGTAGCCATCACAATTGCGCTTAGAATTTACGAACCTCCAGAACTGGTTAGGCTCAACACGCAAAGTCGATTTAATTCTCTCTAAATAGTCAGAATAAGAAATATCAAGTTCAGAGAAAAATTGGTTGCGTAACATGGAGTAAGTGAAGTAGTCAGCATCACTCCTTGAGGAACAAAACCGCTTCCAAGCTTTATTCTTCAGATTCTTTAAGTGCTTCACGGAACTATTGAGCCATGGTTGATATGAACGCGAACCACGAGACCTTGAAACAGGAACACAAGTAGCAAAACAAACAGAAAGAGAAACGTAAAATAGTTTTACATCATTATCAATATCACGCTCATTCAGAACATTTGACCAATCACAGGCACGTAAACTACAGCTTTGTTTAGGACACGGCCGAATCCATTGCTTTTGTCTGATCGCATTCATACTATGACGTTAATAAAGGATGATAGTAAAGTAAATCTTTATGCGCTGTTTATATTTGTGCAATTTGTAAGAAACATTTTGAAAATGATAAGACATGCAATACGTGTACAATACGAAACTGGCATGGGAGAGTAAGTTCACTTTTCTACTACCCAAAACTTTAAACGCGTTTTTCTCAAAACTATGTTTTTAGATATGGGCATGAAGATTATTGAGTCAATTTATAAAATTTTTTTAAATATTTTTTTCCAAATGAAGATAATTGCTTTCTCTATCGTCTTACGAGAGGTTTCTTAAATTTTTTGATTAAATAATTATTTATAAATAATTAAACATAAATCTTTTGTTCAAAAATTGGATACTAAAGTTGAAAACGCCATTAATTTTGTATTTTTGAAAAAAATTAAAGAAGCCTCCGTCATGTGGAGAGCACACCTGCACACCTTTAACTTCTGCGAAGATTGCAAGCGCTAATTTTTACCACATGTTTATTAATTAAAATATAGTACTTTTCTTAAGTTACGCTTTTGCATTTATTAATATTAACTTTTATGTCATAAATTTAAAAATATTAAATACAGTATAATAAATATAAATAATTAGGTTTTCAGTATTCAGTGTAAACTATTATTTTTCCTCTTTCCAATCTATGGAGGTGATAGTACTTATTGTCATGGAATATACAGTTCAAATGATGAATTTGATGAAGAACACATTTTTTGTTGTTAATTTGTAACAAATCAAGATACATTTTTAAAAATGCCGTAAATATTGACAACAATATCGATGCAATAATTATTTCTTCATATAATAACAACGAAAGAAAAAACTAATTGTTGTAGTTGGAACTTAAGGAACTAGTTTTATGCTTTAGTAAATTTTCAATTATAAAAACGACTCTTGCAGCATAAGGTTTTGTTGCTATTCTCCCCACTGTTGCGACTCATTCCATTTTAAGTTAGTACATCAAATATTTATAGGAATTAAAAATTGTCAAAAAAAACTTCAAATGTAAATATTTGCACCAGCAACAATATTTAAAAGTTCTTGGGTTATTCGTTAAAGCGATTTTTTGCATTTTTCGATATTCATTCTGAAGCCTTTAAAATAACCCTCTGTAAACATTTTATCATATATGCCCTAGGGAATGAGTTGTACACAATTTAATGACAGCCGGTCGGGTGACGCCAATGAATTTCAAAGCTTTAAACGCATTTTTCTCGAAACCATAATTTTGTGCATGTTAATAATAAATTTTTTTTTATGTATAATGGCTTTTTATTTGGCTCATCTTTATAAAGCCTACAAAAACTAGCTACCCTAACAATCACACAAACATTGAAAGACACAGTAATATGTATCAAAAAGAACATAACAAAAATGATCCAATATACTACGTTACTGTAAATAGTTTAAATAAAAAGGAATCTACAACTTGAAGGCAAAAACCTGTAAAAAAGAAAATACAAAGAAATTTTGAAATGCCTCCAAGCGAGTGCCAGCTCTACGAAAAGTTCAGAAAATTTTTGAAAAGAATCCGAAACAAAACCTAGAGCTTAACCTAAAACGAACGCACAAAATGAGCCGAAACCGAAAAATCAACTAGAACATGATTGTCTGAGTGTTCCCAAAGAGGGTAGATGCAGCACCAGGCGAAGTTCCTACTTCGGGAACCACTGTTCCCCAGTCCTCCGGGAGCACTAATCCAAACATGTTCTAAACGAACGCACAAAAATTCGAACCGCTTAGAGTCCCACGGGACCAGTCTGCAGATTCATTGACGTCTGCAGAGTCATTGACGTCTGCAAACTGCTCCCATCATCCTCCAAATTCTACGATTCCAACGCAGCACTTGCAGCAATACTAAAGCGAAGAGAAGCTTCGTGGACAAGCTGCTGCAAGTCTGCGGCCTGTTATTCCCAGTGAAAGAATAATAATGTTTATTTATAATGTTCATAAAAATACTACAGTTAAGTTCAAGTTCGTTCATTCAGTATTAATTAATTTGTGTATCTAATTTCAACATTTCCAACGACTATGTACTTAATATAAAATTTAAATCCAATAAACTACAACATTGGCGATAAAGCCGTCTGTCGAGATTTTGTGCATGTTATTCTCTTCCTGATCAAATTCAGATTTTTCGCGATATTAAGGGCAAAGTTACAGCCCCTTAAGGGGAGGTTCTCATCTAGATTTTTGAAATTTTAAATTTTTTTTTTCTTTAAAATATTTTGTTGATCCGAGCAGTAGAACGAATTCTACAGCCCATTGAATGTCGCGTTGTCATGATCGCAGCGGGGAGCTCTTAGCCTGTGCCGCGCGGTGTCGAGTCTCGGGCGCGACGCTCGGCGTAGGTAAAAAACTTATTGTCCCAAGATGGCACAGTAAATAGTCGACAAGCTACACGTGCGTTTTAGTTTTTGTTTATCAAAATGCCGAAAAAATCCCAAAACAAACATTTCATTTATATTCAAAAAATTGTCGATGTAAAGCTATGTAAACTTCAAACGAGATTATCTCAAAACTTTTTTTTTAACGATTTTGCAAATTTGTGTACAATATAACTCAAAAACGGTTCAACCAATCAACTTCTAGTTTCGTGCATATTAAAGTAAATAACTTTCTTCATAGAAAGAGTGGAGCACATTTTGAAAATTGTAACATTAACCCCTTTTTTTAAGTAATAAACTATGAAAAAAAAAAGTTGAAGACGGCACTTCAATTTCAAAATTGCGCCATTCCGCCAATTTTAAATTTTTTTTGAATGTCGTTCACTCTTTCTGAGACAAATTTAGTGTAGTTTACGATAATATTGTCAATATTTGATTTCAGGCTAATCTGCGACCCCTAGATTGTACACAGCTGGACAATTTTCAAAAAACATGCCTTTGAAGAAGCTGAATAACGGGCGCCATTTTGTTTTTTTTTGCATAAAAAATTTTTTTTCGTATAGATCAATATACAATAAAATATACTGCCAAATATCATGGCCCTATGTCTTCTCATTGTCCTTAAAAAAATTCTGAAACTTTACCGACCTTTTGGCGCGCTAGATGAGAACCTCCCCTTAAAGATGAACAATCATGGAAAATTTGTAAATCTATGTTAAATTTTGATTTTAGATCACTAGAAGGGCTTTAACTCTGCACACCGCAGACCCGCATTTGTTTGGGGTTTTTATTTTATCAAAGAAATTGTTTCATAATTTTACCCATCTTACATTTCCACAGAAAAAATCGCGAAGTTAGGTATCAGAAACAGGCCAGTAGAAATCCCCATTAAGAAAACCTTACCCATCTGAAAAGCGATTTATTTTTATGCTAATTTTTATCCTTCAATTCAACTCAAGTGGTAGGTTTAAGAAGCGGAGAAATTAAAACTGACCTTAATTCCTTCCTATAAAAGTTGTACTTTAGCATCATAGGCATCCCTGTGTTTTGACATTATCATAAACAAACTGCTTTTTCCAGAAGAAGTTCATAAAAAATCTATCCTTCCTATTTCTTCTCATTTTCGAAATGTTTGCAATTATAGCCTCCAATTCCTTATTCCTGTCGATTTTCGTTCGATACAATCCTCTTTAACATTTTAAATGGGATATTAAAGCTGTGCAGGTCGAGTTAAATGAAAACGAGTAACCTATAATAGGGGATACTTTTCGTAAGGGAGAATGAAAATATTTCTGTTCTTTATCTCTTCTTCAATTGAACAAAATGTTTACCAGGTTTCGCATATTATTTATTCCTACGTCAGCGGCAATACCTTAGGAGCAAAAGCAATTATGACCTTGCGGTCAATCGATTCTTTTTTGTCATGCAAATTATATGTACGTTTATACAATTGAGGCTTAAACGTCGTGCCGAGTACAATATTTTACACATATATTTTCATGCGAAGTAAGTTATGGTTATATTATATAGTATAACACGGCCCTTCAATAATTTATTACTTGCAAATGCATGCAACCTTATATATATATATATATGAAAATAGTCAATGTCTTATTAGCATTAAAAATATATTTTAAATAACCTTACTTTTTCATTCCAATTATAACGTGGTGAAAATACAACTAAAGCATTATCAAATTGTGTATCTGCTATTTACCCTTATAAAAGAAGATATTTATGTTATGAAAGAAATTATTTCGGCAAGCTAGTACAAACACAGAAATATTTACTTTTCTTATCTGACATGCTGCCTCTTAGAGGAAATTTATCTTCCACGTACGAAAAATATCATAATTATAATGCAAGCGCTAAGAAGATAATGTTGGGGTTTTTGTTTTGCTGGGTATTTCTGGAATCAAATTTTAGAGGTTGATAAGCCTACGTAAATACTTCGATAATTTAATAAATTTTCAAGAAAAAATAGTTGAAAACACTTTAATTTTTTTCAAGATGAATACTTACAGTTCAATTAGAATTGTAAAATCATATATTGTATAGAGTCTGGATAAATCAAAAATGTACATTAAGATAATAGGTTATCTATCGCTATTCTTAACTTGGCATTAAATGAAAATTTAATCGATTAAATATTCAAAACTACTTAATAATGTTTCTATACAAAATTCGATAGTTTTCTCTGTTTTTTGTTGGTTCGTCTCAACATTGCTAAAATGTGGCATGAGGCGGATAATGTACGTAGTAATCTATAGTAATTATCATTATCTTCTTAATCTTCGACATCTGTATCAAAACTAATATAATTTTTTGGTAATTCGCAGCTCCATTAACCTATAGTTTAAGAGTTTTAGGCCCAGCAATTTAACGAGTCTGGTGGCGGTTTCTTAATATTTTTACGCAATTATCGGGTTTCAAACTGCAAACTTGAGAAATTTAAATTTGTGGTAGCTATATTAACAGAGATGGATGACATCGGCAAAATCCGTTATGTGAATTTTTGTTACTTATGTTTGCTTAAAAAACTGAAAATGTATAAAACTAAACTTTTTGTAAAAATTCACATAGCGCATTTTTCAACCTCGACGACGATTAGAAAGCTCAGTAAAATGTAGCAAAAAGCAACAAAAATTGTCATTTTTATTTTTTATTGAAATGAGAAGTATTATTTAGGTTTTAGCAATTGCTACAGTATTATTTTAATTACTTTTATTAACAATTATTTTTTACTTAATTTCAGTAAAAAGTATTTTCATTTTCTATTTAAAATTTACTTCTCAGTACATCCTTAAGTAGAAAATGAAAATACTTTTTGCTAAAATTAAATAAAAAATAATTTTTAATAAAATTGTACTTGTACTTGTGTGTGATTATATGTGCCGCATAAAGCACGATCTAAAATTTAATTTCAACTATTCTTCCTTTCTATATTATGGATTTTCCTTTCATTTATAATCATAATTAGTATATTTTTACCCAGCGATGCGACATATTTAGCCATCTTTAAACTTTCTGGTAACAACGAGTGTGTCTGTCAAAAAAAATCGGGCCGAAAATGTTCCATGGAAATTGCTATTAATTACCAAAACTTATCGATAGACTGCTAAATTTCTGCACCACCTAAGTAGTAATTGCATTGGATGCTGTTTTGATAAGACTTTTCAGCACAATTTCCGCATCGCACTTTTTCTCATAATGGTTGAGGAACCCACTTTTCTGTCGAACATGATTTTTGCATTATTAGATGACATAAGATTGTTGATCTATTGGTCTATTTGGTTGGCTTGGTAGTTCATAAAGTACTTACTTAATACTTGTGTGTATAAATTGCGATAAGACAATAGCAACGTTTCACAGGTAACTCCTTCCTTCGTATTTAATCGGAGAATATATATGTACATACATTTTTCAATGAAACACAAATTTGAAAGTTTAAATCTAGGTAACAACGTAATAAAGAAAGAGAATGCATGCATAGGAAAGGATGAAGATTATATGTAGGCTCTGAAGCGAACATTAACAACTTACTTGAAACTTAAACAAGCAAAAATAATATTAGTGAATATATTATACATATCATTAACCTAAGCATTTAATCATCTAAAATATTAACCTTTGTCGTGTTGAAAACATATCACTCCTGACCAGTAATTTTTATTTTCATTAATATCATCTGCAATTTTTTTTTTACTGCTCAGTTTTCCCACGCTTAAGTAAATTCAGAAAGTGTGTGCAGATATTACTGCAACCTCACGCGCATGTCTGGTAATAATCCTTATCATTAATTTTTGCGTACTTAATTTGCAATGTCTAAAGAAAACAAAGAAATTGTTATCTCTAAAAAGTTTTTTCTGCATTTTTTAATATAGCAGCAGAGTTAACTCTCGTAACCTTAACTTTGTTGAACACCCTCCAATATGTAAATACTGGAAAGAAAAGAAGAAACAAAAATTTAGAATAGTAAAGTTAGATGACTCAATTAAATATCTTTTGTGGAATCACTATTGGTCGATAATGTGGTCTTGGCCGAAGTGCTTTTGATTTAGTTACCACACATTAAAAAAATTTATAGAATAAAAATCTACCTTCTCTTTTTTTAAATTTTGCTTTTATAAATTTTACAAACTTAATTTTAGACAAGGATGCAAAGCTTGTCCCCGCTTACGTCTGGATATAATATCCGATCAACATTTACAAATATGATCCGTAAGGAAGGACTCTTTAGGTGATAACTTTAGCTTTAAACTGTTTATGAGATTATTGACAATTTTACTTAAAGGCCTATTAGAGGAGTTACAGCAGTGGTGGCGGGTGCTGGACCAGCTCATGCCTTTTACTTTGGAACATATGAATTTACAAAAGAGTTTTTAACGAAATTTACAACGCATAACCAAATTAATTACAGTATGTATATACATTTCATATAATATATAAAATTGTAGTAATTGATTCTAAATTTTAGTAATATCTGCTGTTGCCGCAACATTAATACATGACGCGATATCAAATCCTACTGACGTCATAAAACAAAGATTACAGATGTACAATTCGCCCTTTAAATCAGTAGCTCATTGTGCGAAAACGGTGTACCAAACAGAAGGACTGCGAGCGTTTTATCGTTCTTATTGTACGCAGCTTATTATGAATTTGCCGTTTCAAGCGATACATTTCATGACTTATGAATTTTTTCAAAATTCGGTAAGTTTTTATTACTTTTTATTGTATGTAGCATGTTTCATTTATTTACAAAATTTTATTACTACGTATACTTACTCTCCACTTGGTAGTGATTTTTAAAATAATGTAGGTATTAGCATAAACGAAGGAATAACTAACAAGACCTTTCAACGGCGAAGAACAGCATGCAATGCATTTTCCGATATTGAGAAACAGTATCGCATCCCAAGAAGCTTAGATCGGAACCTTTTATACAAAAGCACACATGAACTTTTACTTAGAACAAGAACCACTCTGAAATTTCTAATCAGTAGCCAAACTGTGTGTATAACAGTAAACGAAGAAATAACTAATTATTCCTTCGTTTATGGTATAACACAAAACACAGATTTACATTGATAATTAAAGAAGTGTGCGCGCACATTTGTAGTTATCCTTCGATTTTGGTCCAAGAGACAATTCGACGGTTCCGAGGTAGACTGAAGTTCCATCACAGCGGGCAATAAAACTTATGTGTATTGCGACAGACAACAGATGTTTAAGAAGATTTAAAGAGATCTGAAAAATCCTAAACTGATATAAATATTTGGCATTTTGCCACAGTTGAGCTTTACAATTTATGTAATTTTTCCTCATCTTGCTCGTTTTTAAGATTAAGCGATTTAACCAGGGACCGTACCTGTTTTATCTTTTTTCTAAAAAAGTGCTATTTGAAGTGGTCCATTTGAACTTTTATTTTTTCAGTTTGATGAAAACTGTTAAGAAGACCTTTTATTTATTCCTGACAAAAATAAAAATTCCATTTGACCGTTTTTTCTTTCTATGAGTTGAAAACTATTTAATTTTTTTCCTGTCAGCAATAATAATATTATTATTTGTAACTATCTAAACAAGTAAACAGCAAAACATTTGTACCACAAAAAATAAAAGTGTTATTAAACAGTTTTTAACAAACTGAAAAAATAAAAGTTCAAATGGAACTGTTACTTTGCACTGGAAAAATAAATAGTCCAAAATAACTGGTGTTTTTTAGTAAAAATTCTAAGTGTCCAAAAATAACTAAAAATGAAATTTTAAAAATTCTGTCGGAAATCATCGGAGGACTCAATGAGAATCACCTAGATACGTTTCATTTCATTTGGCGACTCCAATTTCCTTGGAACAAAATTGGTTCTGTGAAGAAAATGCTTGTTCTCAACATCATATTATAATTCTGGATTATATGCTTCTAATATTATTAAAGAAACATTGCATGAGGAGGAATCACAACTCAAAACCTGAAATTTCTGGTAGGGTACACTCAAAATTAAAGATAATTAAGTCTTGAAATTATATAGGAAAAATTAAAATTTTAAATTAATTATGAAAACGTGCTTGTATTTTGTGCATATTAAAATTTTTTTCATTCAAGTAAATGTTCATAGAAGCTGAATGCAAATTTGTTTAAGTTTTTTTAGACGTCCGTTTTTTTATAACCTTTTTCTTGGTAATTATCAAGAAACGAAATTTGAAAAAAAATCTGACGTGAGAGAAACAAAATACCCAAAATTATTTTTGTTATTAGGAAACATTATTACCCAAACAAAAAATATTAATATTAAAAAGGGGAATTATAAGTTTAAATTCGCAGGCCTGTGTTATTGATTTTGAATAATTAAAATGCTATTTTTCGACTTATTTTAAGGCTAAATTAAATATGAAATGCAAAACACGATTTTCAAAAAAACAAAATTATTTTCAAGGATCAAAATTGTGTGCCGGAGAGCGAATTTTGAGGTCCACATTGACATTTCGCGCCACTGTGCGTTTGTTAATTAATTATCTCGCTCTCGTATTCTCTCCAAAGGCAATAGATTACTTTCTTTCTAAAAATTGAAATCATGTTGGTTATTTCAACCAACAAGCAATCGATCCGCTTAAGGAAAATCAAATTGCCGCCTGGGGATTCCAAAGTGATGAATAAATTGTCTTTTGGAATATAAACGAAGGCATAAGTAAAAAGTTCATCTAACAACGAAGAACAGCCTGCAATACAATTTTCGGTATTGAGAAACAGTCTCGCATCCCAGTTAATTCCTTCGTTTGTGCTTGGACTTGTCAGAAACAACTACAAATGTGGGCACTCACACTTCTTAAATTAGTTATGTGAAACTGTGCTTTGTGTTATACACATAATTTGGCTACTGATCAGAAATTTCAGAGTGGTTCTTGTCCTAGGTAAAAGTTCTGTATAACATGTTACGATCTAAGCTTTTTGGGATGCGAGACTGTTTCTCAATATCGGAAAATGCGCTGTTCTTAGCCGTTGAAGAGTCTTGTTAGATATTCCTTCGTTTATGGTATTAGGAAGCCATTCGGGGTTATAATTGAAAGGACACCGTTTTTCTGGGTTAACTAAGCGAAAACATTTTTTGATTTCTTTTCAAATGTTGTTATAAAATGCTAAAGTACAAATCTTGAAAAGTGTATAAACCAAATCACAATTTAATATTTTAATTGCTTCTATGTGTTACAAAAGCATAAGATGTCATGCCCCTATGCTGGGTACCGCGACATAGGAATGTCACAGGCAATGAGAGAGCGGGTGAATTGGCGAAGGAAGGTACTGAGGTGGATAGATCTAGAGCGATCACATATGTGAAAATCCCGATCAGTATCCTTAAAGCACATATTGCCAGCAACGCCTACAGTAAAGCTAATTATCTATGGATTAACCGGGACACATCATTTTACCAGATTACTGCTTCCTGAGTACAGTAAGAGAACTTGGTAGTAGAACCAACTCCAAGAATCTATTAGGGGTTATGACTCTTCACTGGATCAACGGCAACCATGCCGAAAGACTAGGTTGGGATGCAAAAGATTTCTATCAAAGTTCTATGAGTGCCCTGTCCTGGTGTCGCACCACTCTAACCTAACCATTACAAAACAAAGCATTATGACTTTCCTAACGGAACTATGTTTAGCAGGGAGAAAATAGTACTAAGGAGGAATCAATAACTAATATTTAGCTCTTCTTTAACTTTAATTACAGCTGTTAATTTCCTCTTACTAATTTTTAAATTGTTCTGTTTTCTTACATTTTCTATTTTTTTATCTTTATATGACGAGGTGTCAGGTCTTTGAGCGGGCCAATCTAAAAGTGTTATTCCACACTTTTCAGTTTTGTGTCCCCGACGCAGTATCAGACCCATTTTTAATCGACCGCGAGAGATGGTGATCTTTTCGGCCTGTATGAAAGATATATCTATTGAATAACAGGATTTCAGGTCGCTAAGCACTAGTTTAAAGAGTTCGAAAAGGCGATTAAAAATTTAGCTCTTTCATACAAAAACGCGAATGCAATTCTATAAAACTATAGGATAATTGTCATAAAAAGAATTTGGTTAGGATTTTGGTACATATATTTTAAAAAATACATTAAAATAAATATTTTAGTTTGGCGTATTTTATTATTAGTATATTTAATTCAGAATGCTTTTATGTGTGGATCGAATCTTTAAATTAATTTTTGACTTTTAATCGAATTATTTTCTTCTTCAATGCGTAATAAAAAAAATACTTTTAGTTTATAATAACATAATAATAATATTAAAATAATAACGCATCAAAAAAAAGTTCGCACTAGTCATTTGATAATACGAGGTGAATCAAATATAAACGAGACTTTTGTTTCTGAGCGAGTAATTTTGAAGAGAGTGAGCGGCCGCTTCTAGGATGCATAAGAAAGGATGTCAGGAGAGGGCAGAGTAGGCGACCCACCGGTTCAATTTAATTTTTTTTATTAAATTTCTTATTCAAGAAGGAGTAAAACCAGTTGCAATTTTGATAAGATTGACTGCACAGTTTGGTGATCAAACGCTGTTAAGGGCTCGCGTGTTTTTTATTGTATAGGGATTCAAGGAAGGCTATGAACGGGTTGATAATTAGAAAAATGTTCCTCTACGACAACGCTCGGCCCCATACTGCACGTTTAACTTGCCAAAAATTAGAGGAAATAAGATGGACTCCACTTGAGAATCACCCCTATCGTCCTGACTTATCATGACGTCATTATAGATAATGAGGGACCTTCGAATGTAGTAGTTTTAATTTATCATTTTTATCTTAATGATTTAATTTTTACACAAAATTTAATTTCGACGTCATCGAGAAGGAGTTGTCTGGAAAATGAATATTACGCTCATTTGGCCAATAAGTGTAAAAATTTTCATACTTTACGCAATTTGCCTTTTATCTTAAAACTCTTTTTAAAATTCAACCCTGGATTAGCTTCATCTGCACTAGCTGAGCGCCTTTTTTCATTTGCCTCAATGATAAATGCTCCAAAAAGTCACGCTTTATCAGATGAATGTTTGAGAAATTTGTACTACTGAAAGCGAATAAGGAAGTAATTTATAAATATTTACAACCATTATAGATTGAGAATTCGTTCACTACTTGCCTATCAATACACGTTACATATAAAAAAATATATAAATATTGGCTTTTTCATTGCCAAGATTTTGCCAGTATCAATATCATATTGATACTGGTATTGGCCATTACTTGCCAGTAAAGTCACTAATACTGGCACCCTTACTGCAGTATTATTTACTGAGATATTTCCCAGCTCTGATTGTATTAAACCAAATTATAGTGTTTTAAGTCTCGTTTATATTTGATTCACCCTTGTATTAGTGACTAAATTTAAAAATCGGTAATATCTTTCGTAACCCTGCAAGTTTTTTTAATTTAAATCAAGTACCCTTTCAAATGCAAGTGTGATCATTTTAACCACCCAGTTATCAGTCGACCAGGAACAAAGGATAGTGTAAAAATGGGAAAACAAGAAAGTAAGATGTTTCATATTTTTTGAAGTGCAAACTTATTTTTGATGCCTTGTGTATATGTAAAAAACTATGATTTAGGATTTCATAAAAGTTATAGTATATTTATTTCCAAGACTTCATGTAAACAAGTACCTCTTTGGTCTGACTAATGATAATACTATTTTCTTTTGACAATATACTCATACATACAACCAAGCCATGTGGCGTAATCAACATATTTTGGTTTACCATCATCTGGTTTTTCCTCGTTGGTCAGGTCCCACACGTTCAAACTAAACGCATATCATCACTTTCTTCACTCAACCCCTTAACCCATTTTCTTATCACTCTCCTGGCAAAGTTTTGCTTTATATTACAGGCCATCGTAAACAAATAGGAAAATTGATAAATAATTAAAATCTCAATGGGCGATTTTGAAATCGTCATCGATGCTTGTTAGATTTTTGAGCAATGATGATAATAATGTCTGTCTTTGCATGCTTTCCTATTCGACATTAACCACAACGTTTAAAAGTTCCAACCATTAATTGCTGCTCAGATAATTGTGAAAGGGTTCATTCTTCTGCAATAATTAATTTATTCATACTTTTTAAATGCAAACGGTATAGATGTTACCCTGTTATGGACGACTAGTTGTTGGGGGAAGGGGGCCTTCATAACCGCTTGTGGCTATCAGAGAAGATAGTTATATTAACATCTTTCAGTCCGCAAGTCCGCAAATTTCGAAAGACACTGGGCAATTTACCCAATGCATTCGAATTCTACTCCTGGGTCCAAAGACACTAGCACCAGTACCAAGTTCCATTTTTGAGCCATCAGTAAACCATACTAGGGACTTGGACCACTGTCGTCTCAGTATGCTCACTTAGGAAAGAGAATCCTGAATCTTTTACCTAAGCGCAGTTCCTTAGTCATGTGACCCGTTACGCAGGGGAGAGAATCAAATTATCTTAATGTCACCTATTGGACGGGTCGTCATTGCTCCTGTTATAGAGCGGCAGGCAGGCTGCTTTAGCTTGTTGCATTTGGCGATTGCCAACCGTTGTTGAACTTTTGGCCACCAGACCAAGGCGGCGTAGGTAACAGCCTGTTTTACAATCGTATTGTATAACTAGAAAATTATCTTCGGGATGAAACCCCAAGTCCTTCTGAAAAGTTTTCGGTATGTCCATGGGGGGCTCGTGCAGCTTTATTTAGGGTAAAGCCAATATGAGCGTTGCAATAAAGTTTTCTATCGAGCGTAATGCTAAAGTATTTCACCTCATTGGAGTACTCAATGACCATGCCTTGGGTCAAAATTGGACGAAGGTCCAAATAGTGCCTTCTGGTGAACGGCCTGAAAATAGCCTTTGCAGAGTTAATAGTGAGATTATCGTTTGCACACTAGTCAGTAACGGTACGCAGAGCTGATTTCATTCAATCAGTGATTGCCGAGTCGAACTTCCCTGCATTAATAATTGCAAGGTCATCCGCATAGCCAATTGCCCAATAACTAGGTACACATAGCTTGTAGCAGTCTCTGTTGATCTACCTTTTGTATAGGCAAACTGAGTAAAGTGAAGGGGAGATAATTGTGCACCTGATGTGGAGTATTAAGTAGAAAGGAGGTAAGACTGATTGGTCTGTATGATTTTGGCAGCTCTAGAGGCACATGGCATATTACCTATATCAATATTTTTATCGATTAAATAGCTTAACAGGTGCTTACCTCCCCAAACCGTATGTTGGGCGTTTTCGTCGCAACCAATTTTGAACTGTGGGTTCGTCCGTCGACAGTAACTGATGAATTCTTAGTCTTCATCAGGAGCGGATGGGCTGCCTCCAGGAAAATAGGCCAATGCCAGCACAATTTCTCAGTCAGGATCGCCACAAGGTCCCTGGATATAAAATTGCTAACGTCACCTTTGTTAATTGGATGGTCGCCCGTGTCCTATCCTCTCCCAGGTGGTAAATCAACTTAACTGTTGTTTGGTAAAATTGCTGCATATTGTGGCTGATGCTCCTTTGCCATGGTGCAGGTTGGCCTGGTGTACACGTATGGTGCTCATGGGAGCAGGATGCAGGATGAGCTTCGTCGCGTCAGGCACTAGGATGCAGATGGAATCTTAACTTAGCACTGACGAAGTGGTGGCACTATTGCTCACCAACTCTTGGTGGACAAGGATTGGTGACCTGCCAGAATCTCCAGAAATGTGCCCAGATACTCCATCCGGAGAATCGGAAAGCTATAGCTCAATGGCTACTGTTATGTCTTCTGCGACCGAAGCACGTAGAACTGTATCGGGTTCTGGCAGATTTCGTTACAATCCATGTGATTCCCATGAGTGAACGGGTAGTGAGGATTACCCGCTGCAAAGCCCTTTGCCACGAGAAGTCTTGATTCAAGCTGGAGAGCGACATGTATCGACAATGTGTATTATTGTTTTTTGAATATCTACTTAAGTATATTAAAATTCTTCCTAGTTATGTCTTAAAATTAAACTCAGTTATTGTACAAGCATAAGCAGAACAAAGGCTTTAATATATCAAGTAACAGTCTTCTAACAGCTTTCTATGAAGGAAAAAGAATTGTTTCCACATTGAAAACAATAATAAAATCCCCACGTCTGCAGGTTACAAACCTCTTTTCCGTTTTGCTTCGGTTAAAACTGAAAAAGAGCACGTTTATTTAGTGGTTTTTGAAATAATTAGATTAACTGTTTTTCTTATATTATTATTTAAATGAAATTTCTCCAATGAAAAATTCCTTTTAAAACCCAAACTTATGAATGACATCTCACCAATTTTTGATTATAGAACTCTGATTTTTCATTGGGTTCTTCAATCGCTAGTTATAAACGGGATCTAGTTTCGAATATTTTAAAATCATTAAAGGTAATTCAGTGGAAACAGTTTGCATGTGCAGTTAATTCCTTTCATCGACTTACTTACGACCTAAAGGGGCTTTGTTTTAGGTTTTAATATATGTATGTAACTACTCCCTTATTAAAATTTAATAATTCCGTTTTTTTATGTTTGTACATACTTTGTAATATTTTCAGTTAAATCATGAGCGAAAATACAATCCTCCCGTTCATGTGGTAGCGGGTGGTGCTGCGGGAGCCGCAGCGTCTGCTTTCACAACGCCATTGGATGTAGTCAAAACATTGCTCAATACTCAGGAAACAGGTTTCACGAGCGGTATGCGGGAAGCTGTTAAGCAGGTAGATAAATGTCAAACTATTTAAAAAAAAAATATTACAATTACCTCCCACTTCAGATTTATAGAGTTGCAGGCCCACTAGGATTTTTCAAAGGTTTAGGAGCAAGAGTTTTATATTCAATGCCCGCAACAGCAATTTGTTGGTCAACTTATGAATTTTTCAAATTTACTTTGAGTGGAAAAAGTAGGGAAGAATTTAAATCTTCCATTTCTGGGAAGAGTACACTACAACCGAAGGATACAACCGCGGTTGTACCTTCATTAGTTCCATCCGATGGTGGGCTTAGGTATGTTTTACCTACAACAAGTGTCAGTGCAGCCGAGAGCAGTGAAATACCTTCATCGATTAGAGATTCAACGCCTATAAAAGCTGTCTGTGAGCTATCAGCAGTGCCAGCGGATGGCGTATACAATACTTTAAGTTTAACTACAATGCATTCGGAAGTAAAAACATCATACGAAAGGGGTTACAGTGGCCCTTACAGTGGTTAAAGGGAGTTTAATTTTTGTTACATTACTCAACAAAAACAGAAAATGTATAGGCTCTGTGATTTCGAATGCTACTATGTGCTAAGCAAATAGTAGTTACAAAAAAGAAAAACAATTACACATTTGGGAAGGGTTACTCTTTCCAATTGTTATTTTATGAGAACTATTTAGTTATTTGTTTATCAAATTGTTGTTAATATATGTTAAATGTAATATAATCCAAGTGTTATTTGTATTATGGGACGAGTCATCTGAAACCGTTCAGTAAAAGAAGTGATATATCTGTTTCCTTAACGTATTTGCGATTAACCTTAATACGTCTTTATATTATATATTTTCAAGTAAAGAAAAAGAGTACTTTGTAGCAGCTCGAAATTTATAAATGGATGCTTTTGTCCTGTAAAACTCGACCTATGAAAATGTTTTTTGGCATAACTTCAAACACGCACCATAAATAGATAGTAAATTACGCTGCTATCTTATCTTATAATTTTAATCTCAATTTAAAAGTTTCCTTATAGGTCGAGTTTTACAATTAAATCCCTTTAGTCTTTAAAATGCCAACAGTTTCAAAGTGAATGGATGACATTTTTAGTCGTCGTAACCGAATAAACCCCATAAAGGATAACATACTGCACTCAACCAAATAATCTCTATACCAGAAAAAGGGTTTTTAATATTTTTATGTTTTTGCGTAATTCCATCCTGATACTTTTTCTTTTTCATAGATGACAGGAAAAACACTATATTGGTGGTAGAATAATTTGAGAAATAAATTTAGTCGCATATTATCTGTACAAGCAAACTTTTACCGAAAAATTTATTTTGTATTAATGCAACGCAAGGGAAAAACATTTTCAATTGCCAATAAATGGCTGGGTCCCATTTTATTACCAGTGAAAAGATTCATAGGTATATATTTTTTGTATTGCAAATGTTATTATTTTTAAACCGATTGAATTTTATATTTTTATGAAATTACATCTCTTTTTTAACATTACACTTTCGAATATATCTGCATGTAACTAGTATTTTGAACGCGATTATTGCTATTACACCCGAATTTTTAGAGGAATGTCATCTAAATTAACGACTATGTAAAATATTTCAATAGATATTTGTGTATTATTTACATTTGGTTGATGACACTACTGTAAAAGCAAAAATCACAGGTTAATTTATGCCTACATAATTATATGATTTACCTCATAAGAATTGAGGTGATTAATGTAATATCGTTGATTTAAAAAATCAAGACTTGTAATATATTGTATTATAGCAATAAATATCTAAGAAAAATTAAGTAATTTGCAATTTATAAAATCTCTTTTTTAGCATGAAAACATATCAATGAAATCGTAAAGATCAGACTCAGGATCATCAATTTTACAAGGAACTTCAGGATGAACGACACAACTTCTTCTGGCACAGGAACGTCCAGATTGGAAAGGATGCGAAAGATTAGGAACTCTTGGTCAAAAGGTTCACTACTACAAAACTGAGTCTCAGTCAAAAAGATCAGTTTGAAACAAAATGGGTTTTTTCGTAAACGAAAATTAGCGCTGCATATGCATGGTTCAACATATTTAGCTGAATTTTGCGCTGCTGTGCAAATCTGTGTTAACGAATCCTTAGCCGAGCTAGTAAAATTAAATCACATTTCCGGTTACATGAGTATCGGTGAAAAGTGTTTTACTGGAATGCGTCCTCGAGAGAGACTCAAGAGCACTAGAGTTGCAAGGAAAAATATCAAAGCTAGGTAGGTATGGGTGGCCGTTCAACAAAAGGACAAACTTAGACCTAAAACAGATCCGTTGAGAAGCCACGAGGGTCAGATACCCCACAATTCTTTACTGAAAATATCTGGAGCTATCAATGAAGCGCCGGAGATTTCTTATGTTAGTCGTATCGAGATCGCGGAGACTATTCAAGAAATAGGGTGTAATCAAGAATTCAGCGCACTGCGCATCAAAGCTGCCCAAAAGCAACCTCCATACAACGCACTGCTTTGAAAATTTCACTTCAAATTTGAACTAGTCTCTGCTAAAGTAGAAACAGGAGAAGATTAAACATCACTGTATAGTACGATTAAAGATATCCTATACTTGTATACATAAAGAGGGATATTTTAGTAATATTATTCTTCCATTTCTTGCGGAAAGCAATAGCGCAAGCGCGTCTACCTTATATGATATTTTCAGCGAGTTCGAACGAAAAAAGAAAAATAAATTAACTTTAATGTGAATTTTGGCTGAATTTGGAAGTGCACTAAAAAGAAGTATTCCGACTATTCCTGATTACAATTGTGGCCTCATATAATTAAAAAATTACTTAGAAATCTTCGTCCATTATCGATGCATTAAAGAAGCGGGTTTTCAAACACTGTGCGTGCTGCATGTAGAGCTGTCAGTGCGCTGAAATTTTTGACACCGCTGCACAATTTGAGTGGCGCTGATTATTTAAACAAACGCTGAATGCTTGATTACACCTATAGTCACCCAGAAAGGTCTTCCACGTGTGTACCAAGGCAGAGCTTAAGCAGAGGAGGTGAGATAGATAGTATCCTGTTCCTCCTCGTTCCTGCAGCTTTTGTAGAAGTCATTTGTGAAGAGGCGCATGTGCACTAATAAGGCAGTATCCAGTGAATACCCCTATGACTAGGCCTAGGCTGATTATGTTTATTAAAACTAGGCGCTTGGAGCGCTTAAAATCTAGCTTAGGTCAGTTCTGTCTGGTCATTTGCGCATCTATGGGTCGCTTGACTACTTGCCCCCGTGCAACAACTGCCAGTTAACTATAAGTCTACCTAGCTTTATCCGGTTGGGTCTCTTGTTTAGTGTCATAACTTGCGAGCTCATCTACCATCCCCTGAAATGTCACCCAGCACAGGCGGATTTGGTGCTACTCTGCCATTTCATTTAGGTAACAGCGATAGTTGTTTACAGTTTTTGATGTCGATGAGACATTTTAGGAATAGTACCGCGACTGGACTGACCGTGAGAATACAATTAATCTTTTCATGTTTTGGAAGACAGAAGGATAGATCAATATTTAATTTTCCTGAGAAACCCCCACACCCTACCCTGCCGAGCACTTTGGCCACCCAACTGAGTGGTCCTTTCTCCTCAGCAAGTCAGACAACGTCTACCGGGGAACAAGGTTGAGGACACCTGGACTACCTGGTGAATTGGTTACCACATGTGCATCAGTCAACTTTGGACCCACTACTGCCTATGCAAGAGATATTGAAGAATCAATCGCGAAGAAACGACCTGAACCCCAAATGTTACGAAAACAAAATAATATTTTTATTCCGCAAAATATTAATACTTGTTCGCAGGTATTCTTAAAAGAAGCTATTTATTAAGGAAGCCTAAACCCGCCATATTACGGGCCTCATAAAATAATATCAAAACAAGACAAAGTATTCAAAGTTTTCAGAAATGGAAAGGGAGAATTAATTAATATAGATAAACTTAAATTTCATTTTACTTCAAGATGGTGACTGCTTGACGAGGATTTCTGCTAAATCTGGAGTTATTTGTAAAACTGGAAATCATTAAAACATGCAGTAAACATTCACAATTAAATAAAAAAAATTTAGGATTTTTACTATAGCTACATAAATTTAATTTAAAAAATTAAAATAAATCACAAAAATAAAAATGAATTTATAATTTGAACTGAATATTAATACATACGCACTCACTAATACAGTAATAATACAAATATCATAGCATCTAATACATTTTTAGTTAGTATCGTTTTATTACTTTTTTAAATAAGGGAGATCATTGTAGCCATAAACGTACATTTTCACTATCTAGATTATTTGACAAAAAAAAAAGTAAGTAGGAATGACAACACCGAAATTAGCTCACATTTTTATTACACTAGGAAATACAATGAAGTAATGACAGTAGTAGCATATAGTATAGAGAGAATAGAGACTTGACCCCCTTTATGGGGGTTGGAGGGTTAAAGTTATATATTTCTTAATTTAATAATCTTTCTTTATTGCTGGTTACAGTACACAAGATTGACAACCTTTTCTACGTACTAACTCAAAACAGGTTATAGACGGTATGAAATTAGTTAACAAGAGTATGAAAATAAAATAATATTAAAATTAGATTGAATAATTGAGAAAAATTCATTTAATACTGAACGTGAACAATTACCTACTCTGAGCTATTCCGGTTTATTAGATTGTACAAGAAAGCAAGAGCCCTTTGCTGTAGACAAGATGACAATATACACCCAAGCATTCTCATCCGGAACGGTGAAACATGGTCGTACCTCCGTAGTCCGAAAACAAAACGAATGCAGTCGTTGAAAGCAACTTCCATTTTACGCGCACAGGTGCTATCTAGCTTCGGGTAGATCATACTACCAAAGGTAAAGTGGGGCATTATTAACGCCTTAACTAATCTTAGACGCGTACTGACGGGTAAAATACGCGCCGAGAGCCACAGCCTACGAAGGCCACCATAAATCACGCCAAGCTTCCCCTTTGTATTGTCGCAGCATTTCATTTGCTGATTCATAGTAGTCCCAAGATTCTTAACTTTTTCTAGAACTGGTAGCGAATACCCGTTTAAAACCACCGACGGAATATTAGACTGATCAATTACGCTGTTGGAGAAAATGATAAGCTGCGATTTTCTAGGGTTGAGCTGCAATCGGTTATAATCGGACCATATGCATATACTTTCAAGGTCAGAATTAATGCGAGCTATACAGTCCTCAATGAGACCTATCGGCCGGCTTAAATATAATTGTACGTCGTCCGCATAGAGATGAATAGTTGAGTCGCGGATCACCGACGACAGATCATTAACAAATAAACTGAACAGTAACAGACCCAAAATTAATCCTTGAGGCACGCCTTGCCTCAGATATAGCCGCGAGGAGAATGTGTTGTCAACCTTAACCTGTTGAGAACGGCCCGAGAGGAAATTAATAATCATTTGAACTGCCAGTGTATCAAACATAAAATAAGAAGAAAGTTTGCGGATGAGAATACAATGATCAACACAATCAAAAGCCTTAGAAAAATCAAGAAGAATTAAGGTGGTTAATTCATTCCTATCAAGGGCGCTTCTTGCGTCAGAAGAGATTTTAAGAATGGCAGTTTCGCAGGAGTGATAGGCTCGGAAACTAGACTGCCAACATGTTAACAAGTTATATTTCTCCAAATATTCCAGTATTTGCCTATACATAAGCTTCTCCAAAACTTTAGACAAAAAGCTTAGTAGTCTAATAGGGCGCAGGTGATTCTGGACAGAACTTCTTAGGCATGGGTAGAACTATAGCAGTCTTCCAGGTAGTGGGAAACGTAGATCTATTGAGACAGGAAATAATAATTTCCTCGTTGTTTGCGTGGAGAACCGAGACTGCATATCAAATTTCAGCTTTCTAGGGCTTTTGGAAGTTTGGAAATTATCTTATGAGAAATTGTTATATAATACAGAACAAGACCCCCTTTATGGGGGGTGTAGGGTAAAAGTTACAGATTTCTTAATATTTTAGTTGTTTGTGTGCTAATCCTAGTAGGCATACCAAATTTCAGCTTTCTAAGACTTCAGGAAGCACTATAGAGGTTTTGTTGACGGACGTTTTGTTAATTATTAGCAAAGATTACTATTACTAGATAAACGGCAAAGATCATGAGTATCGAAATCGACGTATTTCAGGTATTAATAAAATCTAAAGTATAAAAGCTGGACAAATGAAACTTAGTGTGTTTCATTAGTCTGGTAACTACATATTATTCCAAGAATTTGAGCTCTCTGGTATTGTCCAGATCGAAGCTATGAGGGTTCGAAAACACGACGAAACGCTTTGTGAAAAGGTTTTGGTTGAAGTCTCCTCCTCGAATGTCGAACATAACATTGCCGCTTTTAGGCGTTTTTTTACCCAATTATTCTACACGACATTTAACTGCGACTAACTTCAGTGTGTTGTATGTCGTTCGTTCAGTCAGATGTCATTTCAGGGAATTGAGTTGAGTGGTCTGTCAATTTCATGTTTGGCAAGCGAAACAAATAATTTTCGGGGTATTTACGCAGATGAGTTGTTGAGAGAGAATTGTGCTAAATTCTTTAATTTTAGATGCATATGAACTTGGATCCTTTTCTCGTCGATAAAATAGTCGATGAGGTTAAGTCACAAGGAGTGTTTGACCAATTTAGGAAGGATTCCATGGCAGACGTTGATACTAAGCCTGCATATCAGAACCTAAGACAAAGGGTGGAAACTACTGTAACAAAATTTTTGTCGGAGCAGATTTGGACTCCAGATTTAAATAAAAATCAATTACGTGAAAAGTTAAGGAAGCATATTACTGAGTAAGCATGAAATGCGTTGTTATCAAAATAGTATTACTAGTCATATTTTTGCTTTATTGTCTTCCATATAAACTTAGTTCTAGTAGAAAAAAATCGAATAAGCTGGGAAACAAATATAAACTGTCCCGCTAATTACATTACAATTGTACTCAGGATGCAGATTAGGCATTATATTAAAAACCGCTCGGAAGGTGTAATGTACTTTAGCGTATTCTGCATCCATGCCGTTCTATTGCCCAGCAAACGATTTTTGTTATTTATAATATAGCAGAGTTCCCATTTGTAGCGGAATACCTAAATTCTGGTAAATTTACAGTGAAGTTCGTAGGTGAAATTAGAAAATCCAGAAGACTGACACCTGTCGACACCAACATAATCGATTAATACCGATTTTATTATATTAATAACTTTTTTCAAAGTTAGTCCTAAATATCTATTTTCCCACAATACAAATTTCTTGCTTTGCGGGTGGTTACCTTTACCGATGAAATATTACAGTCTTGTTTAAGTGCTTAAGATAACTTGATGCTTCTTGACGCGATGAGCACATCAACACTGCAAATTATTATTGAGCAATTTGCTAAGTGGAGGTCTCACTTTTGGTGCAAATACCCATATAGTGGGGGAAAGTGGAGAGAAGTGTCCGCAAACCAAAAAATCCAATGCATGCAAACCTACGAATAAAGAACGAAAGGAAGGGCCCATACGAAAATTTTCTGAAGCAAATTTTAAAATGGTATGGGTTTTTACTAACACTAATGGAAAACTACATTGGTGTAGTCAAAGAGAAATTTTACTGCCGAAGTTCTTTTTAATAAATTTAATAATTTTGGCGCGCACTTTAAATTAAATAACGCAAAATTTATCTTTGAACACTAATTTTTTAAATCACTTACTTTTAAATTTCCACATTTGATTTTAATAAAATAAGTCAATTATACAAATTTCTTCATTTTTAAAATAGACTTATTTTATTAAAATCAAATGTGAAAAATTTAAAAACAAGTGTTTTAAAAAAATAGTGTTCAAAAAAAATATTTCAATTTACGGCCTCCCTCCTCTTTTTGCAACCGGGCTTGGGACCGGCTTCGGCAGCGTTGCGGCTTTGGTTGCTTGCAATGATTCTTGCTACACTAAATTAATGGCTAGGATAATACTTATAGTTATTAAATTCTGTACATTATCTATATACTCTGAATTTAATTAGGAAATCTAAAATAGAAATTTCAACAAATAAATAAACTATTAAAAATTTTTCAACTAATAAAAAGTTAATATCTCTCTAGCTCCCCCTTATATTGAAAATTAACCATAGCACTGAACCTTAAAAGAAAACAAACGAATGGCTACCAAGAAAAAATACAAGTTACTTTTACTTCGCTTTGTTTTCTTGCTAAAACTAATTGATTTGCCTTCAATTAAGTCATTTAATGTAGCATTACTATTTAACTACTATTTGTTCTACATTTACCTATGAAACGAGACTCCAACAGGATGATTTCGCACTTTGTTTTCACACAAATTTATAATGCACTTCATTTTATCAATTAATTACTGTTTTCTAAGTAAACTTCACTTATAATGTCTTTATAATAAACTGTCTTTAATGTTTTTTTAGCACTGCACTACACAAATTTTTAAAATTCTTAGCAAATTTTACACAATTTAAAATTTTCTTCCAGAGGACACTTGCCGGCATAAAAACTTTCACAAATGAAATGTCAAATTTTGACAATGAGTCTGCAATTTGACATTTAGTCTGCAGAAAATTTTGCTTCACTTTTTATTCTCGTATATATACGTATCGGCCTTTCCTTTTGTTCTTTATTCGTAGATGCAAACTTGTAAAAATCTAGAAAAATAAAATTTACATTAATTTTATTTAAACTGCACTTCGAACTATAAATTGTAAATCTAATTAATTTTTAGTCATCAAATTGTCCTTTATTAATAAATTTATTCCATCGATTCACTACGAAACAGTCACTCAACTTAACCTCACTTTCTAAACAAAAACATCGAACAGCTTTTTGTACTTTTACAAGAAAAATGAACCAGCTAAAAAGTTTGGGGAAGTTTCTGCAGCAGGGGAACATGTGACGTCGATTTTCTCTGTCATTTTCCCTGCAAGAAACGCGATGGAACACAAAATGGGTAAGTTCGTGCACATGCGGGATCCGAACGTCTGATCAGGGAACTGACCTAATAGAGTACATATGTGCAGCTTAGCGTAGGAAAGGTTCCACGCACAATGCACTGGATTTTTGGATTGAACGTAAAATATATTCTGTCGTACGGCTTTTCAACATGCAAAATGATCTGTTAAACAACATCTAAGCTACAAAACTTTGTGAACCGTTGTCTCTGGGGCATTCTCAACATTCATTGGCCGGAAGCCAATATCAACGAGGAACTATATAGACTTACTGGCCAAGACGGGATAGACACCGATGTTCGAAGCAGAGCTGTAAAGTAATCATTCTTTGTGGAATTAATTCCAACCTAATTCCCATTCCTTCGAATTAACATATGGTATTTGGTGTTTCTAGGTTATTGTTTCCACTTATTGGCTCATAAATGTGTCATTATGCACCTGAAGCCAAAAGTTAAAATACCAAATAATTTCAGTCAACACGTCTTTTATATTAAATATTAATATCACTCCCTTCCCCTCCCTTCTCCCTACCACCCCATATTAAGAACAGTGGCACGGTTTGTTCATTTGATTTTAACAATTTTTCTGCCAAATTGCAGTAATTACCCTTTTTTTCTATGATTTGTTAACTCTAGGAAACAACATTTCATTTGCTACCTCGAATATACCCACATGAATTGCATTTAACCGGTCTTGCAATAAACCTCAATATATTTTTGTCTTGTTTCTTGAGGTAAAACATTTTGTGTAACACCTTAGATCCCTTATTACTTCAGATTTGAGCAGACCCTGTCTTTTTTGTTACTTATTCACATTTCTGTTTAGTATTTTATTTATGGTTCCGTTATTTGATTTATTTCTAAAACTTATAACTTCGGTGACAAAATTGAGAGAACACTTCCAAAAAATGTTATCAGCAAATTAATATTCTTTATAAAATGAAAGTAACTATTTCTTAACTTTTATACACTTTTTAAACTTATTGTTACTCTCAATTTAAAAAAAAGATGAATTTGTTTTGTTGAATCGCATTTTTTTAAATAATAAAGAACTTAGAACACTAAGGTTCCTTTCCAAAAAAAAAAATTTAGGTGTAGCCCAAAATAGGTTGGATGCAGTCTTGCATTTTTAGACAGGAAAATTTGTATGAACAGAAAGTGCTTATCAGTTTGAGAATGTTTTCATAGAAAAGAAATTTAAAAAGAATGAGGGAACTAAAATCTGGTTTTAAATCATGAATAATTCATTTTCAATTACTTTTCATTCCTTTGCCAATCTCGGTGGAATATATGAGGAATTCCAATTACATACAACATTACTTGGAATATTAATTCCATTTGTTTATTCCATTCCTAATTAAAAAGTAATGGAATTAAAAAAAGTTTATTACAAAGAATGGAATTGGAATGGGAATGGGTAATGAAGTTTAAAACTATGGTTCGCAGAGGAAAATGACATAGTATCGACCGCACAGTAAGAAAAGAGTCAAACAACATTGCTCAACAGGCTCTAGATTATAACCAAAGGAAGCCGCTGAACTGGACGACCGAGTTAAAGATAGAGAAGATCCGTAAGTAACCAGATTAAAAAATCGTTTCAGCAGTTGATGGCGTTGGGGCAGAACAATAAATGTTCCATCGGGTTTGCGGATTGCGATAACCAATTTAGAATCCTATTCCCACTATTTTCGAACCATTTCGATTTTATTTTTGAAGAAAGCTTCAAATTCCTGTCTGGCTGGAATTTGAAATTTAGCCTACGAATGAGATTTTCAGCGGAAAGGCGAATATTATTTCTCAAAATTTGTAAGTATTCCACTTTTTTCAATATACTGTCGATAAACTGTGTTTTACCGTAACCACTCCAAGCCATACTTCACTAAATCATAATTTTTCCTAAGGAAATGAACAATGAAATACACAAAATTATTATTTTTTACCTCCACTATGTTAAAAAGGTATTATACTCTCCAGGTTTAATCATGCCATCAGAAGCAAAAAGTACAATTTTACTATACCAAGTTTTACGTTTCGGATCTTCTAGTTAGTACCTCATAACTTTTTTTCCTATTTTCATTTTTCAACTAAATGGCTTTCCCCGGTATGCTGAAAAAATATACGGTTTCCAACTGATTGGCTCGTAATACTGATTTTGCAAAATTCTTCTTGAAATGAAAAAATACTAAAATAATTTTTTGGACAAACATTTTGATGAAATAAATTAACACTAAAAAACCAAATAATAATAATATAATACCGACACATGCCTGTTTTGCCAATTCGAGATTTTCCCGCAACGCTTATACCACCAGCCACACGCACGTTACCGTCCTAACTAGTAAAATTAGTCACTTGAAGGTAATAAGGTGATAAGAGTGGCTGTACGCGAAATTTGTTTGATATCAGTAAAGGAAATAAAAAAATATGTCGGTTTTAAAATCGTAGTCTATGAGTCGAATGATTAGTTACAAAGTTTAGTTATCTAGGGTTAAGATATTTTTAAAAAAATTTAAGCTTTAAAAATGAATATTGAAATGTTGCGCTATTGAACAACGAAACTCTTACATTTCGTACGAGTTAAAATATGTTATTTTTAACCGACTACCCGAAAACAAAGAGGTTCAAAGTGCGACAGTTTCTGATTTTGGTGATTCTTAATTTGTTAGGTAAAGTCTACGAGGAAGTAACCAAAGGAGAGGCCATTACCTCCGAAAAGTGTGGAAATTTTAAGCTGTGTGAGATTTATATGCATAAAATCTCATAAGCGCAAAGCAGGTGACTAAAGAAGTATTTTATATGCAGGAGTTTTGCGTGTATTTTGAAATATTGAACTAAATATAAATTGTGATCAGTACAATAATTTCTATGTAATATATTTATATAATATAATATATATAACATTAATTTTGTCAAAGCTCTCCTCGGCTGAATATTATGTATCGACCGGATAAATTATAAAACTTTGATAAAACGAATTCCTTCAAGAGCTCCTTCCGATTTTCATTTTTATCTACGACGATGGAACTAAAATCTCAACAAAATGACAACCACTGGAGTATGCGGAATTATTTTTTTAAACTCGGCTTAAGCCTTTTACAATAGCTTTTTTCTTGTGTGTGCCTTATAATGGACGCTTACTTTGTTTAGCTTAGATATGGAAAGATGTTTCGGGACGCTTGTAGCGTTTGCTATTATAACAGGATTTCACTGAACACTTTATTTTCAGTTTTTCTAAAAAAACGCACTATTCCTTGTTAATGATGTTAATAAATTATCTTAACTTGTTTTGACACTCTTTTAGCAGTTCACAGTACAATAATTATAGATACTTATCGTAACAGTATGAAATATTTATCACTTTTTATTTCTCTATATCACTTCTAACCGGAGAAACTTCGTAACGTGTGGACCGATTTGCATGATTCCTCTTTTGATGTGTAGAATATCTTACCGCACCAGTACGACAACAAGAATTTGTGCGGTGGTGTGGTGTATGGAGTGGGGCGTTACTCAATTTCTTAATTCACACACCTATTTGGAAAACTCCTTTTTGTTGTATACAGTATGATCCCCCATTGCTACTATATGGAAAAATCTTTACCTAGGGTTGTGGTAGGGGGAGGAGTCGCGTAACTTTGTAACGCAATGACTGATTTAGATAATTCTAAATGCATAGATTATTTATTTGTATTCTGACAAAAATTGTGGCTCTGTGGTGAGAGTTGGAGGATGGGCGCCTAGCTTCAAAAGGCATAGACCGATTTTGATGACTTATTTCGTAATATGTTGCCCGATATGGATAATTCTGTTTCCATTCCTTAGAGTGCACTACCTCTGCAACTTTTGAAATTGCTTTGTTAGTACGAGTCGTATATATGAAGATACTAAAAAATAAAATAGTTTTTAAAAAAATTTGAACTGACTTCACAAAAAGCGCTAAAAAGCATAAAATATTTGTCAATTTTATTCTATTACGACATTATGAAGTTGGTGCAAATTAAACGAACCAAACAACTACAACAAAAGTATTTAATAGTCTTTCCTTATGATCCCATGAGCTGAAGCGTGCAGGTAATTTTATATGTAGTATATGTATATGTAGTATCTTTGATTGTGGTTGGGTAATTTTGTTTTTTTAAAAACTATTTTATCGTTTAAAAATTTCCTCTCACTACCGATTCTTTTCAAAAGGTTCCTATTTTTTATAACTTTTTCTTTTACTGAAGCGTAAGGACTGGAAACAAAATGAACTCTTACTGTGAAAGAAATATGAGAGGGTGAATTGGTTCATAGAATGTGTCCATTGTAATGGAAAATGATAATATGAGGGTTAAGGGGGCATGACGTGTTCATATTTCAAAATTTTTATTTTTTGAAAATGGCATATTTTCAAAGAAAAAAAAGATATCTTGATCAAACTTTGTACATCATATATATATGTATGTTGATTGTTGAAGTACACATTTTTAAAACGGAAGAAGCGATTAAAAAAACATTCGATCGATCTTAATATGTTAATGAACTACGGAGAGAAAAGATTGGTCGAAAAGTTTTTGATTTATATGAGGTTTTCGGTGCCAAAAAATCCTCGTCTTTGGAAAAATGTAGGCTATTTTGTTCTTTCAGGCGGACAAGTTTCCTTGTAGTCAATCCCGTAGCCCTTTTCATAACGATAAAATATATAAAATTTGATCAAGATATCTTTTTGTTTTCTTGAAAATATTCTATTTAAAAAAAAAAATTTTTTTTTAAATATGAACTAGTAATGGGAACCATCGAATGAAAACTATCACACCATTCGATGGTTGCAAAATGTTCATTCATTCGGAGTTCCCATTGACACCTTTCTTTACAATTTTCGTTCAGTAGTTGAATGAAATTTTACTGGTTGTCTGAAATTAGTAATGCACGAACACGAAAAGTTCATGAAATTACTGAATGATTTCTTTATTTCTTGTTTCGATCATTCTTAATTTTGTTTTGTTTTGTTTTTGTTTTCTTGGTTGCCTAAAAATAGTAATTAATCGCGAAAAGTTCGTTTTATAACTGAACGATTCCTTACTTCTTTGTTTGTTTTAGGTACCGAATAAAACTTACCGACACCGTAGCTATAATAAAAAAATGTCTTCAGGTTTCAAAAAGATGAGTGTGTGCAAACTCAAAAGTAATGATGCACAAAGCAGGCTAATGTCACAACAGGGCATGCGGTTAGGAATCGTATAGTAATATTAGTAATTACCAAGAACGGTGCTTTACTTTTGTGATTACCAACAATCAATAAATGAATAAAATAGTTCGAACGTTAAAATTGTTCAGATACTAACCATCGATAGTTGAAATCATTCGATAGTGCCCAATACTAATTTGAACTCGCCATGTCCCCTTAAGTTATAAATACGAGGAAGAAGTAAGTAATTTGTTGTAAAATTGTATTAGAACTGTAACGCCAGCAGCATGAGTTATTTATTTTCAGTCTGACGCTAATGATGTGACTTGGTGGAAATACTTATAATTTTCTAAAAATAGATTTTAGATCCTTACTTCGTGTTTGTTGTTTACTCGCTAGAGGAGTGATTGGGTTATGTGGTGGTCTTACTATATTAGAAAGTTAACGTTAACGATCATCATCTTAAATGCCATTATCCCTTTAAATTAAATTTGCCCCGAGGATGTCAAATTTTCGTGGACTTGTTTCTTTTTAAATTTGCTTTACGACACGAGACTGTTTCGCTGCCCCCAATCCAATAAAAAACTGCAAGCTAATTAAAATGATGGAAATATTAAATAATGATTTAGTCACGGTAACTTAATTTATTCGAACTTTTCAAAAATATGTACTCGTTAAAACGAATAATACCAAATTGTAGTTTCTCTATCTCTCTCTCTGGTTCCTTTAACCCCTTGTGGAGATAGGGCGTCTATTACACCGACTCTCCACCTGGTCCGGTTCTGCGCCAACGCCTTCAACTGTAGCCACGATTTTTTGATCTGGGTACCTTCCTTCTCGACGGATTTTCTCCATGTGTTGAGTGGCCGTCCAATCCTTGGATTCCGTGGGGATTCCAATCTAGAGCCTGCTGTGCGATGTTTTTTTGGTTTCTTTCAGACAGGTCAGTGATGAAAATTGTGATTTTTTCTGATGACGCCAATCGATTCAGAATGTTGTTTCATACCCCTTAGAAACCCCGAAGGGGAGAATTAGGCCCGAAACGCGTACTTTCGGAGTAAATGCGATTATAGTTTCAGCATACTTGAAACAGTACTTAAACGGCAATTTTGCCCGATACCGGCATCATTAAATTTCTTGTTTTTGATGCTAATTCTGGAACCAGTAGCCTGGAAAGGTCAGTGTTGAAAATTTCGATTTTTTCTGATGACGCCAATCGCTTCAGAATGGTTGTTTCATACCCCTTAGAAACCCCGAAGGAGAAAATTAGGCCCGAAAACGCATACTTTCCGAGTAAAATGCGATTATAGTTTCAGCATACTTGAAACAGTACTTAAACTGCAATTTTGCCCGCTACCGGCATCATTAAATTTCTTGTTTTTGATGCTAATTCTGGAACCAGTAGCCTGGAAAGGTCAGTGTTGAAAATTTCGATTTTTTCTGATGACGCCAATCGCTTCAGAATGGTTGTTTCATACCCCTTAGAAACCCCGAAGGAGAAAATTAGGCCCGAAAACGCATACTTTCCGAGTAAAATGCGATTATAGTTTCAGCATACTTGAAACAGTACTTAAACGGCAATTTTGCCCGATACCGGCATCATTAAATTTCTTGTTTTTGATGCTAATTCTGGAACCAGTAGCCTGGAAAGGTCAGTGTTGAAAATTTCGATTTTTTCTGATGACGCCAATCGCTTCAGAATGGTTGTTTCATACCCCTTAGAAACCCCGAAGGAGAAAATTAGGCCCGAAAACGCATACTTTCCGAGTAAAATGCGATTATAGTTTCAGCATACTTGAAACAGTACTTAAACGGCAATTTTGCCCGATACCGGCATCATTAAATTTCTTGTTTTTTATGCTAATTCTGGAACCAGTAGCCTGGAAAGGTCAGTGTTGAAAATTTCGATTTTTTCTGATGACGCCAATCGCTTCAGAATGGTTGTTTCGTACCCCTTAGAAACCCCGAAGGAGAAAATTAGGCCCGAAAACGCGTACTTTCCGAGTAAAATGCGATTATAGTTTCAGCATACTTGAAGCAGTACTTAAACGGCAATTTTGCCCGCTACCGGCATCATTAAATTTGTTGTTTTTGATGCTAATTCTCGAACCAGTAGCCTGGAGAGGTCAGTGATGAAAATTTTGATTTTTTTTGATGATGCCAATCGATTCAGAATGGTTGTTTCATACCCCTTAGAAACCCCGAAGGGGAGAATTAGGCCCGAAAACGCATACTTTCCGAGTAAAATGCGATTATAGTTTCAGCATACTTGAAACAGTACTTAAACGGCAATTTTGCCCGATACCGGCATCATTAAATTTCTTGTTTTTGATGCTAATTCTGGAACCAGTAGCCTGGAGAGGTCAGTGATGAAAATTTCGATTTTTTCTGATGACACCAATCGATTCAGAATGGTTGTTTCATACTCCTTAGAAACCCCGAAGGGGAGAATTAGGCCCGAAAACGCATACTTTCCGAGTAAAATGCGATTATAGTTTCAGCATACTTGAAAGAGTACTTAAACTGCAATTGTGCCCGATACCGGCATCATTAAATTTCTTGTTTTTGATGCTAATTCTGGAACCAGTAGCCTGGAGAGGTCAGTGATGAAAATTTCGATTTTTTCTGATGACGCCAATCGATTCAGACTGGTTGTCTCATACTCCTTAGAAACCCCGTAGGGGAGAATTAGGCCCGAAAACGCATACTTTCCGAGTAAAATGCAATTATAGTTTCAGCATACTTGAAACAGTACTTAAACTGCAATTTCTTTCCGAGTAAAATGCGATTATAGTTTCAGCATACTTGAAACAGTACTTAAACTGCAATTTTGCCCGATACCGGCATCATTAAATTTGTTGTTTTTGATGCTAATTCTGGAACCAGTAGCCTGGAGAGGTCAGTGATGAAAATTTCGATTTTTTCTGATGACGCCAATCGATTCAGAATGGTTGTTTCATACTCCTTAGAAACCCCGAAGGGGAAAATTAGGCCCGAAAACGCATATTTTCCGAGTAAAATGCAATTATAGTTTCAGCATACTTGAAACAGTACTTAAACTGCAATTTCTTTCCGAGTAAAATGCGATTATAGTTTCAGCATACTTGAAACAGTACTTAAACTGCAATTTTGCCCGATACCGGCATCATTAAATTTCTTGTTTTTGATGCTAATTCTGGAACCAGTAGCCTGGAAAGGTCAGTGTTGAAAATTTCGATTTTTTCTGATGACGCCAATCGCTTCAGAATGGTTGTTTCATACCCCTTAGAAACCCCGAAGGAGAAAATTAGGCCCGAAAACGCATACTTTCCGAGTAAAATGCGATTATAGTTTCAGCATACTTGAAACAGTACTTAAACGGCAATTTTGCCCGATACCGGCATCATTAAATTTCTTGTTTTTTATGCAAATTCTGGAACCAGCCTGGAAAGGTCAGTGTTGAAAATTTCGATTTTTTCTGATGACGCCAATCGCTTCAGAATGGTTGTTTCGTACCCCTTAGAAACCCCGAAGGAGAAAATTAGGCCCGAAAACGCGTACTTTCCGAGTAAAATGCGATTATAGTTTCAGCATACTTGAAACAGTACTTAAACGGCAATTTTGCCCGATACCGGCATCATTAAATTTCTTGTTTTTTATGCTAATTCTGGAACCAGTAGCCTGGAAAGGTCAGTGTTGAAAATTTCGATTTTTTCTGATGACGCCAATCGCTTCAGAATGGTTGTTTCATACCCCTTAGAAACCCCGAAGGAGAAAATTAGGCCCGAAAACGCATACTTTCCGAGTAAAATGCGATTATAGTTTCAACATACTTGAAACAGTACTTAAACTGCAATTTTGCCCGATACCGGCATCATTAAATTTCTTGTTTTTGATGCTAATTCTGGAACCAGTAGCCTGGAAAGGTCAGTGTTGAAAATTTCGATTTTTTCTGATGACGCCAATCGCTTCAGAATGGTTGTTTCATACCCCTTAGAAACCCCGAAGGAGAAAATTAGGCCCGAAAACGCATACTTTCCGAGTAAAATGCGATTATAGTTTCAGCATACTTGAAACAGTACTTAAACGGCAATTTTGCCCGATACCGGCATCATTAAATTTCTTGTTTTTTATGCTAATTCTGGAACCAGTAGCCTGGAAAGGTCAGTGTTGAAAATTTCGATTTTTTCTGATGACGCCAATCGCTTCAGAATGGTTGTTTCGTACCCCTTAGAAACCCCGAAGGAGAAAATTAGGCCAGAAAACGCGTACTTTCCGAGTAAAATGCGATTATAGTTTCAGCATACTTGAAGCAGTACTTAAACGGCAATTTTGCCCGCTACCGGCATCATTAAATTTGTTGTTTTTGATGCTGATTCTCGAACCAGTAGCCTGGAGAGGTCAGTGATGAAAATTTTGATTTTTTTTGATGATGCCAATCGATTCAGAATGGTTGTTTCATACCCCTTAGAAACCCCGAAGGGGAGAATTAGGCCCGAAAACGCATACTTTCCGAGTAAAATGCGATTATAGTTTCAGCATACTTGAAACAGTACTTAAACGGCAATTTTGCCCGATACCGGCATCATTAAATTTCTTGTTTTTGATGCTAATTCTGGAACCAGTAGCCTGGAGAGGTCAGTGATGAAAATTTCGATTTTTTCTGATGACGCCAATCGATTCAGAATGGTTGTTTCATACTCCTTAGAAACCCCGAAGGGGAGAATTAGGCCCGAAAACGCATACTTTCCGAGTAAAATGCAATTATAGTTTCAGCATACTTGAAACAGTACTTAAACTGCAATTTCTTTTCGAGTAAAATGCGATTATAGTTTCAGCATACTTGAAACAGTACTTAAACTGCAATTTTGCCCGATACCGGCATCATTAAATTTGTTGTTTTTGATGCTAATTCTGGAACCAGTAGCCTGGAGAGGTCAGTGATGAAAATTTCGATTTTTTCTGATGACGCCAATCGATTCAGAATGGTTGTTTCATACCCCTTAGAAACCCCGAAGGGGAGAATTAGGCCCGAAAACGCGTACTGTCCGAGTAAAATGCGATTATAGTTTCAGCATACTTGAAACAGTACTTAAACGGCAATTTTGCCCGATACCGGCTTCATTAAATTTCTTGTTTTTGATGCTAATTCTGGAACCAGTAGCCTGGAGAGGTCAGTGATGAAAATTTCGATTTTTTCTGATGACGCCAATCGATTCAGAATGGTTGTTTCATACCCCTTAGAAACCCCGAAGGTGAGAATTAGGCCCGAAAACGCACACTTTCCGAGTAAAATGCGATTATAGTTTCAGCATACTTGAAACAGTACTTAAAAGGCAATTTTGCCCGATACCGGCACCATTAAATTTCTTGTTATTGATGCTAATTCTGGAACCACTAGCCTGGAGAGGTCAGTGATGAAAATTTAGATTTTTTCTGATGACGCCAATCGATTCAGAATGGTTGTTTCATACCCCTTAGAAACCCCGAAGGGCCGAAGGGGAGAATTAGGCCCGAAAACGCATACTTTCCGAGTAAAATGCGATTATAGTTTCAGCATACTTGAAACAGTACTTAAACGCCAATTTTGCCCGATACCGGCATCATTAAATTTCTTGTTTTTGATGCTAATTCTGGAACCAGTATCCTGGAGAGGTCAGTGATGAAAATTTCGATTTTTTCTGATGACGCCAATCGATTCAGAATGGTTGTTTCATACCCCTTAGAAACCCCGAAGGGGAGAATTAGGCCCGAAAACGCGTACTTTCCGAGTAAAATGCGATTATAGTTTCAGCATACTTGAAACAGTACTTAAACGGCAATTTTGCCCGATACCGGCTTCATTAAATTTCTTGTTTTTGATGCTAATTCTGGAACCAGTAGCCTGGAGAGGTCAGTGATGAAAATTTCGATTTTTTCTGATGACGCCAATGGATTCAGAATGGTTGTTTCATACCCCTTAGAAATCCGGAAGGGGAGAATTAGGCCCGAAAACGCGTACTTTCCGAGTAAAATGCGATTATAGTTTCAGCATACTTGAAACAGTACTTAAACGGCAATTTGGCCCGATACCGGCATCATTAAATTTCTTGTTTTTGATGCTAATTCTGAAACAAGTAGCCTGGAGAGGTCAGTGATGAAAATTTCGATTTTTTCTGATGACGCCAATCGATTCAGAATGGTTGTTTCATACAACTTAGAAACCCCGAAGGGGAGAATTAGGCCCGAAAACGCATACTTTCCGAGTAAAATGCGATTATAGTTTCAGCATACTTGAAACAGTACTTAAACGGCAATTTTGCCCGATACCGGTATCATTAAATTTCTTGTTTTGGATGCTAATTCTGGAACCAGTAGCCTGGAGAGGTCAGTGATGAAAATTTTGATTTTTTCTGATGACGCCAATCGATTCAGAATGGTTGTTTCATACCCCTTAGAAACTCCGAAGGGGAGAATTAGGCCCGAAAACGCATACTTTCCGAGTAAAATGCGATTATAGTTTCAGCATACTTGAAACAGTACTTAAACGGCAATTTTGCCCGATACCGGCATCATTAAATTTCTTGTTTTGGATGCTAATTCTGGAACCAGTGGCCTGGAGAGGTCAGTGATGAAAATTTTGATTTTTTCTGATGGCGCCAATCGATTCAGAATGGTTGTTTCATACCCCTTAGAAACTCCGAAGGGGAGAATTAGGCCCGAAAACGCATACTTTCCGAGTAAAATGCGATTATAGTTTCAGCATACTTGAAACAGTACTTAAAAGGCAATTTTGCCCGATACCGGCACCATTAAATTTCTTGTTATTGATGCTAATTCTGGAACCACTAGCCTGGAGAGGTCAGTGATGAAAATTTCGATTTTTTCTGATGACGCCAATCGATTCAGAATGGTTGTTTCATACCCCTTAGAAACCCCGAAGGGGAGAATTAGGCCCGAAAACGCATACTTTCCGAGTAAAATGCGATTATAGTTTCAGCATACTTGAAACAGTACTTAAACTGCAATTTTGCCCGATACCGGCATCATTAAATTTCTTGTTTTTGATGCTAATTCTGGAACCAGTAGCCTGGAGAGGTCAGTGATGAAAATTTTGATTTTTTTTGATGACGCCAATCGATTCAGAATGGTTGTTTCATACCCCTTAGAAACCCCGAAGGGGAGAATTAGGCCCGAAAACGCATACTTTCCGAGTAAAATGCGATTATAGTTTCAGCATACTTGAAACAGTACTTAAACGGCAATTTTGCCCGATACCTGCATCATTAAATTTCTTGGTTTTGATGCTAATTCTGGAACCAGTATGTATCCTGGAGAGGTCAGTGATGAAAATTTTGATTTTTTCTGATGACGCCAATCGATTCAGAATGGTTGTTTCATACCCCTTAGCAAACCCGGAGGGGAGAATTAGGCCCGAAAACGCATACTTCCCGAGTAAAATGCGATTATAGTTTCAGCATACTTGAAACAGTACTTAAACGGCAATTTTGCCCGATACCGGCATCATTAAATTTCTTGGTTTTGATGCTTATTCTGGAACCAGTATGTATCCTGGAGAGGTCAGTGATGAAAATTTTGATTTTTTCTGATGACGCCAATCGATTCAGAATGGTTGTTTCATACCCCTTAGAAACCCCGAAGGCCGAAGGGGAGAATTAGGCCCGAAAACGCATACTTTCCGAGTAAAATGCAATTATAGTTTCAGCATACTTGAAAAAGTACTTAAACTGCAATTTTGCCCGATACCGGCATCATTAAATTTCTTGTTTTTGATGCTAATTCTGGAACCAGTAGCCTGGAGAGGTCAGTGATGAAAATTTTGATTTTTTTTGATGACGCCAATCGATTCAGAATGGTTGTTTCATACTCCTTAGAAACCCCGAAGGCCGAAGGGGAGAATTAGGCCCGAAAACGCATACTTTCCGAGTAAAATGCGATTATAGTTTCAGCATACTTGAAACAGTACTTAAACGGCAATTTTGCCCGATACCGGCATCATTAAATTTCTTGGTTTTGATGCTAATTCTGGAACCAGTATGTATCCTGGAGAGGTCAGTGATGAAAATTTTGATTTTTTCTGATGACGCCAATCGATTCAGAATGGTTGTTTCATACCCCTTAGAAACCCCGGAGGGGAGAATTAGGCCCGAAAACGCATACTTTCCGAGTAAAATGCGATTATAGTTTCAGCATACTTGAAACAGTACTTAAACGGCAATTTTGCCCGATACCGGCATCATTAAATTTCTTGTTTTTGATGCTAATTCTGGAACCAGTAGCCTGGAGAGGTCAGTGATGAAAATTTCGATTTTTTCTGATGACGCCAATGGATTCAGAATGGTTGTTTCATACCCCTTAGAAACCCCGAAGGGGAGAATTAGGCCCGAAAACGCATACTTTCCGAGTAAAATGCGATTATAGTTTCAGCATACTTGAAACAGTACTTAAACTGCAATTTTGCCCGATACCGGCATCATTAAATTTCTTGTTTTTGATGCTAATTCTGGAACCAGTAGCCTGGAGAGGTCAGTGATGAAAATTTCGATTTTTTCTGATGACGCCAATCGATTCAGAATGGTTGTTTCATACCCCTTAGAAACCCCGAAGGGGAGAATTAGGCCCGAAAACGCGTACTTTCCGAGTAAAATGCGATTATAGTTTCAGCATACTTGAAACAGTACTTAAACGGCAATTTTGCCCGATACCGGCTTCATTAAATTTCTTGTTTTTGATGCTAATTCTGGAACCAGTAGCCTGGAGAGGTCAGTGATGACAATTTCGATTTTTTCTGATGACGCCAATCGATTCAGAATGGTTGTTTCATACCCCTTAGAAACCCCGAAGGGGAGAATTAGGCCCGAAAACGCACACTTTCCGAGTAAAATGCGATTATAGTTTCAGCATACTTGAAACAGTACTTAAAAGGCAATTTTGCCCGATACCGGCACCATTAAATTTCTTGTTATTGATGCTAATTCTGGAACCACTAGCCTGGAGAGGTCAGTGATGAAAATTTCGATTTTTTCTGATGACGCCAATCGATTCAGAATGGTTGTTTCATACCCCTTAGAAACCCCGAAGGGGAGAATTAGGCCCGAAAACGCATACTTTCCGAGTAAAATGCGATTATAGTTTCAGCATACTTGAAACAGTACTTAAACTGCAATTTTGCCCGATACCGGCATCATTAAATTTCTTGTTTTTGATGCTAATTCTGGAACCAGTAGCCTGGAGAGGTCAGTGATGAAAATTTTGATTTTTTTTGATGACGCCAATCGATTCAGAATGGTTGTTTCATACCCCTTAGAAACCCCGAAGGGGAGAATTAGGCCCGAAAACGCATACTTTCCGAGTAAAATGCGATTATAGTTTCAGCATACTTGAAACAGTACTTAAACGGCAATTTTGCCCGATACCGGCATCATTAAATTTCTTGGTTTTGATGCTAATTCTGGAACCAGTATGTATCCTGGAGAGGTCAGTGATGAAAATTTTGATTTTTTCTGATGACGCCAATCGATTCAGAATGGTTGTTTCATACCCCTTAGAAACCCCGGAGGGGAGAATTAGGCCCGAAAACGCATACTTTCCGAGTAAAATGCGATTATAGTTTCAGCATACTTGAAACAGTACTTAAACGGCAATTTTGCCCGATACCGGCATCATTAAATTTCTTGTTTTTGATGCTAATTCTGGAACCAGTAGCCTGGAGAGGTCAGTGATGAAAATTTAGATTTTTTCTGATGACGCCAATGGATTCAGAATGGTTGTTTCATACCCCTTAGAAACCCCGAAGGGGAGAATTAGGCCCGAAAACGCATACTTTCCGAGTAAAATGCGATTATAGTTTCAGCATACTTGAAACAGTACTTAAACTGCAATTTTGCCCGATACCGGCATCATTAAATTTCTTGTTTTTGATGCTAATTCTGGAACCAGTAGCCTGGAGAGGTCAGTGATGAAAATTTCGATTTTTTCTGATGACGCCAATCGATTCAGAATGGTTGTTTCATACCCCTTAGAAACCCCGAAGGGGAGAATTAGGCCCGAAAACGCGTACTTTCCGAGTAAAATGCGATTATAGTTTCAGCATACTTGAAACAGTACTTAAACGGCAATTTTGCCCGATACCGGCTTCATTAAATTTCTTGTTTTTGATGCTAATTCTGGAACCAGTAGCCTGGAGAGGTCAGTGATGACAATTTCGATTTTTTCTGATGACGCCAATCGATTCAGAATGGTTGTTTCATACCCCTTAGAAACCCCGAAGGGGAGAATTAGGCCCGAAAACGCACACTTTCCGAGTAAAATGCGATTATAGTTTCAGCATACTTGAAACAGTACTTAAAAGGCAATTTTGCCCGATACCGGCACCATTAAATTTCTTGTTATTGATGCTAATTCTGGAACCACTAGCCTGGAGAGGTCAGTGATGAAAATTTCGATTTTTTCTGATGACGCCAATCGATTCAGAATGGTTGTTTCATACCCCTTAGAAACCCCGAAGGGGAGAATTAGGCCCGAAAACGCATACTTTCCGAGTAAAATGCGATTATAGTTTCAGCATACTTGAAACAGTACTTAAACTGCAATTTTGCCCGATACCGGCATCATTAAATTTCTTGTTTTTGATGCTAATTCTGGAACCAGTAGCCTGGAGAGGTCAGTGATGAAAATTTTGATTTTTTTTGATGACGCCAATCGATTCAGAATGGTTGTTTCATACCCCTTAGAAACCCCGAAGGGGAGAATTAGGCCCGAAAACGCATACTTTCCGAGTAAAATGCGATTATAGTTTCAGCATACTTGAAACAGTACTTAAACGGCAATTTTGCCCGATACCTGCATCATTAAATTTCTTGGTTTTGATGCTAATTCTGGAACCAGTATGTATCCTGGAGAGGTCAGTGATGAAAATTTTGATTTTTTCTGATGACGCCAATCGATTCAGAATGGTTGTTTCATACCCCTTAGCAAACCCGGAGGGGAGAATTAGGCCCGAAAACGCATACTTCCCGAGTAAAATGCGATTATAGTTTCAGCATACTTGAAACAGTACTTAAACGGCAATTTTGCCCGATACCGGCATCATTAAATTTCTTGGTTTTGATGCTTATTCTGGAACCAGTATGTATCCTGGAGAGGTCAGTGATGAAAATTTTGATTTTTTCTGATGACGCCAATCGATTCAGAATGGTTGTTTCATACCCCTTAGAAACCCCGAAGGCCGAAGGGGAGAATTAGGCCCGAAAACGCATACTTTCCGAGTAAAATGCAATTATAGTTTCAGCATACTTGAAAAAGTACTTAAACTGCAATTTTGCCCGATACCGGCATCATTAAATTTCTTGTTTTTGATGCTAATTCTGGAACCAGTAGCCTGGAGAGGTCAGTGATGAAAATTTTGATTTTTTTTGATGACGCCAATCGATTCAGAATGGTTGTTTCATACTCCTTAGAAACCCCGAAGGCCGAAGGGGAGAATTAGGCCCGAAAACGCATACTTTCCGAGTAAAATGCGATTATAGTTTCAGCATACTTGAAACAGTACTTAAACGGCAATTTTGCCCGATACCGGCATCATTAAATTTCTTGGTTTTGATGCTAATTCTGGAACCAGTATGTATCCTGGAGAGGTCAGTGATGAAAATTTTGATTTTTTCTGATGACGCCAATCGATTCAGAATGGTTGTTTCACACCCCTTAGAAACCCCGAAGGGGAGAATTAGGCCCGAAAACGCGTACTTTCCGAGTAAAATGCGATTATAGTTTCAGCATACTTGAAACAGTACTTAAACGGCAATTTTGCCCGATACCGGCTTCATTAAATTTCTTGTTTTTGATGCTAATTCTGGAACCAGTAGCCTGGAGAGGTCAGTGATGAAAATTTCGATTTTTTCTGATGACGCCAATGGATTCAGAATGGTTGTTTCATACCCCTTAGAAATCCGGAAGGGGAGAATTAGGCCCGAAAAAGCGTACTTTCCGAGTAAAATGCGATTATAGTTTCAGCATACTTGAAACAGTACTTAAACGGCAATTTGGCCCGATACCGGCATCATTAAATTTCTTGTTTTTGATGCTAATTCTGAAACCAGTAGCCTGGAGAGGTCAGTGATGAAAATTTCGATTTTTTCTGATGACGCCAATCGATTCAGAATGGTTGTTTCATACAACTTAGAAACCCCGAAGGGGAGAATTAGGCCCGAAAACGCATACTTTCCGAGTAAAATGCGATTATAGTTTCAGCATACTTGAAACAGTACTTAAACGGCAATTTTGCCCGATACCGGTATCATTAAATTTCTTGTTTTGGATGCTAATTCTGGAACCAGTGGCCTGGAGAGGTCAGTGATGAAAATTTTGATTTTTTCTGATGACGCCAATCGATTCAGAATGGTTGTTTCATACCCCTTAGAAACTCCGAAGGGGAGAATTAGGCCCGAAAACGCATACTTTCCGAGTAAAATGCGATTATAGTTTCAGCATACTTGAAACAGTACTTAAACGGCAATTTTGCCCGATACCGGCATCATTAAATTTCTTGTTTTGGATGCTAATTCTGGAACCAGTGGCCTGGAGAGGTCAGTGATGAAAATTTTGATTTTTTTTTGATGACGCCAATCGATTCAGAATGGTTGTTTCATACCCCTTAGAAACCCCGAAGGGGAGAATTAGGCCCGAAAACGCATACTTTCCGAGTAAAATGCGATTATAGTTTCAGCATACTTGAAACAGTACTTAAACGGCAATTTTGCCCGATACCGGCATCATTAAATTTCTTGTTTTGGATGCTAATTCTGGAACCAGTGGCCTGGAGAGGTCAGTGATGAAAATTTTGATTTTTTTTTGATGACGCCAATCGATTCAGAATGGTTGTTTCATACCCCTTAGAAAACCCGGAGGGGAGAATTAGGCCCGAAAACGCATACTTTCCGAGTAAAATGCGATTATAGTTTCAGCATACTTGAAACAGTACTTAAACGGCAATTTTGCCCGATACCGGCATCATTAAATTTCTTGTTTTTGATGCTAATTCTGGAACCAGTAGCCTGGAGAGGTCAGTGATGAAAATTTCGATTTTTTCTGATGACGCCAATCGATTCAGAATGGTTGTTTCATACCCCTTAGAAACACCGAAGGGGAGAATTAGGCCCGAAAACGCATACTTTCCGAGTAAAATGCGATTATAGTTTCAGCATACTTGAAACAGTACTTAAACTGCAATTTTGCCCGATACCGGCATCATTAAATTTCTTGTTTTTGATGCTAATTCTGGAACCAGTAGCCTGGAGAGGTCAGTGATGAAAATTTCGATTTTTTCTGATGACGCCAATCGATTCAGAATGGTTGTTTCATACCCCTTAGAAACCCCGAAGGGGAGAATTAGGCCCGAAAACGCGTACTTTCCGAGTAAAATGCGATTATAGTTTCAGCATACTTGAAACAGTACTTAAACGGCAATTTTGCCCGATACCGGCTTCATTAAATTTCTTGTTTTTGATGCTAATTCTGGAACCAGTAGCCTGGAGAGGTCAGTGATGACAATTTCGATTTTTTCTGATGACGCCAATCGATTCAGAATGGTTGTTTCATACCCCTTAGAAACCCCGAAGGGGAGAATTAGGCCCGAAAACGCACACTTTCCGAGTAAAATGCGATTATAGTTTCAGCATACTTGAAACAGTACTTAAAAGGCAATTTTGCCCGATACCGGCACCATTAAATTTCTTGTTATTGATGCTAATTCTGGAACCACTAGCCTGGAGAGGTCAGTGATGAAAATTTCGATTTTTTCTGATGACGCCAATCGATTCAGAATGGTTGTTTCATACCCCTTAGAAACCCCGAAGGGGAGAATTAGGCCCGAAAACGCATACTTTCCGAGTAAAATGCGATTATAGTTTCAGCATACTTGAAGGAGTACTTAAACTGCAATTTTGCCCGATACCGGCATCATTAAATTTCTTGTTTTTGATGCTAATTCTGGAACCAGTAGCCTGGAGAGGTCAGTGATGAAAATTTTGATTTTTTTTGATGACGCCAATCGATTCAGAATGGTTGTTTCATACCCCTTAGAAACCCCGAAGGGGAGAATTAAATTTCTTGGTTTTGATGCTAATTCTGGAACCAGTATGTATCCTGGAGAGGTCAGTGATGAAAATTTTGATTTTTTCTGATGACGCCAATCGATTCAGAATGGTTGTTTCATACCCCTTAGAAACCCCGAAGGCCGAAGGGGAGAATTAGGCCCGAAAACGCATACTTCCCGAGTAAAATGCGATTATAGTTTCAGCATACTTGAAACAGTACTTAAACGGCAATTTTGCCCGATACCGGCATCATTAAATTTCTTGGTTTTGATGCTTATTCTGGAACCAGTATGTATCCTGGAGAGGTCAGTGATGAAAATTTTTGATTTTTTCTGATGACGCCAATCGATTCAGAATGGTTGTTTCATACCCCTTAGAAACCCCGAAGGCCGAAGGGGAGAATTAGGCCCGAAAACGCATACTTTCCGAGTAAAATGCAATTATAGTTTCAGCATACTTGAAACAGTACTTAAACTGCAATTTTGCCCGATACCGGCATCATTAAATTTCTCGTTTTTGATGCTAATTCTGGAACCAGTAGCCTGGAGAGGTCAGTGATGAAAATTTTGATTTTTTTTGATGACGCCAATCGATTCAGAATGGTTGTTTCATACTCCTTAGAAACCCCGAAGGCCGAAGGGGAGAATTAGGCCCGAAAACGCATACTTTCCGAGTAAAATGCGATTATAGTTTCAGCATACTTGAAACAGTACTTAAACGGCAATTTTGCCCGATACCGGCATCATTAAATTTCTTGGTTTTGATGCTAATTCTGGAACCAGTATGTATCCTGGAGAGGTCAGTGATGAAAATTTTGATTTTTTCTGATGACGCCAATCGATTCAGAATGGTTGTTTCACACCCCTTAGAAACCCCGAAGGGGAGAATTAGGCCCGAAAACGCGTACTTTCCGAGTAAAATGCGATTATAGTTTCAGCATACTTGAAACAGTACTTAAACGGCAATTTTGCCCGATACCGGCTTCATTAAATTTCTTGTTTTTGATGCTAATTCTGGAACCAGTAGCCTGGAGAGGTCAGTGATGAAAATTTCGATTTTTTCTGATGACGCCAATGGATTCAGAATGGTTGTTTCATACCCCTTAGAAATCCGGAAGGGGAGAATTAGGCCCGAAAACGCGTACTTTCCGAGTAAAATGCGATTATAGTTTCAGCATACTTGAAACAGTACTTAAACGGCAATTTGGCCCGATACCGGCATCATTAAATTTCTTGTTTTTGATGCTAATTCTGAAACCAGTAGCCTGGAGAGGTCAGTGATGAAAATTTCGATTTTTTCTGATGACGCCAATCGATTCAGAATGGTTGTTTCATACAACTTAGAAACCCCGAAGGGGAGAATTAGGCCCGAAAACGCATACTTTCCGAGTAAAATGCGATTATAGTTTCAGCATACTTGAAACAGTACTTAAACGGCAATTTTGCCCGATACCGGTATCATTAAATTTCTTGTTTTGGATGCTAATTCTGGAACCAGTGGCCTGGAGAGGTCAGTGATGAAAATTTTGATTTTTTCTGATGACGCCAATCGATTCAGAATGGTTGTTTCATACCCCTTAGAAACTCCGAAGGGGAGATTAGGCCCGAAAACGCATACTTTCCGAGTAAAATGCGATTATAGTTTCAGCATACTTGAAACAGTACTTAAACGGCAATTTTGCCCGATACCGGCATCATTAAATTTCTTGTTTTGGATGCTAATTCTGGAACCAGTGGCCTGGAGAGGTCAGTGATGAAAATTTTGATTTTTTTTTGATGACGCCAATCGATTCAGAATGGTTGTTTTATACCCCTTAGAAACCCCGAAGGGGAGAATTAGGCCCGAAAACGCATACTTTCCGAGTAAAATGCGATTATAGTTTCAGCATACTTGAAACAGTACTTAAACGGCAATTTTGCCCGATACCGGCATCATTAAATTTCTTGGTTTTGATGCTAATTCTGGAACCAGTATTATCCTGGAGAGGTCAGTGATGAAAATTTTGATTTTTTCTGATGACGCCAATCGATTCAGAATGGTTGTTTCATACCCCTTAGAAAACCCGGAGGGGAGAATTAGGCCCGAAAACGCATACTTTCCGAGTAAAATGCGATTATAGTTTCAGCATACTTGAAACAGTACTTAAACGGCAATTTTGCCCGATACCGGCATCATTAAATTTCTTGTTTTTGATGCTAATTCTGGAACCAGTAGCCTGGAGAGGTCAGTGATGAAAATTTCGATTTTTTCTGATGACGCCAATCGATTCAGAATGGTTGTTTCATACCCCTTAGAATCCCCGAAGGGCCGAAGGGGAGAATTAGGCCCGAAAACGCATACTTTCCGAGTAAAATGCGATTATAGTTTCAGCATACTTGAAACAGTACTTAAACTGCAATTTTGCCCGATACCGGCATCATTAAATTTCTTGTTTTTGATGCTAATTCTGGAACCAGTAGCCTGGAGGGTCAGTGATGAAAATTTCGATTTTTCTGATGACGCCAATCGATTCAGAATGGTTGTTTCATACCCCTTAGAAACTCCGAAGGGGAGAATTAGGCCCGAAAACGCGTACTTTCCGAGTAAAATGCGATTATAGTTTCAGCATACTTGAAACAGTACTTAAACGGCAATTTTGCCCGATTCCGGCATCATTAAATTTCTTGTTTTTGATGCTAATTCTGGAACCAGTAGCCTGGAGGGTCAGTGATGAAAATTTCGATTTTTCTGATGACGCCAATCGATTCAGACTGGTTGTTTCATACCCCTTAGAAATCCCGACGGGGAGAATTAGGCCCGAAAACGCATACTTTCCGAGTAAAATGCGATTATAGTTTCAGCATACTTGAAACAGTACTTAAACTGCAATTTTGCCCGATACCGGCATCATTAAATTTTTTGTTTTTGATGCTAATTCTGGAACCAGTAGCCTGGAGAGGTCAGTGATGAAAATTTTGATTTTTTTTTGATGACGCCAATCGATTCAGAATGGTTGTTTCATACCCCTTAGAAACCCCGAAGGGGAGAATTAGGCCCGAAAACGCGTACTTTCCGAGTAAAATGCGATTATAGTTTCAGCATACTTGAAACAGTACTTAAACGGCAATTTTGCCCGATACCGGCATCATTAAATTTCTTGTTTTTGATGCTAATTCTGGAACCAGTAGCCTGGAGGGTCAGTGATGAAAATTTCGATTTTTCTGATGACGCCAATCGATTCAGAATGGTTGTTTCATACCCCTTAGAAATCCGACGGGGAGAATTAGGCCCGAAAACGCATACTTTCCGAGTAAAATGCGATTATAGTTTCAGCATACTTGAAACAGTACTTAAACGGCAATTTTGCCCGATACCGGCATCATTACATTTCTTGTTTTTGATACTAATTCTGAAACCAGTAGCCTGGAGAGGTCAGTGATGATAATTCGATCTTTTCTGATGACGCCAATCGATTCAGAATGGTTGTTTCATAGCCCTTAGAAACCCCGGAGGGGAGAATTAGGCCCGAAAACGCGTACTTTCCGAGTAAAATGCGATTATAGTTTCAGCATACTTGAAACAGTACTTAAACGGCAAATTTTGCCCGATACCGGCATCATTAAATTTCTTGTTTTTGATACTAATTCTGAAACCAGTAGCCTGGAGAGGTCAGTGGTGAAAATTTCGATCTTTTCTGATGACGCCAATCGATTCAGAATGGTTGTTTCATACCCCTTAGAAACCCCGACGGGGAGAATTAGGCCCGAAAACGCATACTTTCCGAGCAAAAAGCGATTACAGTTTCAGCATACTTGAAACAGTACTTAAACGGCAATTTTGCCCGATACCGGCATCATTACATTTCTTGTTTTTGATACTAATTCTGAAACCAGTAGCCTGGAGAGGTCAGTGATGAAAATTTCGATCTTTTCTGATGACGCCAATCGATTCAGAATGGTTGTTTCATACCCCTTAGAAACCCCGAAGGGGAGGCCCGAAAACGCGTACTTTCCGAGTAAAATGCGATTATAGTTTCAGCATACTTGAAACAGTACTGAAACGGTAATTTTGCCCGATACCGGCATCATTAAATTTCTTGTTTTTGATGCTAATTCTGGAACCAGTAGCCTGGAGGGTCAGTGATGAAAATTTCGATTTTTCTGATGACGCCAATCGATTCAGAATGGTTGTTTCATATCCCTTAGACATCCCGAAGGGGAGAATTAGGCCCGAAAACGCATACTTTCCGAGTAAAATGCGATTATAGTTTCAGCATACTTGAAACAGTACTTAAACGGCAATTTTGCCCGATACCGGCATCATTAAATTTCTTGTTTTTGATACTAATTCTGAAACCAGTAGCCTGGAGAGGTCAGTGATGAAAATTCTGATTTTTTCTGATGACGCCAATCGATTCAGAATGGTTGTTTCATACCCCTTAGAAACCCCGACGGGGAGAATTAGGCCCGAAAACGCATACTTTCCGAGCAAAAAGCGATTACAGTTTCAGCATACTTGAAACAGTAATTAAACGGCAATTTTGCCCGATACCGGCATCATTACATTTCTTGTTTTTGATGCTAATTCTGGAACCAGTAGCCTGGAGAGGTCAGTGATGAAAATTTCGATTTTTTCTGATGACGCCAATCGATTCAGAATGGTTGTAGGTCCGAAAACGCATACTTTCCGAGTAAAATGCGATTATAGTTTCAGCATACTTGAAACAGTACTTAAACGGCAATTTTGCCCGATACCGGCATCATTAAATTTCTTGTTTTTGATGCTAATTCTGAAACCAGTAGCCTGGAGAGGTCAGTGATGATAATTCGATCTTTTCTGATGACGCCAATCGATTCAGAATGGTTGTTTCATAGCCCTTAGAAACCCCGGAGGGGAGAATTAGGCCCGAAAACGCGTACTTTCCGAGTAAAATGCGATTATAGTTTCAGCATACTTGAAACAGTACTTAAACGGCAATTTTGCCCGATACCGGCATCATTAAATTTCTTGTTTTTGATGCTAATTCTGGAACCAGTAGCCTGGAGGGTCAGTGATGAAAATTTCGATTTTCTGATGACTCCAATCGATTCAGAATGGTTGTTTCATACCCCTTAGAAACCCGAAGGGGAGAATTAGGCCCGAAAACGCGTACTTTCCGAGTAAAATGCGATTATAGTTTCAGCATACTTGAAACAGTACTGAAACGGTAATTTTGCCCGATACCGGCATCATTAAATTTCTTGTTTTTGATGCTAATTCTGGAACCAGTAGCCTGGAGGGTCAGTGATGAAAATTTCGATTTTTCTGATGACGCCAATCGATTCAGAATGGTTGTTTCATATCCCTTAGACATCCCGAAGGGGAGAATTAGGCCCGAAAACGCATACTTTCCGAGTAAAATGCGATTATAGTTTCAGCATACTTGAAACAGTACTTAAACGGCAATTTTGCCCGATACCGGCATCATTAAATTTCTTGTTTTTGATACTAATTCTGAAACCAGTAGCCTGGAGAGGTCAGTGATGAAAATTTTGATTTTTTCTGATGACGCCAATCGATTCAGAATGGTTGTTTCATACCCCTTAGAAACCCCGACGGGGAGAATTAGGCCCGAAAACGCATACTTTCCGAGCAAAAAGCGATTACAGTTTCAGCATACTTGAAACAGTACTTAAACGGCAATTTTGCCCGATACCGGCATCATTACATTTCTTGTTTTTGATGCTAATTCTGGAACCAGTAGCCTGGAGAGGTCAGTGATGAAAATTTCGATTTTTTCTGATGACGCCAATCGATTCAGAATGGTTGTAGGTCCGAAAACGCATACTTTCCGAGTAAAATGCGATTATAGTTTCAGCATACTTGAAACAGTACTTAAACGGCAATTTTGCCCGATACCGGCATCATTAAATTTCTTGTTTTTGATGCTAATTCTGAAACCAGTAGCCTGGAGAGGTCAGTGATGATAATTCGATCTTTTCTGATGACGCCAATCGATTCAGAATGGTTGTTTCATAGCCCTTAGAAACCCCGGAGGGGAGAATTAGGCCCGAAAACGCGTACTTTCCGAGTAAAATGCGATTATAGTTTCAGCATACTTGAAACAGTACTTAAACGGCAATTTTGCCCGATACCGGCATCATTAAATTTCTTGTTTTTGATGCTAATTCTGGAACCAGTAGCCTGGAGGGTCAGTGATGAAAATTTCGATTTTCTGATGACTCCAATCGATTCAGAATGGTTGTTTCATACCCCTTAGAAACCCGAAGGGGAGAATTAGGCCCGAAAACGCGTACTTTCCGAGTAAAATGCGATTATAGTTTCAGCATACTTGAAACAGTACTTAAACGGCAATTTTGCCCGATACCGGCATCATTCAATTTCTTGTTTTTGATGCTAATTCTGGAACCAGTAGCCTGGAGAGGTCAGTGATGAAAATTTCGATTTTTTCTGATGACGCCAATCGATTCAGAATGGTTGTTTCATACCCCTTAGAAACCCCGAAGGGGAGAATTAGGTCCGAAAACGCATACTTTCCGAGTAAAATGCGATTATAGTTTCAGCATACTTGAAACAGTACTTAAACGGCAATTTTGCCCGATACCGGCATCATTCAATTTCTTGTTTTTGATGCTAATTCTGGAACCAGTAGCCTGGAGAGGTCAGTGATGAAAATTTCGATTTTTTCTGATGACGCCAATCGATTCAGAATGGTTGTTTCAACGCATACTTTCCGAGTAAAATGCGATTATAGTTTCAGCATACTTGAAACAGTACTTAAACGGCAATTTTGCCCGATACCGGCATCATTAAATTTCTTGTTTTTGATGCTAATTCTGGAACTAGTAGCCTGGAGGGTCAGTGATGAAAATTTCGATTTTTCTGATGACGCCAATCGATTCAGAATGGTTGTTTCATACCCCTTAGAAACCCCGGAGGGGAGAATTAGGCCCGAAAACGCGTACTTTCCGAGTAAAATGCGATTATAGTTTCAGCATACTTGAAACAGTACTTAAACGGCAATTTTGCCCGATACCGGCATCATTAAATTTCTTGTTTTTGATGCTAATTCTGAAACCAGTAGCCTGGAGAGGTCAGTGATGAAAATTTCGATTTTTTCTGATGACGCCAATCGATTCAGAATGGTTGTTTCATACCCCTTAGGCCCGAAAACGCCTACTTTCCGAGTAAAATGCGATTATAGTTTCAGCATCCTTGAAACAGTACTTAAACGGCAATTTTGCCAGATACCGGCATCATTAAATTTCTTGTTTTTGATGCTAATTCTGGAACCAGTAGCCTGGAGAGGTCAGTGGTGAAAATTTCGATTTTTTCTGATGACGCCAATCGATTCAGAATGGTTGTTTCATACCCCTTAGAAACCCCGATGGGGAGAATTAGGCGAAAACGCATACTTTCCGAGTAAAATGCGATTATAGTTTCAGCATTTTTGAAACAATACTTAAACGGCAATTTTGCTCGATACCGGCATCATTAAATTTCTTGTTTTTGATGCTAATTCTGGAACCAGAACCGAAAACGCATACTTTCCTAGTAAAATGCGATTATAGTTTCAGCATACTTGAAACATTTACTTAAACGGCAATTTTGCCCGATACCGGCATCATTAAATTTCTTGTTTTTGATGCTAATTCTGAAACCAGTAGCCTGGAGAGGTCAGTGATGAAAATTTCGATTTTTTCTGATGACGCCATTCGATTCAGAATAGTTGTTTCATACCCCTTAGAAACCCCGAAGAGGAGAATTAGGCCCGAGAACGCATACTTTCCGAGTAAAATGCGATTATAGTTTCAGCATACTTGAAACAGTACTTAAACAGCAATTTTGCCCGATACCGGCATCATTAAATTTCTTGTTTTTGATGCTAATTCTGGAACCAGTAGCCTGGAGAGGTCAGTGATGAAAATTTCGATTTTTTCTGATGACGCCAATCGATTCAGAATGGTTGTTTCATACCCCTTAGAAACCCCGAAGGGGAGAATTAGGTCCGAAAACGCATACTTTCCGAGTAAAATGCGATTATAGTTTCAGCATACTTGACACAGTACTTAAACGGCAATTTTGCCCGATACCGGCATCATTCAATTTCTTGTTTTTGATGCTAATTCTGGAACCAGTAGCCTGGAGAGGTCAGTGATGAAAATTTCGATTTTTTCTGATGACGCCAATCGATTCAGAATGTTTGTTTCAACGCATACTTTCCGAGTAAAATGCGATTATAGTTTCAGCATACTTGAAACAGTACTTAAACGGCAATTTTGCCCGATACCGGCATCATTAAATTTCTTGTTTTTGATGCTAATTCTGAAACCAGTAGCCTGGAGAGGTCAGTGATGAAAATTTCGATTGTTTCTGATGACGCCAATCGATTCAGAATGGTTGTTTCATACCCCTTAGAAACCCCGAAGGGGAGAATTAGGCCCGAAAACGCATACTTTCCGAGTAAAATGCGATTATAGTTTCAGCATACTTGAAACAGTACTTAAACGGCAATTTTGCCCGATACCGGCATCATTAAATTTCTTGTTTTTGATGCTAATTCTGGAACCAGTAGCCTGGAGGGTCAGTGATGAAAATTTCGATTTTTCTGATGACGCCAATCGATTCAGAATGGTTGTTTCATACCCCTTAGAAACCCCGGAGGGGAGAATTAGGCCCGAAAACGCGTACTTTCCGAGTAAAATGCGATTATAGTTTCAGCATACTTGAAACGGTACTTAAACGGCAATTTTGCCCGATACCGGCATCATTTAATTTCTTGTTTTTGATGCTAATTCTGAAACCAGTAGCCTGGAGAGGTCAGTGATGAAAATTTCGATTTTTTCTGATGACGCCAATCGATTCAGAATGGTTGTTTCATACCCCTTAGGCCCGAAAACGCGTACTTTCCGAGTAAAATGCGATTATAGTTTCAGCATCCTTGAAACAGTACTTAAACGGCAATTTTGCCAGATACCGGCATCATTAAATTTCTTGTTTTTGATGCTAATTCTGGAACCAGTAGCCTGGAGAGGTCAGTGGTGAAAATTTCGATTTTTTCTGATGACGCCAATCGATTCAGAATGGTTGTTTCATACCCCTTAGAAACCCCGATGGGGAGAATTAGGCGAAAACGCATACTTTCCGAGTAAAATGCGATTATAGTTTCAGCATTTTTGAAACAGTACTTAAACGGCAATTTTGCTCGATACCGGCATCATTAAATTTCTTGTTTTTGATGCTAATTCTGGAACCAGAACCGAAAACGCATACTTTCCTAGTAAAATGCGATTATAGTTTCAGCATACTTGAAACATTTACTTAAACGGCAATTTTGCCCGATACCGGCATCATTAAATTTCTTGTTTTTGATGCTAATTCTGAAACCAGTAGCCTGGAGAGGTCAGTGATGAAAATTTCGATTTTTTCTGATGACGCCAATCGATTCAGAATGGTTGTTTCATACCCCTTAGGCCCGAAAACGCATACTTTCCGAGTAAAATGCGATTATAGTTTCAGCATTTTTGAAACAGTACTTAAACGGCAATTTTGCTCGATACCGGCATCATTAAATTTCCTGTTTTTGATGCTAATTCTGGAACCAGTATCCTGGAGAGGTCAGTGATGAAAATTTCGATTTTTTCTGATGACGCCAATCGATTCAGAATGGTTGTTTCATACCCCTTAGAAACCCCGATGGGGAGAATTAGGCCCGAAAACGAATACTTTCCGAGTAAAATGCGATTATAGTTTCAGCATACTTGAAACAGTACTTAAACGGCAATTTTGCCCGATACCGGCATCATTAAATTTCTTGTTTTTGATGCTAATTCTGGAACCAGTAGCCTGGAGAGGTCAGTGATGAAAATTTCGATTTTTCTGATGACGCCAATCGATTCAGAATGGTTGTTTCATACCCCTTAGAAACCCCGACGGGGAGAATTAGGCCCGAAAACGCGTACTTTCCGAGTAAAATGCGATTATAGTTTCAGCATACTTGAAACAGTACTTAAACGGCAATTTTGCCCGATACCGGCATCATTAAATTTCTTGTTTTTGATGCTAATTCTGGAGCCAGTAGCCTGGAGAGGTCAGTGATGAAAATTTCGATTTTTTCTGATGACGCCAATCGATTCAGAATGGTTGTTTCAAACCCCGAAAACGCATACTTTCCGAGTAAAATGCGATTATAGTTTCAGCATTTTTGAAACAGTACTTAAACGGCAATTTTGCTCGATACCGGCATCATTAAATTTCCTGTTTTTGATGCTAATTCTGGAACCAGTATCCTGGAGAGGTCAGTGATGAAAATTTCGATTTTTTCTGATGACGCCAATCGATTCAGAATGGTTGTTTCATACCCCTTAGAAACCCGGAAGGGGAGAATTAGGCCCGAAAACGCATACTTTCCGAGTAAAATGCGATTATAGTTTCAGGATTTTTTGAAACAGTACTTAAACGGCAATTTTGCTCGATACCGGCATCATTAAATTTCTTGTTTATGATGCTTATTCTGGAACCAGTAGCCTGGAGAGGTCAGTGGTGAAAATTTCGATTTTTTCTGATGACGCCAATCGATTCAGAATGGTTGTTTCATACCCCTTAGAAACCCCGATGGGGAGAATTAGGCCCGAAAACGCATACTTTCCAAGTAAAATGCGATTATAGTTTCAGCATACTTGAAACAGTACTTAAACGGCAATTTTGCCCGATACCGGCATCATAGAATGTCTTGTTTTTGATGCTAATTCTGGAGCCAGTAGCCTGGAGGGGTCAGTGATGAAAATTTCGATTTTTTCTGATGACGCCAATCGATTCAGAATGGTTGTTTCATACCCCGAAAACGCATACTTTCCGAGTAAAATGCGATTATAGTTTCAGCATACTTGAAACAGTACTTAAACGGCAATTTTGCTCGATACCGGCATCATTAAATTTCTTGTTTTTGAGGCTAATTCTGGAACCAGTAGCCTGGAGAGGTCAATGACGAAAATTTCGATTTTTTCTGATGACGCCAATCGATTCAGAATGGTTGTTTCATACCCCTTAGAAACCCCGAAGGGGAGAATTAGGCACGAAAACGCATACTTTCCTAGTAAAATGCGATTATAGTTTCAGCATACTTGAAACAGTTACTTAAACGGCAATTTTGCCCGATACCGGCATCATTAAATTTCTTGTTTTTGATGCTAATTCTGAAACCAGTAGCCTGGAGAGGTCAGTGATGAAAATTTCGATTTTTTCTGATGACGCCAATCGATTCAGAATGGTTGTTTCATACCCCTTAGAAACCCCGAAGGGGAGAATTAGGCCCGAAAACGCGTACTTTCCGAGTAAAATGCGATTATAGTTTCAGCATACTTGAAACAGTACTTAAACGGCAATTTTGCCCGATACCGGCATCATTAAATTTCTTGTTTTTGATGCTAATTCTGGAACCAGTAGCCTGGAGAGGTCAGTGGTGAAAATTTCGATTTTTTCTGATGACGCCAATCGATTCAGAATGGTTGTTTCATACCCCTTAGAAACCCCGATGGGGAGAATTAGGCCCGAAAACGAATACTTTCCGAGTAAAATGCGATTATAGTTTCAGCATACTTGAAACAGTACTTAAACGGCAATTTTGCCCGATACCGGCATCATAAAATGTCTTGTTTTTGATGCTAATTCTGGAGCCAGTAGCCTGGAGAGGTCAGTGATGAAAATTTCGATTTTTTCTGATGACGCCAATCGATTCAGAATGGTTGTTTCATACCCCGAAAACGCATACTTTCCGAGTAAAATGCGATTATAGTTTCAGCATTTTTGAAACAGTACTTAAACGGCAATTTTGCTCGATACCGGCATCATTAAATTTCCTGTTTTTGATGCTAATTCTGGAACCAGTATCCTGGAGAGGTCAGTGATGAAAATTTCGATTTTTTCTGATGACGCCAATCGATTCAGAATGGTTGTTTCATACCCCTTAGTAACCCGGAAGGGGAGAATTAGGCCCGAAAACGCATACTTTCCGAGTAAAATGCGATTATAGTTTCAGGATTTTTTGAAACAGTACTTAAACGGCAATTTTGCTCGATACCGGCATCATTAAATTTCTTGTTTATGATGCTTATTCTGGAACCAGTAGCCTGGAGAGGTCAGTGGTGAAAATTTCGATTTTTTCTGATGACGCCAATCGATTCAGAATGGTTGTTTCATACCCCTTAGAAATCCCGAAGGGGAGAATTAGGCCCGAAAACGCGTATTTTCCGAGTAAAATGCGATTATAGTTTCAGCATTTTTGAAACAGTACTTAAACGGCAATTTTGCCCGATACCGGCATCATAAAATGTCTTGTTTTTGATGCTAATTCTGGAGCCAGTAGCCTGGAGAGGTCAGTGATGAAAATTTCGATTTTTTCTGATGACGCCAATCGATTCAGAATGGTTGTTTCATACCCCGAAAACGCATACTTTACGATTATAGTTTCAGCATTTTTGAAACAGTACTTAAACGGCAATTTTGCTCGATACCGGCATCATTAAATTTCTTGTTTTTGATGCTAATTCTGGAACCAGTATCCTGGAGAGGTCAGTGATGAAAATTTCGATTTTTTCTGATGACGCCAATCGATTCAGAATGGTTGTTTCATACCCCTTAGAAACCCCGGAGGGGAGAATTAGGCCCGAAAACGCATACTTTCCGAGTAAAATGCGATTATAGTTTCAGGATTTTTTGAAACAGTACTTAAACGGCAATTTTGCTCGATACCGGCATCATTAAATTTCTTGTTTATGATGCTAATTCTGGAACCAGTAGCCTGGAGAGGTCAGTGATGAAAATTTCGATTTTTTCTGATGACGCCAATCGATTCAGAATGGTTGTTTCATACCCCTTAGAAACCCCGAAGGGGAGAATTAGGCCCGAAAACGCGTACTTTCCGAGTAAAATGCGATTATAGTTTCAGCATTTTTGAAACAGTACTTAAACGGCAATTTTGCCAGATACCGGCATCATTAAATTTCTTGTTTTTGATGCTAATTCTGGAACCAGTAGCCTGGAGAGGTCAGTGGTGAAAATTACGATTTTTTCTGATGACGCCAATCGATTCAGAATGGTTGTTTCATACCCCTTAGAAACCCCGATGGGAAGAATTAGGCCCGAAAACGCATACTTTCCGAGTGAAATGCGATTATAATTTCAGCATACTTGAAACAGTACTTAAACGGCAATTTTGCCCGATACCGGAATCATAAAATGTCTTGTTTTTGATGCTAATTCTGGAGCCAGTAGCCTGGAGAGGTCAGTGATGAAAATTTCGATTTTTTCTGATGACGCCAATCGATTCAGAATGGTTGTTTCATACCCCTTAGAAACCCCGAAGGGCCGAAGGGGAGAATTCTTCCCGAAAACGCATACTTTCCGAGTAAAATGCGATTATAGTTTCAGCATTTTTGAAACAGTACTTAAACTGCAATTTTGCCCGATACCGGCATCATTAAATTTCTTGTTTTTGATGCTAATTCTGAAATCAGTAGCCTGGAGAGGTCAGTGATGAAAATTTCGATTTTTTCTGATGACGCCAATCGATTCAGAATGGTTGTTTCATACCCCTTAGAAACCCCGGTGGGGAGAATTAGGCCCGAAAACGCGTACTTTCCGAGTAAAATGCGATTATAGTTTCAGCATACTTGAAACAGTACTTAAACGGCAATTTTGCCCGATACCGGCATCATTAAATTTCTTGTTTTTGATGCTAATTCTGGAACCAGTAGCCTGGAGAGGTCAGTGATGAAAACTTCGATCTTTTCTGATGACGCCAATCGATTCAGAATGGTTGTTTCATACCCCTTAGAAATCCCGACGGGGAGAATTAGGCCCGAAAACGCATACTTTCCGAGTAAAATGCGATTATAGGTTCAGCATACTTGAAACAGTACTTAAACGGCAATTTTGCCCGATACCGGCATCATTAAATTTCTTGTTTTTGATGCTAATTCTGGAACCAGTATGTATCCTGGAGAGGTCAGTGATGAAAATTTTGATTTTTTCTGATGACGCCAATCGATTCAGAATGGTTGTTTCATACCCCTTAGAAACCCCGAAGGGGAGAATTAGGCCCGAAAACGCGTACTTTCCGAGTAAAATGCGATTATAGTTTCAGCATTTTTGAAACAGTACTTAAACGGCAATTTTGCTCGATACCGGCATCATTAAATTTCTTGTTTTTGATGCTAATTCTGGAACCAGTATCCTGGAGAGGTCAGTGATGAAAATTTCGATTTTTTCTGATGACGCCAATCGATTCAGAATGGTTGTTTCATACCCCTTAGAAACCCCGAAGGGGAGAATTAGGCCCGAAAACGCATACTTTCCGAGTAAAATGCGATTATAGTTTCAGCATTTTTGAAACAGTACTTAAACGGCAATTTTGCCCGATACCGGCATCATTAAATTTCTTGTTTTTGATGCTAATTCTGGAACCAGTAGCCTGGAGAGGTCAGTGATGAAAATTTCGATTTTTTCTGATGACGCCAATCGATTCAGAATGGTTGTTTCATACCCCTTAGAAACCCCGAAGGGGAGAATTAGGCCCGAAAACGCGTACTTTCCGAGTAAAATGCGATTATAGTTTCAGCATTTTTGAAACAGTACTTAAACGGCAATTTTGCCCGATACCGGCATCATTAAATTTCTTGTTTTTGATGCTAATTCTGGAACCAGTAGCCTGGAGAGGTCAGTGATGAAAATTTCGATTTTTTCTGATGACGCCAATCGATTCAGAATGGTTGTTTCATATAGTTTCAGCATACTTGATACAGTACTTAAACAGCAATTTTGCCCGATACCGGCATCATTAAATTTCTTGTTGTTGATGCTAATTCTGGAACCAGTAGCCTGGAGAGGTCAGTGATGAAAATTTCGATTTTTTCTGATGACGCCATTCGATTCAGAATAGTTGTTTCATACCCCTTAGAAACCCCGAAGGGGAGAATTAGGCCCGAAAACGCATACTTTCCGAGTAAAATGCGATTATAGTTTCAGCATACTTGAAACAGTACTTAAACGGCAATTTTGCCCGATACCGGCATCATTAAATTTCTTGTTTTTGATGCTAATTCTGGAACCAGTAGCCTGGAGAGGTCAGTGATGAAAATTTCGATTTTTTCTGATGACGCCAATCGATTCAGAATGGTTGTTTCATACCCCTTAGAAACACCGAAGGGGAGAATTAGGCCCGAAAACGCATACTTTCCGAGTAAAATGCGATTATAGTTTCAGCATACTTGAAACAGTACTTAAACGGCAATTTTGCCCGATACCGACATCATTAAATTTCTTATTTTTGATGCTTATTCTGGAACCAGTAGCCTGGAGAGGTCAGTGATGAAAATTTCGATTTTTTCTGATGACGCCAATCGATTCAGAATGGTTGTTTCATACCCCTTAGAAACCCCGGTGGGGAGAATTAGGCCCGAAAACGCGTACTTTCCGAGTAAAATGCGATTATAGTTTCAGCATTTTTGAAACAGTACTTAAACGGCAATTTTGCTCGATACCGGCATCATTAAATTTCTTATTTTTGATGCTAATTCTGGAACCAGTATCCTGGAGAGGTCAGTGATGAAAATTTCGATTTTTTCTGATGACGCCAATCGATTCAGAATGGTTGTATCATACCCCTTAGAAACCCCGAAGGGGAGAATTAGGCCCGAAAACGCATACTTTCCGAGTAAAATGCGATTATAGTTTCAGCATTTTTGAAACAGTACTTAAACGGCAATTTTGCCCGATACCGGCATCATTAAATTTCTTCTTTTTGATGCTAATTCTGGAACCAGTAGCCTGGAGAGGTCAGTGATGAAAATTTCGATTTTTTCTGATGACGCCAATCGATTCAGAATGGTTGTTTCATATAGTTTCAGCATACTTGATACAGTACTTAAACAGCAATTTTGCCCGATACCGGCATCATTAAATTTCTTATTTTTGATGCTAATTCTGGAACCAGTAGCCTGGAGAGGTCAGTGATGAAAATTTCGATTTTTTCTGATGACGCCAATCGATTCAGAATGGTTGTTTCATACCCCTTAGAAACCCCGAAGGGGAGAAGGAGGCCCGAAAACGCATACTTTCCGAGTAAAATGCGATTATAGTTTCAGCATACTTGAAACAGTACTTAAACAGCAATTTTGCCCGATACCGGCATCATTAAATTTCTTGTTGTTGATGCTAATTCTGGAACCAGTAGCCTGGAGAGGTCAGTGATGAAAATTTCGATTTTTTCTGATGACGCCATTCGATTCAGAATAGTTGTTTCATACCCCTTAGAAACCCCGAAGGGAGAATTAGGCCCGAAAACGCATACTTTCCGAGTAAAATGCGATTATAGTTTCAGCATACTTGAAACAGTACTTAAACGGCAATTTTGCCCGATACCGACATCATTAAATTTCTTATTTTTGATGCTTATTCTGGAACCAGTAGCCTGGAGAGGTCAGTGATGAAAATTTCGATTTTTTCTGATGACGCCAATCGATTCAGAATGGTTGTTTCATACCCCTTAGAAACCCCGAAGGGGAGAATTAGGTCCGAAAACGCATACTTTCCGAGTAAAATGCGATTATAGTTTCAGCATACTTGAAACAGTACTTAAACAGCAATTTTGCCCGATACCGGCATTATTAAATTTCTTGTTTTTGATGCTAATTCTGGAACCAGTAGCCTGGAGAGGTCAGTGATGAAAATTTCGATTTTTTCTGATGACGCCAATCGATTCAGAATGGTTGTTTCATACCCCTTAGAAACCCCGAAGGGGAGAATTAGGCCCGAAAACGCGTACTTTCCGAGTAAAATGCGATTATAGTTTCAGCATTTTTGAAACAGTACTTAAACGGCAATTTTGCTCGATACCGGCATCATTAAATTTCTTGTTTTTGATGCTAATTCTGGAACCAGTAGCCTGGAGAGGTCAGTGATGAAAATTTCGATTTTTTCTGATGACGCCAATCGATTCAGAATGGTTGTTTCATACCCCTTAGAAACCCCGACGGGGAGAATTATTCCCGAAAACGCATAATTTCCGAGTAAAATGCGATTATAGTTTCAGCATTTTTGAAACAGTACTTAAACGGCAATTTTGCTCGATACCGGCATCATTAAATTTCTTGTTTTTGATGCTAATTCTGGAACCAGTAGCCTGGAGAGGTCAGTGATGAAAATTTCGATTTTTTCTGATGACGCCAATCGATTCAGAATGGTTGTTTCATACCCCTTAGAAACCCCGGAGGGGAGAATTAGGCCCGAAAACGCGTACCTTCCGAGTAAAATGCGATTATAGTTTCAGCATACATGAAACAGTACTTAAACGGCAATTTTGCTCGATACCGGCATCATTAAATTTCTTGTTTTTGATGCTAATTCTGGAACCAGTAGCCTGGAGAGGTCAGTGATGAAAATTTCGATTTTTTCTGATGACGCCAATCGATTCAGAATGGTTGTTTCATACCCCTTAGAAACCCCGGAGGGGAGAATTATTCCCGAAAACGCATACTTTCCGAGTAAAATGCGATTATAGTTTCAGCATTTTTGAAACAGTACTTAAACGGCAATTTTGCCCGATACCGGCATCATTAAATTTCTTGTTTTTGATGCTAATTCTGGAACCAGTAGCCTGGAGAGGTCAGTGATGAAAATTTCGATTTTTTCTGATGACGCCAATCGATTCAGAATGGTTGTTTCATATAGTTTCAGCATACTTGATACAGTACTTAAACAGCAATTTTGCCCGATACCGGCATCATTAAATTTCTTATTTTTGATGCTGATTCTGGAACCAGTAGCCTGGAGAGGTCAGTGATGAAAATTTCGATTTTTTCTGATGACGCCAATCGATTCAGAATGGTTGTTTCATACCCCTTAGAAACCCCGAAGGGGAGAATGAGGCCCGAAAACGCATACTTTCCGAGTAAAATGCGATTATAGTTTCAGCATACTTGAAACAGTACTTAAACAGCAATTTTGCCCGATACCGGCATCATTAAATTTCTTGTTGTTGATGCTAATTCTGGAACCAGTAGCCTGGAGAGGTCAGTGATGAAAATTTCGATTTTTTCTGATGACGCCATTCGATTCAGAATAGTTGTTTCATAACCCTTAGAAACCCCGAAGGGGAGAATTAGGCCCGAAAACGCATACTTTCCGAGTAAAATGCGATTATAGTTTCAGCATACTTGAAACAGTACTTAAACGGCAATTTGGCCCGATACCGGCATCATTAAATTTCTTTTTTTTGATGCTAATTCTGGAACCAGTAGCCTGGAGAGGTCAGTGATGAAAATTTCGATTTTTTCTGATGACGCCAATCGATTCAGAATGGTTGTTTCATACCCCTTAGAAACACCGAAGGGGAGAATTAGGCCCGAAAACGCATACTTTCCGAGTAAAATGCGATTATAGTTTCAGCATACTTGAAACAGTACTTAAACAGCAATTTTGCCCGATACCGACATCATTAAATTTCTTATTTTTGATGCTAATTCTGGAACCAGTAGCCTGGAGAGGTCAGTGATGAAAATTTCGATTTTTTCTGATGACGCCAATCGATTCAGAATGGTTGTTTCATACCCCTTAGAAACCCCGAAGGGGAGAATTAGGTCCGAAAACGCATACTTTCCGAGTAAAATGCGATTATAGTTTCAGCATACTTGAAACAGTACTTAAACAGCAATTTTGCCCGATACCGGCATTATTAAATTTCTTGTTTTTGATGCTAATTCTGGAACCAGTAGCCTGGAGAGGTCAGTGATGAAAATTTCGATTTTTTCTGATGACGCCAATCGATTCAGAATGGTTGTTTCATACCCCTTAGAAACCCCGAAGGGGAGAATTAGGCCCGAAAACGCATACTTTCCGAGTAAAATGCGATTATAGTTTCAGCATACTTGAAACAGTACTTAAATGGCAATTTTGCTCGATACCGGCATCATTAAATTTCTTGTTTTTGATGCTAATTCTGGAACCAGTAGCCTGGAGAGGTCAGTGATGAAAATTTCGATTTTTTCTGATGACGCCAATCGATTCAGAATGGTTGTTTCATACCCCTTAGAAACCCCGAAGGGCCGAAGGGGAGAATTATGCCCGAAAACGCATACTTTCCGAGTAAAATGCGATTATAGTTTCAGCATTTTTGAAACAGTACTTAAACGGCAATTTTGCTCGATACCGGCATCATTAAATTTCTTGTTTTTGATGCTAATTCTGGAACCAGTAGCCTGGAGAGGTCAGTGATGAAAATTTCGATTTTTTCTGATGACGCCAATCGATTCAGAATGGTTGTTTCATACCCCTTAGAAACCCCGGAGGGGAGAATTAGGCCCGAAAACTCGTACCTTCCGAGTAAAATGCGATTATAGTTTCAGCATACTTGAAACAGTACTTAAACGGCAATTTTTCCCGATACCGGCATCATTAAATTTCTTGTTTTTGATGCTAATTCTGAAACCAGTAGCCTGAGAGGTCAGTGATGAAAATTTCGATTTTTTCTGATGAGGCCAATCGATTCAGAATGGTTGTTTCATACCCCTTAGAAACCCCGGAGGGGAGAATTAGGCCCGAAAACGCATACTTTCCGAGTAAAATGCGATTATAGTTTCAGGATTTTTTGAAACAGTACTTAAACGGCAATTTTGCTCGATACCGGCATCATTAAATTTCTTGTTTATGATGCTAATTCTGGAACCAGTAGCCTGGAGAGGTCAGTGATGAAAATTTCGATTTTTTCTGATGACGCCAATCGATTCAGAATGGTTGTTTCATACCGCGTTTTGTTTCAAAACGCGTACTTTCCGAGTAAAATGCGATTATAGTTTCAGCATACTTGAAACAGTACTTAAACAGCAATTTTGCCCGATACCGGCATCATTAAATTTCTTGTTTTTGATGCTAATTCTGGAACCAGTAGCCTGGAGAGGTCAGTGATGAAAATTTCGATTTTTTCTGATGACACCAATGGATTCAGAATGGTTGTTTCATACCCCTTAGAACCCCCGGAGGGGAGAATTAGGCCCGAAAACGCGTACTTTCCGAGTAAAATGCGATTATAGTTTCAGCATACTTGAAACAGTACTTAAACGGCAATTTTGCCCGATACCGGCATCATTAAATTTCTTGTTTTTGATGCTAATTCTGGAACCAGTAGCCTGGAGAGGTCAGTGATGAAAATTTCGATTTTTTCTGATGACGCCAATCGATTCAGAATGGTTGTTTCATACCCCTTAGATACCCCGAAGGGGAGAACTAGGCCCGAAAACGCGTACTTTCCGAGTAAAATGCGATTATAGTTTCAGCATGCTTGAAACAGAACTTAAACGGCAATTTTGCCCGATACCGGCATCATTAAATTTCTTGTTTTTGATGCTAATTCTGAAACCAGTAGCCTGGAGAGGTCAGTGATGAAAATTTCGATTTTTTCTGATGACGCCAATCGATTCAGAATGGTTGTTTCATACCCCTTAGAAACCCCGAAGGGGAGAATTATGCCCGAAAACGCATACTTTCCGAGTAAAATGCGATTATAGTTTCAGCATACTTGAAACAGTACTTAAACAGCAATTTTGCCTGATACCGGCATCATTAAATTTCTTGTTTTTGATGCTAATTCTGGAACCAGTAGCCTGGAGAGGTCAGTGATGAAAATTTCGATTTTTTCTGATGACGCCAATCGATTCAGAATGGTCGCTTCATACCCCTTAGAAACCCCGACGGGGAGAATTAGGCCCGAAAACGCATATTTTCCGAGTAAAATGCGATTATAGTTTCAGCATACTTGAAACAGTACTTAAACGGCAATTTTGCCCGATACCGGCATCATTCAATTTCTTGTTTTTGATGCTAATTCTGGAACCAGTAGCCTGGAGAGGTCAGTGATGAAAATTTCGATTTTTTCTGATGACGCCAATCGATTCAGAATGGTTGTTTCATACCCCTTAGAAACCCCGAAGGGGAGAATGAGGCCCGAAAACGCCAACTTTCCGAGTAAAATGCGATTATAGTTTCAGCATACTTGAAACAGTACTTAAACAGCAATTTTGCCCGATACCGGCATCATTAAATTTCTTGTTTTTGATGCTAATTCTGGAACCAGTAGCCTGGAGAGGTCAGTGATGAAAATTTCGATTTTTTCTGATGACGCCAATCGATTCAGAATGGTTGTTTCATACCCCTTAGAAACCCCGGAGGGGAGAATTAGTCCCGAAAACGCGTACCTTCCGAGTAAAATGCGATTATAGTTTCAGCATACTTAAAACAGTACTTAAACGGCAATTTTTCCCGATACCGGCATCATTAAATTTCTTGTTTTTGATGCTAATTCTGAAACCAGTAGCCTGGAGAGGTCAGTGATGAAAATTTCGATTTTTTCTGATGAAGCCAATCGATTCAGAATGGTTGTTTCATACCCCTTAGAAACCCCGGAGGGGAGAATTAGGCCCGAAAACGCATACTTTCCGAGTAAAATGCGATTATAGTTTCAGCATACTTGAAATAGTACTTAAACGGCAATTTTGCCCGATACCGGCATCATTAAATTTCTTGTTTTTGATGCTAATTCTGAAACCAGTAGCCTGGAGAGGTCAGTGATGAAAATTTCGATTTTTTCTGATGACGCCAATCGATTCAGAATGGTTGTTTCATACCCCTTAGAAACCCCGGAGGGGAGAATTAGGCCCGAAAACGCATACTTTCCGAGTAAAATGCGATTATAGTTTCAGGATTTTTTGAAACAGTACTTAAACGGCAATTTTGCTCGATACCGGCATCATTAAATTTCTTGTTTATGATGCTAATTCTGGAACCAGTAGCCTGGAGAGGTCAGTGATGAAAATTTCGATTTTTTCTGATGACGCCAATCGATTCAGAATGGTTGTTTCATACCCCTTAGAAACCCCGGAGGGGAGAATTAGGCCCGAAAACGCGTACTTTCCGAGTAAAATGCGATTATAATTTCAGCATACTTGAAACAGTACTTAAACAGCAATTTTGCCCGATACCGGCATCATTAAATTTCTTGTTTTTGATGCTAATTCTGGAACCAGTAGCCTGGAGAGGTCAGTGATGAAAATTTCGTTTTTTTATGATGACACCAATGGATTCAGAATGTTTGTTTCATACCCCTTAGAAACCCCGGAGGGGAGAATTAGGCCCGAAAACGCGTACTTTCCGAGTAAAATGCGATTATAGTTTCAGCATACTTGAAACAGTACTTAAACGGCAATTTTGCCCGATACCGGCATCATTAAATTTCTTGTTTTTGATGCTAATTCTGGAACCAGTTAGCCTGGAGAGGTCAGTGATGAAAATTTCGATTTTTTCTGATGACGCCAATCGATTCAGAATGGTTGTTTCATACCCCTTAGAAACCCCGAAGGGGAGAATTATGCCCGAAAACGCATACTTTCCGAGTAAAATGCGATTATAGTTTCAGCATACTTGAAACAGTACTTAAACAGCAATTTTGCCCGATACCGGCATCATTAAATTTCTTGTTTTTGATGCTAATTCTGGAACCAGTAGCCTGGAGAGGTCAGTGATGAAAATTTCGATTTTTTCTGATGACGCCAATCGATTCAGAATGGTTGCTTCATACCCCTTAGAAACCCCGACGGGGAGAATTAGGCCCGAAAACGCATACTTTCCGAGTAAAATGCGATTATAGTTTCAGCATACTTGAAACAGTACTTAAACGGCAATTTTGCCCGATACCGGCATCATTAAATTTCTTGTTTTTGATGCTAATTCTGAAACCAGTAGCCTGGAGAGGTCAGTGATGAAAATTTCGATTTTTTCTGATGACGCCAATGGATTCAGAATGGTTGTTTTATACCCCTTAGAAACCCCGAAGGGGAGAATTAGGCCCGAAAACGCATGCTTTCCGAGTAAAATGCGATTATAGTTTCAGCATACTTGAAACAGTACTTAAACGGCAATTTTGCCCGATACCGGCATCATTAAATTTCTTGTTTTTTATTCTAATTCTGGAACCAGTAGCCTGGAGAGGTCAGTGATGAAAATTTCGATTTTTTCTGATGACGCCAATCGATTCAGAATGGTTGTTTCATACCCCTTAAATACGCCGAAGGGGAGAATTAGGCCCGAAAACGCGTACTTTCCGAGTAAAATGCGATTATAGTTTCAGCATACTTGAAACAGTACTTAAACGGCAATTTTGCTCGATACCGGCATCATTAAATTTCTTGTTTTTGATGCTAATTCTGGAGCCAGTGGCCTGGAGAGGTCAGTGATGAAAATTTCGATTTTTTCTGATGACGCCAATGGATTCAGAATGGTTGTTTCATACCCCTTAGAAACCCCGAAGGGGAGAATTAGGCCCGAAAACGCGTACTTTCCGAGTAAAATGCGATTATAGTTTCAGCATACTTGAAACAGTACTTAAACGGCAATTTTGCCCGATACCGGCATCATTAAATTTCTTGCTTTTGATGCTAATTCTGAAACCAGTAGCCTGGAGAGGTCAGTGATGAAAATTTCGATTTTTTCTGATGACGCCAATCGATTCAGAATGGTTGTTTCATACCCCTTAGAAACCCCGAAAGGGAGAATTATGCCCGAAAACGCATACTTTCCGAGTAAAGTGCGATTATAGTTTCAGAATACTTGAAACAGTACTTAAACAGCAATTTTGCCCGATACCGGCATCATTAAATTTCTTGTTTTTGATGCTAATTCTGGAACCAGTAGCCTGGAGAGGTCAGTGATGGAAATTTCGATTTTTTCTGATGACGCCAATCGATTCAGAATGGTTGTTTCATACCCCTTAGAAACCCCGAAGGAGAGAATTATTCCCGAAAACGCATACTTTCCGAGTAAAATGCGATTATAGTTTCAGCATTTTTGAAACAGTACTTAAACGGCAATTTTGCTCGATACCGGCATCATTAAATTTCTTGTTTTTGATGCTAATTCTGGAACCAGTAGCCTGGAGAGGTCAGTGATGAAAATTTCGATTTTTTCTGATGACGCCAATCGATTCAGAATGGTTGTTTCATACCCCTTAGAAACCCCGAAGGGGAGAATTAGGCCCGAAAACGCATGCTTTCCGAGTAAAATGCGATTATAGTTTCAGCATACTTGAAACAGTACTTAAACGGCAATTTTGCCCGATACCGGCATCATTAAATTTCTTGTTTTTTATGCTAATTCTGGAACCAGTAGCCTGGAGAGGTCAGTGATGAAAATTTCGATTTTTTCTGATGACGCCAATCGATTCAGAATGGTTGTTTCATACCCCTTAGAAACCCCGAAGGGGAGAATTAGGCCCGAAAACGCATGCTTTCCGAGTAAAATGCGATTATAGTTTCAGCATACTTGAAACAGTACTTAAACGGCAATTTTGCCCGATACCGGCATCATTAAATTTCTTGTTTTTTATGCTAATTCTGGAACCAGTAGCCTGGAGAGGTCAGTGATGAAAATTTCGATTTTTTCTGATGACGCCAATCGATTCAGAATGGTTGTTTCATACCCCTTAGAAACCCCGAAGGGTAGAATTAGGCCCGAAAACGCATGCTTTCCGAGTAAAATGCGATTATAGTTTCAGCATACTTGAAACAGTAATTAAACGGCAATTTTGCCCGATACCAGCATCATTAAATTTCTTGTTTTTTATGCTAATTCTGGAACCAGTAGCCTGGAGAGGTCAGTGATGAAAATTTCGATTTTTTCTGATGACGCCAATCGATTCAGAATGGTTGTTTCATACCCCTTAAATACGCCGAAGGGGAGAATTAGGCCCGAAAACGCATACTTTCCGAGTAAAATGCGATTATAGTTTCAGCATACTTGAAACAGTACTTAAACGGCAATTTTGCTCGATACCGGCATCATTAAATTTGTTGTTTTTGATGCTAATTCTGGAGCCAGTGGCCTGGAGAGGTCAGTGATGAAAATTTCGATTTTTTCTGATGACGCCAATGGATTCAGAATGGTTGTTTCATACCCCTTAGAAACCCCGAAGGGGAGAATTAGGCCCGAAAACGCGTACTTTCCGAGTAAAATGCGATTATAGTTTCAGCATACTTGAAACAGTACTTAAACGGCAATTTTGCTCGATACCGGCATCATTAAATTTGTTGTTTTTGATGCTAATTCTGAAACCAGTAGCCTGGAGAGGTCAGTGATGAAAATTTCGATTTTTTCTGATGACGCCAATGGATTCAGAATGGTTGTTTCATACCCCTTAGAAACCCCGAAGGGGAGAATTAGGCCCGAAAACGCGTACTTTCCGAGTAAAATGCGATTATAGTTTCAGCATACTTGAAACAGTACTTAAACAGCAATTTTGCCCGATACCGGCATCATTAAATTTCTTGTTTTTGATGCTAATTCTGGAACCAGTAGCCTGGAGAGGTCAGTGATGAAAATTTCGATTTTTTCTGATGACGCCAATCGATTCAGAATGGTTGTTTCATACCCCTTAGAAACCCCGAAGGGGAGAATTATTCCCGAAAACGCATACTTTCCGAGTAAAATGCGATTATAGTTTCAGCATTTTTGAAACAGTACTTAAACGGCAATTTTGCTCGATACCGGCATCATTAAATTTCTTGTTTTTGATGCTAATTCTGGAACCAGTAGCCTGGAGAGGTCAGTGATGAAAATTTCGATTTTTTCTGATGACGCCAATCGATTCAGAATGGTTGTTTCATACCCCTTAGAAACCCCGAAGGGGAGAATTAGGCCCGAAAACGCATGCTTTCCGAGTAAAATGCGATTATAGTTTCAGCATACTTGAAACAGTACTTAAACGGCAATTTTGCCCGATACCGGCATCATTAAATTTCTTGTTTTTTATGCTAATTCTGGAACCAGTAGCCTGGAGAGGTCAGTGATGAAAATTTCGATTTTTTCTGATGACGCCAATCGATTCAGAATGGTTGTTTCATACCCCTTAGAAACCCCGAAGGGCCGAAGGGGAGAATTATTCCCGAAAACGCATACTTCCCGAGTAAAATGCGATTATAGTTTCAACATTTTTGAAACAGTACTTAAACGGCAATTTTGCTCGATACCGGCATCATTAAATTTCTTGTTTTTGATGCTAATTCTGGAACCAGTAGCCTGGAGAGGTCAGTGATGAAAATTTCGATTTTTTCGAAAACGCGTACTTTCCGAGTAAAATGCGATTATAGTTTCAGCATACTTGAAACAGTACTTAAACGGCAATTTTGCCCGATACCGGCATCATTAAATTTCTTTTTTTTGATGCTAATTCTGGAACCAGTAGCCTGGAGAGGTCAGTGATGAAAATTTCGATTTTTTCTGATGACGCCATTCGATTCAGAATAGTTGTTTCATACCCCTTAGAAACCCCGAAGGGGAGAATGAGGCCCGAAAACGCATACTTTCCGAGTAAAATGCGATTATAGTTTCAGCATACTTGAAACAATACTTAAACGGCAATTTTGCCCGATACCGGCATCATTAAATTTCTTGTTTTTGATGCTAATTCTGGAACCAGTAGCCTGGAGAGGTCAGTGATGAAAATTTCGATTTTTTCTGATGACGCCAATCGATTCAGAATGGTTGTTTCATCCCCCTTAGAAACCCGGAAACGGAGAATTAGGCCCGAAAACGCATACTTTCCGAGTAAAATGCGATTATAGTTTCAGCATACTTGAAACAGTACTTAAACGGCAATTTTGCCCGATACCGGCATCATTAAATTTCTTGTTTTTGATGCTAATTCTGAAACCAGTAGCCTGGAGAGGTCAGTGATGAAAATTTCGATTTTTTCTGATGACGCCAATCGATTCAGAATGGTTGTTTCATACCCCTTAGAAACCCCGAAGGGGAGAATTATGCCCGACAACGCATACTTTCCGAGTAAAATGCGATTATAGTTTCAGCATACTTGAAACAGTACTTAAACGGCAATGTTGCCCGATACCGGCGTCATTAAATTTCTTGTTTTTTATGCTAATTCTGAAACCAGTAGCCTGGAGAGGTCAGTGATGAAAATTTCGATTTTTTCTGATGACGCCAATGGATTCAGAATGGTTGTTTCATACCCCTTAGAAACCCCGAATGGGAGAATGAGGCCCGACAACGCATAATTTCCGAGTAAAATGCGATTATAGTTTCAGCATACTTAAAACAGTACTTAAACGGCAATGTTGCCCGATACCGGCATCATTAAATTTCTTGTTTTTTATGCTAATTCTGAAACCAGTAGCCTGGAGAGGTCAGTGATGAAAATTTCGATTTTTTCTGATGACGCCAATCGATTCAGAATAGTTGTTTCATACCCCTTAGAAACCCCGAAGGAGAGAATTAAATTTTCATTAATTTCATCAAATTTCTTGTTTTTGATGCTAATTCTGGAACCAGTAGCCTGGAGAGGTCAGTGATGAAAATTTCGATTTTTTCTGATGAAACCCCGAAGGAGAGAATTAGGCCCGAAAACGCATACTTCCCGAGTAAAATGCGATTATAGTTTCAGCATACTTGAAACAGTACTTAAACGGCAATGTTGCCCGATACTGGCATCATTAAATTTCTTGTTTTTGATGCTAATTCTGGAACCAGTAGCCTGGAGAGGTCAGTGATGAAAATTTCGATTTTTTCTGATGAAACCCCAAAGGAGAGAATTAGGCCCGAAAACGCATACTTTCCGAGTAAAATGCGATTATAGTTTCAGCATACTTGAAACAGTACTTAAACGGCAATGTTGCCCGATACCGGCATCATTAAATTTCTTGTTTTTGATGCTAATTCTGGAACCAGTAGCTTGGAGAGGTCAGTGATGAAAATTTCGATTTTTTCTGATGACGCCAATCGATTCAGAATGGTTGTTTCTTACCCCTTAGAAACTCCGAAGGGGAGAATGAGGCCCGACAACGCATACTTTCCGAGTAAAATGCGATTATAGTTTCAGCATACTTGAAACAGTACTTAAACGGCAATGTTGCTCGATACCGGCATCATTAAATTTCTTGTTTTTGATGCTAATTCTGGAACCAGTAGCCTGGAGAGGTCAGTGATGAAAATTTCGATTTTTTCTGATGACGCCAATCGATTCAGAATGGTTGTTTCATACCCCTTAGAAACCCCGAAGGGGAGGATTATTCCCGAAAACGCATACTTTCCGAGTAAAATGCGATTATAGTTTCAGCATTTTTGAAACAGTACTTAAACGGCAATTTTGCTCGATACCGGCATCATTAAATTTCTTGTTTTTGATGCTAATTCTGGAACCAGTAGCCTGGAGAGGTCAGTGATGAAAATTTCGATTTTTTCTGATGACGCCAATCGATTCAGAATGGTTGTTTCATACCCCTTAGAAACCCCGAAGGGGAGAATTAGGCCCCAAAACGCGTACTTTCCGAGTAAAATGCGATTATAGTTTCAGCATACTTGAAACAGTACTTAAACGGCAATTTTGCCCGATACCGGCATCATTAAATTTCTTGTTTTTGATGCTAATTCTGAAACCAGTAGCCTGGAGAGGTCAGTGATGAAAATTTCGATTTTTTCTGATGACGCCAATCGATTCAGAATGGTTGTTTCATACCCCTTAGAAACCCCGAAGGGGAGCATTAGGTCCGAAAACGCATACTTTCCGAGTAAAATGCGATTATAGTTTCAGCATACTTGAAACAGTACTTAAACGGCAATTTTGCCCAATACCGGCATCATTAAATTTCTTGTTTTTGATGCTAATTCTGGAACCAGTAGCCTGGAGAGGTCAGTGATGAAAATTTCGATTTTTTCTGATGACGCCAATCGATTCAGAATGGTTGTTTCATACCCCTTAGAAACCCCGAAGGGGAGCATTAGGCCCGAAAACGCATACTTTCCGAGTAAAATGCGATTATAGTTTCAGCATACTTGAAACAGTACTTAAACGGCAATTTTGCCCGATACCGGCATCATTAAATTTGTTGTTTTTGATGCTAATTCTGGAACCAGTAGCCTGGAGAGGTCAGTGATGAAAATTTCGATTTTTTCTGATGACGCCATTCGATTCAGAATAGTTGTTTCATACCCCTTAGAAACCCCGAAGGGGAGAATTAGGCCCGAAAACGCATACTTTCCGAGTAAAATGCGATTATAGTTTCAGCATACTTGAAACAGTACTTAAACGGCAATTTTTCCCAATACCGGCATCATTAAATTTCTTGTTTTTGATGCTAATTCTGGAACCAGTAGCCTGGAGAGGTCAGTGATGAAAATTTCGATTTTTTCTGATGACGCCAATCGATTCAGAATGGTTGTTTCATACCCCTTAGAAACACCGAAGGGGAGAATGAGGCCCGAAAACGCATACTTTCCGAGTAAAATGCGATTATAGTTTCAGCATTTTTGAAACAGTAATTAAACGGCAATTTTGCTCGATACCGGCATCATTAAATTTCTTGTTTTTGATGCTAATTCTGGAACCAGTGGCCTGGAGAGGTCAGTGATGAAAATTTCGATTTTTTCTGATGACGCCAATCGATTCAGAATGGTTGTTTCATACCCCTTAGAAACCCCGAAGGGCCGAAGGGGAGAATTATTCCCGAAAACGCATACTTCCCGAGTAAAATGCGATTATAGTTTCAACATTTTTGAAACAGTACTTAAACGGCAATTTTGCTCGATACCGGCATCATTAAATTTCTTGTTTTTGATGCTAATTCTGGAACCAGTAGCCTGGAGAGGTCAGTGATGAAAATTTCGATTTTTTCGAAAACGCGTACTTTCCGAGTAAAATGCGATTATAGTTTCAGCATACTTGAAACAGTACTTAAACGGCAATTTTGCCCGATACCGGCATCATTAAATTTCTTTTTTTTGATGCTAATTCTGGAACCAGTAGCCTGGAGAGGTCAGTGATGAAAATTTCGATTTTTTCTGATGACGCCATTCGATTCAGAATAGTTGTTTCATACCCCTTAGAAACCCCGAAGGGGAGAATGAGGCCCGAAAACGCATACTTTCCGAGTAAAATGCGATTATAGTTTCAGCATACTTGAAACAATACTTAAACGGCAATTTTGCCCGATACCGGCATCATTAAATTTCTTGTTTTTGATGCTAATTCTGGAACCAGTAGCCTGGAGAGGTCAGTGATGAAAATTTCGATTTTTTCTGATGACGCCAATCGATTCAGAATGGTTGTTTCATACGCCTTAGAAACCCCGGAGGGGAGAATTAGGCCCGAAAACGCATACTTTCCGAGTAAAATGCGATTATAGTTTCAGCATACTTGAAACAGTACTTAAACGGCAATTTTGCCCGATACCGGCATCATTAAATTTCTTGTTTTTGATGCTAATTCTGGAACCAGTAGCCTGGAGAGGTCAGTGATGAAAATTTAGATTTTTTCTGATGACGCCAATCGATTCAGAATGGTTGTTTCATACCCCTTAGAAAACCCGAAGGGGAGAATTAAGCCCGAAAACGCATACTTTCCGAGTAAAATGCGATTATAGTTTCAGCATACTTGAAACAGTACTTAAACGGCAATTTTGCCCGATACCGGCATCATTAAATTTCTTGTTTTTGATGCTAATTCTGGAACCAGTAGCCTGGAGAGGTCAGTGATGAAAATTTTGATTTTTTCTGATGACGCCAATCGATTCAGAATGGTTGTTTCATACCCCTTAGAAACCCCGGAGGGGAGAATTAGGCCCGAAAACGCGTACTTTCCGAGTAAAATGCGATTATAGTTTCAGCATACTTGAAACAGTACTTAAACGGCAATTTTGCCCTATACCGGCATCATTAAATTTGTTGTTTTTGATGCTAATTCTGAAACCAGTAGCCTGGAGAGGTCAGTGATGAAAATTTCGATTTTTTCTGATGACGCCAATCGATTCAGAATGGTTGTTTCATACCCCTTAGAAACCCCGAAGGGGAGAATTATGCCCGAAAACGCATACTTTCCGAGTAAAATGCGATTATAGTTTCAGCATACTTGAAACAGTACTTAAACGGCAATTTTGCCCGATACCGGCATTATTAAATTTCTTGTTTTTGATGCTAATTCTGAAACCAGTAGCCTGGAGAGGTCAGTGATGAAAATTTCGATTTTTTCTGATGACGCCAATCGATTCAGAATGGTTGTTTCATACCCCTTAGATACCCCGAACGGGAGAATTAGGCCCGAAAACGCATAATTTCCGAGTAAAATGCGATTATAGTTTCAGCATACTTGAAACAGTACTTAAACGGCAATTTTGCCCGATACCGGCATCATTAAATTTCTTGTTTTTGATGCTAATTCTGGAACCCTAATTCTCTCCCGAAGGGGAGAATTAGGCCCGAAAACGCATACTTTCCGAGTAAAATGCGATTATAGTTTCAGCATACCTGAAACAGTACTTAAGCGGCAATTTTGCCCGATACCAGCATCATAAAATTTCTTGTTTTTGATGCTAATTCTGGAGCCAGTAGCCTGGAGAGGTCAGTGATGAAGATTTCGATTTTTTCTGATGACGCCAATCGATTCAGAATGGTTGTTTCATACCCCTTAGAAACCCCAAAGGGGAGAATTAGGCCCGAAAACGCATACTTTCCGAGTAAAATGCGATTATAGTTTCAGGATTTTTTGAAACAGTACTTAAACGGCAATTTTGCTCGATACCGGCATCATTAAATTTCTTGTTTATGATGCTAATTCTGGAACCAGTAGCCTGGAGAGGTCAGTGATGAAAATTTCGATTTTTTCTGATGACGCCAATCGATTCAGAATGGTTGTTTCATACCCCTTAGAAACCCCGAAGGGGAGAATGAGGCCCGAAAACGCATACTTTCCGAGTAAAATGCGATTATAGTTTCAGCATACTTGAAACAGTACTTAAACAGCAATTTTGCCCGATACCGGCATCATTAAATTTCTTGTTTTTGATGCTAATTCTGGAACCAGTAGCCTGGAGAGGTCAGTGATGAAAATTTCAATTTTTTCTGATGACGCCAATGGATTCAGAATGGTTGTTTCATACCCCTTAGAAATCCCGAAGGGGAGAATTAGGCCCGAAAACGCGTCCTTTCCGAGTAAAATGCGATTATAGTTTCAGCATACTTGAAACAGTACTTAAACGGCAATTTTGCCCGATACCGGCATCATTAAATTTGTTGTTTTTGATGCTAATTCTGAAACCAGTAGCCTGGAGAGGTCAGTGATGAAAATTTCGATTTTTTCTGATGACGCCAATCGATTCAGAATGGTTGTTTCATACCCCTTAGAAACCCCGAAGGGGAAAATTAGGCCCGAAAACGCGTACTTTCCGAGTAAAATGCGATTATAGTTTCAGCATACTTGAAACAGTACTTAAACGGCAATTTTGCCCGATACCGGCATCATTAAATTTGTTGTTTTTGATGCTAATTCTGAAACCAGTAGCCTGGAGGTCAGTGATGAAAATTTCGATTTTTTCTGATGACGCCAATCGATTCAGAATGGTTGTTTCATACCCCTTAGAAACCCCAAAGGGGAGAATTAGGCCCGAAAACGCGTACTTTCCGAGTAAAATGCGATTATAGTTTCAGCATACTTGAAACAGTACTTAAACGGCAATTTTGCCCGATACCGGCATCATTAAATTGCTTGTTTTTGATGCTAATTCTGAAACCAGTAGCCTGGAGAGGTCAGTGATGAAAATTTCGATTTTTTCTGATGACGCCAATCGATTCAGAATGGTTGTTTCATACCCCTTAGAAACCCCGAAGGGGAGAATGAGGCCCGACAACGCATAATTTCCGAGTAAAATGCGATTATAGTTTCAGCATACTTAAAACAGTACTTAAACGGCAATGTTGCCCGATACCGGCATCATTAAATTTCTTGTTTTTGATGCTAATTCTGAAACCAGTAGCCTGGAGAGGTCAGTGATGAAAATTTCGATTTTTTCTGATGACGCCAATCGATTCAGAATAGTTGTTTCATACACCTTAGAAACCCCGAAGGAGAGAATTAAATTTTCATTAATTTCATCAAATTTCTTGTTTTTGATGCTAATTCTGGAACCAGTAGCCTGGAGAGGTCAGTGATGAAAATTTCGATTTTTTCTGATGAAACCCCGAAGGAGAGAATTAGGCCCGAAAACGCATACTTCCCGAGTAAAATGCGATTATAGTTTCAGCATACTTGAAACAGTACTTAAACGGCAATGTTGCCCGATACCGGCATCATTAAATTTCTTGTTTTTTATGCTAATTCTGAAACCAGTAAGTAGCCTGGAGAGGTCAGTGATGAAAATTTAGATTTTTTCTGATGACGCCAATCGATTCAGAATGGTTGTTTCATACCCCTTAGAAACCCCGAAGGGGAGAATTATTCGTACTTAAACGGCAATTTTGCCCGATACCGGCATCATTAAATTTCTTGTTTTTGATGCTAATTCTGGAACCAGTAGCCTGGAGAGGTCAGTGATGTAAATTTCGATTTTTTCTGATGAAACCCCAAAGGAGAGAATTAGGCCCGAAAACGCATACTTTCCGAGTAAAATGCGATTATAGTTTCAGCATACTTGAAACAGTACTTAAACGGCAATGTTGCCCGATACCGGCATCATTAAATTTCTTGTTTTTGATGCTAATTCTGGAACCAGTAGCTTGGAGAGGTCAGTGATGAAAATTTCGATTTTTTCTGATGACGCCAATCGATTCAGAATGGTTGTTTCTTACCCCTTAGAAACTCCGAAGGGGAGAATGAGGCCCGACAACGCACACTTTCCGAGTAAAATGCGATTATAGTTTCAGCATACTTGAAACAGTACTTAAACGGCAATGTTGCTCGATACCGGCATCATTAAATTTCTTGTTTTTGATGCTAATTCTGAAACCAGTAGCCTGGAGAGGTCAGTGATGAAAATTTCGATTTTTTCTGATGACGCCAATCGATTCAGAATGGTTGTTTCATACCCCTTAGAAACCCCGAAGGAGAGAATTAGGCCCCAAAATGCGTACTTTCCGAGTAAAATGCGATTATAGTTTCAGCATACTTGAAACAGTACTTAAACAGCAATTTTGCCCGATACCGGCATCATTAAATTTCTTGTTTTTGATGCTAATTCTGGAACCAGTAGCCTGAAGAGGTCAGTGATGAAAGTTTAGATTTTTTCTGATGACGCCAATCGATTCAGAATGGTTGTTTCATACACCTTAGAAACCCCGAAGGGGAGAATGAGGCCCGACAACGCATACTTTCCGAGTAAAATGCGATTATAGTTTCAGCATACTAAAAACTGTACTTAAACGGCAATTTTGCCCGATACCGGCATCATTAAATTTCTTGTTTTTGATGCTAATTCTGAAACCAGTAGCCTGGAGAGGTCAGTGATGAAAATTTCGATTTTTTCTGATGACGCCAATGGATTCAGAATGGTTGTTTCATACCCCTTAGAAACCCCGAAGGGGAGAATTAGGCCGAAAACGCATGCTTTCCGAGTAAAATGCGATTATAGTTTCAGCATACTTGAAACAGTACTTAAACGGCAATTTTGCCCGATACCGGCATCATCAAATTTGTTGTTTTTGATGCTAATTCTGAAACCAGTAGCCTGGTGAGGTCAGTGATGAAAATTTCAATTTTTTCTGATGACGCCAATCGATTCAGAATGGTTGTTTCATACCCCTTAGAAACCCCGAAGGGGAGAATTATTCCCGAAAACGCATACTTTCCGAGTAAAGTGCGATTATAGTTTCAGAATACTTGAAACAGTACTTAAACAGCAATTTTGCCCGATACCGGCATCATTAAATTTCTTGTTTTTGATGCTAATTCTGGAACCAGTAGCCTGGTGAGGTCAGTGATGAAAGTTTCGATTTTTTCTGATGACGCCAATCGATTCAGAATGGTTGTTTCATACCCCTTAGAAACCCCGAAGGGGAGAATTAGGCCGAAAACGCATGCTTTCCGAGTAAAATGCGATTATAGTTTCAGCATTTTTGAAACAGTACTTAAACGGCAATTTTGCCCGATACCGGCATCATTCAATTTCTTGTTTTTGATGCTAATTCTGGAACCAGTAGCCTGGAGAGGTCAGTGATGAAAATTTCGATTTTTTCTGATGACGCCAATCGATTCAGAATGGTTGTTTCATACCCCTTAGAAACCCCGAAGGGGAGAATGAGGCCCGACAACGCATACTTTCCGAGTAAAATGCGATTATAGTTTCAGCATACTTGAAACAGTACTTAAACGGCAATGTTGCCCGATACCGGCATCATTAAATTTCTTGTTTTTTAAGCAAATTCTGAAACCAGTAGCCTGGAGAGGTCAGTGATGAAAATTTCGATTTTTTCTGATGACGCCAATCGATTCAGAATGGTTGTTTCATACCGCTTAGAAACCCCGAAGGGGAGAATGAGGCCCGACAACGCATACTTTCCGAGTAAAATGCGATTATAGTTTCAGCATACTTGAAACAGTACTTAAACGGCAATTTTGCCCGATACCGGCATCATTAAATTTCTTGTTTTTGATGCTAATTGTGAAACCAGTAGCCTGGAGAGGTCAGTGATGAAAATTTCGATTTTTTCTGATGACGCCAATCGATTCAGAATGGTTGTTTCATACCCCTTAGAAACCCCGAAGGGGAGAATGAGGCCCGACAACGCATACTTTCCGAGTAAAATGCGATTATAGTTTCAGCATACTTGAAACAGTACTTAAACGGCAATGTTGCCCGATACCGGCATCATTAAATTTCTTGTTTTTTATGCTAATTCTGAAACCAGTAGCCTGGAGAGGTCAGTGATGAAAATTTTGATTTTTTCTGATGACGCCAATCGATTCAGAATGGTTGTTTCATACCCCTTAGAAACCCCGAAGGGGAGAATTAGGCGGCCCGAAAACGCGTACTTTCCGAGTAAAATGCGATTATACTATAGTTTCAGCATACTTGAAACAGTACTTAAACGGCAATTTTGCCCGATACCGGCATCATTAAATTTCTTGTTTTTGATGCTAATTCTGGAACCAGTAGCCTGGAGAGGTCAGTGATGAAAATTTCGATTTTTTCTGATGACGCCAATCGATTCAGAATGGTTGTTTCATACCCCTTAGAGACCCCGAAGGGAAGAATGAGGCCCGAAAACGCATACTTTCCGAGTAAAATGCGATTATAGTTTCAGCATACTTGAAACAGTACTTAATTTATTTATTTAAGCTTAATACAAGCTATTGCATAAAAAATACAAAAATAAAAAATTAAATACAAACTATAACTTAATACTAATTCTACAGAATATAATAAATGAATAATTAGGAATAAATAAATAAAAAGTATAAGCTACAATATGAGCTATATATATTGGTAACTGGCAGAAGGCGAAAGGAAGAAGAATTAAAGTAGGCGATCAGGATCAAGATGGGCGGGGTCAAGATATAAGGCTTTGTGGAGTGATGATTTACTCAGATGGAAGTCAAAAGAGGAAAGGTCGTTGACTTTTCGTAACATCCTGGTAATTGGCTCGCTTTGACCGTAGTTTGTGCGATGGCGATCGAGTCGGAAAAGGGGAGTGGACCTAAGGTTACGGGGATTGGTATAGATGGGTAAAGATTGCAGGATTGAGGGGCAGTCTATGGCACCAGTTAATAATTGATAAATGAAGAGAATGTCGGAAACATCACGACGTTTGCTTAGAGGTTGTAAGTCGATCAGTTTCAGACGGTTTTCATAGGGAGGAAGGTTGAATCTGTCAACCCACGGAAGATCACGTAGAGCAAAGCGAATAAACCTACGCTGGACAGATTCAATCCTATTAATGTGAGTTGTTTGTGTAGGGGACCATACCTGGCTGGCATATTCAAGGAGAGGTCTAACGAAGGAGACGTAGAGAGATTTGGAAACATAAGGATTGGAGAACTCTCTAGACCAGCGCTTCACAAACCCTAGCGCGGAGTTAGCTCTGTTAATTATGCTGTCAATGTGGGAACGGAAATTGAGTTCACTATCACAGATTATTCCTAAGTCACACAAAGAGGTAACGATAGGGACTGGTACGTCGGTTAACATATAGACTCTCGGGGTGGCGGTAAGACGCTTGCGGGAATAAGAGATGGACTGGCATTTGGAGACATTGAGCTCAAGAAAGTTTTTCATGCACCATGTGATGAATGAATCGAGGTCTTCTTGCAGGAGAAGAGAGTCGGTAGTGGAGGAGATATGTTTGATTATTTTCATGTCATCGGCATAAATGGACAACTCTGAGTGTTTGATGACACATTCAACATCATTTATTGTGAGGATAAAAAGCAATGGACCTAGGTGGCTGCCCTGAGGGACGCCGGAACGAGCGACAATAGGGTTAGAAATGGATGAACTGAAAAGAATATTGTACTGACGGTTGTTGAGGTAGGATCGGATCCAGGAGATGAATCTGGGGGGGAAGCCTAGGCGATCAAGTTTGAACAAGATAACCTTATGGGAGATCTTGTCGAAGGCTTTACTAAAATCGGTGGCGATAACATCAACATCTTTACCGTTTTCCAGGGCACATAGGGTTTTAGAGACGAAGTCAGTAAGGTTGGTGGTTGTAGATCTACCTTTGAGGAAGCCATGCTGTGAGAGTGAGAAGATAGACTTACAGTGGAAGAACATGGAATCATAGACCAATTTTTCGAATAGTTTAGGTATGGATGATAATTTAGCAATGGGTCTGTAGTTGGACACATCGTTCTTGCAACCTTTCTTGAAGATGGGAATAATATACGAATTTTTCCATAATTGAGGGAAAACCCCTTGAGTGACCGAGAGACGAAAAAGCAAAGTAAGGGGTTGGACTAGATGTATGGCACACTTTTTCAGAACAATGGCCGGAATGCCATCAGGACCTGGGTGAAAGTCGTCCTCAAGCCTATTAATACTGGCGGCGACTAGTTCAGGATCAGGGTCAAAAGATGAAAACGACGTTTGAGTGCATTTGTCCATGAATGCAAAATAGTTAAGGTCGGGTTGTAGAGAATTGTCGCTGAAAGATTTACTGAAGAAGTGTGCAAAGAGGTTAGCGATAACCTTAGGATCAGATGAAGAGGTACTCTCGAGCTTTAGGGTGGAAGGGTAACCATTGGATTTCTTCTTAGAATTAATAAAGCTATAAAAACGCTTGGGGTCGGATATGAGACTAGTTTCCATCCGTTGGAGGTACTCATGGTAGAGGGTATCACAACGTTCAGAAAAAGAGGTATAAGCAGATAGATAGGAAGAATAGTCAGACTCGGTCTGGGTTAGAAGAAAAGTTTGCCAACGTTTGTTTCTCCTGTTGCGAAGAGAGCGTAATTCTTTGTCGTACCATACGGGGGATGAGGAGTAGTTTTTACGAGGAAGAAGAGGGATAGATTGTGTAAGACAAGCGTGTATTTCCGAATAGAACGCCTCTAAAGCGACGTCAGCTGGGAGATGTTGAGGGATATCCCCAATATTAGAGTTGAGGAGCAAGTGATTTAATTTGTCAAAGTCACCTTTACGAAAATTGAAGGATAAAGAAGACTCGGAGCCTGAAACGGCATGAAGGTGTTCGTAGGAGAAAACGAGGAGCAAAGGAGGATGGTGCCGGTCGAGGGAGGAGAGAAGATGTTTGCTTTCTGCGACAGCCGAGTTAACTGGGTCTGAAGAAAAGATTAAGTCTAATTGTCTGTCCAGGAAGTTCCTGACACCGCTTACTTGAAAGAGACCTGAAACGGAGAGCTGATCGGTAAAGAAGGCTTCTTTGGCCGAAGATGCGTTAAGGGGGACAAAGTGAGAACAGTCCTCGGACAATGACCATTGGATACGGGGGAGGTTAAAGTCACCCAATAAAATAAATTCATCGGACGCGTTAGCGTTCTCAAGCAGGGTATCAATCGCTTCAATTATAGGCTCGTAGGCGTCTAAAGGTTGAGAGGGGCGAATGTAACAACAGAGGATGTACAGAAGACACTTATTTAGTGCTATTTTTATACACACAAATTCTGATATTGTAGAGTCGGAGGTCTTTAGCAGGGTGGCGTCATAACGGTTGTGAGCAGCTATGAGAACCCCGCGACCTGGTGGATCATTGGTGCCTATACAACCGTCGACACGGAAAATGGTATAGTTTGGAGGGAATAGTTCGTTGTCGAGAATTCCTGGTGTTAGATTGGTTTCAGTTAAGGCAAAGATATCGTGCGGGAATTTGTGGGAGTTAAGAAAAATATTGGATGTTTTTGTACGAAGTCCTCTTACGTTCTGGTAATAGACCGACAAGCTGTTGGGGAGAGGATCTTGATCGGAAACCGCGGGTGAAATAGAGGGGAAGTCAGAAATAGGGAAATCAAGGGGGTTAGGAACGAAAGTAATTTAAGGAGTCGTTACGACTTTTTTGAAGATGGGAAATACGGCGAGAACTGACGTACGCAGCATAGGTGGATAGATCTTCTGAAACTTTATGGGAAGGTATATTGAATGATTCATGGTATTTTGTGAAAAGTTGGAGTAAGACTGATGGGTCTGTGGGCAGGCCTTCTTGTTGTATACTTAACATGACGTTGGTGCTGGTTTTACCTTCAACACAGACGGAGTTCGGTTTGTCGTGGAGATAGGCTAGAAATAGACGTACGTTGTCATAAATGCGACGGTCCCGTAAACGGGACAAGAGGTATCGTCCATCGCCAGAATCAGCAGAGCGCAAAGTCAATTTAACTGTAGGTGGGAGAAGGGGATCGATAAATGAATGATGTTCGGATATAGGAGTTTTGGCTAGCGGAATGGGCGGGTTAACGGAGGTAGAATTTGTTTGAGACGGGGCGACAGTGTAGGAGGATGACGGCGTGGAATTAGGTGGGCATGCGGAGGAAGTAGCGGGTGCAACGTTTTGCGTATATAGAGGAGAGGTGGGACAGACGGAAATCGGAGCAGAGGTGGTGGAGTGGTCGGAAGAAGTTGGCTTGAGGTTAGAAGGGCAAGCGGAAGAAGTTGGGAGTGCATGGTTAGGTGGGTGCGCTGGACATACGGAACTCAAAACAGTATTGGTTGGGTTGACGGTTGGAATGGACGTGTTCGAGGGATTCGGTGTAACTGGAACAGGGGGGTTAAGGGTGTGAGAATATATAAAGTTGGGATACTTGACTGGAGTACTTAGATTAAAATTTGGAAATAGTCCCATTTTGAACTGCCAATTGGAGTTAGGATTACTAGATTTAGGATTAATGGTGAGATGTGCGGAAGAGTGAGGAGTACTTATGTTGCTACTAGTTCTAAGATTCTTATGGTTAGGGTGAATACTAAATTTAGGTATGGGAGAAGGTCGTTTGGGGTAGTTAGTAAGGTTAGGTTTTTTAGTATTTAATTTAGGGTTAGGTGCAGAGGGCTTAGGGTTAAACTTAACGTACTTCGTAGTCCACTTAGAAATTGTGATGTTCCCGAGAGTGAAGAATTTGCTGGAGGGGTTACTGATGAGCCAGACATATTTGTTTGGGATGAAGATCTTGAAGTTGCTGGATTTCCCTTCGTCTGACGAGAGTAACTTCAGGCAGCTAACGGGGGTGAATCCAAAATTGCGGGAAAAAAAACTGTGGGCCCAGGAATCGTTGGCGTTATGAGGTGCACCCTTTAGAAGGAATGGAGTTGTGCTTGATAAAGATAAATGTTTACTACCTAGCCTTTTTAGTCTCTGCTCCCATTCCGATACTGTCCAGGTGGTGCCAAGTTTGTTGATCGTAAATGTGGTGGAAGTGGGTTGGGATGACACTCGCGGAGAGACATTGATGGCAACATCAGCAACCTTCTCTATAACGGGCTTGACCAAACCAGCAATAGCATCAACATCTGAGGCAGGCTGTACCAAGGAGGAATGCGGAGGAATCACATACACGGTGGATTGAGGCGGAACTGCGGAGGTTGCATCCCGGAGAGTGGAGCAGTCCCCATCAGGAGATGTAGGTCCAGAAGAAGAAGAATTCTCTATAACGGGCTTGACCGAACCAACAGGAGCATCACCATCTGAGGCAGGCAGCGCCGAGGAGGAATGCGGAGGAATCACATTCACGGTGGATTGAGGCGGAACTGCGGAGGTTGCATCACGGAGAGTGGAGCAGTCCCCATCAGAAGATGTAGATCCAGAAGAAGAAGAATTCTCTATAACGGGCTTGAGCAAACCAACAGGAGCATCACCATCAGAAGCAGGCTGTAACAAGGAGGAATGCGGAGGAATCACTTTCACGGTAGATTGAGGCGGAACTGCGGAAATTGCATCCCGGAGAGTGGAGCAGTCCTCTTCAGAAGATGCAGGTCCAGAAGAAGAAGAATTCACACCAGAACCATCTGAGGTGTCAGACCGAGGAAAAGAGGGGCCGAGATAGCTTCTAGTGGTTAAACTCTTAATATCAGAGCCGACTGAGCCAATTAATTCCAAGTTCTTCACAATGGCTGTTGAGCACGAATCCAGATCCCGCTTGACGTGCCGGACACCGCGCCGAATGTCGTCTAAGATTGGCATGATAGATTCCGCAGGTTGGCCGATGGAAGGCGATGGTGATCCAGCGCGGAGGTCATCCAAGGAAGCGACCAGGCCGCTCAGCTTTAAGGAAAGCTCGCAAATCCTGCTTGAAAGAAGCGATGAGTCGTTGGTCAAACCCTCAGCGATCTTAAGCAGCTTGTCCAGTTTTAAGTTTAGACTAGCGCAGTCATCGGACAAAATTTGCAGTCCAGCAAAGTTTGTGGAGATCTCATTGACCTTATCTGCGATGTAGGATTGATCCGTGGAGAGCGTAGCAACGACCTCCTTCATGAGCCGTAAGACGTGACAGGGCTTAATGTTGGAGCACTCTTTACATGTAGAAAGACCACGTGAAAGACAGGTGCCATGAAAAACACCTCCACAGATGCCATCACAGGTAACACCATTGTTAAGCAACTCATTAGAGCATGACTTGCAAAGGGCCATTTTGTGCGTGAGGAATTAGTCGGAAATAATTAACAATAAAAAGTTAAACAAAAGGCTTTACACCAGGTTGCAGTAATACCAGATTAAAACAAAATAAACAAACTGAGTTACTTCCGCTTGAAAAACAAAAATATTTCCCGGCACTGTAAAAATCGAAAAAACTAACTGAGTCACTTGCAAAATAGCGGCCAGTTGAGAAATAAGGTCACTGACAAAAATGTAAACAAGGAGAAACTGTGTCAGGTATGTTATTGACCGGGAAAGAGTGGCACTCACTTTGCTGAGACACGCACAAAACACACGAAACGAAAATACTGCGAAGAAATTGAACTGACTGAGGAGCGATCACGCAACGCGTCCGATCGATTAGGCGGTAATTGGAGAACGGCAATCATTAAATTTCTTGTTTTTGATGCTAATTCTGGAACCAGTAGCCTGGAGAGGTCAGTGATGAAAATTTCGATTTTTTCTGATGACGCCAATCGATTCAGAATGGTTGTTTCATACCCCTTAGAAACCCCGAAGGTGAGAATTATGCCCGAAACCGCATACTTTCCGAGTAAAATGCGATTATAGTTTCAGCATACTTGAAACAGTACTTAAAAGGCAATTTTGCCCGATACCGGCATCATTAAATTTCTTGTTTTTGATGCTAATTCTGGAACCAGTAGCCTGGAGAGGTCAGTGGTGAAAATTTCGATTTTTTCTGATGACGTAAATCGATTCAGAATGGTTTTTTCATACCCCTTAGAAACCCTGATGGGGAGAATTAGGCCCGAAAACGCATACTTTCCGAGTAAAATGCGATTATAGTTTCAGCATACTTGACACAGTACTTAAACGGCAATTTTGCCCGATACCGGCATCATTAAATTTGTTGTTTTTGATGCTAATTCTGGAGCCAGTAGCCTGGAGAGGTCAGTGATGAAAATTTCGATCTTTTCTGATGACGCCAATCGATTCAGAATGGTTGTTTCATACCCCTTAGAAACCCCGACGGGGAGAATTAGGCCCGAAAACGCATACTTTCCGAGTAAAATGCGATTATAGTTTCAGCATACTTGAAACAGTACTTAAACGGCAAATTTGCCCGATACCAGCATCATTAAATTTCTTGTTTTTGACACTAGCCTGGAGAGGTCAGTGATGAAAATTTCGATTTTTTCTCATGACGCCAATCGATTCAGAATGGTTGTTTCATACCCCTTAGAAACCCCGAAGGGGAGATTTAGGCCCGAAAACGCATACTTTCTGAGTAAAATGCGATTATAGTTTCAGCATACTTGAAACAGTACTTAAACGGCAATTTTGCCCAATACCGGCATCATTAAATTTCTTGTTTTTGATGCTAATTCTGAAACCAGTAGCCTGGAGAAGTCAGTGATGAAAATTTCGATTTTTTCTGATGACGCCAATCGATTCAGAATGGTTGTTTCATACCCCTTAGAAACCCCGAAGGGGAGAATTAGGCCCGAAAACACGTACTTTCCCAGTAAAATGCGATTATAGTTTCAGCATACTTGAAACAGTACTTAAAAGGCAATTTTGCCCGATACCGGCATCATTAAATTTGTTGTTTTTGATGCTAATTCTGGAACCAGTAGCCTGGAGAGGTCAGTGAAGAAAATTGCGATTTTTTCTCATGACGCCAATCGATTCAGAATGGTTGTTTCATACCCCTTAGAAACCCCGAAGGGGAGATTTAGGCCCGAAAACGCATACTTTCTGAGTAAAATGCGATTATAGTTTCAGCATACTTGAAACAGTACTTAAACGGCAATTTTGCCCAATACCGGCATCATTAAATTTCTTGTTTTTGATGCTAATTCTGAAACCAGTAGCCTGGAGAAGTCAGTGATGAAAATTTAGATTTTTTCTGATGACGCCAATCGATTCAGAATGGTTGTTTTATACCCCTTAGAAACCCCAATGGGGAGAATTAGGCCCGAAAACGCGTACTTTCCGAGTAAAATGCGAGTATAGTTTCAGCATACTTGAAACAGAACTTAAACGGCAATTTCGCCCGATACCGGCATCATTAAATTTGTTGTTTTTGATGCTAATTCTGGAACCAGTAGCCTGGAGAGGTCAGTGAAGAAAATTGCGATTTTTTCTGATGACGCCAATCGATTCAGAATGGTTGTTTCATACCCCTTAGAAATCCCGAAGGGGAGAATTGGGCCCGAAAACGCGTACTTTCCGAGTAAAATGCGATTATATTTTGAGCATACTTGAAACAGTACTTAAACGGCAATTTTGCCTGATACCGGCATCATTAAATTTCTTGTTTTTGAAGCTAATTCTGGAACCAGTAGCCTGGAGAGGTCAGTGATGAAAATTTCGATTTTTTCTGATGACACCTATCGATTCAGAATGGTTGTTTCATACCCCTTAGAAAGCCCGGAAGGGATAATTAAGCCCGAAAACGCGTACTTTCCTAATAAAATGCGAATATAGTTTCAGCATACTTGAAACAGTACTTAAACTGCAATTTTTCCCGACATTGGTTGTTTCATACCCCTTAGAAAACCCGAAGGGGAAAATTAGGCCCGAAAATGCAAAAGTGTGTGGCCTATCCATTGCCAGTTTCGCCTACAAATACTGGTGTCCATTCCGTCTTGGTCTTAAGTCTGTGTAGGTCTTCGTTTAATGATCTCTGGCCAATGGATGTTAAGGTTGCGTCCGAGACTCCGGTTGATAAAGTCTTTTAACTAAGGTGTTATTTGACAGGTCACTTTCCATGTTGAACAGCCGTTCCTGTTAATGTTGGCCGCAGCTGGCGGGTGTTCAAACTTGTGTGAAGAGGACTTAGGACTTCAACAAAATATTCTCTTCACTTCCGCAGTTGATGTTCCTCTGTGACAAGAAGGGAACATTAATATCTCTTACAGGATGTTGTGTTGTAAGAGACTTTCCTGTTTAACTAGAAACGGAGTTGGATCAATTGATTGAGCGACGCGACCACTGTAATGGTATAATAATCATGCATAACAACTGCAAAACAAAAGAACCTAGAAATTAAAACTTTCTTCGCATTTTTCTTACTTCACGAATTACTTCTACATAATATCACTGCAATCGCAATTAACGTGACGATCAAATATCAAAACACAAATTGTGGCTGTTGTCTAGCTTGCAGCAATGCAAAAACAAGACATTCAGGTTTCCTCACTCCCCTTACCCTTATTCCCTTTCGGCTAAAGCCATGCTAACGCATTAAAACGGTTGACCCCAAAGCTTTCATCACATCGTAAAAACAAACTGCAAAGTCGGTAGCAGAATTGATGCGGTCTTTCATCTGCTTCCGTGCCTCTATTTTGCACCATGTGGCGTCACTGATCCATGGTCGTCTTCCGCTCTCTAATCGTCCCACGTGCTCTCTACCGCAGCTTACAAAACATTCCTTCGCCCTTTTCCATATTTGGCCGATGGAGTCGTCGGTGTTATGACTCAGTGCATCAGTTTTGTAGCGCAATGCGGTGGTATATGCGCTACGGATGTTCGGTATTTTAAGCCTCTGCATATTGAGCCGTGGCAAATTAGATGTTGTGTTTCGTGCCGTGTATAAGCGAAACTTAGCTGTTACAAGACGGTAATCGCTGCCAATATCAGCGCCGTGCTTAGACCTTACATCGAGAAGACACTTTCTCCAACTTTTCGCAACAGCAAAATGGTCAATCTGATTCTCAGTTCTGCTATCTGGGGAAACCCAGGATGTTAAGTGGCATTATTTGTGTTTAAATAAGGATCTACCGGTGACAAGTTGCCGCGAGTTTACGAGTTAAGTTCACGAAAAGCAAAAAATTGTTTATTTTAACAAAACATCTCATTTCCCTCTGGCTTTTATCACATCGTTAACGCGACGTGGTATAGAAACAAAAGACCGTGTCGCTAATATCGCTCTATTCTTCTAAAAGTGTTTTATTTTTAAGCTCTGCTATTGTTCGGAGTCTTCTTTGCAAACTTTGTCATCCAACATCTTCAGCACATTTTCAATAATACTGTTCGCGTACTTTCCCTGAGGAGAACCTCTCAATACTTTAAAATCTTCAATTTTACAAAATTGTAATTCAAATTGTAACTTTTTGTGAAATATAAGAATCGCTTTATCTGACATATTATAGTGTGGCAAAATTTTTTAATATACTGTAAAAGCTTGTAAACTTTGCAAAGGTGTAAAATTGTTACCTTACAATATTGTTTCTCTTTTATTATTTGTTCATAATGCATACGCGATCCGATCTAATGTTCATGTCAGAACTTTTCTGAGCAAAACAGTATTTTAAATAGATCTTATTTCTTCGGAGCCAGGAATTGTGTACTCTGCGACGTGGGGAATAAGATCTAGTCTATGACAACCTGCATTAAATTAGCAATACAACAAATAAAGAATTTTTAAAATCGGAATCCTGCAGTTTCTGAGATTATCTCTTACATGTAAACAAACTTACAGTTTCCCTTTATAATATAGTATAGATTTTATATTTGTGTATATTATTTCTTATAAAACCTCGAGTAGTTTTTATATAAAATATTTTTAAAAATCTTAACGTCTCAAAACCATTTTTGACATGTTATTTTAGAGAAACTAATATTTTATTGATATTTTCAGAGCTGGATTTCTCGATACAGGTGTAGAGAGAATAGTTGATCAAGTGGTCAATCCAAAAATTTCTACTGTATTTCAACCTAAAATAGAAGATATTGCTTATAAGTTTTTGGGAATCGAAAAACCGCAAATTAAAATTGAAGAGAAACCTGTGGGTTTTACTAACGGCGATTTAGAATCAAAAACCGACTTTTTACCTACTGACCTAGAAGCTGTAAGCCCTGACTCAGATAAAACAACCGATGAGAAATCAGAATCAAAAGAAGATTTGTTAAATGATTCTGATGACAAAAATGAAGAGTTCGAATCTCCACCGTTTGAGCCATTAGAAGGTTTGGGTCGGCCACCAAGTCCAGAGAAAAAAGAGGAAAGTAATCACTCACAGTTATCAGGAATCAGTGGCCTAACTTCCCAAGATTCAATAGAAGAAACAAAACATAACGAAAATATTGCAGTACAGGCTGATATAACCCAAGAATCGGAACTTTCTGAAGTATCTAGTAATAGTCGTCTATCAATTGTAACAGGAGGAGAGGATTCAAAACCGGAAATAAAAGAGGAAACAGATGTCTGCATTTCCGAAGAAGCTCAAATGCCAAAATTTAATGATAGCACTTCTTCAAATTTGGAAAGTGGAGAGCATTTGCACTTCGACATTAAAAAAGAAGAAATTAAATTTGAAGGTAAGCTGAAACTTATTATTAAGAATTTGTTGAAATTTAGGAAATTATCCAATAAAACTGCAATACAGGAGTTAATAGCAATATATATGTATAACCTTCTAGCTAGCGACCTTTAAGAGTTACCTGAACATTCAAATCAAATCTGCAAAATAACCAAATAAAACCAACGAAAACATTTAGAAATTATTTTTATTGTTTAGAAAGAAGCTTATTACTAAACCGAAAAACCTAATAATGTTTTTATAAAAAGTTTTTAAGATATGGGAATAATCGTCTGAATTTTTGGAAACACATTAAAGTGATAAGGATGTATCGAAATTATAGATATAATTTCCTAAATGTACAAAACATGATCAGAAATACACTTGTACCTGGTAAAATTTACAAAAGAATTCAGTTATAATTTGTTGGGTTAGGTTACAGGAGTGTTGCTGCACTACCGTTAGCTCCACTTAGTCCACAAGATGGGTCTATTGTGCCTCATAGATGCATGGAAAACCAACTTATTTACCCAGGAATCAGGAATCTCAGCACGGCTTTCAACTCTACAGTCCCTGGCCAAAAAATTACAAATACCGTTAAGATTTTCCAGCATTTGTATTTAAATATTTTTTTTCAGTAGAAAACCTTATATATTTATCAAAAATTTGTCTATAACATGGAACTACAATACATTGGGGACGATATATAAAAATTTGAAAATTAATTTTTAATATTTAGTGTTACCATTTTTCGCTAACTTGACTGCGTCGATTCTTCTTGGCATACTGTCTATGCAAGCCCTAATAATTTTTTTTAATCTCAGTCGCAACATGAAATATTTTTTTTTTAAATATTTTCGATTAAAATTTGACGGTTTGTTTTGTTTTCTTTGTAAACTAGCCTCTTTAGTTCATGCCAGACATTTTCAATTGGGTTCAAACCGGGTGAATTTCCTGGCCATGACGGTAAAGGATTTTTTTTTCTGAAATGTAATTTTTTGTAGATTTTGCGGTGTGGCATGGGGCGCCATCTTGCATAAAGGTAAACGAAGATGACCAGAGGCCGATTTCATCAAAATATTTATTTATTTACAATATTTCATCAATGAGCTGACTACTACAAAAAAAAAACTTAATAAAAACTAAATAAAAACAATATAACAAATCATATAAAAAACAAAGAGCAAGAAGAGAATTCGCAAAATATATATTCAGAAAACAAAAGTGCTAAAGTGAATAAAAAGCAAATAAAAAGCATAACAAAAACCAAAAAGTAACCTCAACAAAGCTGACTCCTCACATGATTACGCGATAGATGAAAATCAATGCAATTAAAAGCGGAATTAAAAAATCGCGACATCGACGTTATAGGTTCATTTAATCCATAATTAGTACGATGAAAAGGTAACCGAAGAAAGTCATGATTCCTCAGGGAGCGAGCTGGAACCGATATGCCAAAGCTACCCAAGAGAACAGAAGAATCAATGGACCCACGAATGCAGTCGAAAGCAAAAAGGATCCCGGCGTTACGGCGCCTCTTTTCAAGTGTGTCCAAGTGCAGAAGTTTAAGTCTATCAGCATAAGGAGGTAACATAAGGGAGTTATTCCAAGGAAGGGCAAACCTAACGAACCTCCGTTGAACAGCTTCAATGCGATTGATATGTGACACGTAGAGCTGTGACCAGACTGGAGAGGCATATTCTAGAATAGGCCGGACAAAAGTGCAATATAAGAGCTTTGTAATGTAAGGGTCATCAAATTCCCTTGACCACCTCTTCACGAAACCAAGAGTCACATTAGCCTTGTTGACTATGGCATCAAAATGATCCTGGATAGAAAATTGAGAATTGAGCCAAACACCCAGGTCCTTTGTCTTAATAACTCTTGTTAAAGGACAACCCTCTATGGTAAAGTTAAATTGAATTGGAGACCTTTTTCGTGAGAAAGACATGGATGTACACTTGCTAATATTAAGGGGAAGGTCGTTAATGGAACACCAATTCTGAAAGGCGTCCAAGTCGGAATTTAAGAGTAGGCAATCGGCATTGTCAGACACAGTGCGAAATATCTTAGCGTCATCGGCATAACAAAGAATATTTGAGTTAGACAGTATCGCAGATATATCATTGATATAAATTATAAATAACAATGGGCCAAGGTGGGAGCCCTGCGGTACACCGGAAGTGTTGAAAATTGCATCAGATAGAGCTCCACGAAAAGAAACCCTCTGAGTGCGTTCAGACAAGTACGAATGAATCCAATTTACAAAAACTCGCGGAAACCTTAGGAGAGAGAGTTTGAGAACAAGAATTCTATGATTTATTCTATCGAAAGCCTTGCTGAAATCAGTAAAAATACAGTCAACTTGCTTACCAACTTCAATTGCAGAAATGCAGAAGTTAGAAAATTCCAATAAATTGGTGGTAGTTGACTTACCTCTAATGAAGCCATGTTGAAACGGCTGCAAAAACGGCTTGCAGTGGAAGTAAAGAACATCGCAAATAAGTGCCTCAAAAATTTTGGGTATACAACAAAGATTAGCAATTGGTCTATAGTTCGAGATTTCACATTTATCACCTTTTTTGTGAAGGGGAATAATTAATGAGGTTTTCCAAGCCTTCGGAAAAACACCGCAACGAGTTGAGAGATTAAATAAATAACACAAAATAGGAGCAAGAACGGAACCATATCTTTTCACGAGTGAGGCAGGGATACCGTCAGGACCAATTGAAAAACTATCAGTCAAGGTAGAGATTTTCTTCAAAATCGTAACTTCGTCAAGTAAAAGGTCTTTGGGTTCAAGAAAAGTCGGTGTAAACCTCGTCAAATGGGTAAAATCCTTAATGCTAATATCACAGATATCATCCAAAAACGCAGTTTTAAAAAAATCGGCAAACAGGTTTGCTATCGTCAAGGGCCCATTGCTTTCGCTGCCTCCGAAAGACAAAGAAGATGGATAGCCATCAGAATTGCGCTTCATGTTCACGAACCTCCAAAAACGCTTAGGATCGACTCGTAGGGACGCTTTCATTCTATTAATATAATTATTATAAGAAGACACTAAGTCAGATATAAATTGACTGCGTAAATTGGAATAAGTTAAATAGTCATCGTCGCTCCTGGAGGAACAAAACCTCTTCCAGGCCTTACATTTAATATTCTTTAAATGTTTCAAGGAACTATCAAACCAAGGCAGACTAGAACGCAAGTTATTAGATTTAGAAATAGGGACACAATAAGTAAAACAGATAGACAGCAAATTATAAAAAGATCTTACGGCCACATTAATGTCACGTTCATCGAGGACGCTACTCCAATCACAAGCTGAGAGCCAATTGTTAATCACGGAGAAGTCAGCCTTACTGAAGTTATAACAAGCATCATCTGGTACACAAGAAGCCATCATAACTGGATCAATGAAAAGAGCAATATGAAGCGCAGGGTGATGACCCGACTCCGGAACAATGGGCACCAAGCATCGTCTCACCAGTGTGCTAGCAGGATCAGTAGAAAAAACTAGGTCGAGGAACCTTCCATGATCATTAGAAATACCGCAAGTCTGTGTTAAGCCGGAAGAAGCAAGGCTATATATAAAAGAAAAAGCAAATTGATTAGCAGACCGAAAAGAAGGAACCAAGCCATCATCCGAGTGTGAGAGCTCCCAGCAAACATCCGGCAGGTTAAAGTCACCCAAAAGCAGCAATTCATCAGAAGGCATCAAGGCGTGTGAGAGGTCATCCAGGCAGGAGGCAAACCTTTCATAAACACAAGACGGGGAACCTGGAGGAATATAAGCGGTCGAAATGAACACAGTTTTGCCAGGCAGTCCGATAGCGATACATAAAATCTCCAAATCATCAGGATTCGGGACATCAACCAGTCTGCATGGAACATCGCGACGCACAGCGCAGAGAACACCGCCTCCCACGGGCGCATCAAGCAAATCAGCATGACGATCACGGCGAAAAACAATGTACTCAGAGCTAAACAGCTCCGCATCCAGAATTCCCTGAAATAGCCACGTTTCAGTCAAACAAATCGCGCCGTAACAAAGATCGCTGGAGCCATTAAAGAGCCTAGCCGTTTTTGAACGAAGACCAGTTACGTTTGCGTAGTAGATCGACAATTCCGCAATCCGTTTTTTGAGGACTCATTGGCCAAGCTAAGTCGATTTCTTGGGACAAATTCTCGCACTATGGAATTGCGAGGCCAAATCTCAGGGGAAAGAACTTCATCGAATAAATCCTCCGGAACCAGCACTCTGAACGACGAGGTAAAAGAACAGCCAGAGCGATTGTGTGAGGAACCAATCCGTCTACATGCAACAGTGCCCGGTGCAGCGCAAGTACGAGAAATAATATGGGCGATGACCTCGTCCTCAGTAGTCTCAGGATGGATCCTAGATATGAAGATATACTTGGGGATCCTAGCTGGCCGTAAAGTGCTAATGTTGTTGCCCACAATCGCATCAGGACAATCCAAGTTAGAGGCAGAAGTCGACTCTGAGGTATTCTGTTCGGGACCCCGTCTAGAAGAGCGGGAGCCAACGGCCGGCAGTGAAACTCCAGAAGAGATGCAGCCAACCACCAGAGGAGTCACAGCAACATGGGACTCATCCACCTCACCAACAGTCTCCGAACGCGACTCGCTCCCACCCACAACAGCAGACGCACCAGCCTTAGCCAGAAGAGCCTTCACGTCCGACGAAAAGGAGCGAATGAGCTCAGTGTTACCACTGACAGCCGATGAACATGAGTCCATGTCAATTTTTAATTTTTTAACACTACGGCGTATGTCTTCGCAAATTGGCAGAACCGGGCTGGAACCGGAAATGGACGAAAGCTCAGAGTTTGCAATTATTCCATACATGTCATCGATGGAGTTGGACATGGTAGAAAATCTCTGCGAGAGCTCGTGATATCTGCTAAGCAGCATGTCATAATTTTCGTTGGACTTGTCCAGAGCCCTAATGATGTCGTCGGTTTTTTTATTTAAAGTGCCAATATCCTCAGATAAAGTCTGAAAGCCAAAACGGCTCGAGTTGATGGCAGTTATTCCATTGGCAATGTGTCCTTGCTCCGCAAAAATATTATCAGCGATACCCTTCATCAATCTAAGCACGTGACACGGCTTAATATTGGTGCACTCCTTGCATGTCGTACTACAAGACGGGGTCGATTTAATGCTCTGCTTTAGACAAGTGGGGTGAAACGAATTGCCACAAATACCATCACAAATAATAGCGTTGTCAAAAATTACCTTCAAACAAGCTTTGCAAGAGCTCATAATTAATGAGAAAAATAAACAAAATATTATCAATAAACAAAAACAATCAACAGATTGGGGCGCCGCTGAAGTAGCGAAGACACAAGCAAAATAAATAAATAAATACCAAAACGAAGTAGCGAAGACACAAGCAAAATAAACAAACACCAAAAACAAAAAGCGGCGACAAATATATGGCAGCGCCACGGTCTCCAATATTTTTTTTATTTTGGCCCTGCTTCATGGTTGCATCGAAAACATAAAGTGTTGCTGGCCTGTTAACGTTAACCATTACAGATGGCGGATGTTTGATGGTTTTCTGAATACATGAAGGATTAAATTTCTCTCCCGTACGTCTTCTTACAAATCCACTGGCTTCTGTAAGGCATAAGAGCGTCGATTCGTCTGTAAAAACTATCTGTAAAATATTAAAAAATAAAATTCAAATTTCAAATTTTAAAATTCTAGGGGAATATTAATATTTACCTTTTTACAGTCTTCTACCAAAGATAACTATTACTAGATAAACAGCTTCGAACAAATTAGTGAACATTTTTTGCTTGCTTTTATATATTTACCTTATCGGGCAAACGCAACAGAATTAAAAATTGGTTTTCCGGGAGAATTTGTGGGTAGGAGACAAGTATACTTTTCTTATGTGCATTTACAAATGTCAAATGTACTTCACTCAATTGAAAGATCAAAACACATTGACAGTTTGAAAGTTTCTTACGCGCACAAGTAACTATCTCAGTCATGTGATTCACATAAATTCTGTTTATTGGTGGTACTTTTTGCTACATTTTTCTCTTCGACAAGATTTGGCGGTAAAAATTTTCTCAATTTCGAAACCAAAACAGCACACTTAATTCACCTTAAGCATTTTAACAACTGGCAACTCCAACATAAAAACACCTTTCTCTTATACTTTTTGACATGAAAAAACGATCAACCCATCGTTTTATTACTGTAAACTAATTAGGTACAATTCCGACCAAAAAACATTAATACGAATTCCAAGACGAAAGGACGAAGAGAAATGTAGGTAATGATGAAATTTACAAGTGCTTGTAATTTTTTGACCAGCGACTCTGTGTTCTGCACTTCCGTAAGTCCCGACAAGAATTGACTACCTAGTTGCCTACCTCTTTTTGTCGGCAGGTCAGGTCACTCACAGAATACATGGCGAACTGATTCGATTTCCCCCAAAGTTACGACATAAATCGTTTGCATCCCGACCCAGTCTTCTGGCATGGTTGCCTCTAACCTCTACTAGATTCCTGGCGTCGGTTATTTACTACCTACGCTAAAGTACAGTTGTCTGGTAATGGATCATATGTACCAGTGAGTAACACGTTGGTGACAGTATAGACTTTAGAGTCCACTGCCATTTCCGTTGCCAATCTATCAGGTGGAGGGTAATCCGTCGTGCTCTTGACCACCTCTAAGAAAGACTCGCCTCTTCAGTTCGCAACCTAGAATAAGGTTTACGTCCTGCCTCTCCATTGCAACCACTGCGATCAACAATTCTTCTGAGAGGTTTGAAGGGGAGGGGGGGGGGGCGGCGATCACTCTTCATATGGATCGTATGTCGAAGCCATCCAGCATTTTTGCTCCGTGGATTCTATCCCTACGACCACATGATCTAATTTGTTACTTGAACTCTCAGTTGAATTAAAAAAATTAAAAAAACGTAAATAACACAATTAAGGATTGTAATCCTATACTATTTAAATAACTGTGGGATCCCGAGGAGTTCGTGGGCGTACGTGTATCCAAAATTATTGGAAGGAATTCGTTCTGTAGTGACACACGTGATATCGAAAAGATGACACATGATTAGATTTAGAGTACGAGTTCTGCTAAGTTAAGTAAATGTGAAGTGATGGATAGCCACGCTATGTGAACCACCGACCGTCATGTCACGTTCATGACATCTGCTACTCAGAAATAATACGAACGCGTTGTGTGTTAAAATTGTCCAGTAATGCAAGTAAATATATGTATGCATTACTACATCATTATTTAATTATACTTTAAAGAACAGTATAGCCTTCTTCCACCCCTCAGATGTACCTACTATATCGACCAAACATTTCAAAAATAGGGTTCCCAGCAACCCTTGATAAAGTGTACATTATTTCTGAATTACTAGAACTTTTTTCAGTCTAATGAATGGATTGGAAACCATATACCAAATTTTTTTTAAACATTTGAAATTAAATTAAAAATATTCTCATTTTTTCAAAATATATTGAAGACTACATTTCATCTTTTTCAAAGAGAAAATGCATTACTTGGAGTACAGCTCGTTCGTGTCTTGCCTGTGATTTCTCAGCTCAGGATCATCTGAAGACAAAAAAATCAAAAAGATTCTTCATCAATAAAAATGCATGTATACTGAGCGAAATTCATATAAAACACCTCTAAGAGAGTTCATTTCATTTCATTCCACAGTAAATTTTACAAATGTTAACGAAAACATTTTAATGATAAATGATGACACGTATTCAAAAGAAAACTTCTCAATTAAAAGTTAGGTTATTATACTCGAATGTGGTGTTCTTTGCGCGTTTAGTCTTCGTATGTCATCACGCGAATCAATATTCAAGCGAAATTCATATAAGACACAAGGGAAAAAATGTAAAATTTTTTAAAAATTCTAACGGTTTTCTGAAAATTCTAAATTTAAGAGTTTATAAAGGTATGTGTTTAATATAAATTACCTAGTTTAATGTTCTAAACTGCTTGGAATTTGTAGTTTTTTATTTTTAGAGTTTGAAGGAAAATTATGGCAAAATGCCGCACAGAAACAACAATCAGAAATTGTCAGTGCGACAAAAAAGGCAAATGCTGATAATTTGCCTTTTTTGTCGCACTGACACGAGTGAGGAAGAAAAAAACGTTTGCAACCAAAATTGTGAAGGAATTGAATCTCCCTGTTACTGCTCGTCGTGTACAGCAAATCTTACACAACGACAAGAACCTCATTTTTAAAAAGGCTTTGAAAAAACCGCCTCTTATTGTGATGCATAAAAACGCAATACTGAAGTTGGACTGAAAAATGGACTAAAGTGCTATTTACTGATGAGAAAAAGTTTAACTTGGATGGTCCTGATGGTTGCTCATTTTACTGGCACAATAAAAGATTTCAAGAAGAAGTTAGAATGAGTAGAAATTTCGGTGGAAGCAGCGTCATGGTTTGGGGTGGATTTTGCGCCAAAGGAACCATTAAACTCGCCTTTTTGCCTGGTAAAATGAATGCAGATTTTTACATCAATATGTTGGAGAGCATGATGGTAGAACAGGCAGAAGAATTATGTGGTGCAGACTTCATCTTCCAGCAAGATAATGCTGCAGTCCATACTGCCAAAAAAGTTAAAGAGTGGATTGACTCTAAAAATATTGCCACCATGTCTTGGCCTGCAAGAAGTCCCGATTAAAATCCCATAGAAAACCTGTGGGGAATTCTGGCAAGGCGCGTCTATGGAAATGGTCGGCAGTATTATAACATAAATTTTCGAAGTAATACAGAAGAGTGGATTTCCAACGCATTACTAAACAAGTGTAAAAATTTGTTTTTGAACAATAAAATAAAATAATGAATGTAAAAATATGAATTAATGTACTGATTATTAAGGTGTTTTATATGAATTTCGCCGTTTTCGTTAATAATTATTGTTTTTTTTCTATTTAATTTTCAATTAATGAATTATTATAGCTTTTTTTCACAAAATAAAAATTTTAGTATCTTAATATAAGAAGTGCATTTGCTGTCACAGCATTTTAGAAATTTTGGGATTTTTCGAAGTGTTTTATATGAATTTCGCTCAGTGTACATTCCATACTAGTTTCAAATATTTTAATGCAAAATTGCGAAAATAGCGGCTGCTAAAGTCAACATGTATAATAAACTGGATTTTTAAAAATTTATATATTATATAATTTAAAAAATATAAATATGAACGTAGTAAGGGATGTAGGGAAGAGTAGAATAACGTGTAAAAATTTCAGATTGATCGGTTAAATTTCTTTAGAAAACTTTTGGTGTCGAGAACATGCCACGGTACGTCAGCACTGAATATTCGGGGCTTAATATTTCTCAATTTATAAATTAAGTTTACTTCATTAATTAGAAATACCTGCACCTTTTAAAGCCCCTTAGACAGAAATGAACTACAAGACTTTTTACAAATATTTAAAGCCCCTTAGACAGAAATGAACTACAAGACTTTTTACAAATATTACACTTAATGTTGCTCGCTCAAAATACAAAAATATTCTCAGGGCAGGGCGCTTCGCATTCATTCAAAAGACTTACGAATTCCCGGTAATTTTACAATAAAAATTTATTGAATTAAAAAGTTAATTTTTAATTTTTCAGACCTGTCTGTCCGCTTAAATAATTTAACTATTTAAAAGGCTCTTCAATTGAGTTTTAAACATAGGTACATATTAAAATCAAGATCTTACTAAGGAGTATTCAAACAATAGTCAATTGCAGAGCCGAGCCCCCAAAAATCTCCAAAGCCCCTTCAAAAACTTTATGACCCCCTCAGAAAGTTTAAAGGATTTTTTCGGAAATTTTATGATCTCTAAATTTGTATGAATACACACATATACACATCATGCGATAAATTTGAATTACACGAAAAATATTGCAATTTGATAAATTTATGTCGGCTAGGTCTGGATTTTATACTTACTACTATTCTTCTAAAAATCAAAAATCGTTGGCATAGTTAAAAAACCGAATCTGGATGAATATCAGAACCGAACATTTGACTTCTAATTAAATTTATACAATTTAATATTTATTTATATGTCGTCCCTACTGCCGAGAAGTTTAAATATTGCAAACTACAAAAAGGGTTCAATTATAATGAACAAATTGTGACTTTTTGGTTTTTTCCAATTTAAAGGCGTGTAAAAAACAAACAAAAATTATATCAACACAATCGCGATGCCGACAATAAATCGGTTCAGTGGAATTTGAGATGTCATGGCCACCGATTGAAGAAATGTTTTGTCGAGAAACACGCGTTTAAGATTTTAGTTTTATTGTGCTTCGCGCCATTTGCGTTGGGCTTCTAAATCTTATTACTTTCTCAAGGAAACGTATTGTTGAAAAACACTACACTAATTTTTTATGATGGTATAAACCAATGATGCGTTAGCCGAAAGGGAATTAGGGTAAGGGGAATAAGCGAAATTAAATGTCTTGTTTTTGCATTGCTTCGAGTTATACAACAGCTCATAGTCGGGGGGGTTTTTTTTTGACACCTCCCGGTTGTTGTATTGACAGCTTCCTACAAACTTGTTTGTTCTCTTTGCACATTGATCAATAAAAATTGTTGTATGCAACAGTTTCGTATAATTTTATTTATTTTCTCTTCTCTTTGGAAATATATGTTGTATTTAAAATTTGTTAATTTTTAAACACATACAGCCAGAGGTAAGAATGGGGACTGTTCAAAAAGTAATGATAAAAATGCTCTACATAAAAAATATTTATTCAGTCTTTCAAATCTACGTGCTCTTTTTCGAGGTAACCCCCCTCGGTTCTAATACACTTTTACCACCGTTTCTGATATTTTTTTAAACACGAACGCCAGACCACCTTTTTCGAACTCCTTGCAGCGCGCCTTAACAGCTTTGATGACCTCGTTATTGGTCTTGAATTTCCGTCCACGGGAACTTGACTTCGGGAAACAGTCAAGAGTTGCAATGAGCCAAATCTGGGCTGTACGATAGGTTGAGTACAGTTGCGATGTCGCGAGCGTTCAAGAAATGGTAATTCGTCGTTTTTCTGGGATGATAACGGCAGCTGTATTCTTTACAACCTCGGTGCGTGACGTTGAAGGGCGCCCCTCGCAGGGCTCGTCGGCGATGTTCTCTCTACCCTTCTCGAACGCTTTATACCACTTGTAGAAGGTCACCTGGTTCGTAACATCTTCATATACAGCCAAACAATGCCGTTTTTTTAGGTGACCTATCAAACCTATCAAGTTTTGAAACAAGATTTTTAACTGACGGCGGACGCTACGTTTTTTCTTCGTTGTCTTCGAATAGCAACATTTTCATTGACAGCTCGGCGACATTAAAAGCCGATTTTACTTCAAATACTTATAAAGTGCCTAAAAGATCTGCGTTTTCATCCGATGTTTTCAATGATGTCTCTTAATATTGGCTCCTGTTTTTCAATTATGATGATTTTAAGTAAAACTGTATCAATATATTAGTAACTATTAAAGCATTTACTCATGTATAAAAATATAATTTTGAAAAAATTTACAGGAACTGACTGGAAGAGCGATAAACGCGACTACTTCTCATGTATTAGTGACAATTTGCCAGCTGAGAACATTGAGATAAAAACGGAATTTGAAGATACTAATCAAATAAAGAATCAAACAAACAAGGCTGATGAAGCGTCAGCAAGTTCGAATTTAACATATAGCACAGATACACAAATTTCAGCAACAAGTAAACTGGTTGATTTCGAGAAATTCGAAAAGGAAATCAAGTCTAGATCAGATGCGTACAGTCAAGAAAATTACCAATATCAAAGCAAGGCACACAACGCCGCTCATGAAAAGCGTCTTTCTACTTCAACCTCAAAGGATCACAATAGAAGTCATAAAAAATCTCATAAGAAAAGTTCTAGCAAGGATAAGTATAATAGTAGTGAAAATGGTAGTCGGCTCAGTGAACATCGACACGAGTCGTACTCTCCTCGAACTCATTCATCTTCGAAAAAACATAAGAGCTCTTCTCATGACTACAGAAGTAAATCTCACTCACATAAAAGTAAGCCTTCTAGAGAAAGAGACAGAAAGTCGAGAGAGAAGTCCCGAAGTAGGAAACATAAGACCGATAAAGATAATAACGGAAAGAATGACGACTATTGTTCTGATCGAAAGAAGAAGTACAGACGAAAGTCTACTGATTCAAATGATGATGCAGACGGAAGTAAAGATACCTCCAAAAATACTTCTACCTCATCCTTGGACAAAATTGACGGTGTAAAGGAATCGAACAGTTCAAATTCTTCAAATTATTCGGCCAACACAAGCGGATCAGTTGAAGGTAAAACTTATACTTGGAAAATATATATTTCATTTTGTTATATTTATGAATTGCTTTAGAAGCTTCCACTACTCGTGCAAACCAAACAGAAAAGCAAAGGAATATCGTTGAAGCTATAGACGACAATTCTGAATCATGTGGAAATTATGCAAGACCAATAATCTTGGATGATTTATTAGGGAGCGATGCCAAGAGCAATATTGAACTAATTATTGGAGCAAAAATCTTTGCTAAAAAAGTGGAGAATGTTAATTGTAAAGATGAAAACCTTGCAGAAAATGAAATCGATCTTAAGTACTTTGAAAACGATCCGTCAGAAAGTGAAAAAAGTCAAAAAGTTATTGAAAAGTTAAGCGCGGCAATATCTGTTTGTGACTTAAAATCCTCAGTTTATCTTTTTAATTGTACACAAGAGTTTAAATCGATTTTTGAAAAACTAGGCCGTCCAGTTATTTCTATAGAAGCGGAAGGTGCAATAGGGAGTCCCTTCAACGGCAGTCATAATGGAAACGGAGATTTCCAGAAAGTTATTAAAAAGAAAGCGAACCTAACAAAAAATAAAAAAAATGGACACAAGAATTTCGATTCTTTGTCCAGTATTATTAAGCCCTACGAAAAACGAAAGCATAATTTTGATGACTATTGCCAGCCAGCGTACTGTGTTTTCACAGATGAGAAACTTCGAAATAAGGCTCACACTTTGATAATTGATTGTTTCGAGTATGAAAACGATGGGCATATAAATAAAAAATTGAAAACTTCAAGTTTTCCCAGCGAGCCTTTTGCTAAAGTATCTCCAACCCCTTCTGAATTGAGTATGGGATCAAAAGAAAACGAATTTGCGGGCAAAAACACTTCAGGTAAAATATTTTACTGTTAATGAAATTCAAAAACTCTAAATATTTTTTTTTCAGAGATGTGTATCGATAAACTGGCAAACTCAATACCAGTAAAAAGAAGAATTTCGCTTAAAGCAAGCCAACGTTACTCCAGTGAGGATCTCTATAAACCTCGTCCAATTTTAAGTCAGCGATCAAAGAGAAGAGCTATTGAGACAGAAGTAGTATAAGTCATGTTTACCTTTAAGGTAACCTTTAATCTTAGTGTTGTAGTTCTATAAAAACTTGGATTACAGTTAATAAAAATATAATCTTATATTTAACATTTTGACATTCGTTTTTATGTGCAAACCAGACATAAAATAGTTTTTAAAAAAAAAGTTGAACCGACTTCGCGCTAAAAAGCATAAAATAATTTTTAATTTTATATCTATTACGACATTTTGAAGTCGGTGCAAATTATACAAACCAAACAACTGCAACAAAAGTATTTAATTAATTAAAAGAATTACGTAAATTTTCAACTGTGGTTCTGTAGTTGTTTTATTTGTTAAATTTGCACCGACTTCAAAATGTCGTAATAGATATAAAATTAAAAATTATTTTATGCTTTTTAGCGCTTTTTGTGAAGTCGGTTAAACTTTTTTTTTTAAAAACTATTTTATTTTTCACCTTTTAGTGTCTTCGACTCTATACAACGAAAAGAACCATCCAAATCGGTCCACGCATTAAAAGTTAGTTATAACCCCCTACCCCACCCCCATACCACTAAACTTTTTTTCTCATGGTATCAATCAAGGAACATACTCTACCGAACAGAAAAGGAATCATCAAAATCGGTCCACGCATTACGAAGTTACTACCCCTCCCCCACCACCACCATAGGACAACATTATTCTCCTATTAGCAATGGGAGATCACACTCTATACAACAGCAAAAGAACCATCCAAATCGGTCCACGCGTTATAAAGTTAGGTTCCACCCCCTTCTCCCACCCCAACCACACCAACAATTTTTTTTTCTCGTGGTATCAATCAGGGAGCATACTCTACCCAAAAGAAAAAGAAATATCCAAATCGGTCCACGCGTTACGAAGTTAGAATACTTCTCCCCTCGCCCAACCCCCCACCATGGGCCAAATTATTCTTCTATTAGCAATGGGTGATCACACTCTATACAACAGCAAAAGAACCATCCAAATCGGTCCAGGTGTTACAAAGTTAGGTTCCACCCTCCGCCCGCCCCCACTCCAGCAACATTTGTTTTCTCGTAGTATCAACCAAGCATCATATTCTACCCAATAGAAAAAGAATTATCCAAATCGGTCCACGCGTTACGAAGTTAGACTATCCCTCCCCCCACCCACACCTTTCACCATAGGACCAAATTATTCTCCTATTAGCCATGGGGGATCATACTCTATACAACAGAAAAAGAACCATCGCAATCGGACCACGCGTTACAAAGTTAGGTTCCACCCTCCCCCCCCCCCCCTCACCCTACCATACATTTTTTCTCCTGGTATCAATCACGGAATATACTCTACCCAACAGAAAAAGAATTGTCCAAATCGGTCCACGCGTTACAAAGTTAGACTACCCCCCCCCCCCCCATATTGCCACATTTTTTTTCCTGTTAGCAATGGGGGATCATACTCTGTACAACAAAAAGAGAACTATCCAAATCGGACTACGCGTTACAAAGTTAGGTTTCACCCCCACCCTACCAAAAATTTTTTTGACATGGTACCAATCGGTGAACATACTCTACCCAACAAAAAAAGAATCATCAAAATCGGTCGACGCGTTACGAAGTTATGCCCGGTCAGACATAAAAAAAAAAATACGCGTCGAACTTACCTTACGAGTTACCATCCCTTAATTGTTATTACTATGTTTAGGTGTTGTTTTGTTAAATGTTTAAAGGTCATTTGGAACAAAAGAACAACTTCATCCCAAGGGGATTCAAAAATATCTGAAGGAAACAGAAGTGTTATGGTTTTTTTACGATGTGGCCGATCGTGCCGCTCAACCAATTGATCCAACTTCATCTTGTTTGGGGTTTGGGATGTTTTACGACAAACGGCGTTGGGAAATTGCAACGAGTGAAGAACAATTCTGAATAACACATCAACAGTTTGAATGAACCCTTAAATCCATGCTTGAAAGTGTTACCTAAATCTGGAATTTATAAACTCCAACAAAATAATGTCCATGCCAAAAATTCAGACTTTTTTTCTCTTTCAGGAAAAAGAAATAAGAATTTTAGATAAATGGCATCTTAATTCCATTGGAAATATGTATGTGACGATATTTATAAGGAACTCATTAAAAATTCCATAAATAACGAAGAATTTAGAATTTCTAACCAATCTTGTATAATCAATTCCTACAAGCTTCGATGGTGTAAGTAAAAAGCAAGTAATACGGAATGTTAACACATTGTTGACCAGCCACCAGTTAACTAGTGTTTAAGCATGCATTTTATGATGACGACGTTTGGCTATAAAGATTAGACTACGATCGGGCTAAGGATCGTGAGAACTCTGGGACGGTTTGGATACGCGAAGATCATGGAGGTGGAACGGGAAATGGCCCAGTCAGTATAAAATAAATATGTTAGGGTTAAGCGAAAGTAGATGTAGAGGAAGTGGAGGGTTTACATCATCCACATCTGCAACCTGCTGCTATACTCTGGCCAGGAAGAATTAGATACATTGCGCATGACAGTGTAGGCTTATTGCTGACTAAGCTTGCCCCCAAGTCACTAATGATCTAGTCACCAATATCCGACCGAATTATCATCTGGACAGACTACGTAACATCTCAAAAATTAAATGCTATGCGCTGACCGAGCAAGCGGATATAACAACCACGAAGACCTTCTACCAGCTCCTTGGCGACACTTCTAATAAGGCTCCTAAGGTGATATAAAAATAGTCATGGGAATCTTAACGATAAGATTGGTTCTAACAACATCACCCTGGGACATGTAGTGGAGAAATTTGGACAGGAGCGCAAATGGGCAGTTGTTAGTTTAATTTTGTAACTCGCGGCAACTTGTCATTGGAGGGCCCTTATTTAAACACAAAAAATGCCATTCTTCAAGTAATCCAGGAAAATTGGGAAACCGAAATCTATCTCATACTGGAAAACAGGCGTAATTGTGAAGTTTTCCAAAAGCGGCGCCCTGAGGAATTGTAGCAATTGTCTCGGAATCTGTCTTTTTACTGCAGTCTCTCAACTGATTGTAAAAATAATCTTAATGCAAACAATCCAGTGATTTCTTAGAGATGAATAGGCAGGCTTTTGCGGGGGTTTCTCCTGCAGCGATCACATCAACACCCTCCGAATCTTCATTCAGCAATTCGCCGAATGAAGGTTCGCTAATGTTCGTTGATTTTAAGAAGGCGTTTGACAGCGTTAATCGCCAGTAGCTTTGCTTAGTAAAGGCATCCCCGAAAAAATTATCACCATCATAAAGGAGTCTTACTAAGCAGTCCAATGTCACGTCCTAAACAAAGAAAAACTGTCGAAGCCCTTCCAAGTGTTGGACAGAATGAGGCAAGGACGCATACTGTACCTTGTTTTTTCTGATCGTCAATAATGACGTATTGTGCAGTGCCCTAGATGACCATCCACTGCGATGGATTAGATGGAAACTTGTTAACCAGCTTACGCATCCGAACTATGCCGACGATGTAAGTATGTCTCCTATCCAACACAGGTCATGTAGCCTTAATGCCCGAATGAGTAGAGAAGGTCGCAGAGCATAGCTACAACAGCCGGCGAAGCTGAAGCTGATGTACAGCTCGCATCAATTGCTGAGGAATGGCACAATAACAGTATCTCCAGACGCACAAAACTCTCTCTTCGAATCGAATGTAAAATCTGTTATATTTTACGGTTATCCAAAAGTAACATGTCAAATAACATTTAAGCTACAAGCCTTTGTCTACGGCGTATCCTTAACATCCATTGTCCGGAGGTTATTACATATGAAGTTATACCGACCAAGACGGGATAGGCACCAGTGTTCGCAGGCGAGAGTGGCAATGGATACACACACTCAGAAAAAAGCCAAACAATATCGCAACACAGGCTCTAGCTCAGAACCCGCACGGAATCTAAGGAAGACGGCGAATTGAACGACCGCGCAGAAGGCACCCAGTAGCCAGTTTCTGTAACTTTCGTGAATATTTTTTAACGCGCAGTGACGTAAATGTAAATGAAATTGTTGTTGCCTACAACAACAAATTCATTCAGTTAAAGTTTCAGAAACTGCTACAGATCAACAAATTGTGGCAACAGTTGAAGGCGTTTGCACCAGGTGGACAGTCTGCGTAGTAGACGCCCTATGCCCCACAAGGGGTTAATGGAATAAGAGATTACTACAAGTTGATTAGTCGTAACTTTTGTTGCTTTATTAACCACCCTTGATTTAGCGTATTCTTTTGATGCAGTAATGCAATCATCCAAAACTAAATGCTGTTTAATGTCTCTTAAAAAACCACCCACCTCGCCCTCAACCTATTTCAGTCTACGAAGTGAATATACGCAATTTGACCTAATTAAATATTTTGGGCATTGAGATATCCAGCAATCTTAGCTCGATCGATCATATATTTGCAATCCCTTGGGTTTTTTACAGAGATATAAGAAATATTTCACTACATCTGACTTGGCGATGATCTACAATTCCCACATCAGATCTAGATTTGAATATAATTCCCACATATGCGCCGGGGCCGGACATATACTGTCCGCGTTAGAAAAAGTTCAAAAAAAGGCTATAATGCTAATTGGCGATCCCACAATCTCTAAGAACATTGACTCTCTGGAGCATCGACGGAATGTCGGTTGTCTTCTCTCTTCTATTGCTATTTCCACGGCCATTGTTCTAACGAAATTGCTAGTCTAATTCCTTGTAGAAGCACGACAAAGCGCGATACAAGAGCTTCATGTTGCTCTGGACCGACCGTTAAATTTGGGGAATCTTGTCTAAGCCGAACAACACGAATTTGGAACAATCTACCATCTTCTGTTTTTCCCTCGACTTAAGAGCCCAACACTTTTAAACGAGGCGTACATCAACACTTTCTTCACTCAACCTCTTATCCCATTACCCTCATTTGGACATTGTCGGACAAATTTTGTAGAAAGTGCTAATCAATTTGAGAACGTTTTAATAAAAGAGGAATTTTAAAGAAATCAAGGAAATAAGGTCGGGTTTTAAAACATTGATAGTTCATTAGTTTTCATTACTTTGTCAATCTCGGTGGATTTTGTGTAGAATTCCAATTAAATAAATAATTATTTGGAATATTAATTCCATCGGTTTTCCTCATTCCTAATTGAAAAGTAATGGAACTAAAAAATGTTAATTTTAATTAATGGAATTGGAATGGGAATGGCTAATGACCATTACAATTCTGCCTGGACAGCCAAGCATATTATAGAATACCAAAGGCCAAAGGAAACATTAACTGACGGGCTGAGAGCAAAAGTGACCTATTTATAAGGTTCGGGCAAAAGTGGCTTAGAAAATGTTCCGCGCAAAAACGAATCGCGTGAAGCTCCGGTCAAAAACGAATCGTAGAAAATTTCCGGGCAAAAACGACTTAACTAGTTAAGTCGTTTTTGCCCGCAACGAAAAGTTGAGTCGTTTTTGCTCGCGACAAAATCTCAAGCCATTTTCGCCTGCTCATAGGAATTGAGTCATTTTGACCCGCGACAAAATATCAGGCACTTTTTGGCCGCTCATAGGAATTGAGTCATTTTTTGCCGCCAAGAAGACTACTCTTTTTCGACGGCGCTAAGTTATTTTAAGCCGCTTTGTAAAATAAATTCCTGAAAAATAGTGTTAAAAAATTTTTTTTTAATAGACACATAATATGTAGCACATATGTTTGGGTCACACGTATGTGATTCGCGCATGACGTTTACATCCCCTACATGTGATGCTGTCAGGCATCACGGAAAATCAGCGTTACATAAGCTCTCTTTTCGATTGACTGTTCATGCGAATTTGACTTTTAAGGAAAATGGATTTTTTTATTATTCTTCAATTATTGCTTTATTTGTTATTGTTATTTTATTCAATTGTACTTTTTTTCATAGCCAAGAAGACAAATTTTTTCGTCCGCGCAAAAATTAAAGCATTTTTAAGAGGCTCTGAAAAATAAAGAAAGATTTTGTAGAGGTTTCCAAAGAAAATTTATAACACACTTTCGTTATTATATTTTAATAAACTTCAAAAATTTATCAATATCCATATGAAACATTATTAAAAATATTGAACATAATTATCCGTTTTTTGTATATTAATAAAATCTATGTACATCCATTAACGATTATGATTAATTGACAACAGGTTACACTTTTATTCTGCATCACTATCGCCGCTCGCAAAATCGTAATCTTTCGACGAATTTTGTATTCTTAATTTCTGATAGTAAGCCTTATATTTCGGATCAATGAATTGCATCAGTTGCATCAAGTCATTGTACTTCTGATTGGTTACTGCTCTTCCATTGGGGTACAAAAGCGATAGCTCCGTGTCTTTGAAATACTCTTCAGTTATTTTCTTCTTGCCAATGTTGACATCGTGTAGCACTTCGTCATCAAACGTCATAAATATATTGAAAGGCTGCTCCCGGTAGAGTTTGATGGTTCTGATCTTCATCCAGTTCACTTTATTGTGGTCTGCGTCTTGTTTTCTATTGACAATTAACTTTTGCAAGTCCTGGGATGAGTAAAAATCATTGGATTTCATTTGCACTACTTCAAAGACGGGCTGCTTTTTCTTGGTTTTCTTGATTATGTCCATCCAGTGTTCTGGAGTGTTCACAATCTCATGTAGTTTGCGCTCCTTCTCTATTAAACCAAAGTTCCTATCACAACTATTATAACTATGACCAGACAAGAAAAATTTTTCCTCGATTAAATCTACGGAATTATTGGCTAAGCAATGTTTCAATAAAAGAGTTATTTTGATATTTCTGTTTTGGCCTCCGCATGAATCTGAATATAGGATGATGTGTTTTATATTTTCAGAAACGTTTTTTTCAAAATGCTTCCTTAAGCAAGATGCCACATGTACATGTATGCTGAAATGTAAATTCGAATTATTATTAAATTTTTGTATTATGTTTCGAAGAATACGGTTTTTTGGAGCTACAGAAGGGCGATCCCCTGCCGTGCAAGATGAATATCGACATGCCGTACCTCCGGAAAAAACCCCTATAGCAATCAACGAATAGCACACGTTTGAAAATGCGATTTTCTTCATTTCATTTCATGTTTATTCTAATTTGACATTATATTTCTATGCATTTATTTAAATTGTTTAGGAAAAAATGTTTGTTTACCCTTGGTGGAAATCTCGTCTACAATACAAAGATTGTACGTGGCAAGTTGGCGCTTGTAGAATGCAACTCCGGTTGTTAGTGATGGCGTTTCTTATACTTTTTGCAAATCAAACGTCAAGACCATCGTTTCGTCATCTGCATTTTCTACGTCGCGTTTGAATTCACCGTGAATTTTTTTTCGCAACTCGTCATGTATTTTCTTCATATTTTCAAATTGTTTTTTCTCCTCTGCAGATAGATCTTTGTTGTTCAGCTGTACTTTAATGGTATCGCATACTTTACAAGTGTCTGTATGTTTCTTTTTGAAACTCAAGTTGAATTCGTAGTTAAAGATGTCTCGAAACATGTGATCCGACACAAATTTCAAGTTCGTGAGTTGGCACTCCTCTTTGTACATTCTGTAGATAATTGATAAATTAAGATGCGAATTCAAGTATTTCTTTTCTGAATCGGAGCGGCCGTAATGTGATTTGTATTTAGGAAATCGATTTATGTAATTCCGAACACCCTGTTTCAAAAGTTCGCTCGTCCGATTTGCTGATGGGCCTTTCCCTCTTTGCTCTGATGCGCTGGGATTCGTTGTTGCTGATTTCACGGCCCGCAACATTGTAGATGCAGTGATGTTATAGCATCCCAGCATGAAAGATCGGCAAATTTCTTGCTCAAATCCATCTAAATCCGTCAGGAAATACGTGTAATTGAATTCTCTGTTCTTTTTCAGTATGATTGGAGCGAACGGATCCTTTTTTGAAGCAACTGGTGTCTTTTTAACTGATGAACGTATTAGCAATGATTTTTGGCTTTTGTTGGAATCCTCATAATATGTTGAAAAAATTTCCTCTTGACGAGTCAAGTCGATTTTCGTTGAGCAATATGGCTGGCATTTGCAAATCATTTGTGGCGCAAATTTTTTTTCAGAGATGATTTTTCCCTTTCTTGTAATATGCTGTCGGCCACGTTCCACAATTTCTTTTGCAATGTTTCTTTTATGGAGATGTGGCAATCTTTTCCGCTTTCGTGCATTTTTATGCCCTTGTAATTCGGAATCTGAAGCACATACAAAATGTAGAGAAAAAAATATATTACAGAATATCCACGCTACATAAGGGCTTTTTCGCCGGGCCGATCAAGCGAAATAGGTAATCAAGGAGAATTTAATTATTCTAACCTTCATAACAGAATATCTACGCTACAGAGAATTTAATTTTTCAATCGTTCATAACAAAATATTTATGCTACATAAGGGCTTTTTTCGCCGGGCCGGTCGAGTGAATTAAGTCGGCAAATAGAATTTATTTTTTTTTATAATTTTGACTACTGACTGAAATGGGTTTATTTTGTGTACAACTGCAAAAAATCATTGTTTATCGATATCATTATTCTCGCAAAAATATTTCTTAACTAAGAAGGAAAAGGTATCATTGCCTGACAGACTTTGAGCAAAACTTATGGTAGCAAAGGACAGAAAATATAGAGGTGCCGTATTTTCCATCCTCTACTAGCGCCACTGTCTCTCTAAGCCTGCCATTTCCCGAGAACCAACTGCCTGGCCCGAAACGCGCCACGACTCGCAGGTCAGCTGACTCATTGTTGTTTACTACCTGGACCCTTTTCTCTCACACAAACTTATTGAAGCATAATCATTAACGATACATACTACTTACACTACAGTACCGAAAAAAAAATCCGCGCAATTATAAGTGTCTTTAAAACCGATATTGTTTAGTCACTACAAATAAACTAAAAAAAGCAAATTTTACCTTCGAAATCTTGCACACTGCATGTGTCGTCACTTTCAGAACCGGAAGATTCTGAACTGCTCTCATAATTGTGCTCGACTGGAAAATGGAAATTATATTGCAATGGTAAATTCATTTTTTAATAATAATTTTTCCAAAAAAGGAATGAAGGAATGAAAACACTTCTCCAATAAGATATAATCTCATATGGGAGTATTTGATGTGCATTTTGGCCAGGGAAATGAGATCCCCCTGAAAAACTCACTCGTATTACCGAGTTTACAGATGTCTGCAAACACGAATGAACTTGAATTTCCACTACGACGGAGGAATGACATTCAATATAACATACCTTTTTCCATTTTCACTGCTTATTAAAAATTAAACTGAATTAAGAATAATATAAAACTAACGAAAGCTAACAATAACTAGTAATTAACTAATATTTACACACTAACACTAAATGTACTGGTGATTAGAATGGAATTAAGAAACCTAGAAAAAATACCAAAATGCACTGCGAAAGAAACGGTATACTGCCTTGACTGCTCGAGCTTTCACGTATTAATGAGATGAAAATTAGTCAAAACAAAGTATTCGTGCGTCGTAGTGGAAATGCAAGGTCATTCGTGTTTGCAGAAATCTGTCGCGGGCAAAAACGACTTAACTAGTTAAGTCGTTTTTGCCCGGAAATTTTCTACGATTCGTTTTTGACCGGAGCTTCACGCGATTCGTTTTTGCGCGGAACATTTTCTAAGCCACTTTTGCCCGAACCTTATTAATAGGTCACTTTTGCTCTCAGCCCGTCAACTGAACTTAGCAGAAAAAATGGCATACGCAAGTACAACTTTATCCAAAATTGTATTGAATTAAAAATTTCAATAAAGCAAAATAATAAAACTCAAGCTAATAATATACATTAGGTTAGGATAGTTTAGGGTGGCTGCTTAAAAATGCACACAGGCTCGCAGCAATCTAGTTCTCGGGGAGTCAATAGATCTTATTGGCTGAAAACAAAAACATTTTAGCCCTATCACGTAGCCGGGGACCATCTAGAGCTCCTAATCAACCGAACGAAATCTCTATTAATTAATTCGGTTAACTTTAAAAAGAAGCCGGTTCCTGCGATTGGCTAGAGCCGGGCGATTTCAGAGGAGGCGGAGGATGGTTTCCTCTTCTTCCTCCTATGAGGCAGTGACCCGTGATTACGGCTACTGTGGTGCTAATTTATTTGCGTCCGAGTAGGATAAGCCCTCTTGACCGCTTAAGGTCGAGCTTTGGCCATATCTGTCGGGTAATCAGGCAGGTGTGTTCTTCTTGCTAGTTATTATTAGCAATCTTGAGAGCCTCCTGTGAGAGCTCCATTTTGCATGTAGCTAGCGGTTTACCCGGCTGGTGGTTAATGTCCGAATCAGGACGTGTGGTGCCGATTCTTGCTAATTCGTCGGCTCTGCAATTGCCCGGAATATCACTATGTCCAGGCACCCAGATGAGCCGTACTTTCAGGTGCTCAGCTATGTCATTTAGTGTTGAGCGACATATTATGACCGTTTTAGAGGTTGTGTATACTCCCGAAAGGGATTTAATAGCTGCCTGACTATCTATGAAAATACATACATTTCCTGTTGGTTGCGCTAGTTGATTCAGGCGGTCCACAGCTTCTTTTATAGCCATGATTTCTGCTTGAAACACGCTGCAGTAGTCAGGTAAGCGAAATGAGACATCGAGGTCTAAGTGTTCCGAGAATATTCCTCCACCCACTTTGCCATCCAATTTGGAGCCGTCAGTGTAGAGATGCACTGAGTTCTCCCATTGGGGAGGACCTTCCTCCCACTCCGATCTGGTGGGAAAGAAGGAATCAAATTTTGCTCCAAAGAAAGGCTTGGGCGAGGTGTAGTCGATATTGCTGGCAGATCTATTGTGCAATATTTTGGAGTGACCGAAATCAGTTCGCTTCCAAGTCTGGATTGAGTTAAGCCTAATGGCGGCTGACGATGCGGTTTGCTTACCTAACAGATCCAACGGTAGAAGGTGGAGAATAGTGTTCAGGGCTTTGGAAGGTGTGGTTCTCAGGGCACCTGTTATTTATCAGCAGTGCTGCCATCCTATGAACTTTGTCCATTGCTTTGAGATGGGTTGCTATATTTAGTGCCGGCCACCAGACAATCACCCCATACATGACTATAGGCCGTATGACACTTGTATAGAGCCAATTCACAATGCGTGGTTCCATACCCCATTTTTTCCCTATAGCCTTCTTACACGAGTACAGCGCTACTGTGGCTTTCCGTACTCTTTCTTGGATGTTAGGCTTCCAGGTAAGTTTTCTATCTAGGACTAAACCTAGATACTTAACCTGGTTACACAGTTCCAGCCTAACCCCGTCTAGTGTAGGGCAATTAATAGGAGGTGTTTTATGCCTCCGAGAGAAGAGTATTAACTCTGTTTTGTTAGGGTTTATACCTAGACCACACCTATCACTCCATGATGAAGTCTTGCACTTACTCTCCCCATTTAGAGGGGCCTTCCTTTGATTCCGACCTAGTAGGGAAAAAGAATCAAATTTCGAAACAAAGAAAGGCTTGGGTGTGGTATAGTCAGTGTTAATTGCGACTCCACCGTCCAGGATTTTGGAGTGACCGTAATCCGTGTGTTTCCAAGTCTGGACTGAGTTTATCCTAATGGCAGCCGGGGATGCGGTTTTCTTACCGAAAAGATCCATCGGTAGAAAGTGGATTATAGTATTTAGGGCTTTAGAAGGTGTGGTCCTAAGGGCACCTTTTATTAGTAGTGTTGAAATCCTTTGAACCTTTTCAAGTGCCTGGCCACCATACGACCACTCCATAAGTGAGTATGGGTCGTATGACACTGATATAGAGCCAGTGCACAATACGTAGCTCCATACCACATCTTTTTCCTATTACTCTTTTACACGAGTACAACGCTACTGTAGCTTCCCGTACACTTTCTTGGATGTAAGGCTTCCAGGTAAGTTTCCTATCTAGGACAAGACCTAGATATTTAACCTGATTACCTAATTTCAGCCTGACCCTGAAATATTTTTTGTGCGTTACTTCAGTCCCAATCGGCCTGGCTGCTAATTAAACAACCGAATTATTATCAGGCAAATTAATTTTACATTTTTTGATAACTGACTGACAATATATTAAAGTTTCAGCCATACTTTAAAATTAATTTTTTTTAATTACAAAATGGTATATGGCGCAGCGTTATCAACAACGAAAGTGTCTGGCAATAACACATTGGTGTTGCTGCAAATTAATAAAAACCAATTAAAAAATAATAATGTACCTAAAATGATTTTAAAAATAATATTTTCACCTGTATTAGTGTTACGCTCCCAGGTAAACGCAACGTCTTCCGCCTGCCAGACTGTACCCATGCCTACCGTGATAGTGAAAGAGAGTGGATATCAAAAAACCAGCCGACCTGGAATTCTTGTTTTGACGATGTTGCTAGCTCTCGTACTATAAGGTAATTGTTTACTTTCAGGGTCACCTGGTTTTTTGGCTGTTGAAAATCGACAAATCAACTTTTTTTTATAATTTTTTTTTTTCAATTTGTTCGTTTTAATGGCGGATTTACGTTAAATATCTGAGAAATTAAAAAAAAATTAACATTTTTTAGGCAGCGTCTATTCGCATCGCCAGTGTACGCAACACGTTCCGTAAAATTTTTATTAGACTTTCTGGGAGGAAGCCGTGTATTAATCTGGCTTTTAGGTGCTTATTAACTGGGGTTGTTTTTTTATATATATTACAAAAAAAATTTTTTAGTTAATTTATACTTTGTGCCCCTACCAAGAGCGCTGAAGTCAAGAGCTCGAAAAAGAGATAGTCCGATGAGTGAGAGATAATCTCAGAATTGAGAAGTCTGAAACAAAAAATTCGAACGGGATTTTATAAAGGAAGGTTTGTTACCTTGTAATTTATCACAATTAGTCAAAAATTGAAAAAAACGGGAAAGTTTGAAAAAAAAATTTGAAATTTTTCTCTTGCCAAACACCTATACCTTAACAAACAAAACGCACCCAGGTTTATTAAAATCGGTTCAATAGATCCTGAGATTAACTCTCAGTCAGTTGAAAAAATGTAATTTCAAGAAAAACGCGTTTAAAGTTTTGGTGCGCTCTTTGGCCTCTTACTCATCTTTTCTTTATAATACGGACCCATTTTATTTAGATATAAATGCTTTCATCTACGACCAAATTATAACTAAAAACGTGTATGAGAAACAAGAATGAATACTATAAGTATAAAAAAAACCGGTATTTTAGAGAGTGGGGATAAAAAGCTGGAGCGCGCGAGGGAGCTGCGGAGAGTCTTAATCACGCTACGAAGGCGGTCGACTGTAAAGTGCTGTAACTTTTTTTCTATTACGAATTTTTCCGCCTCGGCTCTAAACTGTACCAAACTTTATGGTATTTAACAGCACCATCCTCTCCCAAAGATAAAAAGTATACGGATCTTGTAGACTTGGTTTTTTTTTTATTTTTTATTTTTTTTTTATACGATGTGGCCAAATCCTAGGGGACAACCCTTTGATGCGTTAGCATGGTTTTGGCCGGAAGGGAATTTAGGGTAAGGGAAGTGAGGAAACTTGAGTCTTGTTTGCATTGCTGCGAGCTAGACAACAGCCCAGAGACAGAGTGGATTATTTTTTTTTTTATTTCTTAGTAAAAGCTCACGGTCATCTGGTCTCGAACCCGGGACCCATGGCATGTTGGTCTTGCCGCTCAACGCATTGATCCAACTCCGTCACAGCACAAGGAGAATCCTGTCCTACGCCCAGCGAGATAGCCGAACAGCATACATTTTCTTAAAGAACTCAACACGAGGGGTAATCTATAGCGTATTTTTTAGCCGATTTGAGAAAGCTGGCAACTCACTGTAATTTTAACTGTAAAAATTGTAAAATGTCTCCAATGTTCACTTATATACGATATATGATATATATATATATATATGATATCTGAGAACGCCTTTTTCAAATGGAAATATCAAAAATTTGTGATGATGTTGTCAAATCAGCTTTATCTATAGAAGCTGCTAAATCTGAAAGCAAGGAGACGCGAAATATTCAAACACTAAATATACTAAATTATAAATAACAAAAACTAAAACCTTTCTCACGTACCGTTTAAAAAATCCGAAATTCCGGATGCATTTCAGCATGCATTCATGCCATCGTCAGCGGCCAACGCAGACTGAAGTTCAATGCCACCAGTGATGAGGGCATTGCACTTGTTCAGCACCGATAACAGGTCAATAGCCTCTAAATTCACTGCTATATGGTAAAGCTGAAGAGAGGTGATGCGATGGGACCACCATCGTTATTTAAAATATTGTTTTTATTTTTGGCAATGTAGAGACTTTCCCATGCGTCTAATTCAATTCTTTTGTTTACAGCTTTTTCTAATTTTAATCTAATTATTCCCATATCCGTATGGTTTTCTTCTAATATATGTTGTGCTACAGCTGATTTTCCAGGTTGATTATTTTTCGCGTGGCTTATATGTTCTTTATGTCTGATTTATATTGATCTCTTAGTTTGTCCAATGTACTTTTTGTTGCACTCTCCGCATGTGATGCTGTAAATGCCTGATTTGTCGGTACTTGTTATTTTCTCCTTCGGATTGCCTAATATGTTTAGCAGTTTGTCATTATTTTCATATACTATTTCAAGGTTAGATTTGTTTAAAATTTTGTTATCTGTGACTTTTCCTTGAAATTTAAATGAAACTCTTTTCTTTTCATTTAATACTGGTTCTAACGTAGTTCTGCTTCTATTTTTTATTTTATTTGCGTGTTTTTTAACTATATCTTCTATAACTCGTTCTCTGTAGCCATTTATTTTTGCGACGTCCTTTATATATTCGTATTCATTTTTATAATTAAATAAAGATAAAGGTAACTTATTCAGCCTGTATGCCATGCTATTAAATGAAGTAATTTTATGTTGTCTAGTGCAAAAGGAATCCCTAGTAATAAACCGTCGCGAATTGCGTTTTCCTCGGGCGCTTCTGTGGGAGTGGAGGTGGATTGTATGGGAGAACCCAACAGGTTGGCTATACCCACGGTACCCACAACACAACAGTAACAGCTTTGGGAGAATTACCTTTCGAAGGAACTGTGGCGGCTATGGAGGCTGGCGCGCCCCCGCCGGCTGAAACTTCTGTAGCAGTCCTGGAAGAGGGTGCCATTGGCATAATAATAACTAGCACTTCCTCAGGCGCGGCAGTGCAGAGACGGGAGACTCTAACGAGTTGGCTATCTCCGCGATACGCACACCAGTAGAAGATGCAGATCTGCCTTCCGAAGGGTTAGCTGCGGCTAATCCGGAGGGGGTTCCTTGTCCTGGCTCAGGACTAAAGCGTTACGGCCTGGAACCCTTCAATGTCGTAGACAGTGAAGGGGTGAAGGTTGTAACTAACGCATGGACCAAAAAGGAACACTGGAGACGGTAGGAAAACATGGATTTGTGCAGATAGGCTAGGATTCTAGCAGTGACCCAGGAAAACGAGGTTAGTGGCGACAGTGGGATAACTGGATACTAAGGGAGACTGGGAGGGGACGAAAAGGGACCCGGTTATGTGGTCTGTTTCGGCTAATCCACAGAGAGGTGTTTTTAGTGAGTAAGAATCTCACACTACCGGAGGGCATGGGCTGTCTGGTGTTTTTTGGAAGATTTTCACCTCTCCCGCAAAAAAAAACAAAAGTCAGACGCAACTTAAACGAATACAGACTAAAATTAACAAAATCATACGGACAGCTATAGGACTCAGACGAACAACACCAATACCGGCGCTAGCCATAGAATCGGGTATCAACCCAATTATTGACGGAATCCTGGGCGCAAGAATAAGTTTTGGAGCAAAACATTTGATGATGACCAATGGACCGCACTACGACATTACGACACACTAAAACTACACCTAGGCAGATTAAGGAGCAGAAGGAAACAAATAAAATGTGGAAAAGGCGACGCAGTCAGAGTATTATTAGACCTTAAGATCCCTTTAACAACCCCCTCCCCCAGACCCCCCCCCCCCGTACGACCCCTACAGATTGTTTCTTCTAATTCATCAAATAAACACAGACAGACATGGGACCACACGAACGTATACAGCAAGTGAACATAGAAAAATACACCTCGAAGCAAAACACAATGACAGAGAAAGGTACCACATCTACACGGACGGATCGAAAACAAACGAACAAACAACAGCAGCAATCATTATTACCAACACAGACATGCCGTCGGAAAACACATCAAGACAAATAGTCCTTCCACAAAACGCCACAGTTTTCGAAGCTAAATTAATGTCAATCCTGCAAGCTATCTAAACAATCATGGAAAATAATATTAAGGCCACAATATACACAGACGAAAAGAGTGTAGTGAAAGCAGCCAAGAACATGCAAAACAAGGAACCAATTATAACCTGGATTAGGAACGTTATTTTATCTAATCCAGATAAAATAAAGCTAGAATGGGTTCCAGGCCACCAATTCAATCCAGGGAATGAACAGGCAGACGAAGAAGCAAAAAAGCCAGCAAGTGAAAACGCTTCAAAGGTCATACTACCAACACAAGCCTACATTCGAAGAACAGCAAAGCAAGAACTGCAAAGAAGAAAAACTGAAATGTGGAATAGAAGTGGTACCTGCCTTGCATCTGCCTTGCCTTGAATACTGGAAAAAAACTACGCCTCCAGAATATCCAGGAGATATGCCAAGAAGAGACTCTGTGAAAATGATGAGGATACGAACAGGGCATACAGGGTTAACACACAGCAACCTGTTCACCCGAACACCACCACCAGCATGCATCACATGCCAACGACAATTGACTGTGGAACACATACTAACAGAATGCACAATCACAAGAGGCAATCTACAGGGGAATATCCCTCCCTTAGACCAACTTCTTCTCCCAAAGAACGTTGAATTAGTTAAAAGAATAAAAAAAATAATTATTAAAAACAAATGTGAAACTAAAAAACTAATGAAGTTAAATTACAATATATAAAAAACAAATGTAAAAATTAAGATCAGAAAGCTCGAAAACAAAACGGACCCCGAACGTTGATTCCAGCTGCATTTGATCAGACTCAGCTGTAATGTTTTAGTTTTGCTATAGTCGCTGACGAGGATGGGGATGCCCATCGAAATGCATTCGATTTTGAAAAAAACGTTTTTAATAAAATTTGACGGTAGCGGTAAAGGTAATTTTGAATGCTTAGTGTTGTTTTCGGTTAAATTATTCACATTCATAAAATAAAGTTTCACGATTACGAAAAGATTGTCCTAGTTATTTTAGTTTCCAAAATATACAATAATTATGATGATTATTATTATTAGTTGTCTCCTTCTTTTTAAATCTATAAAAGAATTCATTGAAATTGGAATTTATTTATATAAAAGAGCGAAAAGCACAAACACATACTACGCATTATTTTGATAAATTTTATTAAAACAACTAAAAATCACATTCAGTAGAAAACTTATTAACTACGTGGGACAACAAATTTTAACAACTATAAAAGTTTACTTATATTATATTAGCCACTACGTCTTTCGTTTAAGACCAACAAGGCTTATAACGAAGAAAACTACAATCCATGCAAGTAAGACTAGGTAACCATTATAAACCTGAGAATTTTCAATTGACCATCCCTTTACCATAATATTTCTCGCAGAGAGACATGGAATGGTAAACGGAAAAATAAGTGTTATGTTCTGCAGAAGAACAGGCATTCCTTCAGTTGGCCATAATATACCTGAAATATTATAACAGTTTATATATTAAATTAAATGCTTTTCAAACAAAAGAACTAACCACAAAGTATGATCATTGGATAGAATGCTCCTGTTGAGAGAAAATTTGATAGAGTATGAGTTTTGCAGTACACAGATATAAGTAGACCTAAGAAGTTTAATTCCGATTAATATTATATAACATTACTTTGAGTTTAAACAAAGTTACCAAATAACATGCCCGCCAAACCAGTTAGCATTAAAAGTAAAGTTATGGCGATATTACTTCCATAATTATCGATATTAAAGGCCAAGGATATGTATACTATCACTTCTATGCATTGAAAGAAGATTATAGTTGACTGTGAAATAGTGTGCGCTATCAACATTTCTGTAGTTGAAATTCCTGCAAGTAAACAATAAAAAGTAGAATTAGAAAAATTATGTTCATTTTATCGTAGAATTCTGTATAAAAAGGTGATGTAACGTTTACATACTGAAATTAGAATTATTGAGGGTTACTGTTGTATAAAGTAATATAAAGGGAGTGATAAGAAGCGATTTGCCTGAAAGAGTATAGGAACGTATTTCGGTCCCTATTGGAACATCACAACTATATTAGTCATTATTACTGCTACGATAATAATGATAAAATAATTTGTTTTGATTTCGCGTCATTTTCGTTTCGGTCTTGCTTTGTTGGCGAATATTAAATAAGTTTTAAAAATGTTGTACAAAAGGCAGGAAAAACTCGCCAAAGGGAAGAGCTTTTATGCTCTCTTAAAAAAACAGCTCGGTAAGTTTATTGTTTTTTGTTTTCTATCCAGCATTCAAGGTAGCACACCCGTAATCTCTCCACTACTAAGAATTTGGCTGGTTTTGTTGTGGTCAAAGTTCGAGACAGAAGGCACAATACTGCTACTAGATTTGACAGTTCATCAGTCCTCGTGTCGTTGTGCGCTTTTCTTTTGCTTTTCTACAAATTAATACAATACGGGATCATACAAAAATTCCGTTTTGAATTTTCCAACATTAATGGCTTGAAGAGTAACCATTTTCCCATCTACTGCCACTTGGCCTCCGAAAAACCGGCTAATTTTGCATTAAGTGAAACCAAGACTGTTTTTGATTCAGTATAGCATTAAAGGTTATCACTCAGTGGCTCTTTTTTGAAAATAGAGTGGAATCGATCTGTACATCAGGAATAAGTTGCCCTTTTTACAAGCCTTTATTGAGCTTCACCTGTCCGTCCGTTGTGCGCGAAATCTGGCAAGCCGATTTTGACCCACTTTCCGATAACCGATTGAGCTGAAATATTGCATACGTATGGTGATCCGATGACAATGCAATATATGTGTATACTATCTAATATTTTTCTAAATCCAATATGTTGGACGCCCGAAAATTTCGGATTATCCTTTTCTTCACAACTCCCTTGATGTGGGTATCAAATCAATGTGGCGGACGCCCAAAATGGTGGATTAATTTTTTCTTCACAACCCCTTGACAAAGATTACTTACTACTAGATAAACGGCTTCGAACAAAGCAGTGAAAAATTTGTGGTTGCTTTTATGTATTTCCCGCACCGGGTAGCCCTGCAATCAGAATTCAAAATTTGGTTTCCGGGAGAGTTTGTGGATAAGAGACACGTATACTTTTTTTATGTGCATTTAGTAATGTCAACTGTACTTCACTCCTTTAAAGAACAGAATACATTGACAGTTTGAAGGTTTCTTACGCATACAAGTAACTAACTCAGTCATGTGATTCACATGAATTCTTTTTATTGGTGGTACGTCTTGGTACATTTTTACTCTTCGACAAGATTTGCGGGTACTTTTTTGACAAGAGTTCCTGATTCTCTCCGGATGAGAACAGTATTTTGACAGGAGTAAGTGATTCTCTCAAATAATTTTGACAGGAGTATATGACTGCACACTACCTGTACTCCTTATTTGAATGTATATTCTTATAACTTTAAAAGCTGGATATATTTCGTTTTACTGTGGTGCCAGTGTTACTTTTTCAAATTAGCTGGGTAATTTAGGGAGAAGGTTATCTAGGAGTAAGTAATCTTTGCCCTTGATATAGGTATCGAATAAAAGAAATTTCTCAGAAGAGAAATTGTCTCAAAAGAGAAATTTCCCTTTTTGTCGATTAATTCATATAAGCGGACTTATGTGTTGGATAAGTAATTGTCAGTTCTAAAGATTCTATACTTTCGTATGAAATTATTCCGTAATTGGAGACGGAGTTGGATCAATTCGTTGAGTGGCACGACCACCATGCCATGGGTCCCGGGTTCGAGACCAGGTCTCCCCGTGAGCTTTTATTAAGAAATTAACGTAATCCACTCCGTCTCTGGGCTGTTGTACAGCTCGCAGCAATGCAAAAACAAGACTTAAGTTTCCTCACTACCCTTACTCTAATTCCCTTCCGGTCAAAACCATGCTAACGCATCAATGGGTGATCCTTGTCACTTGGCCTTAACAATTGAATTAAAACATTCACATGCAAATTGAATGCATAACCAAATTTTTTACACGAACAAAATTACATTTACAACTACGTACAAGATGACTGAGAGATTTCCCATTTGGGTAATTTCCTCTCAGCGACATTACCATTTAAATGAAAATGGAATTAAGTGCCGGGTAATTTTTGCAGTTTTTGTAGAAGCTGGTCTACTATTTGCATTTATACTATGACATGAGTATCAAATAAAAGGGATTGACATGTAGAATACGATTACCTATGTGACGTCATTCTACGAGTACATTTAATATGGCGGACGCTACGAGATGGCGGATGGTTTCAGATTTTTATGTAAGGACGAAGCAATGAATATAATACTAAAAAACAGTCAAATAATTTATAGTTTAATAAACTAGAAAACCACGCTTTTATAAATGTTGGGGAATTCTTTGCAGGTTGACAACACCATACTTCCAACTGTCATCGACGCAGAAAAAGTCAACGTCAATTTTAATGTGCTTTTGGAGCGAACAGGCGGAAAATATAAGGTGTGTCTGTTTATTTCTGTGTGAAAAAGATTGGGTAAAAACCAAGTAAATATGTTCTGCTGGTATGAAAAAGAGGTAGTTAACAGGCGCTTTTTAGGTTAATTGATGGTAACTGAAGAACTGTAAAAAGTAAATTTCAGTGCAAAGATCAGGGCGTTTACAAGAAATCGTAAAAATAAATAAAAATGAATAACAAGTTACTCAACAAATTAATAAATCCCCGTGTTTATTTCAATTTTTATTTATAAGCTCTAACTTGCCAAACATCAATCAGTTGTGAGTTGTCGACCACAAAAGAAGAAGAAGAATTCTGCCAAAATTTTGTCCACACTCATTAGTGTTTGTAAAATTTTAGTTAAAAGGGAAATTAAAGTGTCAGACAGTCGTGTCAAGTTTCTTCAAGTCCAAAAACTTTTGGTTTTGTGTAAAAACTTTTTAGTAAACAGACACACCTGCAATAGGTCTGTTTATTTTTGGACTTGAAGAGTTTTGACAGCTTAGTAATTTCCCCTTTTACCCAAATTTTACACATGCTGATGAGTGGGGACAAAACTAGATTGTACAAAAATAGGAACTATCAACTTTTTCAGAAAATGTTTGTTCATTTTTATTTAGTTTTTACTGTTTTTTGTTAACACATTGATCTGTTCCAAACCAAGCTAAAAATTTCCTTTTGACACTTTCTCAGTTCTCATCAATTTACCCAAAATGCGTCTGGTAACTACTCCATTTTTATCCCCTCCACCAGAAGAACATTTTTACTTGGTTTTTCCACACGCCTTTTTACACAGAAGTAAACAGACAGACCGAGTGTGCGAGGAGCAAAGTATGAAAAAATTTCTCAAAGAAACCGAAAAATCAAAATTGACATTTTTTACTATGCTCATAAAGTGAACCAATTCCAGTGAAAAAGTAAGGTTAATTAACACATGCGCTGGCTCACATTTTAAATGTATTTTTATGAATTTTCAATGTATTTTAATGAAAGTAAATTCCAAACACATCGTGAGTTGACACATTTCCTTGCAGGTTGGCACACCAAATTTTTTTCTCTAATTGCATTACAATGTCATGACTGTTTGATGTTTGGAATCATCATGGAATCAAATTTGATTAAAATAAAATATGCAGGAAATGTATTTTTGACCCGAGTAAATTTAAAAAAAAAAATTAAATTTTTTTATATTTCTTACGTCGCTCGAGTTTTAAAGTGAATTTGAAGGTTTTTTTTTCGAATTTTGGTAGTATTTTTGGTAATTATTTTTAAATATCGCTACATTTTTAGTATCGCGATTATGATGCATTACGCAATCAAAGATATTATCATCATCAACATGCAGGGCCGGATCACCACTCTGCGGGGCTCTAAGCAGTAAATATGTTGGGGCCCCTTCGATGTATTTGTTTTGTCCAAATGTATAAATTAAACTTAGTTTTTTAATTAAACTTTATCTAATCAAGAGTTTTTAGAATTTTTTTTACAAATTTATAAAAAAATGCAAACTAACTAACTAAATAAATCAATACAATATTTATACATTTTAATAATCGGAGAGTTAAACCAATTGGCCTGTTGTCTACCTCGATTTTCCAGTTCCCTCACTCACCTAACCCTACTTGCCTTCCGACCAAAGCTATGCTAACTCATCAAAGTGTTGTCCCCCCCTAGGCTTTGGCCATATTGTAAAAAAAATCAATAAATTTCATCAATCAATAAACACTCTTAACTTACATTAATAGTTGACTACTCGTAGATACAGTAGATTACAGTAGATATAAAAGTCGTTTAAAACATCGTTTTTCTGTACTTTTGACGACCAAAATCTTTTATTAAATCGTTAAAATTTAAGCGATGTACGAGTATAACCTCTGATTCAATTGATAGTAGAGCCAACGAACTCAATTTCTCTTTTCGCATTGTCATCCTCAGAGAGGTTTTTATCCTTTTCAGCTGTGAAAAGATCGCTCTCCAAAACGGTTAGTTATCATTGGCGTTAAAAATAATCTAAGGCAGATTTATACGTTTGGAAAAACTGTTTGGAGTTCCTCATTTGTAATGCTTTTATAGTAACCAATGTAAGCCACATGAATACATTCATGTTCTTTCATTTTTGCAATTATGTAATGATGAAATTGTTGTAATTCGCCAGCACGATTTAAATTTAAATCTTCGGGATACAACATGCGACAAGCTTTTCAACATTAGATGATAACTCACCGTTGGAGAAACAAACAACCCTAAGCAACTGCTTAGCCTTTTTATGCGGTAATCCGGCCCTGTCAACATGTCTGTCAATGCCGTTGCTGATGACGAATTGATTTAAGTGTTTCGCCGTATTGCATAGTATTCAACTCCCTCAATAATTCGTTAATGATAAGTTTTGATGTTTTGAATGACTTGACTTAATTAAAATGAATTTATATTGAACTTTTTTGTAGGTTTTTGATGAAGAGCGAGAAAATGTGCTGGTCGAATGTGCTATCAGATGCTTTCAACGTCATTTTGGACAGCATAAGAGAGTTGAAGTAATTGGCACATCAATTCGCTATAAACCTGACACATGTGATGAGCACAAAATGGCTCAATGTACTATGGTTTTATGCTTCGGCACCAAACCACGTCCGTGCGTGAACTTTGTCGAGAAAACGTTGACAATTTTTTCCGCAAAAAAAAAATTTCTAATGATTCCTTATTTTGGGATGTAGCTCATTAAGCCAGCTTTCCAGCGGTAGGTATATTTACATATTATAATATTTTTTTATTGATCTAATACATATTTTTAAATTTAAATCGATTATTAAGCACGAAAAGGTTGCTTAAGTAATTTTATGAAGTATGTACATCGGTATGTACAAAATACTCGAGTTATTTAAGCAATGTATACATAACACATAATGCAATAACAATGGTCATATTACCCAAGGACTTTAAAACAACTTTACAGTATCTTTTCGTGCTCAACGTTCTTAGATCAGAAAAAAATTAGTTTCTACTTTTAGTACATTCATAAAAACGCTTTTTTTTTACTTTTTTAAACTACAAAATATTACATCTCCCTAAACTCATTTCTACTAATTCAGAATTTAATTCACATCAGCTTTTTATACTGCAGTCTGAATATGTCTGCCTGTCTGACCCGCTTTCCTGATGCTATAGGGTACAAGCCGCGTCTTTTAAATCTTTGTTTAACATCGCATCCAGACCAGCACTCGGTTTCGGTCTCTCCGGCGATTGAGACCATTGACTAACATCCGACCAATTTTGGAACTCCTCTCTGATAAGTACTTATCAAAATTCCACCGAAAGATTGCGTGGCATTATAAAAATGCGCCGAATATATTATAAAGAGTTTGGGATGCATCGCTTTATATCTCATAGCTGCGAAAACATTAAACCAACTAACACCAATTGGTTCAATAATGACTGTTATATGGCCATTAAAAACAAAGAAGCAGCTTTCAAGGCTGACCTTCAGGGGAGTTGAGACGTGAATATTTGAAAATCACTGTTTAGCCGGGCTAAGATAAATTTTGACCAAGCCGTTAGACCGAAGGTATTTGCTACCCAAAAGGGTGGTAAGGGCTTCTAATATCTCGTCAAAACCGTGAAGAACAGTGTTAACAATTCTTCAATACCACCACTCATTAGTAATGGGAATGTTTATACTGGCTCATTGGACTAAGCCAGCCTTCTTGTTGCTAATTTTGCTGATTCCTACTTCCCACCCTAATAGTAGCCTCTTCCATCTCCACAATACACTAGCAAGTTAAAGCCGTTTTTTAGGTACTCTTTAAACTCGACGTGACCAAAGCTACTGGACCTTATGGTTTCTCTCCCCTAGTTTTAAAATGTTGCGCCTCTGCTTTGGCTAATCCTCCGTGCAAATATTTTCATCTTTTCCGTCTGCATGGAAACTTGCTCATGTTCAGCCAATACTTAAAAAAAGGAGATCTTTGCGTGCTTATTCAAAGTTTTTGAGTCACTCATCAACTCACAGTTGATGAAATATCTAGAAAGTAACCATTTTATTAACAATTGCCAGTAGGCCGACCAACCGGACACTTACTCATGGCTCTAAAGGAGCGTTAAAATCATTGTTTCCATAATTTTAAAGAGTTCGAAATCGTTGCTCTTGACATTTCAACAGCTTTGTTCTTAAAAAGTTTTTTATCAGGCCGTTCAATTCGTGTAAAGGGTTCAGTGTTCAGATCTTTCACCAGCCTAATTTCTATTTTGTATTAAGTTGTTCTCTCGCCCCATGCCCCACAAGGGGTTACGGGAACTAGAGAGAGAGAAAGAGATTATTGACCCTTTATATAAAACTTTTAATCATACACTACCAGACGATCAATCATCCAAAAACGTATGTTTGTAGTTATTTCTGCGATCCCTATTTGGTTCAGAGCAAATTGTGTCATGTATTCGCATCCAAAACGCAATGCTGTTAAATGTCCCTTAAAAACACCTAACCAATCCTCAACATATATCAGTCGGGAGTGAATATAACCAATTCATCCTCCCTAAACTTTTTGGGTATTGACTTATCTAGCAATGTTAGCTGGATCGAACATATACCATACTTTTGTAATCACTTTAAATGCGATGAATACTTGCGGCTAATCTACAAGTCACACATCAGCCGTAGACTCAAGTCCCATATTTGGGCAGGGGTCGCACTATCTGCAGCATCGACGGAATGTCGGTTGTCTCATACTTTTATCACTATTTCCATGGCCATTGTTCTTTCCAGCCAGGCATACATCGTCACCTCCTTCACTCAATCTCATAACCCATTTCTCTTATGTTTATGTTATGTTTAAAGCGGAGAAAAGTGATGTATTGAAGTGCGTCGGCCAGGAAGGCCAATTGCACTAACCGTTCTTAATCTTAAAGTTAAGGTGAACCCTTTAAAGTGGGCTACAGCTCGTGGTGCGAGCAGCTCTCTAGCTCATTGGGATCCAACAATGGCCTCCCATGGCTCGATATTCTGCGCGTGGCAACGGCTGAGCATAAGATGCAGAGTGGTGTCTCATTTTCTTCCAGACACAATCAGCAGGTAGGGTCAACTGCTCTACCGAACTTGTGCTAAGTACTTTGTTAGTTGTAAGTGCCCGGTAATCAGTCTCACATGCGGTCTGCCAAACTTAAGGAGCTCTTTAACTGTACTTAGTGATGGAGCTGTCATCAAGCTTTTAGAATGAGCTTGTCAAATACAGGAGCCCCAGTAGCATTTGTGCTTCCCGTATGTCCAGTTGTACATGGCTCTTTCAGCGACGCTGGTTGAAATCTCGCTGGCTCCGACCCCACAAGTTTCATAACAGAGTCTGGACCACTCTTTCGTTATCAGGAAAATCCTGATGCCCCGGTATCCAGACCAGGTTGACTCGAAAATTGGCGAAAAACTAAACTTTGAAGACAAATTGCTTAAAAACCGATCAATAAAACTGTCTGCCACTACAGTACAGTACTTTTGCAGAGAAGTCTGTTATATTATTACACCATAAAGTACATAAAAACTGTTGAAAATACCAGGCTATTAAAAAATTAACTTACCTGCGATAAGTGTTCTATCCCAAACGCCATCTAATCTTTCAGTTATAAATATATTAGTTGTTGCGAGTGTAGCCAAAAAAAATATCATTCTGCAAAAAAGAAATGTTAAAACGCCAAAATAATTTTTTGTTTAGTAAGAAATACGTCGATACTACTCCGGGCGTTACAAATTGCTGATACCCCGAATCGAATCTCCCATATATCGGGTCTTCGAATCGTACAGGCGGCTGAGCTAGTTTTTTTGGTAGCTTACAGTCTGTCATTAAACCTTCCAGGAATCGCTGATGAGCATCTCTTATTTTCTTTTCAGTAAAATGGGCAATTTGGTAGTCTGTATAAATATAATAGTCATTTTTATGTTTGTATCGTGTGTTATTAGTGTTTTATTTTTTATATTAATTTAGCAATTGAATCATATCGCTTGAGAGGCAGTTGTTTGAAATATTTACAAAGCCCGAAAAACAACAAATTATATAGGATAAATTTCTCCGAAACGTATTCCTTCTAATTAAATGACTTCGTCTGAATTTTAGTGCTTCCAATAATAATTAATTGAATTGCGTTTAGTAGTTAGATTTAAAGTTCCTGAAAATTCGCGCGTGAAGACATTTTGCTGGTTGCCGAAAACCCTTGTATGGATTTGGGCGGAAGAAGGACTTTAACTGATTCGTTAACAAACTTCCTAATAATATGACCAATTAATGCGTAGGCAAGTTAGAGTTCACCCAATTAGAGACAACGATTGCAAGAGGACCTATAATTAAAGGTATATTCCTAACCACTAACATTACTTTGCAACTCCAATGGGCTTATTATTGTAATATGTAGTCAGCAGAAAACAAATATGAGTCTGCACCGGTGGGGTTCAAGCTTAAGATCACCGTAATGGAAGGCCGCGACTATATAAATTACTCCATCGACGACTAACAATTCTTTTCTCGTCATGGAGCGATTTTGGCATGGGCCCCACAAAGGATTACGGGTACTAGAGAAAGGTAAGTTACCCTCCTAAATCGCTGAAATAAGCCCATGTTAAATATTTCAATAATACAACACCTTATATTTTCATAATCTAAATAGAGATCTAAGCAGGCTTTATGAGTGATGTAAAATCAGTTTCAAATTAAGTAGAAGGTATTGTCACAATACTGATACCTTCATATAACAATAGGTATGACGGTGTTAGAAACTATACATGTATCCTTACGACTTTGGTTTATTGAAACAATATTATATCGTTTATAGGAGCAAAGAACTAATAACCAAGGAATGGCTATAACGTGTGCGTGTAATATGTGTGATTGAAGCACTTCGAAGAGGAATACGAAGGAGAAGTTTAACCTCGTCGCGAAGAAGGCATATTTTGACCGGCGAGTTCCAGGGATTTCTTTCTATAGGTAACTAAATCACAAACAAAAATATTTCTAATCACTCGTATATTTAAAAGCAATCACATTAAAGGCAACTTTAAGTTATTTTAATTAAATAATTACGATGAAAGATTTTTGTTTGCATTTCTGTTTTGACGTTTAAATCCATCCAGTGTAGTAGTTAATTGAAGAGAAATCCACTGACATATAGCTATGGACCGATCGTATGCTATTTCATTTTGAGACAACTTTTGTTACCAGTAGAGGGAAACCTTTTTTGCTTGCATTTTTATTTCGAGTATTTTCCTAACACTGTCAAGAGAAAAATACATTATTATATATAGATTAAATTGCCTTCCCTGAACTTATTTTTTGTGATACACTATTTCTCTGTACTCCTCGTATTTCTTAAAATAAAATTTAGAAATAAATGGTTATTTTCTTCTGGAATATGCTTAACCAGAATGAGAGCGGGGATATTTTCCTATATATTCGTCTATTTCTATTACATGTTCTTTCTTGTTTTGTATGTGGCACCAACGTAATTGTATTTAATGTATTTAATGGTAAATATTTTAGATCGGCGGGCACTCCTATATCTCAAATAATGAGTATAATAAATATTGTAGTGCCTTACACGAAGTATAACATATTGAGTATATTTAAATAAAGGAAAATTCGCATTTCGAAACAGAATATTCCCAGAGTCTTCATGTTGGTAGGGCCGAAATAGCTCAATGAACTGTGTACAAATTTACCTTTTAGAGTTCAATGCAATGTGCTTATAGGGAAAAGGATGAACATACAAAAGTGTTTCACTTTGCTGCATGTAATTTTGACAGCTCTATCGGTCCATAGTTATAAGTCATTGGAGAAATCCTAAATAGCTATGGGGTCAATGTAAAATTATGAAACATTTTTGGAGAAGAATTAAATAAAGAACTAAATTTAATATGATTTGAAAAACTGTATATACTATAGACTCCCAAAGGTTTTAATGGAGTAAGTGGAGTAAGTGATAACTCCCACCTCCAACCCGGAGGTCACAGGTTCGAATCCCGCCGGCGGCGAACCATGATTGATTTCTGATGACAACAGATTACGATAAAAAAGGCCATTGGGGGTTGCAGAGAAATATCGGTGGTTCGAAATCCATTTTAAATTGTAGGTCCACTTGCATTCGTTGTATTGAATCAGGTGAATTATTTCATCAGCGCCATGCCCCACAAGGGGTTACGGAAACTAGATGGAGTAACATTTAAAAGTGAGCGACTCAGTATTACAATTAGCAGCTTAATTAAATTGCAAAATTCAGAAGTTACTTACCAGACATATCAAGCCAAATGTTTAGGACGCTTGTTTTATGTGTACTGTCTTCTATATTCCTTAAGTTTTCTAAGAGTTCTTGCGTTGATGCCGAGAAATTGTGAGCAATGCGGATATAACCAAGTACATCAGTTCGTTTTACTGCTGCATATGCTTCTTCTTCATTGTCATAATACATCTAAATCAAAATAAATGAAATGTTGAAAATTAATAACTTTTTCTGATTTTCTGATTGTTCAACTGATATAAAAAAGTTTTATATACATTGAGGTGGCGCACCAAGAAAAAAATATGGATACCGCTATAGTAATAGAATATCATTACTTTTTACTTTGTATATCATTACTTTACCTTTTGTTTTTCAATACTTATCACTCATTTGATAATGAGATTTTTTGAAATTAAAACTGTCGCGATCGACTGCATTGGCAGAAAATTGCTTTCCAGTTACTTTTCGCTCATCTTAATGTAATTATCTAGACTAAGCCAATTTAGTGTTTGAAAAACTAATTGAATAATTCACCGTTTGTAAAGGTAACCTAACTGAATATATGGAGACAGTTGTGTCTCTCAGTCAAAAAACTTGCCAGTCGGTACTCCTTCTCCTTCGCCAACAGAACTAGGTTGCGCTCTACGACTGTGCTGCTTTCCTCCTCTTCCTAATAGAAGTTCGTTTATGTTAACCATATCCCCTTGCTCACCCTCCGTAGTGTAAAAACTGCTCGTTGCGTCCATTAACCGTTTGTCTGATGCCTGCTTCCCACGGATGATATTGTAATTTTCGGCGATTCTAATCGTCCTACCATTGGTTCGCAGCCTTTTCCAAAGCTGATGATCAGGACTGCTTCTCATTATGTTTTGTCCTTTCTACTATAAACTCTGTTGCTTCGTCTGGCTGAATTCAGTGTTATGACATTGTTAATGACTGGCAAGTTTTTAGAACTCGCGTTTTCATCTGATCCCGATAGAACGATATTAAGGAGATGTCTGACTTAGTTTCTGAATCCTGTCAGCAGTCTGTGCTCTTGATTGTCATATGTTTTAATACTGGCGACTCATCTTCTTCTCTGCGTGCTTCTTCAATCTCAAACGGGTCGAGCGTGCTTGGGGAATGTAACATCGATACAGTTGTAGGCGTCTTTTAAGATGTCGTTTATGATTGTTCCGGATCCTTCAAAATTTTCCTCCCTGGCATTACAGCACCTCGTACGGTTCTGTGCTTCAGGGAGTTACGAGGAGTACCTGTCATATTTTGATCTCTATCATCGCTTTTCCTCTTGTCTGCAGGTTTCCTATGCCGAATATTTATTTAATACGAGCTCCGCCTTGCTTGCCGACCCTAAACAATTATAAAAGTTTATAAACTCAAAGCGTAACTGTGGAACTCCTTGAAAGCAAACTGCATCTTCGACTGGACTGTTAAGATAAATCAGTTCAGAACGGGATACTTAAGAACCACGGTCATTCCAAAATTCTAGACAGTAGTAAAACAAAGAATATCGCCTACACCATACCCAAGCCTGCTTTCAACTCTAAATTCGATTCCTCTCTTTCTACTAGGCAAGAATGAGAAAATGTCCCCCTAAATGGGGAAAATCAGTGGATAGGTGGAAGTTGAAGTGGGTAGAGGTGCCTACCCGAACAACCTGGACTTAAGCCTTTCTTTTCAGATGACTACAATGTTTTTCAAACACAAATATTGGCTATAAGGGCAGCACTGGATTGTCTGGCGAATAGAATAACGTCTTCAAATATTATCTGCATCTTCAGCCATAGTCAGACTGCTATTAAATCCCTCATGGGGGTATTCACGACTTCTAATGCAACCAAAGTTCAGCGTAAGGCTGTTAAACTTATTGGCGATTCCTCAATCTCTGAGGGCCTTGACTCTCTGGAGCATCGACGGAATGTCGGTTGTCTCTCACTCTTTTATCGCTATTTCCATGGCCATTGTTCTAACGAAATTACTAGCCTGATTCCTTGTAGACTCATTACAACGCGCGATACAAGATCTACAAGTCGCTCCCACCCCTATACTCTCCGGGTCAAATTTGGACCTACCGTCAAATTTCGGGAATCTTTTCTTAGCAGAACAACACGAATGTGGAACAGTTTACCATCTTCTGTTTTTCCCTCGTCTTATGAGCCTGCAACTTTCAAACGGGGCGTACATCGACACCTCCTTCACTCAACCTCCTAACCCATTTTCCCCAACCTTAATTCCTTTCCTGCCAAGGCTGTGCTTTAGCATCATAGGGCATCCCCTGAGCTTTGGCAACATCATATATAAAAAAAAAAAAAAAACCAAAATATCCTCAACTCTGGCTCAGCGCCTTCTATCCGACTCGGACATAACTCACCACCTTGAAAAGCCGCGAGCCAAAAAAAAGAGATTAAGCAATCGTGCTAATGATAAATGGTAAAGGGAACATACCTCCCTAAATACCATTTATGACCGACCCTCAACCAAAAGTGGTCAAAAGAGCTCTCTCTCAAGAAAAATATCATAAGCGTTGTCGTGGCTGTCATTACGAGTCATTGCCTTATAGTTAGACAAGTTGCTAAGATGAGGAAGACGAGGAAACCATTTCTTTTTTCTTCCGCAATTGCACGGCTCTAGCCAACATTAGGAGCCGGTATTTAGATTCCCCCAATTTTAAGGAGTTAGTCGAATAAGGATCTGCTAATATCAGAGCTCCAAACGGTTTAGGTATCATTGATAAGGATAGGAGTCTAGCACTGACATTTTAACACGATGTGCCATTATGGCCTAAGTGTGCCTTCCCACTCTGACCTAACGTAACCTTAATTAATGAATGCATGAATATCCTATTGATACATTTTTTTTATGAAAAGGGCTTTAAAATAAGCGATTAGTGAAGCAAATACCTTGTGTTCCGGTTCTTGAAGTTCCTGTAAAAATCTGCACGATATTTTGCTAAATTCACATGAATCTTCCCGATGTAGTACCGTAACAAGAGAGTTATTGAGGCATGAGATGTGATCGTCGACTTCATAATTTACAATTCCTATTTTAAGATTCTTTGGGTCTCCACCTACAGCCAAGTAGAAAGCACTGACTTGAATAATTGGAAAGGCGAACATAAACATCAGCGTCCTAAAAAATATTTATGAATTAGTTATCTTTTTGCAACAGCGAATGAAATTCAGATTACGAAATTCGAGTTGTAAGTTGAACTACGTTTTTCACCAGGAGCGCCTTCATTCTAGTTTTTGATGTAAAATATATACTACTTCTTTTATTCGGTGGGTTCTGATCATGGAGTTTCTCAACTAAAAGGGGCTTTTCTCTGTCTTCAGGTCCACTTGGTGCAGCATTATTATCTACAACTTCAACAGTAGAGATATCATGTTCTTGCTTTGGGTGTAAACTTTCGTTAGCTTCTTCCGATTTACCCTGACGTTGACACAAAATCAAGAAGGCCTCCTCAATTGAACTGCACTTGTAATGCAACATAATGTTGTCTGGAGTATCCTGTGCTAGTAGAATTCCGTTTCGCATCAGACCAATCTAATATCCAAAGAGTAAACAAAAACTACAAAAGAATTACAAAAAATACAAACATCCTACGCAGTTAGCTTTTTTTGCTTCTTCAATGTAATGGGTGGTTATAATGACTGTCAACATTTTGTTTTTCGTACTATCTACTAGGAAGTCCCAAATCCTACAAAATATATTAAAAACAGGTGAAGTAAACTCTCAATTAACTGAAATACCTCTCTCTAAGAATTGGGTCTAGCCCAACGGTAGGTTCATCTAAAATTAATAACTCTGGCTCATGGACAAGGGCACAAGCGAAGGAAACCCTCCGCTGTTGGCCGCCACTACAATTGTCAACTTTTTGATTTGCCGGAGGAAGTTCTAGCAGGTCTTTTAAGACTTTATACCGCTCTCTAATTTTATCGTCATCTAATCCATATATTCTGCCAAAATAATAAATTGTCGCCTTTACTGTCATCTCCCTTACTAAAGCTATTTCCTAAAAAAATATAATTAAAACGGATAGATTTAAACATCTCAAAAACTAAGAAACTTACTTGAGGCATATAGCCGAGTCTTGGCCCTGGTATGCCACTCCCAGGACCACCAGGTTGTTCTCCAAATACATTGATTTCGCCACTATTTAGTTGACGCTGGCCAACAATGCATGAAAGTAATGTAGTTTTTCCGCAACCAGATGCCCCCAAGAGTCCATATCTGAAATATTTATTCTATAAATAAAAGAAATGTTATGAAATATGAATTAAAATTACATTGTTCCCCGTGGAACTGACATATTGAGGTAGTTAAGAACAATTTTTTTGTCAGGATTCGAGGTGCTTCCATACACTTTATACCCATTTCGAACTTCTACTGCAGCCATGTTTTTAAATATGAAGGTATCTGCAAAAATATAAATAGGAAATATTAAAAATACAAAAAATTTTCAAACCAAGGGAAGTTATTGTAACGAGTCTGTATATAGACTCCTCCTTCTTTAAGTCTTGAGCTCTCTTGAGTCATATTATCAATTTTAATTTTCAAGCTTTCGTGTTTACAGAAAAAGTATATGGAAAATACTACCTATTAGTGCAACAGTCGTCCATAAATATAGTTTTCTTTTCATATTTAATTTCTTTAATTTTAATAATATTTTCTATATTTTTGTTTAAACATGTTATATTTTCGAGATAATTTGGAATTGTACAGCTTGGTTTAAATTATTTTTGATTATTACCTACTTAAAATTTGCTTATCTATTTTAATAGTAGTTTAGTAGTTTCCATTCATTTATTTTATTTTATTATTATTTTATTTATGACTGGTTTTAGTACAAAAGATCCTTAATCTTATAATAGTACAAAATAATTAAGGATATAATATTTAATTAGTTTGTGTACGTAAAGAGCTAATTAAGAAAGAATAAAAAAATATATATAAAATCTATACAAAGCAAGAAAAGCATAAGAAATAACAATAAATAGAAAAAGAAGAGAAAATAACAATTATGAGAAAAAAAAGTAAACTAATTATCCTAAAAATATAAATAGAGAATCCATTTAAAGCAAAAAAAGCATTAGAAACAAACTATAGAGAGAAAAAAAAGAAGAGAAGATAAACAAATTTTTAAAAAACAAATTATCCTAAAAATTGTGAATTCCAATGCACAAATAAATGAGATACGCCAGTGTGCAGCCCGCCAATCCATGTAAACTAATTTCAAGATGTAAACACAAGACCGAGGAGACAGTCGAACGTTGCAGGAGAACTTGTACAGTGACTGGTAAAGAATTCCAATTGCGTATATAAATTATTGCGATTACGATCTGATGACAGAAATTGAATATGATCTAATAAGTAGGATGGCTCTCTGAAAGTAATGAAAGAGTGCAAAAACTTTAACCTTTTTTGCGTGAGATAAGTTTCAAGTGAGCATCCAACAAACGACCTGATAAATGGTGAGATGTGGGAGAACCTACGAAGTCCGTTGATGTAACGAATGGTGTAATTAAACTCAACGTTTAATCTCCTTTTGCATTCAGCATCAAGCTTAGAACAAAGTAGATTTCCGACTTGTGGGCCTTTGCGAGTCTCAGACGTAAGTCACTAGATACAAATTTTACACTCATTCTCAATTGCCGCAGTCAAGCATACATCTTTCTCAAGGCACTTGAAACGTGGCTGCAACAAGTGAGTTGGTCATTGAGCTGAATACCCAACCGAGCTGACAAAGGGTAAGGCAGTATTGTATAACGCAATATTCGAAATGTCAGTCACATCCAAGCTTGACTTATGCACTTACATACTGGTCGATTTCTTTGGGTTCAGTATGAGCTGGTAACGTTCGCCAACTCAGTAATTCTCCTTAGATCATCATTAAGTCGGCAAATTTAATCCTCACGAAGCCCCACTGGTCTGTCAAGGTAGAGTTGGAGGTCATTGGCATACATGTGAACCTTAGAGTCAACCAAAACTGCTGGCAATTCATTTATGTAAAGGGAGAAAAGAAGAGGACCCATTATGGATCCCTAAGGTACCCCACAGGCAACTGGAAGAGGCATAGAAATGCTTCTACCAACCCTGACAGACGTATGACACGGTAGAAAACTGCTGACGAGGTTGAGAGCTGAAGATGAGAAGTGAAAGTACCCTCGAAGCTTTTCAAGTAGCCTATCATGATTAACTGAGTCAAAAGCCTTACTAAAATCCAGCAGTACAAGGACAAACATATTATCATTATCAATAGAATGAGTGATATCGGATACTACCTTTAAGACGGCACTTTCACTGCTATGACGTGCCCTAAACCCGGACTGTCAGCCAGACAAAAGATCTTTTTGCAATATATATGAGGCCACTTGCGCGTGCATTAACTTTTTCAACACCTTCCTTGGGAATGAGCAAAACAATGGCAGTTTTCCGCAGTGACGGATAGGATGATGTAGTCAAAGATGTATTAAACAGATTCATAATAATATCCAGAATGCACGGCAATATGATTTTAATAAATCGAGAACAAATGTGTTCTGGGCCAACAGCTGTGAACCTGACGCTATTGTTTGCGGTTACTAAATAAAAAATAATAATGTTCAGCAGGCGAACCCACTAAACTCGCTCCAACATACACACTAAGACTTCAAACTTCATTTTCATATGTGAAACTGAAGATTCCAATTGTTTTTGGCACTTTAACAGCAGAATCTTCCTTTCCTAGTTTGACAAAAATAAAACCATTTCGTGAAAACGCTGAGAAAATTTTACCCAAACGCTTTAACCGAAGGGCAAGTTTCAGGAAACCATAATTAAGTTGGTGAAAGACTTTCATTAATTATAACATTGCCATCAGATGAAAAATCACAATTTATGCTAGCCAAATTCAGCTTCCCAAATGACCTCAACCGATGAAGAAAAATGTTTTGCTCATTTAGACACGAGAAACATACTATCAAATTTCGAGGCACATCCTCAGCTGAATTACTTTTATTCCGGATCCAAAAAGCATCAGCATACGACGACAATGAATGTCCTAAAGCCCTTGCGATATTCCTTTGAACCATCATTGTACCTTCCTTAACTTTAAGTATTTCTAATACAGGGTGCTTCAGATCTGACGTTCCAAAATGAGTGGGGTGATAGATCTCAACTAGACAAACAAAAAATTGTGTGGCAGGGGGGGGGGGGCAGTCTCAACCGTATAGGAGTTACAGGGTGATTCATAAATTTCAGTTTTTCATGGTATGCACTATCCTAATGACCTTTCCAAAAATGCTAACACTACTGATCTAACTCCTACCATTGCATTGAAGCCAGCCTCTCCCGTATTTTCGACGCTGCATTCCAAATTCGGCTAACTAAATCCTCCCTATTGTTAACTGGGCTTGAATAAACTTCATCCTTCATTGTTCGCCATAAGAAAAAGTCCAATGGGGTAAGGTCTGGAGATCTAGCAGGTCAAGGAATCGATACACCTCGTCCAAGTCAGCGGTTAGGAAATTTTTCACTTATTCATTTTTCACAATATTAGCCATATGTGCTGGTACTCCATCGTGTTCGTGAAACTTACCCCTAAGATTATCCGTAGGGTTCTCCTCTATTAGATCTGGCAGTGTACTGTCCAAAAAGTCCGCATAAATTTCAATATGAAGCACTTGCTGCAAAATGAATGGTTCTACCAAATGGTTGCCAGCCCAAACATTGGCATTGGATCTCTGCTGGCATGATGTCACCTTTGCCCTGTGAAGCTTAGTGTTCGACCAGGTATGGAGGTTATGGAAGTTCGTGTTATCATTTCTGGTGAAATGTTTCTCATTTGTCCAGAGAATTCGGTCCAGAAACGCTGTGTCGTCAATATATATATATATATATATATACATATTCGTAAGATATCCGGTAAGTTATTTTTGAAATCTTCATAATTTAAATATATTTTCCTATTTGTATGCTGTATTTCATAATCTTTTACTTTAATGTGAGTTAATATAATTTGGGTTGTGAAACGGTTTACCACTGTGTCTAATATAGGGATGTGGTTGTTCAGATTTTCCTCCTGTGAATAAATTGTGCCAACACTTCTTTCATCGGCATTGCTTTGCATTGAAATATCGGAAAGTTCTTCAGAGTCCTCTGTTTCTTCGTTTATTTCAGCATTCGAGTTAGTTGTCTCCACCATATTAATCTCATTGGTATCAGTATTGATTCTACTCAACAAATCAGCGATCTTGTTCTGTTTTCCTTTCAATATTTATGTTATACTCACTAAGCTTTAACAACCATCTATAAAGTCTTTACCTCTTGTTTTGGTATATAATCATTTTAAGGGTTGATGATCTGTCAATAGATCAAATTTAACTCCATAGAGATAAGGGCGGAAGTAATTAGTGGACCACACAATTGCTAAAAGCTACTTTTCGGGTGTTGAATAATTTCGCTCATGTTCGTTAAGTGTTCTGCCAATAGCATATGTGCCAAGCTTAAATGTTTTATTAAAGTCCAGATATTTGAGTATCGGGGCTTCTGTAATTAAGCATTTTAGTTTTTCAACTGAATTAACGTAATTACAATTACTAACGTTTACTTTGACATTCATTTTTAAATATTTCGTTATTGGCTTTGCTATTTTCACGTAATCCTTAATAAATTTTCGGTAGGAGCCATTGACCCCGAGAAAAGATAATTTGTTTTTGCGTTTGCGGCCTTTTTAATTTAGCAATATCTTCATCTTTCCTAGGGTTTGGCTTTACTCCATCAGGTGTCAGTATATGACCAAGGTATTTACTTTTTTAGAAAAGAATTTACATTTATCAATTTGAATTATCAAGTTGTATTTTTTCAGTTGAAAATGTGTTTAACGCTTTTTACGTGTTCCTCGAGTGTAGCAGAGAATATTAGTATATTGTCTAGATAAACTATACAAATTTTGATAATGTATTCCTTTAGTACCGAATTCATCAGACGTTGAAACGTCACTGGTACATTCTTTAGATCGAAGGGCATTCTCACATATTCAGTGTCCTTCAGGCGTGGAGAAAGCGGTTTTCTACCTGTCCTCCTCCTTAACTAAGATTTGTTGGAAGCCCTTTGCCAAGTCAAGGATCGTAAAATATTGTGCCCTACCTAGCTTGTCTAGTATAGTTTCAACATTCGTATTGGGAACTTGTCAGTGATTGTTACTTCATTGAGTTTGCGATAATCGATGACAATTCTCCACTTCTTTTTCCCTGAATTGTAGAGCTTCTTCGGAACTATCCACAATGGACTATTGTACGGAGAAATATTTAAAAATTTTATTTCATTTCCATTGACTGTTAAAATATCATTATTCATGCCTCTTACAGCACATTCGGAAGATTCGTTTTAATTTTTGCATTCACGTATGTTTTCGTATTAAGGCTATTAAATTTAATTGGTACTTTTAACAATTTCCTGCTATATTGGGTCAATTGGGTCTTATCTAGAAGTGAAGTAGAAGATCCAGTATCTATGAGATATTTTATTTTGTCTCCATCTATTGTAAGCTCTACTATGGGTAAGCACATTTTTGAGGAATTAAGTGAAAACTTACTTCTTCTCCTTGTTGAATTTGATCAACATCCATTGACTCTGGCCTATTTAGGGTAAGATGCCTTTTGGTATTATGGGAGAAATTGTTAAATAAGTTTTGTCCTGAGCGTTCATAAATTATTTGAATTATATTGTCAAAGCTGACCACGATTATTTACTGAAGTTTGTCGAGGCTGCCCGAAATTATAATAATAATTATGATTCTGTGTGTAATTGTCACTTTGTTTAAAGTTATTCTAAAATTGTCCATTCGTATTATTCTGTCTGAATTGCCCTATTTGCATGTTTGAATTTACTGTTGCTGCTATTAGAGATGTTATTAGGAGGTCTCGGGTTATGCCTCAATTATTCGATTTATTTTGACTGACACTGTTATTTGTTTTCACTTTGTCCTCTATCAAACCTAAATTATTTAACAAATTAAATGCTTCACGTAAATTTCCTATATTCCTATTTAAAATTATTGAGGCTAAATTAGGATCGATATTATTTAGAAATATACGTAGAATTATTGATTCATTAACTTTAGGGTTATCATATTCGTATTTCTCTCTTATTTATCTTATATTTCTCTCTTATTTATCGTAATAAAATAATCCCTTACTTGATAATTTCTTACGGAAAAAGCTTGATGATACAACTGATGATATGTTTGCTGGATCCCAAAGTTTTTGATTAGTTCCGCTTTTATTTGTACCGAGCTGGCATTAGATCCCAAAGTCCGAAGGACATCCAAAGCTCAACCTTGAATTTTGGTTATGAAGATTCGGTGATATACGTAGTTCAGCGCCTGGGTATGACCGTCGAAGTATGGAAGAATGGTGTCCACTTCCCTTAAAATGATGTCAGAGCATACTCGCCGTCACCTCTAAATTCACGTGAAACCTAACTTTGTAATGCGTGGACCGATTTGGTTGTACAGAGTATGATTCCCCATTGCTAATAGGAGGAAAACATTTGGCATAGGGTTGGGGGAGGGGGGAGGGGTAGTCTAACTTTGTAACGCGTAGACCGATTTGGATCATTCTTTTTCTGTTGTGTAGAATATGTTCCCTGGTTGATACCACGAGAAAAAAAAATACCACAACGAACAAGTTGGCTTGTCTCACGTACACGACTCATATACGCAATGGCCTACCCTGTATATTCTATAATCGAAGTTCTATATTCTAAGTAAGAAAGCGCTTCAAATGAGTTTGGTCTATTCATATAAAAGACATGTTTACGTCAAGACCAATTTGTTCTACGTTCGGATACAGTACCGATACATTCAAATTATTTTTTTTGTCAATAAAATCGATACATTGCATCGGAGGATTTAAGATATTATAATAACAGATATCGATATTTTTTGATTAAGTTCCCAACTCTAGCTGAGACCATATCATGAGAAAGACTCTGCACGTAATTACGTAAAGGCCACGCGAAACTAAGAAACGTCTCCAATATTAATAGCGGCACAATTAATTCGCTCTTTTCGATAGAAGTCAAAAATAACATATAAATCAAATACATCTTGCAGCGTGAGAAATAATTTCCAATGAAGATAGATCTTCAATAGCTACACAATGATCAAAACATGCCATGAGCCGATTTCAGGAATCTAATCAGTTTAGTTATTATAAACTTTCTACCTTCTTAGAGCAAACTTCCTGAACGTAATCCCATCAAAATTAAATTACGACATCGTTTGAAATTAGTAGGTAGATACTTAATACAGTTGGCTATATTTTCTTTTTTGGAATTGGATACACAAATTTTTAAACGAGTGGTAATGAAGTAATCCATATTCTTTGTTGGATGACAATAAATTCTTTTTAATTGCTTGATATCAAGTTTTAAGCAGCGTTGCTGAAAGAAATTTTTTGTCTGTACCAATAATCAAACGGAAATGTACCAATTCTATAGTAAAAGTACACCATAAAAGTAAAGTTTAAAGTAAGTGTTTTCAGAATAATGTAAAAGGTTTTTTTTTTATCGGACTTTCGGTATGTTAAACTGTCACTTGTCAAAGCTATAAAGAGAGTACTTTTTGACATTTGTCCTCACTAAGAATGCTCAAATTATACTTGAACAACGCTTGCAAATGGTGGAATTTCATTACGCGTTTAATCGTCTTTATGCGCTCGCAATACGTCGTGTTGTTGATCGATTTCGTACGAACTGTGTCGACTTTTCTAATCAGTATCATTCATAATTTCAAAATTTCTAGGTAAAATGCTTAAAAACTTAATAATGCTTATGGATTCTTTTTGATGCCACAATAATTTTAAGAAGTAACGCAAAGGATTTTGGTAGTAATAAACTTTAGTGACAAATTTATGACACCAGGACGTATCGATGAAATCTGTCACCTCCTTCAATATTGACCTTTCAAATGGAAACAACCTGTATGTCCAGGGCCGCCGAGAGGGGGGGGGGGCGAAGGGGGTAAACACCCGGGCCCGGGCTTTCAAAAGGGGCCCGGTCATCTAAGTCATCCACAGAACATTTTTTCCATTTTAGTTATATGTATAAAAAAATGTTTCACCATCGAAAAAGTGTAATATACTAGACAGATTTTAAATTGAAAGTCACTCATTCGATTGTATATGGACCCGTAAACACTTAGTCCCGAGCCCGAAATTCCTTTCGCGGGGGCCCGTATGTAGTACCCCCCCGGGCCCGAATTTTGCCTCTACGGGCCTGTGTATGTCACTGTAAAGTTTATTAAATTTAAAAATACTAGTTCATTCAACCCTTCATAAAGTATCAGACAGCAGAGACCAACCAATTCGATGACAAAAATTGCAAGTAGACCTAAAATTTAGGATTCGGACCCACAAACGTTATTATGCACTCCCCAATATGTCTTCCATTATTATCTTAGCGCATCCTTTTATATCATGTGCGAATTTTTGTTCATGTAAGGCTTACGCAGTAAGGGAGTGTATTTTTTTAATTATCTTTTTTTAATTTAGAAAAATATTAAATCTGGGATACCTGAATTGACCGAAAAATTTGTCGTTGGTTCACTAAATTAAACGAAGACAATTTGGACCTTCAAATAAGGCAGTGGCTATTTACCACTCTCACATTGCCGTGTAATTTCCGTGTACACGGAACTACACTGAAATACACGGAAAGTACGTGAAATTTTTATTAGACTTTCTGGGAGGAAGAGGTGTACTAATCAGGCTTTAAGTTGCTTTGTTAACTGGGCGGTTGCTTCCCCCCCCCCCTTCCCACGCCAGGTTTGTATCTAGAACTGGCTGTGATAAACTATTACCAGTAATATTACTATTTGCACTTATCGTGTACTTACGTGTAGTTTCGTGTATTTCCGTGTAAACGGCAATTACACGGCAATTTAAGAGTGGTAAATAGACACTTCCTTCAAATAAACCTCCGTCCGTTCACTAGCGTGCGTTGATAATGTCGATTTTTGGACCGAAGTTAAACGCGATATATCTACCACGTAAGCATATTTTTCTGAGAAGTTCCAAGTATCTGTCGCACCCATAAGTCACCATCTTGCTCAAGGAAAGGTAAAAAGCGGATAGATAGGTACCAAGCAATCTAGGAGAAACGAAAAGTTGCAAAGAGTGCAGCCAGCAACTCATTTTTGAATCGAACTGTACCGTGTAGTAAGTAGTAAGTTCTATCAGACAGAAACGAGCAGGACAGGATTTGTCTATGGATCAGACCAGAGCATCACTTCACAATAGGTGGCTGTGGGGTGGACCAGTTAGAGTGTTGTCCATTAATGCTAATTGTGACTTGGCGACAGTTGCAGCCTTCTGATCGATTGATACCAAGGCATTTGATGTTCTTTCGAAGGGTTTTGATTGGCAATGAAGGATCAAGCTTTTGAATACAACAGCGCGAATAGCTTTAGTTGTTTTATTACGAAGTCTTTTAAAGTGAAAAACTCAGTTTTGTGAGTTCTCCAAAGCCTATAAGTATAATTTCTCTCGCAAATCAATGCTTTAATAGTATTATTCATCCAACGTGTACTCTCACTAATTTTCTTAGATCAAGATCAAGGGAAGAAATAAATTAAATAACTGTAGGATCTCATAATTGAAATGCACAACCTGAACATCAACGTCATTTGTCCCATATGAAATCTAGACGCGGTAAATCAATATTGTGAAAGTCACGATATGAGATAATTGAAGATTTGCATGGAACAGCTAGACTAAAAGGTGTACAAATCGCTTCATGATCAGTAATTCCCGGCAAAGCGAATTGATTTTGATCTGTAAGAATGTCGACCCGATTAGTAAAAATAACATCGATCAACGAACTGCAGAAAAACTGAGGTCTGGTTGGTTTAGTGTTAATAACCTTCAACCCTGTTTCACTTAGCAAACTCAAAAACGAAAGTTTCTGGTAACTTTTTGACGGGATATCGATATTTAGGTTACACAGAATGAGTGTACTGACTTGAATAAAGTATAATAATAATTTTTTTTTTATGTATATATGGCTCTTTATTTGGCACAATCGTTATAAAGCGTAAAAATCCTACAAAAACTAGCTACCCTAAAAATCACATAAACATTAAAAAGACACAGTAATAAGGATCAAAAAGAACATAACAAAAAATGACTCAATAGACTACGTTACTGTAAATAGGTTAAATAAAAAGGACTCTAAAACTTGAAGGCAAAAACCTGTAAAAAAAGAAAATACAAAGCAATTTTGAAATGCCTCCAAGCGAGTGCCAGCTCTTAGAAAAGTTCAGGAAAATTTTGAAAAGAATCCGAAACAAAACCTAGAGCTTAACCTAAAACGAACGAACAAAATAAACCGAAACCGAAAAATCAAACTAGAACATGATTGTCTGAGTGTTCCCAGAGGGTAGATGCAGCACCGGGCGAAGTTCCTACGTCGGGAACCACTGCTCCCCAGCAAATGCCCTCTCCGTAGAGCCGTTCGCCACTTTTCTAGTCCTCCGGGAGCACTCATCCAAACATGTTCTAAACGAACGCACAAAAATTTCGAACCGATTAGAGTCCCGCGGGACCAGTCTGCAGAGTCATTGACGTCTGCAAACTGCTCCCATCATCCTCCCAGTTCTTCGATTCCAACGTGAGACTTGTCCTTCCCGCAGCACTTGCAGCAATAACAAAGCGAAGAGGAGCTTCGTGGACAAGCTGCTGCAAGTCTGCGACCTGTTATTCCCAGTGAAAGACGAGGCTTCCTTTCCGCACCGACGATAAAGGTTGCCAGGTGCAGTTGAATGTGTCGGCCTTTATTGCCATGAACTCTAGGCGTAATCGCCTCTTCAATCTGGCAACGAAGTGGTTCTTAAGTGCGTGTGTGTGAAACTGTGGGTTAGTGGTCTGTTGCCCAGGCTCGATCCGCATGCAGTACAGATGAATTGTCGATTTAGCAAGTGTTAAGATAAAGCTTATCAAGCAATTTACCTGGTTACATGTCCTTGGCCCCAGTAAAAACGACGTTCTTGTAATGCTGAATGTCGGGCAGATATGCTGGCACATATCGCGAACAAGATTATTAATGTCGCACAAGGTCGGGCATGTGAAGTATCTGTGGAACAGGGTTCCTTCACCACCACAAACCGTGCAGACTCTTTGAATTGATATGTGACAGCTGGTTTGGATGCACGAGGCTGTGATGGAGCAGTTTGAATGCCACATCAGAGTCTCTGTAATTGGACGGATAACTATAGATGACTCTGCTAGTTATTGTCCCCATTACTCCCAAGTCCACCCCAAGATGTGCGCGCCATCTATTAACCCCTAAGGTATCCGTAGGATTTACTCCTACGAAGAGCTCGCGCAGCCTACGTGAAGTGAGTGTACTGAATGTCGTATGCGGTGGTCGATTCGTTACGAATGCGTTTATCACCTCAGTGCTAGGTTCCCTAGTAGAGAGACGACTAAAACGCTCTCGGGCTGTATCCACCAATTCGTGTAATTGTGTTGTGTGGGGGTGTATAAGTGTGTTCCCAGAAGCATCAATGATGTCTCCAAGAACTGTGAGTTGTCCTGTATCGGCCGTTACACCTCGAGCATTACTAAACACCGAATCTACTAACTCAGGGTTCAACCTGATCGGAATTGCTGAGAAATCCCCGTACCCAAGTTCATTCCATCGCAAATGAAATGTTGGTCTTATTCTGCCCCAGGTTGTAATCGTGGAGATCATGTCCTGGGGCCAGTCATGCGGATATGGTGGGCGAACCGAGAGCAGATAGTAGTGCTCCCCTACGCCGCTACCCCCCATAGAACTTACCCACAGCTGATTTTAACAGATGCACGATCGACGAGGTAATCAAATAACTGACAACGACCGCACGTCCTTTCAGCGAAAGTGGATGCAGTCTAGTCCGCCACGAATTCACAGCTCCGGAGAGTTTCTTCAGAGCCATGCGGCTATTATATGTTTTACCATCGAGCCCCACATATACACCTAAATATTTCAGGCAAGTATTCGTCCATTGTATGCCGAGGGGAGAATCTGAACGATTCCGCCACCTTCCACACCATAGGCCTTGGCTTTTGCTTAGGTTAACCCTAGCGCCCGCTAATCGCTCATATTGTTCGAAAACCCTACGAGCGACTGGAAATGCATCATCTTTCGTTACAAATATAGACAGGTTGTCCGCATACGCTGGAATAAGTGGCCTTATAGTAGTGTATGGTAAGTGAATTGAATATTGTCTCAACGATTGACGAAGATTTACTAGCAGCGGCTCCAGTGAAAAGTCATAAAGCATTCCTGACAACGGGCATCCCTGCCTGATACCCCGACGAAACGGAATAGGAGACAATATATGCCCATTATGCTTTATGAGAATCACTGAATCTCTATACAGACCCCTGATGATCTCAATCCATTTGGACGGAAGCCCAAATTTATCGAGCACTCTCAGTAGATACTCATGCGAGACGCTATCAAACGCCTTTTCTTGATCCAAAGAGATCATGGCCATTTGCGAACCAGTTTTTTCGTGGTAGGCGAAAAGATGCTTTGCTACGGCGATGTTGTCGTAGATACTACGACCTGGAATGCAGTAGGACTGTGACGGGTGTATTACTGAGGCAATCACTGAGCGAAGTTGAGTTCCCAGTGTTTTGCAAACTATTTTGTAGTCGACATTACACAGAGTAACTGGCCTCCAGTTTCCCATCCTCTGAAGATCCCCCTTCTTAGGTATTAGACGCATAACGGATCTCCGCCAACTTGAGGGAAATTCGGTATGTCCAACCACTGCAGAATTAGAGACATCCAAAAGGTCCGGAATCAAAAGATTCCTAAAACGAACAAAGAATTCTGGAGTTAGACCATCATAACCAGGAGAAGTATGACGTCGAAGATCCTTCGTTGCGGTAAGCATATCATCGAGAGTAAGCGTTCTGTCCAGGAATTCTCTACTATCATCAGAGAAAGTAGGAACATGATGAAAGAATTCATCGTTGGACGAGAATGTTGGCAACGTCGATGCAGCATAAAGCCGCGTGTAGTAGTTGCGAATATAATTCGCAAGTTCCTCTCCGTATAGGATCTGGCCCGATTCGGCAAGAATCGAGTCTACTTCACAAGAAGCGGTACGACGTCGAGTTGTCTGGAAGAAGTACTCGGTCGGAGACTCGCCCTCTCGCAACCAGCGCGTCTGGTTCCGGAGCACAAACTCAAAGCTATGCTTGTAGTTCTGTGCTGTCAGTCGTTCTTTAAGTCTCTCGTATTGTGCGAGTAACTCTGGTTGAGCGGGCAGAAGCGTACCAATCCGGGTGACTACGGCCGTCAAACTCGATGCATGATATCTGCTCCGTTTGAATCTCGTCTCGATAAATAAGCGAATCTGAAGCTTTCCAACATCCCACCAATGGCTAAGGTTTGAATAAATATTCTTGTTATCACGCCATTGGTGCCAAAACTGAATGAATTCTTCGATGAACTGCTCTGAATTCAACCAGTTATTGTTGAAAATCCAGTAAGCAGTTCGCTTTTCGACCAAAGTGCTAGTCACCACAACAAGAAGGTGATCACTTAATGAACACACTTCATAAGTGACACTAACGAAAAAGTTAAGAAGGCTAGACGAGACGTAAAGTCTGTCTAACCTCGAACCCGAAAAGCTACCCTGGGCATTTCGGGAAACCCTTGTGTATGACCTAGTCGTTGGATTAAGCCAACGGTAGACATCCACAAGGTTGCTATGTCTGACTAGGCTCGATAATCGCGCGGCGTTCACCGAGTTGAATTCAACTCTAGAATGACGATCGATTGAAGAATCTAGTGTGCAGTTGAAGTCACCACCAAGGATAACCTCACCACCGAAGTTCGTAATATGCGACAGGATTGAGTCCAACACCTGTCTTGCAGTATCCTGGTCATGCGGCAGGTACACGTTTACTACCTTTAGCGTTTTGTCCCCTAAGACAAAATCCAAGGAAGATGCGAAACCTGGGAAGATGTCTGTGTATAAAGGAGACATCAGTGTAAAGCTGTGGGACACAGCAATTGCCACACCGGAACCTCTACGGGGTGTTTCTGTGGCAAAAACTGTGTAACCCTTGTGTAAATTGGAATTTTGTTCAAGACGTGTAAATGTGTTATGTGTAAAATTTGTCTCCTATATAAGTGCAATGTCCGTGTTCCATTGTTTTTTTTGTCTTCGAAAATACTGTGCAGTCTAGTGGGTGCACTCAATCCCCCTGCATTTATCGATGTTATCTTACACATTCAAGAAATCGCAAGAACTCAGACAATGACTGTACGACTCTAATGATGAAGAGTCCTGTCCAGTTGGAGATCCTCAAGGATCCCCGAGACTTTATTGAAGAGGCGCTCACACCTCGACACCTCATTATATTTGGCCTTCTTTCTGGCCTCTGCCATGAGGAGTTTCAGTTGGGGCAGGATCCTGGCTGGATCTCCAAGCTCACGCCTGAGAATGGTCAGGATCCTGTCCGAACTCTTCTTATAATGAAGGCTATCGAGGAGCGAGCGCAGCTTCTCCCTCGGGACCTCCACCAAAGCAGGATCCACTTCAAAGCGGCTACTAATCGAAATGGAACTTCCACACGATTCATAGCCGCTTTGAGTTGGACCGGCCGTCTCGAGAGCAGAGACAACCTCTACGTCCGAGAGAACTTCAGTGACTTCCATTGGAGTCACTGATGGTGCACTCGGAGCGCAAGGTGTAGCCTCTTCCCCCGAGACCCTCCCAGCGCTCACTGCCTTCTTCGGTGGTGGCATCACCTCCTGGTCAGGCTTTCCCTTCGTCTTCCTCTTGATCCTTCTCTTTTTCTTCTTTTGGCTACCACTTGTAACCTCCTCGTCCGAAGAGTCTACTTTTTCCCGTGTTGGAGTGGCACTGTTTACAGCCGGCGTCGGATTTGTCTCAGGGAGTGGCTCCTCAGACACCTTAGTGGCAGGTTGCTCCAAGAGGGCAGGCGCAGCACTGGGCGTAGTCACTGGTTTGGAAACCTCTGCTGGGGCAGATGTTTCCTCCACAGTGACCTCAGCCACTTTCCTGAGCCTCTTGGGACACTCCGCGATAAAGTGCCCTGCCTGATGGCAAGCATGGCATTTCGCTTCAGTGCTCACCTCAATCCAGGTCATCGATCCCGCAACACTCCAGTAGAAGCCATCTGGAAGCACACACCCCTGGTTCAGAGTGATGTGTGCTTCACGGCTTGAACTCAGGATGCCACGGCCGAGTCCCTCGTCCCCAATTCTGAGTGGTACTGCCCGGACCTTGCCGTGAATCTTTCCGAACCTTCCTAAGAAGGCCTCGCGCGTTGCGGCAGTATTGGCCATCAGCGCATCAGTGGCGGTTGCCGCTGAAGACTTCGAAGTAGATACTGTTTTCCTTGATGCCTGGGTCTTCGTTGTTCTTCCTTCACTTCCGGACTTAGCCTTTTCATTTGGGCTTTTTACAGCCTCTTCAGTGGGCTCTGTATTTTTGAGGAAGGAACCGAGGTCTACCTACTGGCCTCTATCCCTTTTCTCTCTTGAATTCGGGGGTTTCTTTTTCCCCCCAGAATCACTGTCACTACTGCCACTCATACTGAGGACAGTAGTGAATCAAGTAGCGTTTGAAAAATGCAACGACGACTTGATAGTAAATGACAGCACAAAAATTAATTATTTGTAAATGTCATATAAAATTGAAAAAAATTGTCAAAAGGACTTAAAAAGTTTTTTGTATAAAGTGCAACTGAAACAAACCACAAATGAAGGAACGAAAACACAAGGAACGAAAAATAGAAAGATAATATAACTTTCTGGCGTAAAATAGCCGTAAACTGTCTCACTTCTTTGAAAATAGTTCAAAATTTATTTTTTCACTTTATATTAGTAAAGTCCAAATTAATCCCCGATTAATATACGCTCCTTGCAATTATTATTTTTTTCGATTTTTTCCACACTTTTTGGCACTATTTCGGCACTTTCTATATCGATGTTCAAAAACACGTCCGCTCTCATTGACAGAAAAAAAAAATTTTTGCGAAAAACTACAGAACAAATTACTAACAGTGTTTACAACGTCAGAGCAGAGTTGCCAATAATAAAGTAATAGTGTATCTTAAAGTATAAGTGTATCTTAGTAGGAAGATAAGGGACGACTTTAGGTGGTTTGTATACACAAGCTATTAGTATGTTTTCACCAAACAAATCGAGAAAAGTGTACCTCAGAATAAATTATGACCATCGTATGCTAAACCAATACGAACACTCCACCTCCAGCCCCATAAACGATCAGCTCTAAACAATCGGTAACCTTTTAATACTACAACATCGTCATCAACTATGTCATATAACCACGTTTCGGTTAACGCAGTAGTACCGGTTATAATTTTCAAAAAATCGATTTTTCTTTTTTTGCATTTCTCTCTCAGAAATCACCTCTCAAAATCTTATTAAGAAATTCCAAAAAAAACAAGTTACAGCAGTTTAAGCGTGCGCATAATCTGCCTATTATATAGGAGAAAATAATTGAAGCGCGGTTTCTTAAAATGCCGTTTTTTCAAATGGCGGACACTTAATCTCCGGATTGGCCCAACCGACTTAGGTCAAATTTGGTGTGAATATTTATCCAAGTGTCCTGTGTGGTAAGGCCAAAAGTTAATACAACAGAATTTGACGAGCGAAATAAAGTGAAAAAAGAGGCGATTTTCCAAAAAAAATGTTTAAAAAGCCGCCATTTTTTTTAATAATTTATTCAAATCTTGTGGTAAATTACCACGTAAGAAACATTCTTCTTTAAAATGCCGTTTGGTTTTTCTGTTTTAGATTCTTCATTCCTGAGATTAACTGTCCGCCATAGGACGAGGTATTTTTTGAGGTACCAACTTCAGCGCCCACTATAAATGTGTAAAAAAATTGGCAAAAAATATTGAAAATTAGGCTGCTTTTTACCTTTATAACCGGTACTACCCCCTTAAATTATTACCACTAGGACCTTCCTCACATACAGGTAATTTTTCTGGAAACTGAGTGAGGTTTGCAGTGGGTAAAAATTGCAAATGGTATTAATCGGTTCACTAGGATTTTGTGTGTAATTGGGAAAACCAGATTCTTTTACGTGACTGCATGCTCCTGTTAAACCAGGTACTTTTTGGGTAAAGTTTTAATTTTGGTGCGATTACTAACCAGACATCAAATCAAGTATGTTTTTGAATTATGTGACTTATTAGAAAAATTGTTTGCTAAGACCACCAGGATCTGTTTTGCAAAGTTTGCATTTTTAAATAAATTGTATGCGTATTTTTTTTAAACATACTAAAAGTGGTTATTTTTAAGAAGTAAGAAAAGCCGATATTACTCCAACAAAAAAGGCGAGTATTTGCACTCTTCTACAACTAGGGCCATATTCTGCGCGAGAAATTCCTTAAAGGAAAGGAGTATCACACCTTGTGGTGTTAAAATTAGCTAAAAATCTGAAGGAGAATATCCCAATTGAAAAGAACGAAAGAAGAAATTGCCGTCGGCCACGTAAAACTACATCGAGGCAAGATAGAAAAATACAATCCACAGCTCTGCAACACAGAAGACTTCCAGCTAGAGAAATAAAAAAATGAGCTAGAGGCATCAGGGATAAACCTATATATAAACAATCTGAAATGTCGACGGCCACTGAAGGCCAAAGACCACAAGACCTTTATAGTTTAGCAATGGAAGAAGGTAGGCATCCGTAATTTTTCTTCTTGAACGAAGAAGAAGAATCGAAAAATAATATTAATTATTTCTTTTCACCGCAGGCTTTTTCTTCGATGGATCTACCTTCAATACGATGACGGAAGATTCAACAGATGTTCCCCGTCGACCTTCAGAGAAGTTTGAGGAGTCCTGTCTTCAAAGGACCATAAGGCTCCACCGTCCGTCATGATCTGGGAGGAAGTGAACCAGGTGCTCTGTACGCTGTAGAGGGTACCATGAGGAAAGAGCAGTATAGTTCGTTGCTGCAGGATAAATGTTTGCCCTCTTTTAAAGATATTCGGGTACACCATACCGCACGCAAAATTGGTCAAAGATTTCCTCACTTTCGAGAATATTTTTCTTTTGCCATGGTCTGGTAACTCAACAGACTTTAACGCCGTCGAACATGTATGGCAGTTACTTAAATATGAATAAGATATATTCAAGGGAGAACACCAGCAGACAAACATTACTTAATAACATTAAGGATATATGGGAAAATGACCAAGCCATTGCATATATCGAAGCATGCTGCTAATTAAAAATAAGGGTAGTATTACAAAATATTAATTAATTTATATTCATTGTAGTATGGAAATGTAGTGAATAAACACGGCTGATCAGAATTAACAAAACTATGAGGTATAATTTATATTCCGGGAGAAAATAATTGAATTTTATTCTTGCTTTCTGAAATTTTTAGAGTGTATATCAATCTTGAATCCCGAAATCATATTTAAATTCTTCAAAATGAGATTTCAAATTAATTTAAACTGAAATAGCAAGAAATAGCAATTAAAAAATAAGATAAGATAAGTTTCAAAAAAGGTGTTAATTCTATAACGATGATTATCATACATGTCGATGGTTGTCTTATCTCCAAGAATCTTGGTTTTGAGTTAAAGGTATTGGAAAGTTGAAGGCAACATGTAAAGGAAAGTAGAAGTAATAAAATATAAAAAGTGTTAGTCCTTATGCCTTTGATTATTTGACAAAAAATATATAACATTTTATTAAAAACAGAATTATTGATAGATTTGGTTATAAAGTGTCTGTAATGTGTGTAGTTTGATGTACAACATTTGAAAGTATATAACTTCCGATGGAGGCTACTTAAACATATAACGTTTGGACAGGAAAAAATATAGACTTAAAAGCTAAAAAATTTATAAATTCGAGATACAACATCTGTGCACTTAACCGTCGATGTGTGAATATTCACTCCGCAAATTAAAGCAGTCCAAATATTTAAAAACTAATTAATATAAATTTTTCATTTTATTCACTTACTACTAGTTCATTTTATAACAGGAAAGTGAAATTAGTATAGAAATTAAAATAATATTGTATAATTACTTTCGTGCATTTGTTTTTACATTATTTAAGAAAATCAATAAAATTTCAGATTAAATAAGAAATTAGAATGACCTAATTCAGCCTTGCATGTTTAAATTTTATTTAATTGACTGACCATGGTTTGATTAATAAATAACTTTAAATTCTCACACTGCGGATGCATTCTGCAAAATATCACTGACTCGTTTGATCATTTTGGACACAACCAACTAATTTCCTGCGTAGCGGATTTTCTAGATATGTGTTCATAATTATTAATTAAAAGTCAACCACTGAAACAAGTTCATTAAGGCTAAGTGAATCTTTTAAAAGCTGATTGAACTTAGGTTATTTAACTCTTATAACATTTTCAGTGATTATACGATTCACAATGAAGACTTGTTAAACGAGATAGATGGGAAACTTAACAAACAATCCGTGGGCTAATGCAAAGTAGCGTGAAAATCAACTGCTTTAACTCACTCACATATCTGGCAGGTAGTCAGTCGTTTGAGCTTTTTCAGAATGTAGGTCAACTCGCATTTATAAGCCCTTCATTACTTATTCTGCAATCGATACCTAACACTTTCCGTAACATATATTAATAATGGGTGTATTTCTTTATTCATTCCGTGGAAGGAATAGAAGGAACAGAATACGCGCCAGAATAAACGGAATAGAAGCAATATGTAAACACAAAGGAATATTCCTTCCAATTGAAAGTTCAAGTCAGGTTAAAGCAATTATTCAATAAACAATTTTTGAGGTTTTATTTTTTTATATTATTTAAAATGAACGCAAAAGACACAATTCCACAAATTGTGTATTTATTTACAATTATGACTTTCTTTTCCTACCCTTTTGATATTAAATTGTTTTTTGACAGTTTTATTCCGTTTATTCCATCTACAACTACGGTACGAAAAGAACGCATTCTGAACACGCCGGTGCTAATAAAAAACACGGAAAATTAGGAATAGAATATTCCCAACAAATAAAGAAACACATTTGGCGCGTTCCGCTCATTCAGAATGAATAAAGAAATGCACCCAATGTAAATTTTTTTCCTCAAGAGTGGGGTTTGTAAAAAATACCACAATTCGCGGTCAATAGGGAAATTGCATGAAACAGTCAATGAGTTTAAGAGGCTTGACAAATGTTTTCCTTATAAACTTATTTCAACGGTTTGTTAAAACCATTCAGAAAGTGAGCCTATAAAACTAATGTTGATATGAGCAATGATATCAGTTTTTTCTAAATTTTTCTAATTTTTCTAATTTTTCTAACTTTTCCTTTTACTGAAACATAAAAGCTAAATGGAATCTTACTTCAGATGAATTCTTATTTACAGACAAACACGAGAGAGAACTAAGTGAATAAAAAAAATTATATCTAAATATGTTGCAAAATAATGTGTCTATTACTAAGGTAAAGGTGAAGCATCTAGGAAGAGTCATCGTCTTCATCAAGTAAACTCCTACTTGGCAGTGCAATGAAAACCTTTCCATAAGGGAATATAGAATACCCACCAATTGTTAACGGGGCTAAGGCTCGATAAAAACAAACTTAAAATAGATGTAGGTATAAGTACGATGAATACTGAATAATATGAATGAATATTGTTAATAAATAACAGAAACGTATGCGTTTTAATCACTTAAAAATAATAATTTATTTTTATCGATACATATAATGAAAAATCAATATTAATTAGAATTAACCCTTCTAACACAGAAGGCGTACTTCTTTGGCAGGAGCCCAGAATCAATTCACCTATTCCATCAAAACGATGAAATGAGCAGCATGAAGAGGAAAAAATAACAAAAAAGAAAGGAACAGGAAGAAAAGAAGTAAGGAAACCACACACACATCATGCAAACAGAGAGTCACGGGAGCACAGAAAATAGGTAGTTCTTAAACAAAACCTTACTAAGAGTTAAAACAAAATTAGTGCATGCATTAACAGCCCTACATAAACGGTTAATTGGTTCATGCATGCCATAATTTGATCTCGATGGTTCAACATGTAATAAAGGCAGTCTTCAAAGGTTATGTCGGGACCGTCTAAAGGAAACCAACAAACAAAAATATTTAATCGTCATTTTTTATGATCCCCTAAGCTGAAACGTTCTGGTAGTATTATGTATTATTTTCAATTATGGTAGTGTAGTTGTTTCATTTCTTTAATTTGCACCGACCTCAAAATGTCGTAATAGATATAAAATTAAAAATTATTTTATGCTTTTTAGCGCTTTTTGTGAAGTCGGTTCAACTTTTTTTTTAAAAACTATTTTATTTTTCACTTTTTAGTGTCTCCAACTCTATACAACGAAGAAAGAACCATCCAAATCGGCCCACGCGTTAAAAGTTAGTTTTAACCCCCTACCCCACCCCCATTCCACTAAACTTTTTTTCTCATGGTATCAATAAAGGAACATACTCTACCGAACAGAAAAGGAATCATCGAAATCGGTTCACGCGTTACGAAGTCACTACCCCACCACCACCATAGGACCAAATTATTCTCCTATTAGCAATGGGGGATCACACTCTATACAACAGCAAAAGAACCATCCAAATCGGTCCGTGCGTTACAAAGTTAGGTTCCACCCCCTTTCTCCCACCCCAACCACACCAACAATTTTTTTTCTCGTGGGATCAACCAGGGAGCATACTCTACTCAAAAGAAAAAGAAATATCAAAATCGGTCCACGCGTTACGAAGTTAGACTACTCCTCCCCTCGCCCAACCCTCCACCACCTCTATACAACAGCAAAAGAACCATCCAAATCGGTCCACGTGTTACGAAGTTATGTTCCACCCTCCCCCCTCCCCCCACCCCAGCAACATTTGTTTTCTCGTAGTATCAACCAAGGATCATATTCTACCCAATAGAAAAAGAATTATCCAAATCGGTCCACGCGTTAAGAAGTTAGACAACCTCCCCCCCCCACCCACACGTTTCACCATAGGACCAAATTATTCTCCTATTAGCAATGGGGGATCATACTCTATACAACAGAAAAAGAACCATCGAAATCGGAATACGCGTAACCAAGTTAGGTTACACCCCATCCCCCCAAAATTTTCTTCTTTTGGTATCAACCACGAAACATACTCTACCGAACAGAAAAAGAATTATCCAAATCAGTCAACGCGTTACAAAGTTAGACTACCTTTCCCCTCTTCTCCCCACCCTAGGCCAAATTTTCTCCTAATAGCAATGGGGAATCATACTCTGTACAACAAAAAAAGAACCATCCAAATCGGACCCCGCGTTACAAAGTTAGGTTTTACTCTACCCCCCACCCCCACTCTACCAAAAATTTTTTTGACATGGTACCAAATGTCGTATAAGATATAAAATTAAAAATTATCTAATTGTTTTTAGCGGCTTTTGTGAAGTCGGTTCAAACTTTTTTTTAAAGCTATTTTATAAATTATATTAACTTTGTTTTATTGACAATTAAAAATTTCATATACACAACCCTTGAATAAAAATTAACAGAAAAAAACGAAGTTTTTCATCAAACCATTAATACTAATTGTACATAAGTACCGAACTCTTATCTCATTATGACATTTCCATCTACTGCGTTTTTACTCTCAAATCCAGATGTTCAGCGTTTAAATTCGGTCGGGCGTCCTCTTGTATGCTAACTGAGCCTCATCGGCTCATACCTTTTTTGATATCATATGAAATCATTCAATTTGCTTTTCTTGTTTTCTTTTATATTAACTTTGCATTAATATTAGCATCTAGTTTTATAATTTATTCTGCATCGTCCTTCCGTGAGTTTTGATGTACAAGTTTAAAAGGTTGACTAATACTATTTTAATAAAATTTTGATTGAATTTCACTTAAAAGTAAAATTGCAAACAGGTTTTTCAGTTCACTTAACTTTGCTGAGAATTATTTAAAAAGCAGATATTATTTCATCTAATTCTCAAAACAACATGTTTATGTGCACGTAGCCCACACTTTTTTACAACGAAACTTTGTAACGCGTAGTCCGATTTCGATGGTTCTTTTCCTGTTGTATAGAGTGGGATCCCCCATTGCTAATACCAGAATAATTTGGTCCTATGGTGGTGGTGGGGGAGGGGGAGGAGTAGTAACTTCGTAACGCGTGGACCGATTTCGATGATTCCTTTTCTGTTCGGTAGAGTATGTTCCTTGATTGATACCATGAGAAAAAAAGTTTAGTGGAATGGGGGTGGGGTAAGGGGTTAAAACTTCACAAAAAGCGCTAAAAAGCATAAAATAATTTTTAATTTTATATCTATTACGACATTTTGAAGTCAAACAAATAAAACAACTACAGAACCACAATTGAAAATTATACATAATACTACCAGAACGTTTCAGCTTACGGGATCATAAGAAATGACGATTAAATATTTTTGTTGTAGTTGTTTGGTTTGTTTGATTTGCACCGACTTCAAGATGTCATAATAGATATAAAATTAAAAATTATTTTATGCTTTTTAGCGCTTTTTGTGAAGTCGGTTCAACTTTTTTTTAAAAAACTATTTTATTTTACATAAAAAACTTCTTAAGCTGTTTAATTAAAGAAGGTTAGAAAGGTAAAAATTAGATCATATTGCGAAAATCATTGAGTAACTTATTTGCAGATACTTGTGCGAGATTTGGCAACATGTTCTTCCATTTTAATCATAATAGAATTAACCCTTCTAACTCAGAAGGCGCACTTCACAGCAGAAGCCTGGAACCAATTGACCTATTCACCAGAATATAACATATATTGAGGTGAATGAGGCTCCCACAACCCATGCAAGGAAAAATTTTAGTAAAACAAAAAACCAAAACACGTCCAAACAAAACAATCAGGGGTGCATTGATAACAGAGATCGCTTAAGCAAATCCTTAGTAAGAGCCAGGTCAAAAATATGACACATATTCACGGCTCTACACATGCCATTAATAGGCTCATGCATAACATAGTTAGACCGAGAATGAGCAACATGTAGTAAAGGTAATCTCCTTAACCTATACGGAGCATGCCTATAAGTTACCAAACTTGCAAGAGATCGAGAATCTATATTCGAGTTCAAAAGCTGGTGAATAAATACTAGGTCAGCAACTCTACGTCGTTCCTCCAACGAGTGCATATTAAGCAATCGGAGGCGATCCTCATAAGGAGGAAGCCTTAATGGATCATTCCACGGGAGGTCCCTTAGTGCGAACCTAACAAAGTTCCGCTGCATCGATTCAATGCGTCTAGAATGAACAGCATAGCAAGGAGACCAAACCTGAGATGCATATTCGAGAATTGGTCTAACTAAAGAAAAAAATAAGTGAATGAGGGTCTGTCGATCAGAAAACTCCCTTGACCAGCGCTTAACAAAACCCAGGACTGAATTACTCCGAGATACGATATGGTTTATGTGCAGAGTGAAATCGAGTTTTCTGTCTAGCTTTACACCAAGGTCAGTAACGGACTCCACATGACGGATAGTAGTATCCGTAAAGGTATAATCAAAGACAAGCTGATTGATGTTCCTAGAAAAAGACATAACTTCACATTTATCCAGGTTAAGTTGCAGTCCATTTGAGGCACACCAAACCCTGAAGGTATTCAAATCCTCCTGGATGCAGCAAGAATCATAACTATTTCTACAACATGAGAAAATCTTCATATCATCAGCGTAGATTAAAACTTTGGAGTGCTTAATCAGAGGGACAATGTTGTCAATGGCTAGAATAAACATCAACGGCCCCAGATCGCTACCCTGCGGCACGCCAGATGAAGCCCTAACGACTCTAGATAAAGTATTACGGAAAGAGACACGGTAAGTCCTATTTTTTAAATAAGAGCAGATCCAGTCGAGCAAAAAAGGCGGAAAACCCAACCTATCAATCTTAAGCATAATCACGGAGTGAGGGAGCTTATCAAATGCCTTGCTAAAGTCGGTGTAGACACAATCAGTCTGGAGACCTTGTTGGTTAGTTGTCGTCGATCTACCAGGCAGAAAGCCATGTTGATTAGATGAGATTAACCCCTTACATTGCCCAACAAGCTGTGAATATATAACAGATTCAAACAACTTGGGTATTCAGGAAAGCTTCGCGATTGGCCTATAATTTGTTATGAAGTTTTTATGCCCCTTTTTATAAACAGGAATTATAAAGGAGCACTTCCATAACGCAGGAAATCTACCGGCCTGAAGAGATTTATTGAAGATGAGTTCCAATGGAGTGAGTTAGGCATCAGAACAGGATCTCAAGAATGCGGGTGGAACACCATCAGGACCAGAGGAAAAGTCCAGTTTAAGCTCTTTGATACCATTCAAGATAATATCACGAGATATAATGGGCAAAGCAATGGAGGTAGCGGGACGGTTTTGGATATGGCCAAAATCATCCAGGGAAGGCACAAAGTTGCTTGGTGAAAAGGCGCCCTCAAAAAACGATGCAAAGTTATCGGCAATATCGGGCGCGCTACAACTAGAGGATCCATTATACCACATTGTAGATGGATAATTATCAGTTTTCTTTTAAAACACCATACGTTAAATTCTAAATAATAAAGTAAGTTCATAACATAATTGTAGTTAATATTTTAATATCCATCGGACGCTTTGGTCTGATTATTAAGTTGCTAATTGATTAGCACTGCGACGGGGATTTCGGTCCAATCTTCCTTGCATTTTCCTGACCATACCAAAAGAAGTTTACGTCCGTCACCGTAACGTTTATTGACGCTCCTAATACTCTCGTACCGATTTAATGTACGATATACGAACATTTTATTAACTTTTAAATGTTTTTACTCCTTAACGGTAGCTGAATTTGATTTTTCAGCCAAATATAACGCTATTACACTGTTACGTTTGAAATCAATTATATATCAATTATATAATTATATACATTGCAAATATGTACAAAGCTTAGCAACCACTCGTGCTTCGCCTTAACACGGCATAATTAGGTTTCTGACTAATCTTAAAGGCGTATTTAAGCTAGTTAGTAGAACACCTTATAGCGGAGTGTTAGAGCTGTAGTTTATCCAGCTACCGAATATTTTGTTTATTTAAGGGATCGTCTCAGTGTGACCCTCCGAAAAATCACTGATTTTCGCGATTTTTATTTAGTGTTGAAATAAACTAATCGGTCCGGTTTTTTTTATAAATAAATACATTCATGACGAATACAGAATGATTTTTTTTATGTTTATTTATTGGGTGTATAATAGTTGAATAAATTGTTGAAATGACACGTAAAAATAAAAGGTCCTGTACGATGTCCACGACCGCTTTCGCCTTCGAATACTGGTGTCTATCCCGTCTTAGCCTGCAAGTTTTTGTAGGTCTTTGACCGGTTCACAAAGGCTTGTAGCTTAGATGTTATTTCACAAGTCACTTTCCATGTTCAACAGACGTACAACAGAACAGACTTTTCATATGATTTGAAGATCCGGAGTTTTGTGCGTCTGAAGATGTTGTTATTGCCCCAGATCTCAGCAAGTCTTATTGATGCGAGCCTTGTCTCACTCCATTTACTACTTGGAAGGCCTCCAACAGTTTTCCCTTGTGTAGGATGCGCCACTAGGCTCCTGAGTAGGACTCCTTTATGATGATGATAATTTTATCTGGGATGCCTCTCCTACGTAAAACTGCCCATATGTATTCGCAATCAACGCTGTCGAAAGCCTTCTCAAAATCGAGAGTTGACATTAGATCTAAATGGGATCTCTATTCGGCGGATTGCTCGATGATAATTCGGAGGGTATGTAATTGCTGCAGGAGAAACCCTCAAAAAATCCTGCCTGTTCACTGCGCTTGATTGTATTATTAATTCGCATTACAATTACGCCGGTTTTCTATTTGATTTCTGCTTTCTGTACTTTGCTGCATGATTTCGATTACCTAGGAGCCTCCTTTATAATTAATCTGGTACTGACCACAGCTTGTATTATATTAGATAAATAGATTCAATTCTAAACAATTAATGAATCAACATTGGATGAACTGCTCTGAATATAAGGTAGCGTATTTACATTTTTAAATTGTATTACTTTAATCAAAGATCAGCTCGCATATTCAATCCATTCGGCTAATAGATGCTTTACATCTTCGGAATATAACAAAATTTACTAAAGCAATTAATAAATAATTTATTTAAAATTGTATTTCATTTTTTAATTTCTTTTCAGGGTCAACGCATCTTAAGATCATAAAAATACCTTTCGACGGGCGTGATTTAGTTAACAGAATTGATATACACGTACATATATGTACATCGACTGCTCTGACATTATATAAGCATATATAAATTTGTCTTAATTACTTTTACGCGGCACCGTTAAAATTATTAATTTAGTAAGCATACCCAATCTTGTCAGCGACAATTTCAAACTATTATAAATTTCAATATTTGATCGCTGCAGCTGATCGTCGTTTAGCAAATTGTAAACAATGTTGACGTAATTGGACCACTATAATTGTTTATGTCCACGTTTGAATAAATAAGCAAGGTCTAGATTGTTTTGTTCTAAGTTCTAATGTTTATTTTTAATTTTATATTTTGTCATCCGTGGAGTAAGTGATAACGGCGGCCACCGATGTTTGTTTTCTGCTGACTACAGATAACGATAAAATGGCCTTTGTCGGTGGTTCGGAATACACTTTAAATTGTAAGTCCACCTGCAATCGTTGCCTCGAATCGGGTGCAGTTCTTCTCCGGCTCCATCCCCACAAACGTTACGGCAACTAAAGAGATACGTTTTACCACCGTAGATTTTAGTGGATTTTTGAATTTGATGTTTTTTTCACTCGTTGTTTGTCCAATATATAGGTATATTATGTTTGTACCTGTTTTTGAAATCTTACAAACATTCAGACATGATAATGTAGCCGAATTTTTACCGTCCAATTACGTTAATATTGTTTGCAGAAAATATCTTGACTCAAAATTAGTACACTAGATTAATTGAATGAAACTATTAACTGTTTAAATCCGTTTTTAGTTCAAGATAATTTATAGGCTTAGCAGAAACCTGAATTAAAGGTTGTATTTGATTGTTCTTAGAACTTATGAATGACGAAACGTGAGCTTTTACCAAAAATCGGTTCCGCCGTTTTATCAATATTTCTGTTTTAGGTTTTGGGCAATTTAACATTGTGGTGAGAATTTGGTTGCCTTTAGGAGTGAAAAATTGCATAAAGTGTGCGAAAGTGCAATTGAATCAATATGTTCTGTAATATTTTTTCAGCCTTTGAATGAATGAAGCTCCCGTGCTTGCTGCTCTTTCTCGCTTTCTCTGACATTTATTACAGCCCACTATCACAGGGGTAGGCTTACTTGATTCATTTTTGAAGTTTTTTGAAAAGTTCACACATTTTTATAGCTATCTTTTGGTGAAAATTTGTTGTAAAAATTCCTCATATTTTAAATATTTATTCCCGCAGTGAAATGATATAAAAAAGCAAACAAGGATTACATATATACATTAATTATATTACATTAATAAATTAATGATTATGTTAGTGCATTAGGTTAGGTTAAAGGGCTGTCTCGAAAGCCTCGCATAGACCACACCGGGTCCATAGCGTTACCATATTTTTGGGTGTCCTATAGCCTACAGATGTTGTGCTGCGATCGTCAAGGCGCTACCTTTGGTTGAATTAAAGGTATCGGTCTCCGTTGCGAATTTCAGAGTAGTACTAATGTCGCACCTAGAGGGCTCCTCTAGATCCTTGAAGAACGACTAGTGCTTTAGTAAGCTCTTGACTTCAATATTTATCTAATTAATTTTTACTATCCACATTTACATATGCACTTGAACATTTATCAAAGAAAAATTCTTTGATAAAGTTTCCCCTGAATCAAAGTTTCATTTTTCTTTCCAAAGCAGAACAATATTTAGTTTTAGTATACACTCCGTCTCAAAATATAACCTCACCTCTATATAAACTCTGTATTTAATTATACACTTCATATTTCGTTTGGGTATGTTATACGTATTTGAAACTTAATGTGATACAATTCGAACAGTAACAGGGATTAAAAAGCAATTTCCTCGAATATGATAAGAAAAACTCGTCTCATATATAACCTCAATGAATTTATTTCCCTGATTTTTCCTTAATAGACAGAAAAAAGTACATAAAATAACAATTAATATTTCGTGATCCTCCATTGTGATTTATGACTTCAAAAATCCTTGATGGCATACTGTCATAAAGAGTCCGTATGTAATTTGTTGGAATTTCCGCCCAGCATTTCAAATGGCCTCTTTTAACTCCGCTGTTGTTTGAAACTGCTTCCCATCAGCGTAAACTTGTCGTGAGAGATATCCCCAAGCATTCTCAATAATATTTAAGTCCGGTGATTTCGACGGCCAATGCAGTAAGGTCACATTGTTGCCTCTAAACCATTCTTTAACACGCCCTGCGGTATGAATCGCAGCATTATCTTGCTGGAAAGAAATTGTTACGATTCTAATTTTTCGATTATTTTTATACGCTGTCTAGATAATAAATCGATGTACTTCCTGGAGTCCTATCGGCCACTAATTATCTCTAAATCTGCAACTCCATTGTATGTTATAGCACCCCAGACCAGAAGTGACCCGCCTCCCATTTGTCTTCGGCTTAAAACCAATTCCTCTTTGCGTAAATCATGGAAATAGTGATGGTAGCCATCCGGTCTATCCAGATTAAGCTTCTTGTCGTCAGTAAAGATTACTTTTTTCCATTCAGCAGCCCAAGAAATGTGATCACGACCAAATTGTAAACGTTGATGTCGGTGCTTTTTCGTTAGGGGTGGTTTTTTATGCAGTTTCCTGAATTGGATATCCTCGCTCGCTTTAATAATGCGATGGACTGTCGAATTGTGGGCATCGACACCAGATTTCTCTTTTATTTTTGACAGACTTGGGGTTGAAATTAAAGCTGCCTTCAATATTGCCCTTCTCTTTCTAGGCGAAATCTTTGATGGTCGGCCTAGTTTTGCTGGAGCAATATTTTCCCTTTCCTTTTTTTAAAAAATTATTCACTGCTCTAGCGCTCCTATCCAAGAACCGTGCGATTTCACGATTTCCTTTACCGTCTTTCGACATTTTAATTATAATGGCTTTTTCTGTATTATTCAATAATCTCCCGAGCGCCATTTTGAAAAATCACAATTAATAATACTTTATTTTAAGTTACTATTTCCAAATAAATCTCCGTTTACTGTTTCACGCCCGATCACTTTGAAGAATTACATGAAACTGATACCTGACATATTCTAGGAAATTGCTTTTTAATTACTAAAACCGGTTTTGTTGCTGCGTGTAACAAACACTGTTCGAATTGTATTACATTATGCTTCAAATGCGTAAAACTAACCCAATTGAAATATGAAGTATATAACAAATACAGAGTTTATATAGTGGTGAGGTTATAGTTTGAGACGGAGTGTATGTATTTGGGCTACTAATTAGGAAATAACCAAAATATCTGATAAGCGCATTAATATGGAAAAATTCCAACGACCTGGAAACATTGATTAACAGTTGAGAGTCTAATTTACCGCGAATACTTCTTCTCGTTTATCTAGTAGATCCCGCTACACTTGATTGATCGACACCTAAAATGTGCAAAGATTTAAATATCACGAAACCATGCATACATACATATAAAAAACAAAGCTGAAGAATTTATAAAAAGAAACATTAAAAAAAACAAAAAAAAATTTATATATATATTTTATTAGGCTGGGCTATAAATTTAATATTTTCCTTTTTGGGGATAAATTTAATATTTTCCGAAGGAACATACTAGGGAATGAAAGAACAAATGAACTCTCGATGAATGGCTCTGTTCTCCACTGTTCCAGAGCAGAAGTTGTTCATATACCGCTGAATTCCCTCAAAGAAAACTCCTTCAGCACTTCATAGCAAGGGCTAATTACAGGTGAAGTGCCTCTTGGACCTATGCCATCTATAGAGCGATCTGGCTAAGTTTTAACAAAGGGAAAACAACGGAATTGCTTATCAAGTCTCGGACTGTCCTTATGCGATTGTCGCGGCCTGCACAAGCCACTGCATAGTAAGCCAGCGTGCGGCCAGGCTGGGCGTTCCCTATAATACTTACACTCCTTGAAAAATTTAATTGCAGCTTGAGCATTCTGCAAAGTTGCAGATATCACTTAAAAACATTGATCTGTTTTCCAGACATTCTAATATCACCTGCATAAAAAGAAATATTTCTATTTGTTTTGAGCCAGGTAGGTGGGAAAGGCGGCGGAACCTAACTTGATAATGCGAAGATCCATTTAGATGATCCTCCGCATTGATAGCAGCATAAAAATTTTGTGTTAAGGGTGGATTGGATCTAAGGTGGGGTGGGATTAACTTGGGGAGGAATGGAAGAACGGTGTTGCCTAACTGCATACTGTATACAGCGAGGATGGAAGTTTGCGTGCGAGAGCCTAACTTCCCGATGTGTGGATCGGTTTGGAGGATAGTTTGATATTAAACTCCAACAACTGCGAAACGCGTGGACCGCTTTGGATGATTCTGCTATTGCTGTACGGAATATGTTCAGATGCTGGAGGACGGACGAAAGAGTTGAAGCCTTCTAAGATACGGCGATCTTCATTCTCAAGTGTAAGTTACACCTACAAGCGATAGCAACAGGGCAATGCGTCCTAGAACGTAGTCAGGTAACTAATGCGGGAGGAGATAACCTCTTTAAAAATCATCCTAATCCCCGAGGGAGTCTGCATTGGTTTTCTCTTTCTCACTACGGAAACCGGGGGTAATTGGATCCGTGAATCGTTTTCCTGAGGCGCTTCTGTAGGAATGGAGGTCGAGGGTATGGAAGACCTTGACAGTTGGCTATATCCACGGTACCCACAACAGAAGCAGCTGCTTGAAAATTGCCTTCTGAAAGTTCTGCGGTGGCTCTGGAAGCTGGACTTGCGCCAGCTGAAAGTGCTGTAGCATTTCTGGAAGAAGGTGCCATTTACAAAATAATGACTAGTACTTCCTCAGATGCGGTGTTGGCAGAGAGTGTAGATCCGAACGAGTTGGCTATCTCACACGGCACACGCACTAGTAGAAGGATAAGCTAGTCCGGAGGAGGTTATTTGTCCTGGCTCTGGACAAAAGCTTCATGGCCCAGAACCCTTCATTGTCGTGGGCGGAGAAAGGATGAAGGTTATGATTAACGCATGGACCAAGAAAGAACACTGGAGACGATAGAACAACAAGGATTCCTGCAGATAGGCTAGGATTCTAGCAGTAGCGAGGGTAGGGTAGAGGGTAGCGACGACAGTGGGATAACTGGATACTCAGTTGCCCAAGCTAAGGTAGACTTGCGGGGACGAAAAGAGACCCGCTCCTATGTCGTCTGTTTCGGCTAAACACCGAAGAGGTATTTTTAATGAGTAAAAATGTCACACTACCGTAGGGCACGGGTTGTCCGGTGTCTGTTGCAAGATTTTCCCTCTCCCGCTAAAAAAAATTGAATCTGTTTTCTCTGCTACTGGATTTAGTGTTGAGTGGGGGAGTAGTAGTAGTAGAGGAGCCTAGCTAACGAATCGCGTAGATTGATTTGGATGATTCTGTTTTCTATGTATAGATGTAACTCTTGTAATCGCATTTTTCATACCTGCAGCACTTTTCGAGTAACATATCTGAAGACACTAAAAAATAAAACATTAAATATGTAGTTAAAAAAAAGTTGAACCCACTTCACAAAAGTGCAAAAGAGCATAAAGTAATATTACATTTTATGTCTATTACAAAATGTTGAAATCGTTAAAAATTAAACAAACGTACCAACTACCTATCCACGATTAAAAATACCATATAAAACTTTCTTAACATTTCAGGACGGAAGATCATAAGGAAGTAGGTTTAATGCACGTTCGAATAGATTATATACATATATATCATTGTAAGTAGGTGGTGGTTTTGTTTGCTCAATTTTCATCGACATCAGAATGACGTTAAAGACATGAAATTCAATAATATTTTATGCTTTTTGTGATGTCGGTTCTTTTTCTATAAACCTATGTTACCCTTTTGTTTCTTTACGGATTAACTTCAAGGAAAATTTCAGATAAAATGCGACAACCTTTCAAGTGTCAATCAATGAATATTTTTAATATCTTCCGTTAGTTATTTTTTATAAAAAATAAAGGTTTCATTTATAAATTTGAATGCCTACTTACATGTTATTGATACAGTTAAAATTAAGGCGACGATTGATTATTATTTCTTTAAATAAGTAACTAATCATAAGCAGTTACTTTAAAAGGTAATTAAAAACTTAATTAACCAACATCCATTTGCTGTAACTGAGTCCCTAGGTAAAAATCTATAAAATAGGTTGTATTTTTTACTTCGTTTAACGGGCTATAATTTTATTTTATTGTAGGAACGGAATTAAACATATAATTAAGAGCACTTCAAACAGTATCGGACATCCGTGATATAAGTTTGTAGATTTTATGTTGTTTACAATTTTTAGATTAAATTGGACATTTCCCTGATTGTATTTAAACACTTGAACTTGTAGTTTGAATTCCGATCTGTTTTGATTTATTATGTGGTTACATGTATGATAATAATGAAGGTAAGAAAGCTCTCCTTGTTCCTTTCATAAATTGTTATGAATTAGGTAGCCACTTCCTCGTCTTATTTCTCTTTATTTCCGATCATGAAAGCAAAACACAGTTCACCCTAAGTAGCTGAAGTAGTTTTTCAAACGAATAGTCTTAAAGCACGAGCTGTACGAATTTTCTACATTCGCGAACAATAATTGCTACAAGTTCGATTAAAATCCTCCAAGTAATAATTATATAATCCCATTGTTGAGTAACGTCGATTCAGCGATTTGTTAACGCTTATAAAATTACCAGAAGTCTACAAGACCGCGGTAGATAACCAATATGTATGCTTCGGAACAGAGTTGATATGCTTCAATTACAATTTCATTGCGGTTTACTTATTACAGTTTCTCCAGAGCTGACAATTGATTTTCTTTAAAATAAGGTAGAAAGGTCAATCCAAGAGAGATAACCAACTTATAATGTCCAAATAACATTTCGCTTCCCCCATAAGTTCAGGTGTTGCAATCACGAGCAAAGCAAATAGTGACACTGGACTTCAGGTTCACTATTTTCCTTGCACCTGACTCAACAGACAGGTTTTTCCACCTGTCACGACTGGTGATAGTTTAGATGGTACAGAAAATGCTGAAACGAAGAAGGTGGAAACTGGAAAAGGTAAAAAAATCTATTTTATGCGGAAGTCTACGTGAACGGCAGTATTGCTCTCTTAAGTTTAAAAAATGTTAAGCTGGTAGGTGTTCGCCGAGGTGCCCGCTTTCCATTTATTAAGTCATACATAATCGCTGACCTCGATATTCGATTTTGTAATCTACGTAATACTTATTTTGGGACCGTTTTGGTAGAATGCTGTTATTCATAATTTGTTACGTTTTTTGGCGAGCTTATAAAAAGAGCCGGCGTAATTGTAATCGAATCGGAACTGCAAAAGAAATGCAATTTAATTTCTTTTGGTTTCGTAAGTGTTTTAAATGCGAAACTTACTAAAATAAATGTATATAAATTATTGAAGATAGCAGTAATATATATTATGTAAATGAGCGACAGTAAAATATTTCCATACGAGGAGTTCTTGATAAACTAAGATACTTAGTAAAAGTATCTATTTTAAAGCCTTATCTAAAAACATTGGCTATAATTGCAATGTTATTATGATTAAATATACAATCGAGTCGAATATACTATATGTATGCTTTATGGTGCATCTGTACCAAAGCAACATTTTAAAATTAAATTGAAGTCAATATTGGCCCAACGTTGTCCAATTGTTGTATTTCGTTGTATTAAGATTCACCAGCATCAAGCTTTCCATTTTGCGTGATCTTTTGCAATTTTGGGTAAAAGGTTCACTCATGGAGAAACAATAAGTGTGGAACATTTTTTGGGCTGCTTTTCAAAGAGACATGTAACTAATATATTATGTATTATTCGGATTCGTCAGCTGACTCTGCATTGAAATTACAGGTAGTATAACCTTAACCTAGGCAACTTAAACCGAAATATAATACATATCAAACTATAATTAATTAATATGTAAAAGACAGTTTTCTTCAGACCACGTATAAATTCTTGCAAGGTTATTGATTCTGTATATGCAGTCCTATATCAATCGAATGGTTTGGAAAAGAACATCTGGACATCATCAGCGTAAAGATAAATAATAAGGGGTCAAGAATTTAACCTTGGGTTACTCCACTAAGCTAAGAAAGCAGGTAAAATAAGCAGTTTCCAATTTTAACTCGCTGAAAACAATTATATAAGAAATCGCTAATTAATTTCACAGCTCCGCCATTAATTTCACAGCAACAAAAGTTCGTATGTAATTTATTGAGTAATTTATCGTGGAGAAATTAAGCAAAATTAAAATGGCAACATGTCCCATATCCGTGGCCTTATGAAGAACAGAAGTTGCCTTTAGTAAAGCAGTTTTTTAGCTATATCCTGCACGGAAACCAAACTGGAAAGGAGTTAATAAACTATTTTGCGTTAAAAAAAATCTACTAGTAAAGTCATAATTGTTTCTAAAACCTTATCAATTAAACACTATTTCAAGAAGACTTCTTGGGTATAGGATCAAAGTGAGCGACTTTCCAGCTGTCCGGAAAATAAGACCTAATCAGACACGTATTTATGATATTAAGGAAGCATGGTGAAATGTGTGGTAACAAAGATTAGAGAATCTAGGATTATTACCATAAGAGCCAACGGCATTGGATGTAATCACATAAATCGCGATGTAAAGTTCATTATAATCCACATGCCTAAAGGAAAAGATTCAAGGCATTTTTCAACCAATTGCTCCATATTCTTGAGCCGCCAACCCCTCCAGATGCCACCCCAACAATTGAATTGTGGTGAAGTTCATTTATGATATTAGCGTAAAAAGGACACTCATGGACACCATCCTTATAGATGTCGTAGCTATATAGGTTTTTTCAGTGTATTTTAGGTGGGAAGTCCGGCTGAAGCGTAGTACTCAAATATGCACGCTTCGCTCTACGAATCTGAGCAGTTACCTTATTAAGAACAGCTTTAAAAAGAGAATGACTATATTCTGGTTTAAGCCGCTCCCATTGTCCGTTTAACTATTAGTATGCTCATTTCTTGTCGAAACCACGGCAACGACCAGTAGCAGGATGCATACATTTAATTGGCCTATACATATCATAATGATACGAAGTAAAATTGGAAAATTTTTCAACGTTAAGCTGATTCAGAAGAATATGCAAAGGCTGATTCAGAAGAATATGCAACTAGTTTCATGATGCGCCAAGTAATAATATTGGTAGGTAAACGCTGAGACGTCAAGATTATTAATGTCACAGTAAAGAGTGACATATTTGCCTATCCATTAATTGAATATAAAAGAATGTTGTTATCTAATGTGAAGGGAGAACAAAGTTGGTTGTGGCACAAAACGCGATACTAGTAGAACATCTAGTAATAAAGGTTTACCATAACGATGATGGACTTCAATAGAGCATCTGCATAGAATACAAGAAACTTTCGGTAGAGTTATCGATATTAAGCAAATTAACATCACTGTTAACAATTATATTATTATACGTGGAGTTAAATTAATTATAGAGTTCATAAATTCAAGAGCATAACATCAAGGAGCATAATAAACCGCGGCCATTAGCTTTATTCAGTCCCGTATAAATCGTAACTTCACCACCACGTGAATTACGATCATTTCGATAAAGACCTGAATCAAGACCGCTCAACACAATAAATATAGTTTAAAAGTCAACTCTGTTACTGGTAGGTTTACTTTAAAGTTGGCGGGGAATGTTTTATTTAAAATGAAAGTTTTATTTAAAATGAAAGTTTTATGCAATTAGTTTATGTTTAGACTATTTAAAATTAAAAAAGGTTCGCTATAATTTGCTGAATAGCAGTATCGCAGTCCTTGAGGGCGTACTTATTATGATAGAAAAATAATTATATAGATATTTTCTTTATCTTTAGTTATCTTAGCAAATTTTTCCTTACCTTTGGTAATAACTGGATGTGAAACAAATGTGTTTTCTCCGCTTTAAGCCTTTAGGAGCCTTTATGTTTCTGTAACAAAATTCGAAAAACGGTAAAATTAGTAATAGTAAAAAGAGATAAAATTTAACGGCTAAGAATATATATTTTGTAGTATACAGAAAGCTACTTCACCCTGAAGTACCATAGGCAAAAAAAATTTAAGGAAATTCGAAGAATAAGCAAATAAATTGATAGGACAAACATGAATAACTTATTTTCGTGCAAAGATCAACTTGTTCTTGCACAAATTTGTAGAAATTTTTAACCGATCTTTAAATAAAAGAAAGAGTTCTTGTTACGAACATCAAGTAATCAATATTCTTTGGTTGGAGCACACTGCATCGGTTCATCCACCTACTTGAAATGCAGATGATCTTTGGACGACGTTTGAATTGCTATTAAAGGTACAGGCCGTTTCTTAGATAAGAAATTGTACAAGTTGGCATAGAGGATTCAAATTATAGCTGTCTTATATAACATTCCTGCCAATTGTTTGCGAAATAATAACGTAATAACCGTTGCAGATATGACAACAGTCATAAGGGACAAAGTTGTAATGCTCAAATGCTCCACGCTCCACGCTGGTATCTTCGCTGTTGTTGTATCTTCAATAGAAGCCGAGATAATTGAAAAACAATTGCATCTGTTCTAATTCGGCTGGTTTAACAGTTAGGGATACATCGGCACCTATTTTGCCAAGCTTTTCGAGGCTGCTTTGATATCCTGGTCAACTGTCGATTTTAAGAGCTCTGACTGCATGAATTCTATTGCATCTGATATTAACGGCTTTCTTTCCAAATGGTAATGGTCCTGTTTGCAGGGAGTGTCTTAAATTGGCGAAACATACCTCCCCCAAGCGACTTCTCAACGACGCAGATCGCAATGGCTGGCATCGAAAACTGCGTACACAACACAACAGGATAATGCTGATCGTGCGCTCTCCCGGGCTTTTTCCTCCACTAACGCTCTAACTAATTTTTCTGCTGATCCCACTAATCTGCGGTGGAACCCACTGATGCATCCGATGCCATTGCCCTGTGGCCGGCGATGCTTCCTCTACGCGTTTTCATCTCCACAGTTTACTATGAGACCACCGCAGACTACGTCATGCTGTATATCTGGTCCCGCCTCGGAGTTACATATAACAGCATTACTTCGAGGTGCATAGGCAAATCGCGCAATGGCTCTGGGTCCTACTTCACATATTTTAAAATTTCTGTTCCTGATGCTTCGTTCCACGATATCATTTCTACTGAAATATGGCCTAGTGGAACAGTTATGCGGGAGTTTATTCCAAGGAATCGTGATGAATTGTTACTCTTTGGTAATTTTAACCTGCCAACTGTCGACCGGGTGTCTTCAGATGACACGACTGTATCCTTCGTGTTTCAACGATAGCCTTACTTCTTGTTTGATCCCTAGACTTGGTTTTCAGTACTAATCAGACGTCTCATCATCCTGCTCTTCAGACTAGCCTGTTCTTTGATTCTTTGACTGCAACATCCCTGATTCACAGTATCTGTTGTTTTAATTTTAGAAAAGCTGATTATTTTATTCCTTATGACTTTTATTTGATTTATTTTTCTGAATTTCAATCGTAGGGCTGTCATATTCCCTTCTTAGTTAAAATTAACGAAAATTCTGATCCCCTGATCATTGCAAATCTTTTAAATGACTTTTTTTCGGCCGCTTTTCTTGAAATTAACTGGAATATTACTTTAATGGATTTTACTTAATTACTTTAACTTACTTACTTACTTTAACTTCACGTAATTTCCTTCGACTTCCTTAGTAATGAACAATAGATTATTTGTTGCCGATGCAGTCATGCAACACATTAATAGCTCATAATTTTTCGGGTGAACCAGACGATACTTTTATTTATTTTATCCCTAAATTTTTGGAATCGTCCCTCAGTATGCCTTGCTAACTTATGTTGTATTGCTAGAATTTTTGAAGCTCTAGCAGGTCATGTATTCTATTATCATTCCAAACCCTTTTGCATATTCACCGATTTTACTATTTGGATTTAGCAGAATTAATCATGCAATTTTGATTTATAAGTTGGTCGCCTTTGGCTTTCTGCTTGCAGCGTTTGGTCTTCATTTTACAATATTCATATCAATCGTTCATTAATTATTCTCTTTTCCTGTTGTTTTCTATAGTATTTCTATTCCGTCTCGCTCCTTGAGAAATGATGATTTTTTTAAATACCCCCAATACCGCACTAATTACGGTTTTCATGAACCAATGGCTCAATATTTCAATAAAAATTTCAATAAAATCAATTTTCACTTATCTAAAAATTGTAATTATTCTTTGAAATATTTTTGATACTTTGTCATTTTGTAATATTAAACTGTTTTATAAGTAAATTTTTCAAAGCAAATACATTTGATGGAAATTTAATCTACCTTCCTATTACAACTACCCCCCTTCCTTCTTAATAACCCCATACAAAACAAATAAATTTGTTCCGCCGGGTTCCGGCAGGTACAAAACAGATAAATTTGTAAATTTTTTTAAATTTAACATCCCTCCATTACCTTTAATCAACGATTAAAAGAAGGATTAATGACTAAAGGTTCACACTTCTAACCTGCGATTACCAATTGATTTTTTTAAATTAAATAAATTAATCAAATCTAAACACTCAGTCATACCAGATTTAGGCATGTATACAATTCAAGACCTTGAATCTAGGGTTCTAGAGAAAACCATGAATACGGCCTACAATGTCTCTTGTTCCTTAAAATACAGCAAACAATTTTTGGTGGGATGGGGGTGGAGGTAGGGGATGAACCTAACATTTTAAGGCGTGGACCGATTTGGATGGTTCTTTTTTTGTTGTACAGAATAGAAGACACTAAAAAGTGAAAAATAAAATAGTTTTTAAAAATAAAAAAAAGCAAAAAGTATAATATAATTGTTAATTTTATATCTATTATGACATTTCGGTTTATTGTGCATAAAAATTTATACATTTAAAGAAAAATTTCTATTTAGCTGACCTCCCCCTTAATTCAAAAAATTTAGATGGGGTTTTAATGTGTAACTGTATCGTTTGACATGGCCATTTTTTAAATTTCGAATTTGTTATTATACAAAATGGCGAGCACTCAAAGTTGATATAGCATTTTATTTCAGAAAATTTCACTTTCAATCGTGGCAGAAAAAATTAAAAATTGAGATGTCGAAAAAAGCGCATGTCGAACGACCCGAAATTTTATAAGCTTTAAAATAAAAAAATAAAAAAGAGAGAATCGAATTATTCCGTATTGATTTATCTTATAAACCGCCTTGAAAAACATGATTTCGAGGAAAACGCGTTTAAAGTTTCAGAATCAATTTAAACTATATTAATTTGCTCGAACCGCGCTTTCTAAACAGTGCCATTTTTGCGATATCTGTGAAGTAAGGAATATATTCTCAAGTCCTTTCAAAATATGCGAAAAAACAAAACAGATTTTTTGAGCCCGCAAAACTGATAAAAGAAAAGAACATGATATAAAATTTAGCAACAGAAAGTAGTTTCCCAATAACAAAAGAAAAGCGGATAATCAGGAACACATCTCCACTAGCAGCGCTTGATAAATATAGAGGTGGGTGAAATTTTCTATAACATGTAATATTTGGAGATAGGAGAGCAAAAGAAGACATCAGTTCTCATGTCATGTCATGTTCTCATTCGGAGTATGAACTAAATTATGGCCGTTTAACTTCAATATTAAGGTTGTACTCCTGTTCGAATACGAAGCGAGGAAGTTCACTTTGTACACAACCAGGTGCCTTCAAGTGTTCATCAATATATACCTATGTCATATCATAAATATTCCCCGGCAGGATAAAGTAAGTATTGAAGAATTGTGGCGCTGAACCGGTTAAGAAAGGATCAACAACGGAACTTGGCGAAGTAAAATGGAAGAGGGTTGGCCACCACAACGATAGCATACAATTATTCCGTAAATCGAGTAACAAAATTATTTTGTTACTATAAAATACGTTCAAATAAAATTATTTTGTTGTATGAATCAGTTTATTTTTTCAGTCTTTTAACGATTTCTTATCGAAATTTAGAACGGAAAACATTATTTTAAAGTCCTCAGCACTAGGTATGGACACTATGGGTTTTCTAATTTTTTGAGATAAAACTTCTTACGGCATACTAGTGTCATTCCGCTTGATAGCAATCGAATATAAGAATTCTATGTTATGTTACCATGGACAATGGGAAATTTATCCCAATCTTATTTATTTAAGCTTAATGCAAACTGTTAACTACAAAATAACAAAATAAATACTACAAACTACAATAAACAATAATTCATAACAGATAATGTGAGCTACAATATAAGCTATGATTATGATAACTATAAACTGGGAGAAAGGAGAATTAGGAAAGGCGATCAAGATGGGCGGGACAAAGATATAAGGCTTTGTGAAGGGATGATTTACTCAGATGGAAGTCAAAGGAGGGAAGGTCGTTGACTTTTCGAAGCATCCTGGTAATTGGTTCGCGTTGACCGTAGTTCGTGCGATGGCGTTCGAGTCGGAAAAGGGGAGTGGACCTAAGGTTGCGAGGATTGGTATAGATGGGTAAAGACTGCAGGATTGAAGGGCAGTCTATGGCACCAGCTAGTAGCTGATGAATGAAGAGAACGTCGGAAACATCACGACGTTTACTTAGGGGTTGTAAGTCGATCAGTTTCAGACGGTTTTCATAAGGTGGAAGGTTGAATCTATCTACTCATGGAAGATCACGTAGAGCAAAGCGAATGAACCTACGCTGGACAGATTCAATTCTGTTAATGTGGGTTGTTTGCGTGGGTGACCAAACCTGGCTGGCATATTCAAGGAGAGGTCTAACGAAGGAAATATAGAAAGATTTGGAAACATAAGGATTGGAGAACTCTCTAGACCAGCGCTTCACAAACCCTAGCGCGGAGTTAGCTCTGTTAATTATGCTATCAATATGGGAACGGAAATTGAGTTCGCCATCACAGATTATTCCTAAGTCACAACAAGAGGTAACAATAGGGACTGGTACGTTGGTTAACATGTATGTTCTCGGGGTGTTGGTAAGACGCTTGCGGGAATAAGAGATGGACTGGCATTTAGAGACATTGAGCTCAAGAAAGTTTTTCATGCACCATGTGGTGAACGAATCGAGGTCCTTTTGGAGAAGAAGAGAGTCGGTTGTGGAGGAGATATGTTTAATTATTTTCATGTCATCAGCATAAATGGACAGCTCTGAGTATTTTATGATACATTCAACATCATTAATTGTAAGGATGAAAATTAATGGACCGAGGTGGCTGTCCTGAGGGACGCCGGAACGAGCGACAATGGGGTTAGAAATGGATGAGCTGAAAAGAACATTGTATTGACGGTTGTTGAGGTAGGATTGAATCCAGGAGATGAAGCTGGGGGGGGAAGCCTTGGCGATCAAGTTTAAACAGGATAACGCTATGGGAGATCTTGTCAAAGGCTTTACTAAAATCAGTGGCGATAACATCCACATCTTTACCGTTTTACAGGGCACATAGTGTTTTGGAGAAGAAGTCGGTAATGTTGGTGATTGTAGATCTACCTTTGAGGAAGTCATGTTGGGAGAGGGAGAAGATAGACTTACAGTGGAAGAACATGGAATCATAGACCAATTTTTCGAATAGTTTAGGTATGGATGATAATTTAGCAATGGGTCTGTAGTTGGATATATCGTTCTTGCAGCCTTTTTTGAATATGGGAATAATATAAGAGTTTTTCCATAATTGAGGGAAAACCCTTTGAGTGACCGAGAGGCGGAAAAGCAAAGTAAGGGGTTGAACTAGATGCATGGCACACTTTTTCAGAACTATGGCTGGAATGCCATCAAGACCGGGGTGAAAGTCAACCGCAAGCCCCTTAATACTGGCAGCGATTTGTTCGGGGTCAGGGTCAAAAGATGTAAACGACGTTTGAGTGCATTTGTCCAAGAATGAAAAGTAGCTAAGGTCAGGTTGGAGCGAATTGTCGCTGAAAGATTTACTGAAGAAGTGTGCAAAGAGGTTGGAGATAACCTGAGGATCTGATGAAGAGGTATTTTCGAGCTTTAGGGTGGAAGGGTAACCATTGGATTTCTTCTTAGAATTAATAAAGCTATAAAAGCACTTGGGGTCGGATATGAGGCTAGTTTCCATCCGTAGGAGGTACTCATGGTAGAGGGTATCACAACGTTCAGAAAAAGAGGTGTAAGCAGACAAGTAGGAAGAATAGTCGGACTCATTTTGGGTGAGAAGAAAAGCTTGCCAACGTTTATTTCTCCTGTTGCGGAGAGAGCGTAATTCTTTGTCGTACCAAACGGGGGATGAGGAGCAGTTTTTACGAGGAAGAAGAGGGATAGATTGTGTAAGGCAAGCGTGTATTTCCGAATAAAACGCCTCTACAGCAATGTGTATTGGAAGATGTTGAGGGATATTGCCAATGTTGGAGTTGAGGAGCAAGTGATTTAATTTTTCAAAACCGCCTTTACGAAAATTGAAGGAAAGAGAAGACTCGGAGCCTGAAAGGGCGTGAGGGTGTTCGTAGGAGAAAACGAGGAACAGGGGAGGATGGTGACGATCGAGGGAGGAGAGGAGATGTTCGCTTTCCGCGACAGCCGAGTTAACTGGGTCTGAGGAAAAGATTAAGTATAATTGTCTGTTCAGAAAGTTTCTGATCCCACTAACTTGAAAGAGACCAGAAACAGAGAGCTGATCGGTAAAAAAGGCTTCTTTGGCGGAAGAGGCGTTTAGGGGGACAAATCAGACAATTGACCATTGAATACGGGGGAGGTTAAAGTCACCCAGTACAATGAATTCATCGGAGGCGTTAGCGTTCTCAAGCATGGTGTCTAACGTTTCAATTACGGGCTTGTAGGCTTCTATAGGATATTGAAGAGTCGGATGTCTTAAACAGGGTGGCATCATAACGGTTGTGAGCAGCTATGAGAACCCCACGGCCTGGTGGGTCATTGTTGCCTACACAACCGTCAACACGGAAAATGGTATAGTTAGGAGGGAATAGTTCGCTGTCGAGAATTCCTGGTATTAGATTGGTTTCAGTTAAGGCAAAGATATCGTACGGGAATTTGTGGGAGTTTAGGAAAACATTGGATGTTTTTGTGCGAAGTCCTCTGACGTTCTGGTAATAGACTGACAAGCTGCTGGGGAGAGGTACTTGATCGGAGACCGCAGGTACATAAGGGGGGAGGTCAGAAATAGAGAAAGCGGGGGGGGGGGGGGTTAGGAACGAAAGTAGTTTAAGAAGTCGTTGCGACTTTTTTGGAGATGGGAAATGCGGCGAGAACTGACGTACGCAGCATAGGTGGATAGATCTTCTGAAACCTTATGGGAAGGGATATTGAATGATTCATGGTACTTAGTGAAAAGTTGATGTAAGACTGTTGTATCTGTGGGCAGGCCTTCTTGGTGTATGCTTAACATGACGTTGGTGCTGGTTTTACCATCAATACAGACGGAATTCGGTTTGTCGTGCAGATAGGCAAGAAATAGACGTACGTTTTCGTAAATGCGACGGTCCCGAAAACGGGACAAGAGGTATCGTCCATCGTTGGAATCCGCAGAGCGCAAAGTCAATTTAACTGTAGGTGGGAATAGGGGATCGATAAATGAGTTATGTTCGGATGTAGGAGTTTTGGTTAGCTGAGGGGGCGGGTTAGCGGTGGTAGAAGAAGTTTGAGAAGGGGCGATAGTGAAGGAAGATGATGACTTGCAATTAGGTGGGCATGCGGAGGAAGTAGCGGGTGCGAGGTTAGGTGTATGCAGAGGAGGGGTGGGACAGACGGAAATCGAAGTAGAGGTGGTGGGGTGGTCGGAAGCTGATGGCTTGTGGTTAGGTGGGCACACGGAAGAAATTGGCAGTGCGTGGTTGGTATGTAAACCAATGTAAATTGATTCCTAAAGAACGTTATAAAATTGAACATACAAGTGTCACTTACAGTTGTATCAACATACAAGAGATGAACTTGTCATGCAATAAGCGTGCAGTACTTAAAGATCAAAATTCCTTATACTTATGGGACAGATAGTACATGAACTTATGGCAGTACAAAACTTGTAATGTGAGGGCAATTTAGTACCTCAGAGCAGTTCCGAAAACAAAGAGGTTCTAAAATCGATACGTATTTTTTTATGTATTTATGTGGTGGAACATTACCTCCTCTAGTTCCAAGCCGTGTCGTTAGAGCTTTTTATCGAATGCGTATGTGTGAAAGAAGTGTCGTTTCAACCATTAAAGTCTATAAAATGTATGGAAAATGGGCACTTTTTGAGCACTTCTTTTGTTCAGAGCTCCGTCCAGGCAAAACTAGGCCTCTGATCAAAACATTTCCCAAGAATTAACTTTACCTAAATGTGTTATCTTTCCAAATATTAAAAAAAATATAGGATATTTAACAAAGTAGTGCATATTTTAGCACTTTTAAGAACAACATGCACTGCAACTGCGTGCCAGTATTAAGTTTACATGGTAAAAGTCATGAAAAAGCTTTTTAGAAAAAAGTTTCTTCCATGATAACAAAAGCTTCTCTGTTTGTACTGCTACGAGTTCTTAAAAGTGCTAAGATCCGCACTACTTTGTTAAATATCCTTTATTTTTTTTATATTTAGAAAGATAACACATTTAGGTAAAATTAATTCTTGGGAAATGTTTTGATCAGAGGACTAGTTTTGCCTGGACGAAGCTCTGAACAAAAGAAGTGCTCAAAAAGTGCCCATTTTCCATACATTTTATAGATTTTAATGAATGAAACGACACTTCTTTCACACATGCTCAATTTTAAACGCCACGGCTTGGAACTAGAGAAGGTAATGGGTGGAACCATTTCTATAGTTCTTTTTTTTTTGTATAGAATATGATCGCCTATTGTTAATAATGGAAAAAAGTCTCCTGAGGTGGGGCGGGGTAATCCAACTTCGTAACGCGTGGATCGATTCTTTTTCTGATGTTACCCCATTGGTACCGCGACAAAATTTTAAACGGTGGTGTTGGGGTGGGGTTGGGGTGGGGTAGGGATGCATGTCAACTTCTTAACGTATAGACCGATTTGGATGATTCTTCTTTCGATGCGTAGAATATGTTGTTCCATTGGTACCACGATAAAAATTTATAGGGCGGGGTGGGGTGGGGTGGGAAGGGGTCACATAAACCTATTTGGATGGTTCGGTTTGTTGTATACATTGCTACTATAAGGAAAAATGTTGACCAAGGGTTATGGTGGAGATAGTCTTACTTTGTAACGCGTGGGCTGATTTAGATGATTCTGAATGCATAGAGTATGTATTTGTGTCATAACAAAAAATGTTGCTTATGGTAAGCGTTGAAGGAGGGGCGGCGCCTAGCTTCGTAAGACGTAGACCGATTTCGATAATTTTGATTCTGTTGTACAGAATATGCTTCCTGAATGGTAAATGATAAAAATTGTGTACCGTGATTGATTGATTGATTGATTAAATTTGGAGGTGCGAGGTTCTCAAGCACCGCGGCCACTAGGGCCTATTGTGCTAACCCTCTCAACTCCTTATAGTAAGCCGGTCCCTCCGAAGAAGTTCAACAGCTCCCGCAGTTGGCAGTCCTTCAGCCCGCTCGGTACCAGGGTTGGTTTCCCGAATAGGCTAAATCTGCTCCTGGCTACTGCAGGGCATTCACATAGCACATGTAATGGGGTCTCATCCTCCTCCAGACAGAGTCTGCAGGTGGGGTCGATGGCTCTGCCTATCCTCACCAGGTGCTTCCTTAGCTGACAGTGGCCGGTAAATAGGCCTGCCAGGGTTCTAACAGCCGACCTGCTCAGCTTGAGGAGCTCCCTGGATCTACCCGGCGACCTACCTTAAGTGACTGCGATGATTCTCTCCGCAACTGTTAAAATTGGTTTGTTTGTATGAGTAGCATTTTTCGAGTCGTATATACAAAGGTACCAAAAAGTGAAAAATAAAATAGTTTTTAAAAAAAATGTTAACCGACTAAACAAAAAGTGCTAAAAATTAAAAAAAAAAATTTTAATTTTATATCTATTACGATATTTTGTCACTACGATGCAGAACTATCCTAAGTCCAGTCGTGCGCATTCCTGTAAAATGCGATTTAAAGCCTTGTAAATTTTTTTCCAAATTCTATGATTTCGCGCACACGACATATAAAAGAAACTACTTGTCATCCAACTAACTTGGGCTAGGCATCAAAATCAAAGATTTCCCCAAAAGTGGACTTAGGATAGTTCTGCATCGTAGTGACGATTTGAAGTCGGTGCAAATTAAACAAATAAAACAGCTACCCAACCACAATCGAAGATACTATACATATAAAATTACCTAAACATTTCAGCTCATGGGATCATACGGAAGGACGATTAAATACTAGGTGTTAATTGTGGATAAACTGAGTATTGGAGGAAGTGTAATATTATTTTACAATATTTGGCATCAGAATATATAATTAATATAAATAACGACATATACAACTTCATTATATCCCTTATTTAACATATTAACAGTAAAAGTTCGAGTATTTGTCAATCCATGTTACTACAAAAGTAATCTGCAGTCTGTAGTTATCACATTAAGAAGAAGATCGATGACACCTTACGAGAAAAAAGCTGATGATAACCTAAGTGAACCCACCCTGTGTAGAAAGCTGAATGATACATATAACTTACATTGGATGAAAGGTGAATAAAAGTTTTTGTAAAAGTACATTTAAAAATATCAAAAACTCTATTCAACTTTAAGCAGATTAACTAAAAATAATGTCTTTATAATTCCGCTAAAAAATAAACAATAGCTCAATGCACTGTCCATAATATTCTGCCTTGTAAGCAAAACGTGTAGTCGTAGCAAAACAAGCATCCTTTCAACAGTATGACGGTGATGTATTAATCAACTATATCGTAAATTAATTAGAGCTTACCACTAGCAGGTACTCGTATCTAATTAAAAACCTAATACCTTTTGGGGTTTTGAATGGCATGTGGAGAAAATTTGAAACCAGTAAGAAAACATGCTTAATCGAGTAAACTGCTCGTTCTTCTTTATTTTGTGGGGACTTTATTATTATTACAAGGCCTTGGGAGTAATATGTTTTCGTGTTGATAAAAAGCGTGAATTAGTGCAATATTCCAAATTTTCAACAATTTATTGTGGTTTAATTTGTATTGTGTTAACCCTTGTATCGGCACAAGTTGTTATCAACAATTCAAAGGCTTTCAGTAACAGTACCAAGGATGACACTGTGCTTTCTCTTATTTTTGCACAATATTTCACTCTTGCCATTGCTTCGACATTATCTTTAATTGTACATTTAGGAAAGCAAAAAACTTTGATCAAAGCCTTAAATGAATTTCAAGCCAATTCTGAGAATATTTATATTTTGACGAAAAACAAAAACATTTTTCATGAAAAGTCCTTGATGCTAGTTGTAGTAAAAATTTCGATTTCTGTATTTCAAGTTTTATGCGATATACCCGCAATGATAGTTACAGTTCCCATGTTTTCGAAAATGGATATGATTCTATGGTTTGTATCTATTCATATGTGGAATGTGCTCGTATGCGAAATGAATATGTTTTTTATGGGATTCGTGCTGGCTATAGAACAGTATAATCAGCTAAATGAGTATGCAAGAGAAATCTGCAATGCTATATTTTTGGGAGACGACAATGATCAGCTTCTAGATTACTACGAAAAATTTGATAAAATCACTTTAATATACAAAGATATACATCAGGCTATATTAAGCTTCAACGATTTTTTTCAAACTCAAGTGTTTTTTTCTCTTTACACCTCATTTTCAGGATCGGTAGTAAAATATTTTTATTTCTATGTCGAAGCTGAATATGGAGGCACGCCGTCTATGTATTCACTTCTTTTTGTCCTTTTGGAGTTTGTAAACACAGCTATGATAATCTTCATAGTACATTCGACAACCCGGAAGTCATCATTTAAATGCGATTTTTTTAGGGAATATTGTTGTGTAAAGAAGGAAACCTTTCAAAAAATTGTAAGATGTTGAATTCATGTTTTTTTTTCATAAATATTTTCAATTGTTTTTTTTAAGGTGGCGCTACTTCATCTCCGATTTGTTTTGGAAAAGGTTAAGGTTCATATTTTTGGTCTATTTGAACTTAAAAATAGCTTCACAGTTTTATTTCTTAACACATGCTTGACGTATGTCGCTATCTTGGTCCAGTTTTATAAAGCAAAGATTCAAGCCGTCCAGAAATTTGATGATTGAACAATGTAAGTTCATAGAATATTATATGCAAATAAAAATTTCAAGTAACTTCACACCAGATTTTCATAGCTCCTTGTTATTGAAAGATTGTGCGTTAAGCTCCGAACATCACACATTTAACACTTCTCTTAAAGTCGAACTTAATGATGAATGTCAAAGCATCGTCTTTGTTTTCCAATTATATTTTCAAAAAATGAATTGACATTTTATAAAAACTAAAAAATTGCTTATTTCAAATGAAGGCGAGATTAGATTATCTTTTTACAGTCAAATGGGGCATTAGTAAGAAAATTTACCTCTCAAAATTTATTTTATATAACACTTGTTGGTACCTACAGTCCTCTATGAATATGTTCTTTCTATGCATACATACTTTCTGTGCTGTGTGCTATGTGTTACCTTTTTGGAAAGGTAATAAGATGGGCAATTAAATAAAAATAAACAGCAGGTGTATTAATTACATTTCATTAATTTCATTTAATTTCAGAGAAAGTTTTGGAAGTGACTGTACCTGCAATGGTAGGAGTTAAAGCAACATTTTGGAAAGGTCATTGGAATAGTAGTTGTTTGCTGTTTGTTTGATGTCGCAGCGTTGTGTAATTCAAAATTTAAAAATAAAATAGTGATGTGCATACACATACAAATTTATGAAACACCCTGTAACTCCAAAATGTTTCCCTGCCATACAATTTTTTATTTGACTTGATGATACTTATAACCCCACTTATTTTGACACACCTGATCGGATACACCCTATAGATAAGGAAAAACAATGTAAATTCCAACCCTCGTCTCTGTTTAGAAAAAGTTAATCTTATCACCTCTGTGATGTCTTGTGTAAAAGTTATAAAAAAAATTTATTTACGCGGCACCTGAAACACATTAGTACTTTTGCCAGGCCTGTTAATTTCTTAAAAGTTTAATTTAGCGGCAATTATCGTGGTTCAATGTTAATAATAACATTTAGTGAATTTAAAAATAAGCTGCTGCAAGGATCCTTTGAGTATTACAATATTGAAAATATTATTGATGAAGTTAAAATATGGTATAACGTGTAGCGTGATAAAAAAAAATGGAGGAAGAAGCCTTAAATGAACTGGATTTCGTAGAAGTAGTGAAGGAGGCGGGACATTCCTTCCGGTTGCGAAACAGAAAAGTTATTCTTATATCTCTAGCATAGCCATGTACCACAAGAGTCGAAAAGTCTTTCTCTACGTTGCGACGCGTCAAAACGTGGCTGAGATCCACAACGACTGAAAAAGGGCAATTTGGTAACTTTATGAAGCAACACCGAGTGCAGAATTAAATAAAAATAATACTCTAGAACACTGGTATTTATTGACCATCCGTACCTGCCCGGTGATATGGCCGATGTCTCCATGCGTAAATTTTGAAGGCGTTTTTCTCAAAATTACTTTTATTTCGGAGAGCGATAAAAAAAAATGCTTGAACTGATTTGGCTTGCGATAAAGGCGTCTTCATACTATTAGCTATGTATTGTGCTAAATTTAAATTTTTATTATTAGAGTTTAATTTTGTTTTTATTAAAATAATATTCAAAAAAGACTGGAAAACGTGTTGTGGTTTTTTATGATCTAGCCAAAGCCCGGAAGTTAACTAGGCTAAGGAGAATAAAAAACTTGAATGTCTTATTTTTGCATTCCTGAGAACTAGATAGCAGCCCAGAACCGGATTTTTTTAATTTTTATTAAAAACTCACGGTGAGACCAAGGCTTGAACCCTTGAACCATGGCGTGGTGATCGTACTACTCATCTTATTGATCCAACTCTGAAAAATCGGCGACATAATGTACATTTTTTGAGAAATCGATTAGAAAAGCTTCAGGATATTTCCGTGAGATGGTACTTATTTATACTGTACTTCATTTTCTTATTCCAAATTGTATTTACCAAAAATAAATTCTGCGCCTTTTTAGTCAAGCTTCCGCATCGATGACGAATATTTTTTAGCAAATAATTTTTTTTCTTATTTCGTATATCTAACAATTTAAAAATAATAAAATAAAAATAAAAAAATTTTAAAAAAATTATACTTTTTAATTTGTTGGTTGTATTAGATCCACAGCATCTAATGGCATCAAAACTACCATTACTCATTTCAGCGATCCCGAAAACTATTCGACTATCGGTCATTTTCTATTATTTTTATACGTCATCTATTTCAACTCCCACCCCTACAGATACTAGGTTGCCTTACGCCCCGCCTCCTCACCTGACTATTCATTTCATTGACCCCTAAAATTCTAGATTCGACACTAATAAACACAGCTTTCGATTATTTTTACCCTCCTTCCTTCTTACCACCACAGTAAAAATGCAATTTCCTTTTATCCTAATTGATTTAGGGACTACAATTACTTGTGGTATAGATATATTAAACGAGTTTTTACATACATGATATGATTTTAATACACTCTTGTCATGCAAGAATTTACTTATGAAATTTTTTTATTCATTTAATCTAATCCGTTCCTCTTAAAACTGAAACTATATGCTATTTAGAAAATTAACTACTTCAAACAAAATTAAGCATTAAAGGGCTATAAAGCTTATAGTCAACCTTAATGTATGTGTAGTACATTTTTGTGAAATAACGCAGTAGTAAATCATGTTTAGTCGGGTGAAAAAATTATGTTTCGTCATTGTATTTTGTTTTTATTATTGTTGCAAAATTTTAGGCGTGCTTAGTTTTTGTTTCGATAAAAAGCGAAAAAGAATGGAATATTCCTCACGATCAACACTTTATTGTGGTTTACTTTGCTTAATGCTAATTGTGGCGTCGGTACCAACTCTTATAAGCGTGGCATGGGATTTTTATGATACTATAAAGGATCCCATTATGTTAGCCGTTATTATTTCTCAATTTGTTGTTTTTGCTATTACTTCAATTCTGACTCTGATTATGCATTTATGGAAGCAGAAGATTTTCATTATTACATTTAACAGATTTGTACTAAATTCTGAGAATATTTACAAGCTAACGAAAGAGAATACTTTCCATTCAAGATCGGTGGTGCTAATTGTGATAAAAACGTTTTTCTATATTATTCAATATCTGACTGATATACCCGAGATAATTCAGATGATTTCTAGTGGTTCCAGAGGAACTATGATTATCTGGGCTACAACGCTTTATATGTGGCTCGTGACTTCATGTGTAATGACAATATTTTCTATGGGACTCATATTGGCAATGGAGCAATATAATCAATTAAATGAATATGTGAAGAACATTTATGATGAAATGTCTTCAGTCACCAACAAAGGCCGGTTGAGGGAAAACTATGACCAATTTTTTAAAAGTACTACAATACGAACAGAGATTCACCAAACGATAATGAGCTTTAAGGACCTATTTCAAATACAAATCCTATTTGCGATATTTTCCTCATTTGTGGGAATAGTGGCCTCGTTCTTCTTTTTTTATATTATACGCGAACAAAATAACGAAATTTCTATGCATGGATTTCTTTATGTTTTTATGGAAGCTATAAACACCGTAACTGTAATCCTATTAGTAGACTCGACCATTCATAAAGCTACATTTCATATCGATTGGGATAAAAATTATATCGAGGACCCCACAACAAATTATCAAAAATTCGTAAGATTTTCAAAATCTTTACTTAATATATTTTTAATTTGTGATTTTTAAGGTGATTATGCATCAACTACAATGTGCTTTAGACAAATTTAAAATTGAACTTTTTGGTCTATTTGAACTTAAAAGAAGCCTAATAGTGTTATTCATCAATACTTCCTTGACTTATATTATTACTTTGGTGCAGTTTTATAAAGCGAAGATATTACCTATAAACAATTAGAATAGGTGAAAACTTTCATTGAATACTTTTAAAATATAGAACTCTAAAAAATTTTTGCACTAGATTTATTTCTAAAATGTTGTTATTGAAATTTAAATACACCAAAAATGTTTAAACAAAATAAAAGTTTTCTCTTTCTAGTTAAAAAAGGAAAAGATATTGTGATGAACTAGAGGAAGTGCCCTTGCCTGTAAAAACCTCGTACGTGTTTTAAGCATTTCTCTTGTGGGCAAGGTGAGGTACGGGTTCCCCTATCTCGATGACAGCTCCCCTATCTTTGACATATACCAATGCAAAATATTTGTCATTAGTTGTGTGTGAGTTTTGTTTTTAATTTATTTGGAATTAAAAGTTATTTTTTCAAATATAGCATTAAAAATCGAGACTATATTAGTAGAGTGATTTGTTTTTAAAAATTTTGAGACAGTTTATAGCACTATAACTTATAACTAGCATAAAAATGTTTATTGGCATGTATAATTTTAGATTAAATAATAAAAAATTCTAAAAGTTTCTGTCCCCGTTCTCAGTTTGTTTACATCTGAGGAATTGGAATTTCTAAGTCGCTTTAGATATGTTTGCCCCGTCCTGTGCAAGTCCTTTTTTTACTACTGCTATGGTGAAAACTACCACTAAGGTACACTTCAACTACATGAAGAAAAATGCTTAATTTTCTGATCATAAAGTCACTTCTACTAGTTTTATATTCTAAGGGTTAAAGCAATTATTCAATAAACAATTTTGAGGTTTCAGTTTTTTATATTATAATCTAACAATAAATTGTGTATTTACTTACAATTATGACTTTCTTTTCCTTCCCTTTTGATACTAAAAAGAAATAGAAATATGGATTTAGCAATTTTGATCTTCTGAACATTTCGTTATTTTTCAGCGCGCATCAAAGTGAATATTAGATCTTTTAAAGAACCTATAGCATTTATACTTAAAATGCAACCATATATATATAATATTTTTTAATTTTATAGTAATAAAATAGAACTTATTTAGGAAAGTTTCTTTAAGTAATTATCCTTGTAGTGTTACTCCATTAAAACTCAAATATTAATCTTCTGCTTTCCAGTCAATGATTAGATTCCTCAGTAACATTTTTCTTTTAATTTTCCTCTTGAAGGATAACATTAACACCAACCATAATTATCGTAGCAAAGATCACTCTAAACTTTTTTTTAAACAAAACAATTTTTCTTTTTCTGAATCTGCACACTTCGAAATCTCAAACCAAAAAAAAACTCACCGCAACAGCCGCATGCCGGCAACATCACACCGCGTGATGACGTTTTCCCACCAATATGAATATAGGCGGTTACCATTTAAATTTAAAATTAAAAAAAAATTTTGATGTGTGAATTTGTTTTGTATTAGTACTTTAAAATTCACATTCCGATAAGCCTTGATCAACAGGAAAAAGAATTTTCGGATATTTTATAATTGTGTGCGGTTTGACTTAAAAATAAACTAAATATTAAGAAATTCACTGATAACTAGAGATTACATCTAACTTTTATGCCATTTTATTTGAGTTAACAATAAAACCTCCAATTATGTTCACAAATTAGAAATTATCTGTAATCTTATGCTCTATATCTTTATTTAAAATTCAAAAATTTCAACAGCAGGTAGTCCATTATTAGTGTAATTCCTTACAAAAGATTATAACTTTATAAGACATTTCTGCAGTTCAAAAATATTATCATCGAATATTTTCTCTTGTTTTTTTTCTAAATTATTTTTGAAGTGCTTCCGAACCATATACAGACGCTTTGCTTAGTTTTGATCTACCGATTGATTTCTGCATCAGCAGATAAAATGTGGGTAAAATACCAATTGCCAATTGCTAAAGAAAAATATAACAAGTTGCCGCTTACTAATAAAATAGTAAGATAGTATGACATAGGTAATAATGTCGCCGCTGCTTTGAATCCAGACGAAGTGAAACAATTTCCATGAGTGTGAAAACTATCTTGTATTCTATCCTTTTCACTGAAAACATTCTACAACCATTCTGCACCTTCTTCTGCGAGTCGAGGTATTGCAGTACTTCTTCTAGTTCTTCGGGCTTTTGCTTTCGCTGGCGGAATGCAATATTCATTTTGTAAGGAACAACAAGGCATTGTTATATTCTTCTAAGCCTGGCCACGTATTCTTCTCAATAAATCCTTTGACAACACCCCATATGGATTTTTTATATTTTATTTGGGCGTGTACGGATAGCATTGTATGATCATCAACTGTTTTCACTAGACAGTAATGTCTGCAAACGCAAAAGCATTAACACTGCAAATATCAATAGAATAAAGTTCTCCTGGCTTCGAACAGTCGCGCATAACTTGCGTTTCTGTAACCTGTGCAGTTTTTGGGCCAACAGCTTGGGTGAGGGCAACTGTAACTTTTACAGTTCGCGTTTTAATTCCTTCTTCAGTAACAATCCACTCCCCATGTTCCATATCGGTTGATTTTCTGGCTGTATGAAAATCTACTAAGAATTTCTACTTTGAAAACGGCAATTTGAATAATCTAGCGATGTTAATTGGAAGAATAGTGTGCACCATTTGTCCTCTTTCATGCATTTAACAATAAGCAGACTGGATCCGGAAAATCAAACACTTCCTTTATCTGCCTTGCTACGATTTCTCTATCCTTTTCATATGATCTTTCTAAGAAAATAAATTCAGCAAATTTCCATGACCATCCAGCTATAGGTCTGTACTGGATAACTTTTTTTAGCATACGTTTTACAGTTTCGTAGCACACCATGTCCAACCTATAAACCAATCAATTTGGTACTGGTGGTTCATCATAAGAATAATATGTTCTTTGCCAACATACCTTTTCTGAACTTCCTCATCAATATACACCTAAAGTTAGTTAGCAGTTAGTCTACCAATCAGCTATGAAAACTAACTCTGAAACAAGTTTAGGATATTAAGCTGTACTTGAAGTTCAAAAACCCAATGCTACTTACGGCTGTTAAGTGAGTAGCAGAGATAGTACATTAATTCTCTAAACAGTCACTTATTAAGAGGTTTAAGGCAAAGGTGCAGAAGACATTGAAAGAAATTAATAATAAGTTCTGATGTAAGGAATGAAATCGCTATGCATAAGTGTATCAGTCTTATTTTTCTTTTCTTTTGAACTGCGCTAGTGATGTCGTTTTCAGCAATTATTTCTTTCAGTCATCTACTATCTCCAAGAACTTTTAAGTAACATAAGCAAAGCAAGTTGCTCTACACCTATCACTTAATAATTTCAATCAATATTGTAAATTTTCAATAATCTTTTAGGTTATAAAAGCAATAAATTATCGGCTATACAAAACTCGGACAAACGTCAACGTTAAAAAATATTGAACTGTGGACATCCTGCAGTGGTGTTGACATTTACCAGCCTGCCAGGTTTACGTTTTTTCGCATTAAATTATCTCAGTTTGATGAGTAATCAACATAAGCTTTGTAAATTCGTTCCATCAGGAAAATATTACAAGTTTGGGAACGTTCAAAATCTCACAAAACTAAAATGAACTTAAATAAATATATTTTTGCAGATTTAAATCAGCTGACGAATCCCAGGATGACAGGTGATTGTTTATCTCTTAACTATTTTGAACAGAAACAAAATTCGTTCCCGGGGGGTATAACATACGGTCCCCCGCGAAAGGAATTTCGGGACCGGGACTAAGCGTTTACGGACCCATATACAATCGAATGAGTGACTTTCAATTTAAAATCTGTCTAGTATATACACTTTTTCGATCGTGAAACATTTTGTTTTATATATAATTAAAATGGAAAAAATGACGGGGCCCCTTTTGAAAGCCCGGGCCCGGGGGTTTAACCCCCCCCCCCCCCTCGTCGACCCGGCTGCTCATCAATGTGACCACTTTATTTTACCACCTCTAGCAATCTAGTACTGCAATCTCGTTTTAGTATCTCGCATGCTACTAACGAATAATGCATTGGGCAATCATTATGATGAAATTACATGTTTTGTCGCGCTTCAGGCTTAGGTCTTCAAGAAGCAATAGTAGTTCGTTTGGAAAAAAGTTTCCGTATTTTTCGCCGTTTTATTTACCGATAAATTTACCACCAATTATTCCATACCAAATGTTAACAGAGCAAGCAACTGATGTTCAATTTCGCGAATCCAGTGTGTGTTTTATGCATTCCAATACTGAATGTTATGACAGTTAACTTCGCAGTGGTTTGTAAACGTAGGTTCTTCAGAAAAAAGAAAATAATAAATAATTGCAGGTCGCTCTGTATTTGTTCGCAAGGCCAATAACAATATTTTATTACTTTAGAATTTTCCTTTTTTTTTTACTGACTGGAGAGAAATTTCCCGAGATAGATTATGAGCCACTGCAGCTAATACGCGTTCTATTTACTGCTTTACACTTCCTTCAGAAAGAAACTGTTTTACAACTAAAATTGAAGAAAAACCTGATCGTATCCTCCCACATTCACGGTAAATTATGACAATTTCAATTTCCTTGCTTCTGCGATTTGATTAATTATAATTAGAGAGGTAAGTGTAGAATAAACTACTGAAAAAGGCACGGACCATGAAACACAACACACATTTTTTTAGGGTTCTGTATCCCAAAGCGAAAAAAAAGAACCCTTACAGGATGTCTTCCTTGCCGTCCGTCTGTCTGCTGGCTGGCTGTCAGTCTATCTGTGAAGACCCATTTTTTTCAGGAACGCTTGGAGGTATCAAGTTGAAATCAATATCAGATACTAAGGTCCACGATTCCTTTAATCTGTTAAAATATCAAACTTTGGGAAGAAGCAAGGCCTTACAGCCCAAGTAAAGGAAAAGATCCGAAAGTCGTTATTTTGTAGATTATTTAACTTTCAGTCTTGCTGTTGTATGTATGCCTCGGCTCCAATAACACTAGTGGGGGGAGGGGGCAGTGTATACATATATTTGTAATTTGCTTTTATGTAATTCCTACAAAATATTAAACTTTGCTTTTAAAAATAACTTAAATACGGAACCCTCGAAGCATGAATAACGTCCATACTTGATTTACTTTCTTTTCATGATGTAGCTAAAGCCCAGGGATAACCACTATGATGCGTTATAGTACGAGATCCAGCTGCAAGATAACGTAGTAATCTTCAGTTTTCATCTAGTTTTTAATCAAAATCTAATTTTTACATATATTTATGAATGGCCGAGTTGCCTATCAAAATGTGACCGCTAGTATTTTTAATTAAAATAATATTAATTGATTTTTCGGAAAAAATTTCATTCACTTGTTTTTTAAATAAAATATAATCTACTTCACAGCAATATTTGCAAAGAACTTGAAAAGTTATGGTTGCCATTGCGTACTTGGCCGCAACCTCTTCGCAGCCAGGTGTAATCAGGTATTACTTTGTTATATTTATACGTTCATGATATTTATAATTTATATATCAAATTAAAGCTAATTTTTTTCTGTGTATGATGAAATACCTCTGCCTATGTAAAATTGGCCGCAAAGAGGGGTTGCGAGCTGTTAAATATAGATTAGAGCGAAAGAGAGCTCGCGCGCAACACTGCTCGTCAGACGAGGATGGCGATTGCCAGTTATTAAAGAATAGAATCTCGGTTATTTATGTAAAAGAAAATTATATTATGCAGGTAATGTTTGAGATAATATTTGATTTTATTTGAGTTTTCTACAATAAGTTACAAATTAATTAAATATTCATACAGAAAATACCTCTCTCTCTTTTAATTTCAAATAACCTTTAGCTTCAGTGCTTGCTATTTTTATCGAGGCAGTATCGTACAGCCGTAAAATTGTATATTTTTGTTCAGATTTTCATTATAAAAATTAAGTCCGATAGTGAAAGTCTTTAAGTTTTAATACCTTCCTATAATTATCAAACTGTTATTCCAATCTGTAATAACAGTGTCTGGTTAATAAAAACTTAAAGTTTGAAGAAATCCTCAAGATTTGATCCTAGACACTGCTTAACTTAGAAATCAAAGAAAATAGACATTAACGCTGATTACTAATGATTAGCCTAATTTCTTGGTAAAATTTCTTATTAATGTTCAGATTAATATTTCCCCAACAATCCTTCGGGACCACCAGGACTGCCGTTGCTGATGTTATTTTCGGTGTTATCTCTGTGTGAAACCATCCTGTTTCCATAACCCAAACTTATTACATTCCATTGCTTAATCGTGTTCTAGGTCGTATGTCGATGGTTGTTGCCTTGTTATCAGCTTTTATGCGTATGTGTAGAGAAAATCACAGCACCCTGTTATAGTAGAATTCCAAATTATGACCACTATATCCCAACACGTTAGCCAATTAAGCTAGCGAGATTTCCATTTGAAAAAATTAGAGGTACCAATTAGACTCCAAAAGGTTTCAGTAATTATAGGGACAAACATAAATATATAAAGTAATTTGGATGTAAAGATAAAGATTACAATTGATTCTCTTACATAGATGAAAAATTACCTGCAGAATAAATTATTACTTTTAAATTGAAATTAAAAAGTTATAGAATAATGTGGTCTCTTATATTAATTATAGCATAGAGAACTTAATTTTCTAAATGGCACAACGTAGAAAAACCAATCAAGAAATGGCTATCGACTATATTGAAAATAATTCAGACCGTGACGGCATGCTTCCGTTTGCTAAGTTAGGAATAAAATAGCACAGTAGAACATCATGTTTAGCCTTGTCAACAACTTAGTTTTCTTTATTTTATGGTGCCTTTACCATTATTGTAAAATTCTGGGGGTGCTGTGTTTCAGTATCGACAAAAAACGAAAAATGTTTAAACACTCTGTGCCCTCAACAGTTTATTGTAGTTTACTTTGTGTATTACAACTTGTTATGTCGGTCCCAATTGTCATACATACCGTATGGAGTTTTCATTTCGTTATGAAGGATCCTATTGTGCTAGCTGTTAATATAGCCCAATATTTTGTCATTTCTATTTCTTCGCCTCTGATTATGATAACACATTTATGGAAGCAAAAAATGTTCATTGCAACATTCAACAGATTTATAGTAAATTCAGAGAACATTCATAAACTAACGAAGAAGGATATTTTCCATTTAAGATCCTTGGCGTTCATTATTATTCAAATGTTTTTTAATTTAGTTCAAATAATAACTAACGTATCACAAATAATAAGGATATCTTCCCAGTTATCAAGTGGAAGCATGTTTGTGTGGTGCACGTGTACATACATGGGGTTTGTAGTTACATGTGTAATGAACATCTTTTTTATAGGCTTTCTAGTAGCGTTTGAACAGTTTGATCAAATAAATGAATACATGATGAGAATTTATGATGAAATGTCTTCGTCAAAAAGCCAAGATCAATTTAGAGAATTCTTTAAAAAGCTCAATAGAAGTAGTATTATTCGCACAGAGATTCGTCAGACTATTATAAGCTTTAAGGATCTTTTTCAAATTCAAATACTGTTTGCTCTATGTGCGTCATTTTCAGCAGTAGTGGTCCTATTTTTCTTTGCTTATATAAGAGCTGAAGACGATAAAGAGGCTTCTATGGTTGGACTCGTTTTCGTTGTTACAGAAGCATTAAGTGCTCTTGGATTGATCATAGTAGTAGACACAACAATTCAGAAGTCGGCATTCCACCTCGATTTGCTTAAAAGGCATAGCTGGGATTACAAAAACGAAGTTCAAAAGCTCGTAAGCTCTTCAAAATCGTATTTTTATTGATATGTATATTTATTTTTTAATTGTTAAGGTGGTTATGCTTCATTTGCAGTTCGTTACGGAAAAGCTTAACATTCAACTTTTTGGTCTATTTGAACTTAAAAACAGTTTAATAGTGTTATTCATAAATGCTTGTCTGACTTACATTGTAACATTGGTGCAATTTTATAACGTGTTATATCGATGAGCATTTACGACTATTAAGCCGTGAATGTTGACAAATAAATTGAAAATAAAATTTGCTAAAGTGTTTTTATTTTAGTTTTAATTATGGAACTAATAACACAGGCCTGCGAGGTTTTTCCCCCCTCGACAATGAATAGTTGTTTCCGAGGTAATTTTTCCCGCTGAAACCGAATCCGGGCTTATAATTGCTCTATCACGTCAGGTTTTTGTGATATTCTAACCTTAAAGTGCAAAGACACTGTTCTTTGTCATACATGGGCTTATGTAGCACCACGATGTTTTTTTTTCAAAAACTATGTGCCTCTTAAACGAATTTTCCCGAATGAAATGAAAGTGAAATAATTTCATGTAAAACACATTTAGGGTTAACGTTTAATTGAAAATATTTTTGTTTATAAAATGGGTATAAAAATCAGTCTTCTGTTTTAATAATGCAATATATGCATTTTCCATAGATATTTATGAATAATTGATATTTACTTCTTGTTACTGGTGATTACTGGTGGTTACTGGTTATTACTGGCTCTTACTGGTCTACTGGTTCTTACTGGTGATTTACTGGCGCTCGCCAGTACCAATTTATTTACTGCTAATGGTAACTTCTAAGTACCAGTAAAGAGATTTGAATTTTTACTGAATATTTTTCACAATATTTATATATTTTTACAATCATATAAGACGGCAAATGAAGTACAAAATAGTTTTACACTCACATTCAACAAATTATTGATCGTTGCCAGACTATTGAGTCATTCTGAAATAATTCGAGACAAGAGATCTTTGTCAATTTCGAATCAGCGATATTACGTCCGCAATGATCTTCTTAGCGTAATCACAGCATGCGTTTCCGCTGTGGACAGGATTTGAATCTACCGCCTTCTATCTGCATTCATAATGAAAAGCCAACACATTATCACTTACCCTACCGACGACATTTCAAAATATCGGAAACTATTAAGTAAATTAAAATGGAAAGTTGTTAGAATAATGTTAAGTTGCAAAATTGCGAGATAGATAAGTTTAACTTATCGTTTTCCTTACTTGTGTCACGTTTTATGCATCCACTATGCATAAAAATGCAGTAAATACGTTAATTACTTGCTGAGTTAAATAAGCAAAGAATATTCATAACATTAAAGAATGAAAAATCAAGGACAACCAGAATGATTTCTTTAATCACTTATCTATGTATCCATAAAAAATACAAAACAGTAAGCCATCTGGTAATGCTTATCTGTATTCTCGTCCAAAACTCTAAAACCACTAAAACGATTTCCATAAATTTTTTATTGTTCTATATGGCAGTACAAAATATGGTTTCTAGGTTGATGACTAGCACAACAGCCCAAATACTACTTATTAGAAGGTCACACTATCCGATTGTTAAATTGTAAGTAGTTCAATTTCCAATGGGTTTTACTTTATAAAAAACTAATTATATTCATCAAGGTAAATGACAGCTGATGGTTGATATATAAATGTCCCACCCCTTCAGAAATTCTGCAAATATCGAGCCCTACTTACACTTTTAGGTTCTCGTCATTAAGATATTTAAACAAAAAAAATAGTCGTTTCTGATGCACTTGGACGGTAATGGGTTTTTTATATTTTAGCGTAAAAAAAATTATTCAACGGTAAGGGTGGCACTAAGGGTGGTTCCGGCTGTACTTGGAGGGTAGGATTTATTTTTAAGAAATACTTCTCTAATCAATAAATATTTTTAAAAAAAATTGCTTAGTTTTTCTATATTTTAATGTAGAAAAACAATTAATTAACGTTAAGGGGGGGCAGGAGGTGGTCCTGATGCACTCAAGTTACCAACAATTTTATTCGAGAACATATTAGTTAATACTGTAAGGATTATTTAAAAAAAAATTTGCTGGTTACTGGAGTGCCTTTTAGTTTAAATATCATTTTCAAATTTTATGTTTTTTCCTCGAAATATTTATAAAAGTCAGGTTGGAGATGGTAATGACTGCACCATAATGGATATGTTTCCAAATGTATTTTTTTCTTATTCTGCAGGGTGTTATGAACATTTTAGTCTATTGCGATATGATGAAAATTGCCAAAGTTATGAAAATTTAACTTAAACTGTGTCACCACCGCTACAGTTCTCGGTAATGCAAAAACATCTTTTACCGTAAATTCTTGGAAATTCATGTCTCAAAAAGTATTCAAGATATCACAATAAAATATTATATGGTTAATAAGGATGGCAAATAAAACATATAAAAAAAATCATAAAAATCTGAGACCATGGTGACCTGAATGAATTTGATATGGATTGACTCGAGGGGTAACACCTATCTTTGTAATGCGAGGACCTATATAGATATTTCGTAAGTAGCTCCATTAGTACCATATTGAACTTATTGTACCTATGGGGAGAGGGGGGCCCACCTTAACTTCAAAACGCGTGGATCGATTCGAAGGGTTTTACTTTGTACGGGGAATATGTTCCCCAATTTCTGCTATGAGGAAACCCTTGGATCCAGGGTAGTAGGTGTTTCCTCTTCTATCTATATTCTATGTATACACTACCTCTGGATCTTATGCAATCTTTTTGTTCATATGAGCAGCATTTTTCAAGTATCATATCAAAAGACACCAAAAAGTGAAAGTGAAGTCACTGCAAATTTAACCAACAAAAAATATCTATCACAATTAAAGATACAATACAAAACTATCTAAACATTTTAACATGCGACATCCTACAGAAGGAGGATTAATAAATGTATGTTTGTATAGATTGAATACTTTCCATTGTACTTATGTAGGTAGTTGTTTTGTTTATTCTAGTTCCAGCGTCTTATAAATGCCGGAAATTTCATTTTTCTATGGAAATTTGATATGAAGAAAATGTAATGTTACTGTTACAGTAACATTTCTTTCGTTTTTGTAAAATCTTTAAAGGTAGAACTTTATGAGGATTAATTTTTGCACCAATCTCTCTCTAGTTCGTTGTGGGGCATGAGACAGGAGAACAACTTAACCCAATTCGAGACAACGATTGCAAGTGTACCTACAATTTAAAGCGAACCACTAGCATTTACGCTGCAACCTCATTGTCCTTTCTTTATAGTAATCTCTTATCAGCAGAAAACAACCACCGGTGGGATTCGAACCTGGCACTTCTGGATTGGTTATCACTTACTCCACCGACAACTTTTGCATCAATAATTTTGTATTATTATTGTATTGTATTGTATTAATTATTTATATTATTTATAAATTTTTCTTAACTCGGTATTGATTTAAAGTCTTATACAGAATTTAAGGGCAAGAAACCGTTCTCAAAGAGCATATTACGTATAAAGACCCCAAAAAAGCTGTCATAAGTATACATTGCAAATTGTTAAGTACCTAAACGTGTAAACAATTCTTCAAGCATTTTGAACGCATTACCGGTATCTCAGCGTGTAATCGATTTGTCGGGAATTTTAATTGCGTGAAATATAATATATTTATTGCATTACATGTAATATGTTTTTGATTTGTTTTGATTCATTGCCACCTGTCCTATGAAATTCTTAATAATATACGTAAACTGTTGTCCATCTAAGCAAATTAACTTAGACACTAATAATCGCGTTAACAGTTAAGGAACTAATCCAAATGAATTGCAACGTGTAATGACTAATTTGAATGCATATTTTATAAAACTAAGTTTTTAGGTGTCAAAATAATAAAGTCTTAAAATATATAGTCATCATATTGCTGTAAGAAAAGGAAACTTTATATGAAATTCTAAAAATCCCATGAGTTTTAATTTAGAGAAATAGAAATTATCTAAATGAAATTAAACCTATTTTTTATAGAGTAAATGTAAATTCGTTGCTAGTGTACCTTGCTAACAATTCTTCAAGGAAATATATTTACTTAGTTAGCGGAATGAAATATACATATTTAAATGCACTTAATAAAGTATGAATATGGAAATGCACTTAAATCGATACTACATTATCTTTGACCTTTGTGGTTATCTTTGGTAATTACAAAACTAACTAGAAAATCTAAAAAAATTAATTTAAATATTGTCACCACTGGCGGAGTCACATCATAAAAGCGAGAATTACGAAGAAGTACGTACTTTTATAGCTTTTTTCTATATAGTTACACTTAAGTTTATTATGTTTTAATAATAGTTCCCTTCGTAATACGTTTTAATAGCTTTCACTTCGCAATCCTTTCAAGACATAAATTGCAAAATTATTAACTTTAGACAGATACAGATCTATATAATGTGACTAAAACATTATTAAATGGAAGCAGTAACATGTTTTAGATAACAATTTATACATGGTTTACTCATTTTTGCGTATTTAAATTTTGGCATAGTGGGTGTCAGAAGTTGTCATGATGAGCTTGGATTAAAAATCATATGTCAAACTTGTGTTCATAACCTGGGTCTTGTGATTAATAATCTAAAAAATATACCTCTAAATCCTCTTTATCTACTCTGCGGTTTACATTGTCATTCCAGTTGTTAAATTATTTTTATTATAATATCACAACCTACAGGGTTAATCGCAAGGAGAATGACGAGAGCGTTATTAACGTTGAAATTGACGAACATACTAAAAAATTAATTGACCTGTTGGATGCACATGTGATCTCATCTTCCATAAAGATATTTTATTGCACAGACGCATTCGTTGCAACAATCCATTTCAAAAAGAAACTCCAAGTTAATGCTTCTATTTTAAGCCAGTTCTACAGTAATTATGGTAACCCACTTTGGGTTAGTCAAAACTAATCTACCATTAAGACTGATTTTATTAAATTTGAAATGGGTAAACATTTCAAAACACCCGGTGTACTATAATTCTTTTTTTATGCCACTGAAGATGATGAAGGTGTAAACTTACCGTCGTAAATAAAAGGAATGAGGTGCTAAGTTCAGTGAAGCAGACAAAACTGTTGTGGCTAAAACACTTAACATAATGCCATCTGAAGCTGAAATGTTTACAGTAATTGTCATTACCAAACTCTTAAATAAGTTAGCAAACGTTAAGAAATTTTAACTTCTTCTTAGATTTCGTAGTGTAGTAGAGAATTTATCATTCAAATCTAAATCTTAAATGGATCAGGTTATATTATAATCTTTTGAAGATCAGAAATAGATTCTAATCTGATCTACATAAGTTCAAAAGTTAGATCCAGTGATCTGAATTGGGATCTTTCATAGATCTGATCAAATACTTTTGATCTGAGATCTAGATTTAAGTATGATTTCTCAAGGATAAGACGAAATAAATCCATAAGAGACAACAAACAAGAAACGATTCAATTTACCTCAAGAAAGTATCTGTAATATGACGAAGACTAATAAACATCCTCGACTAACGTCTACAGCGTTATCACAAGCAGGTGAATTCGAAAGTAACGATTCTGTCGTCTTTAATAAAATACGTGGAAAAGATAATTTTGTCATGTTCATTTCATAAATCAATTTTTCAGGGATCTCTTTGGATACGGATTTTCTAATCCTTTCTCTACCTTGCCATGTTGTACCTTTTTGAAAAGCTATTTAGATGGGCAACTTAATAAAAAACAGATATATGAATTACATAATTTTCGGAGAAAATTTGGAAAAAAAGGTGAATTTTGGGTAATCGCAAAACATGTTTTTGACTTTTTGGAAGTGACTGTACCTGAAATGGTAGGAATTAAATCAACGTTGTTGACAATTTTGGAAAGTTCATTGGAATACTAGTTTGATGTCGCTGCGCTCAGTAGATCAAAACTTAAAAACAAAATAATGATGTGAATACCCTCGCGGCTAGGTTAGGTTAGGTTAAAGTAGCTGCCCGAGCAAGGCACACTTAGGCCAAGGAGGCCCATTGTGATATCACGTTGAGGCTACAAAACTTTAGCAACCCCCATAGAAAATAACCTAAGTAATAGGAGGGTGGACATGTACCCCCTGTGCACCGAGCCAGCTCCCTATTTCCCGTGGGGCTAGCTCTAGGGAATCCAAACTAGATTTGCCTAGGTTGGGAAGGGTGTACGGCCCTAACTCGTCAGGAACCATTTTGAACTTCTGATAAATCGACCTAGGTCCTTGACATAAGTTGAGCCTAGCTCGGTTAAATCTTCAAAGAAGGAGGAGCCCAGAAACTAGTTCCTACGGTTGGCTTGGGCCGGACAGTTGCCGAGGAGGTGGAGTATGGTTTCCTCTATTTTTCAATTTCAATTATAATCTCTGTTATTCGGAGTAAAAGTAAGACTCAACTGGGCAAACTTTGCCGACTACTGCGGAGATAGTTTTGTTATTTCAGACGTCAATCTCGAATGAGTTAATCTTGGAAAATAATTTCATTGTTTTCATTATAAATTTAAGTAAGTATGAGCGTGCCGGGCTTGGTTTTGGGCTATTTAATGCGCCTTTTATTGATACATTCCTGTAGCGGGCTGGCATTTGGAAAAGTATAATTTTTACTCAAGCGTATCGTACCTCATTTGAGTGCCATTCAGGCGTTTTGACACTGTGCGTGCTTTGCTTGTTTCAGGATAGAAATGGGCGAGACTTATTTTTACTCGAGTGTTAAAAAAATAAAAATAATGAAGTAAAATACGTGTCGAAATGGGAGCTTTAAATAATTAAAATTGAAGTTTAAGATAATAATAAATTTATAATAAAAACTTCTCGAAATACCGATAGTGTCTGCTTTATTAGGCTTAGTTTGCTTTCTATGAGTTAGAAATTATCAATTTTTTTGATGAAAAATTATAATTTTTATACATTTAATTTATTCATTCATGTAATTTTTATAATTTTTAATAAGATTAGAATTATAATTGATCGATGGCTTTGCAATCTTACAGTGTTAAATAATTACTAGTAATCAGTAATTCCATTTGAATTATTTATCCTGATATTTGCTCAAGTTTTTAAACACATGACATTTTAAAAATTAGTTTTATGAGTAAAGAGTCTAAAATAAATTAATCGCATTAAGTTTAATTTTCGCTACGTAAGATAGTGGAAAGATTAAAAACTGAACTTTCGAAATTATAAATTGTTTGAACAATTTAAATAATATCAAATTCGTAGGAAAATGTTTATTTTAATGGCCTTCATAATTGCATTAGCCTGGTTGAACTACATATAAATACATGTCTATGCGTACGTGCGAATTACATCAGCCAAAATTATCGAATCATCGGAAGTGGTCAAGTTGCGAAATAAATGTACTCACCTGAAGTGCAAGGTTATAGAGGATCACACTTCAGTCCATACAACGTTTTAAAATTCCACTTTCCGACAGAAGCTTACCTGCAATAAAAATATAAGGAAGTATGTCAATAAAATATTGCAATGATAAGCAAAACAAAACTTCTTCAGAAGATAACTTTGAGAAGTAAATTTTAAGCTTAGTCAGTCTTAAGACCGTTCTCTCATTATAAAATGCTGGTGTTTTGTTTTAAATGCCATTTTCCCTTAATTAATATATTTTTTAAAATTTTTTTTTAAAGAACTATACATGATCAAAGGCTGCAAAATTGCCTGACCTACTGATCCTAAATCGAAACGTAAAAAATTCCAAAATCTTTGCGAAGAGATGCTCGATTTAGAAAATTTTAAAATTTTCATTAAAAAAATAACAGTCATCAAACAATGAGCGCGGCCAAGCATGACCTTACGATGACCTAACTATTGCAAAATCTACCGACGTGTGCTTATTGAGTGTCATGACTTGAGGTAAAAGAGCGAAATTGATAACGACCTCCACAATGTATTTTAAGGACATACAGAAGATGATAAATCGTGTTAAAAAAAAGATATTGTGCTAACATTATACCCTTGCTTTGTTAAAGCAAATAAAATACCAGACTTACTCACTTAGAACATTACTTCGTGCTTTTTAATTTTATTTACAAAAAGCATTATGAAGTTCAGGGTTGGGTTAAAGAAAAGTATAAAAAACCAAATACCAGCAGGAAAAAATCTAAAAGTAGCATGGCGGTTATATTTAACTGCAGATAATTTGCATATTATTGGCCTTAAGGTAGACAGGTTTACCTGTGAAAATATCTATTGGTTGGAGGTTTCAATTTCTTCACAATTCCGTTCACCTTGATAAATCATCGTTTCCTTTATTATTCCAATAATCGTACTAATTATGACATTTACGAGCCAACCTGGCTGGCTCGTATTTGAAAAATTCATTATCTACAGATGATAATTTTAAGCCCAAACACTTAAGTGATTGTATACATATTTTTTAAGAATCACATATGATAATTAAGATTTCCAATTTTTTTAAATGTCATTAAGCTCATGCTTATCAACATTTTGAGGAAAATCCGACTTTAAAGTGCAAATTTACCCAAATTACCTGCTTCAAAATTTCTGACCTGATGGATGATATACATACAGATGGTACCATAATTAAGTTGACACATACAGTTTTTTTTCTTTCTATTCAGAGAAATTCAAATAAAAGTAATAACGTTGGGAAGTCAAATATATTTAAATAAAACTATGTATTTAGAATAAGAATAAGATAAAGTAATAGAACTCTAATTCATTTAAAAATAGAAAGCAGCAACAAAAGAGTAAAACTATGAAATTTATGCTCCACAAATAAGTTGACACACGACTTAATGTCCGGAATGTCCCCCTCTACGAGTTGACAATGCTGCCAGGCGACCTGGAACTGAACCTGTATACTTTCGGCAGTCTTTTGCCGTAAAAGTTGGCCAAGTATCTTTAATATACTTTTTTAGCTCTGCGACGTTCTTAGGTTTTTTTCAGATACCTTCTCTTTTAGCCATGCCCAAGCATTTTCTATGGGCGACAGGTCCGGACTTTGAGGTGGCCAATCTAAAATGTTTATTTTTTGCTCCTTTAAATATTGCAAGACAATTTTTGCCTTGTGTATAGGCGCATTGTCCTGTTGCAATATAAAGTCCGGACCTATCAAACGCTGTCCTTCTGGTATAATAACTTCTTGTAGAAGTTTCAAGTACATTGCAGCCGTTACTCTTTCATATATAGCATATAATTTTTCCTACGCCATATGTGGAAAGGCAGCTCCAAACCATAATGCAGTTCTCTTGGCTTTTTACTGTTTGTCTTGTACACTTTAAAGATAGCGATATACCTTTTATTTCGGCAAACATATACCTGTCCATGACTGTACCTCAATCTAATCGTGCTTTCGTCAGTCCATAATATATTAGACCAGTAAGATTCAGGTTTTAATATATTTTCGGTGTAGAATTTCATTCTCTTTTGAATATTTTTCTTCGACAAAAGAGGTATTTTTCGAGCGACACGGCCATGTATACTATTTTCATACAACCTTCTTCGCACCGTTGATTTAGATGGAGCATCCATCTCTTCAGAAATAAGATGTGATCGTATTTTTGGAGCAGATAAAAACGGATTTGATAAGGATAGCGCTACAATTCTAGAATCAACTCTCTCAGTTGGACGTTTTTTCGGAGCGACTCGTCCTTCCCCCTTGAAAATTTTGATAATCTTCACAACAGCTTGATGACTTCTTCTAACAAGTTTCGCAATATTTCTAGTTGATTTGTTTTCTTGGTGCATTCTTATAATTATCTGTCGCTCTTGAAAAGTTAACTACATAAATTTTCCCATCTTAAATAAATTTTTCTTAACTGCAATAAAAACTATGCGTCAATAATTTCTTTCGTATATAAAATAAAAAAGAATTACCCAAAGAATTTTCCAATAACTGCCTTTTGATAACTGAATGCATAAATAACTGCATCAATATAAATCCAGCAGGAAATTTAACAGCGATTCTCTTTTTACGCGGAATGATCTTAAACAAAATCTATTGTCAACTTACTTATGAGTCACTAATTTAGGCACGTTGGCGAAATGGAACAATTTTTTTGCCCTGGAAATTGTCGGAAGTTCACAATGAAGTGGAAATAATATGAATTTTTGTAATACTTTCAGAGTGGTTATAAAATAAGGATCCAATTTTCATGTGTCAACTTAATTATGGTACCATCTGTATGTACATACTCGTCCAAGAGGTAGAGTTCAATTCAGAAAATCTCAAATAAAAGTTCTCTTAAATCATTTTTAATCAGTTCATGCAAATTTAATGTGTAAAAATAGTTTTAAAAAAAAAAGTTGAACCGACTTCACAAAAAGCGCTAAAAAGCATTAAATAATTTTTAATTTTATATCTATTACGACATTTTGAATTGAATGACCATACACTCTCTAACTTCGTTAAACAAAGACAAACTCAGTAAGCAGGGAGTACCAGAAGTTTATTTATTTAAGCTTAATGCAAGCTATTACATAAAAAATACAAAATAACAAAATAAATACTACAAACTTACATAAACAATAATTCATAACAGATAATGTAAGCTACAATATAAGCTATGATTATGATAACTATAAACTGGGAGGAAGGAGAATTAGGAAGGGCGATCAGGATGGGCGGGATAAAGATATAAGGCTTTGTGAAGGGATGATTTACTCAGATGGAAGTCAAAGGAGGGAAGGTCGTTGACTTTTCGAAGCATCCTGGTAATTGGTTCGCGTTGACCGTAGTTCGTGCGATGGCGGTCGAGTCGGAAAAGGGGAGTGGACCTAAGGTTGCGAGGGTTGGTATAGATGGGTAAAGACTGCAGGATTGAAGGGCAGTCTATGACACCAGCTAGTAGCTGATGAATCAAGAGAACGTCGGAAACATCACGACGTTTACTTAGGGGTTGTAAGTCGATCAGTTTCAGACGGTCTTCATAAGGTGGAAGGTTGAATCTGTCTACCCACGGAAGATCACGTAGAGCAAAGCGAATGAACCTACGCTGGACAGATTCAATTCTGTTAATGTGGGTTGTTTGCGTGGGTGACCAAACCTGGCTGGCATATTCAAGGAGAGGTCTAACGAAGGAAATATAGAAAGATTTGGAAACATAAGGATTGGAGAACTCTCTAGACCAGCGCTTCACAAACCCTAGCGCGGAGTTAGCTCTGTTAATTATGCTATCAATATGGGAACGGAAATTTAGTTCACTATCACAGATTATTCCTAGGTCACACAAAGAGGTAACGATAGGAACTGGTACGTTGGTTAACATGTATGTTCTCGGGGTGTTGGTAAGACGCTTGCGGGAATAAGAGAAGGACTGGCATTTGGAGACATTGAGCTCAAGAAAGTTTTTCATGCACCATGTGGTGAACGAATCGAGGTCATTTTGGAGAAGTCGGTTGTCGAGGAGATATGTTTAATTATTTTCATGTCATCAGCATAAATGGACAGCTCTGAGTATTTTATGACACAATCAACATCATTAATTGTAAGGATGAAAATTAATGGACCGAGGTGGCTGCCCTGAGGGACGCCGGAACGAGCGACAATGGGGGTAGAAATGGATGAGCTAAAAAGAACATTGTATTGACGGTTGTTGAGGTAGGATTGAATCCAGGAGATAAATCTGGGGGGGGGGGAAGCCTAGGCGATCAAGTTTAAACAGGATAATGCTATGGGAGATCTTGTCAAAGGCTTTACTAAAATCGGTGGCGATAACATCAACATTTTTACCGTTTTCCAGGGCACATAGTGTTGTTAATAATATTTATTTTGCGGCAATAATTTTTTTATTGCAAAATTCGAATTTTTATATATAAATAATTAAAGAATTTGCGAACAAGAAAGCGTTTGTTAACTAATGTCTCGAAAACAACGAATTCTGGGCTGAGAAGTGGAAACGTGAAGCCGAAGACGGAAATACGAAACACCGTTGTAAAGTCTCTAGATAACAGTGATATTGATATGTACCTTGAAATTCAAATGCTTTTAAATATTTTGGCGACGTTTCTGGTCAGTGTTGCCACTGTAGAAAGATCATTTTCGTCCTTGTGCCGATTCAAAACGTGGTCACGAACTCGAATGGGGGAAGACAGGTTGACTACGCTGAACCTTTGGTATGTTCCGAAAGATTAAACAATAAGCACTTACGACGTCATAGAGCGTTTTGCAAAAAATCTAAGAGGAAAATCGATTTTATAATATATATATATATATATATATATATATATATATATATATGTTGTGGATTGAGGAATTATATAAATCAAACGCGAGATGATTAAAATAAAAAAGGGATTTTATTCCTATGTTACAAATTGTGCACGCAGCTATTAACTCAAGTCTGGATGACAGAACACACGCAGTAAAAAGATGCGTTCATGTGAGTGGGTAGGCATGATGGCGGACTAAAGTGTTAAGTTGCTCGTATTTTGTGAGAAATGGCGCATGAGCCGATTAGGAGTCTTGAGATATTATTGCAGTGGCGTAACAGGTCGGCCATCCTGAGCTTCGGAATCGTCCTCGATTTCGCTGTCAGTGAGGTAATTGGTGTAGTCTTCCGGAAGGTCGTCATCTGCGTTACGGCACCATGGCTTCATATTGTCGGAAGCGTATACCGAATGAAAAGGTCGTTGGGATCTTTGGGCTCCTGGGATATCCTCAATAATGTAGCGGTCGTGTTCCAAGACTTCAGTCACCATGTAAGGACCTTTATACTTCGGGTCGAGTTTTCTTGATTCACCTGTCGAAATTAAGGGGCGTTCGATCAAAACTAAATCTCCTACTTCGTACGAACGAGGCTTCGAATGACGGCTGTCGAAGCGCTGCTTTTGTTTACGCTGAGACTTTTCGATAGCTGTCAATGCTTCCTTGCGCAAGGTGTCCAAATCGAGGCCTTGTTTAGGATCGTCGTCGTCGTGAAGTGCTAGTAGGACTTTGTTTTTCAGTGGGTCTCTAGGCTGAAACCCGAAGAGCAATTTATGCGGAGTTTGCTTAGTGGTATCGTTACTGCTTGAGTTTAGTCCCCACTGTATGGCTTGCAAATGACTGTCCCATTTCTTTGGATCTTCACTCATTGTTGATAGCGCATGCAAAATGGTCCGATTGCATCGTTCGATCTGACCGTTTGCTCGTGGTGTCCTAGCGGCTGTCATGATATGCTGGATCTGATTTTCTGCGCAATATTCCTTAAAGGCGCGAGCGCTGAAGGCTGTTCCGCGGTCTGTTACGAGTCTCGTTGGAGTTCCAAAATGCCTGCAGACTTCGTTGAGTGTTTTAATAACAGGGTTTGTCGCAGTATTCTTGACTGGCCTCAAAATGATGTACTTTGTAAATCCATCCACGATTCCTAAAATGTGTGTGTTTCCGCTGCTACTTTTTGGAAATGGACCTAGGTGGTCCACATGCATGGTGTGGTATGGAATAGGAGTTTTCGGAATAGGATGAAGTTCTCCCTCGGGTTTACCTGGAGTACTCTTATGGTAGGCGCATTCGACGCAGGCTGAGATGTATCCTTTAACCTTCCTTCTCATCCTGGGGAACCTATAGTCTCGTTGGAGATGTTCCATCGTTCGATTTACTCCGTGATGGCCACTATCATCATGGCATGATTTAATTATCCTCCATGTTGCGGCCGCTGGAACTACCCAGCGTAGATGTTCGCCTATTTTTCTGTACAAGCGATGTCGTTTCAGTTGGTAGTTCTTGTGAGTTTCCCTGTCATCGTGGCTGACGGGCTGTTTCTTCATACGATATTTCTTTTCTCAAGGGTTGCCTTTAGCGATTCGCAGTCAGTGACAATCTTGAAGTGTTTTCCGAGTACGTATACTCTGAACCTGGATACGGACTCGACAACAGCTAGTGTTTCCAGCTCGTAGCTGTGATAGTTGCGTTCGCAGTTCGTTGTCTGTCTGCTGAAATAACCCACCGGTCGTAACTCTCCATCAAAATCTCTTTGTAGCAATACGCCTGCTAGTCCCATGGAGCTGGCATCGGTGTGTAGTTCGTGTTGCTTTGCTGGGTCGTACAAAGTTAGTAGAGGTCGCGTCGTTAATATTTCCTTAAGTTTGTCGAATGATTCTTGTTGTTGTTGCTTCCAAATAAAATCTACATTCTTCTTTGTTAGCTCTGTTAACGGTCGAGCGATAAGAGCATGACAAGGTACAAATTTCCGAAAATAGCTCGTTATTCCCAAAAATTGTCGAAGTTGGTGCATATTCTCCGGGCGAGGAAAATTCTTGACTGCTTCTATCTTCCTCTCGTTCGGTCGTACCCCTTGAGGAGTTATGTCGTATCCCAAGAACTCTATCCGCTGCTTAAAGAAGAATGACTTTGCCAATTTGAGTGTTAAGCCTTCCTTTGATAGAATACGTAGGAGTTGTTGAAAAATGTCCATGCCGTCTTTAAAATCCTTGCATGGTATCAGCACATCGTCCATGTAGACTATCAGCCTGCCGGCAGGTAACTGCCGTTGGATGCTATTCATCATCCTTTGGAAGCAGGACGGAGCATTTGACAACCCAAACGGCATCCGCAGGAATTCGTATTCTCCGTCTGTGGTAGTAAATGCAGTAAATTTCCTAGAATTTTCTGTGACAGGTATTTGATAATACCCCGAAGCTAAGTCTAACTCAATAAAGTAACTACTTCCTTCAAGGTGTAGCAATAAATCTTCGATGATTGGTAGTGGGTACTTATCCTTTACTGTTATGGTATTAAGTTGTCTATAATCTACGACCATGCGATCTTCACCGTTCTTCTTCTTTACTAATAGCGCGGGAGATGTGTACGGAGAATTCGAAGGTTGAATGATATTTGCGTCGAGAAGTTCCTGCACGATAGTTTTCATGACTTTCCGCTGGGCGAATGCTAACCGGTATGGTCGAGAGCAAATCGGCTTATCGTGCTCTAAACGAATTTCAAATTGGTGAGATGAAGAACACCCTAACTCGAAGATATTAGTAGCGAAGCAATGACGAAAACTATTCAATAATTTGAGCAAAATTTGGATTTCGTTATTTTTCAAGGGTCCAAAATTAATGTCGTGACGCGTGATGGGTTTAGCCGATAATTCGCGACTGAGTTCTTTGTCGTTTTCCATGACTAGAACCTTCTCATTTTCGTCTAAGCACGTTTTTCTATTTTCTTTAGAAATCTGTCTAATTTCATCATTACTGTCATTTGGTTTTACATTAGAGATATAATCTACCTCTTCACCTATTGAGTTCGAAAATTTTCGTTCAATGTTATAGTCCTGCACATTTTGTCCGTAATTCTCTTTTACTGTAGGCGCGTTATCAACACTGTCCGATTTGTTCATACCATGTGTTTGTTCACTACCGAAGCAAGTCGCGTTCGCTAAGTTTTTAAAACTACAGCATTCAATGTTTTCTATTTCGACGTCATTCACGTTTTCGTATGTATTTGTGTACAATACAGTTTCATCATTATGAGTTTTTACGTTTTCATCGCTATTCGTTTTACCGTGTTCGCGTTTATTTCTATTTTGTGTCAAATTTTTCTGTAAATAAATCACGTTATCAACACTGGCCGCGTTATCGTTTTCGAACTTATTTACTTTTTGGTTTGTTTTGCCATTGGAAATTTGTGTGTAAACAGCACTGTCCATTTTATCACTGGGAAATTTGTTTTTCTCCGAAATTTCAAATATTGTCAACTGATCATTTATTTTTTCCAAAACAACGTGTGGCTGGTTTATGAAATCTTTTCCGATCAAAATTGGTTTATCTAGATATTTATCTTTGACCATAAGCAAATCTACGTTTGCGACTGCGTCGCCTACCTTTAAGGTAACATTTACCTTACCTGAACTGAAGCATATTCCGTTGCCAAATCCATGCAAAGAGATTTTTTTGAATCCATGGGCAATTGAAGAGATTTAATCACGCTCTCTTGTACAAGGCTGACATCACTTCCAGTGTCTATGATCGCCGTCGTTGCATACTTGTCGTTTATAAGTGCGGATTTTTCGTATGGGTCAGGGCGAATAAGGGAAATTTTTTGTCTGGGATTGGGGTGAACCTGCTGTTTGCACTCGCCGTCGACGTGACCTACTTTCGAACAAATGCTGCACCTCGGCTTTCTTTGAGGCTTAGGGCAATTAATTGAGACGTGTCCACTTTGGTTGCAGTTGAAACATTTTACACTGCCACTGAATTGTTTTGAGTTGACAGAATTTGAGTTAGGCGTTTTCTTTTGCTGCTGTTTTCGAGCCGTGAACTGCTGTACTTCCTCGTACCATTTGAGGTGCTTAAGTAACTCGTCGGTGCTCACAAAACGTTGGAGTGACAATGCTTTCTTTAAATCTGCATCGTCTATACCGTTAATGATATATTTTATTAGGGATTGTTCACTGAATGCGGCATCCTTCCCTATACATAACATCTCGTAGAAGTAGCTTTCGAGGCTTTCGGTTGACAGTTTCTTACGCTTCATAAGACGCATATGAATATCCGATTCATCAGAATAGCAGGGAAATGCTGCGCTTAGGCCAACTTTTAACTGTTGCCAAGTACATATTTTTTGTTGACTGCTGTGCAACCAGAACTTTGCCGCACCGCATAATTTTGAGGAAGCCATTAGGAGAGTGGCTTGGTCCGACACGTTATACACCTCCTTTAAGTTTTCGACCGTTCGTATCCATGACGTGGAGGTCACTACGGGCTTTTGTGCTGGGTCGAATTTGGGTACCTGGGAACTCAGCTCAGGGAAATTGTAATGGGGGGTTTTTACTTCAGATGCCCCGACCGTACTTGAAGCTGTCGTGTGCATGTTTGTTTTTTGCTGAAAAAGGGAAAGTTCTCGTTTGGTTATTTCTAGTTCGTACCGTAAAACTTCTCTTTCTCGGCGAAGGAGCTCCAATTCTCGTTGTTCGAAGGAACTTACAGAACTGAGTATGCTACACGTCTGTATTGGACCTACGTTCGCAGGTATTTCAATGCTTGGTATGTCCCGATTTCCAGAAATAAACGAGGCAACAGTTGGATCCCTCGTCGTGGCTGTTTTGCTACCTGAAGGGTCCATGCTGCGAAGAACTTTATCGTTTTTCTCTTCAACATCGATAACTACCACTGTTGATTCTGCAACCGCGAGCGATTTGTAATTTTTTTTTGTTTTTCGTATTTCGCAACTGTTCTTGTTTACTCGTACGTTTCCGATAAGAATCCCACTTCTGACTGTTGTGGATTGAGGAATTATATAAATCAAACGCGAGATGATTAAAATAAAAAAGAGATTTTATTCCTATGTTACAAATTGTGTGCGCAGCTATTAACTCACGTCTGGATGACAGAACACACACAGTAAAAAGATGCGTTCATGTGAGTGGGTAGGCATGATGGCGGACTAAAGTGTTAAGTTGCTCGTATTTTGTGAGAAATGGCGCATGAGTCGATTAGGAGTCTTGAGATATTATTGCAGTGGCGTAACATATATATAAATATATCTGTATTTCTCCACAGGCGCTACACGGTCCCTATCTAAAGCAGACGTGTGACAAAATCTCACATTTCACGAACATGTTTCCAAATAACGTCTTGCAACATTAATTTTGTATAACATAAACAATTCCTTTTTTTCTTCATATGAAATTGAGTCACAAATTCTCCAGTTTAATTATTTCAATATGTTTAAATGATAATCTTCACTCGCTTGCATTACCGTTTAACTCAGATTACACTGAGTAAGCCGTTTTGCATGGGAACCGTGCCGCATGTGGTCAAGATACGAACCGAAGGTAGAAAAAACAGCAGAGTACTTTTTAAATCGCCGTCGCGCACGTACGTGAGTTCCGTCTCTGGTAAAAAATACGTAAAATTTATAAAGAGTAATGTTTATGATAATAAAATTAGTATAGTTCAAGTTCAGTGTTCGTTTTATTTCGATAATTACATACAAATTTCATTCCATAAAATGCTCCCCTCGCTAATTATAGCGAGTGAACCAACCCGGTCCCAAGCGAACTTTCCGCCCGTAACATTATATTGTTACGTTATAACCATTTTAGTTTATAATACATTCATTTCTAAATGTAAATTACTATTGACGCAACGTTAATGGAACCCTGGAAAACTTAGGAAATTTAAGTAATCAGGGAATAACTTAATAGGGGATTTTTCAAATTTCAGATTCTACCAGCTCAGCAATATTTACCTCTGGTCCAAGCTTGAATGTCAATCGTAGCTCAAATCAGCGAAAATTATGATGATCACTTTGTGTCAAAATCGGTTTACAACCATGGCCATGGGTGGCGATAGGGCTTGCCCAAAGTTGAATATTAATAGCATGCTAAGGCTGACATTAGGTTAGGTTCGGTTAAAGTGGCTGCCTAAGAAGGCACACTAAGGCCAAAGAGGCCCATTGTGATACTACAAGTTGAGGCTACAAACATTTTAAAACCCCATAAAATACCTGAGAAGAAAAGGGTGAACCTGTTACCCCCTGTGCACCGAGCCAGTTCCCTGTCTCCAGTAGAACCAGTTCACGGGGAGCCAAAATAAATTTGGCTGGGATGGGAAGAGTGTTCAGCCTTAACCTGTCGTTGGGAATCATTTGAAACTCCTGATAAATCGAGCAGGTCTCTGACGTAAGTGGAGCCTAATGCGGTTAGCTCTTCAAAGAAGGGAGAGCCCAAAAACCGGTTCCTGCTGTTGGCTAATAATAAGGGCTATGGTACTGCAAATTGCGTTGCGTCCGAATAGGATGAACTCTCTTGACCATTTAGGGTCTAGTGTTGGCCAGTGAGGGATTTAATAGCGGCCTGACTATCTGTGAAAATACATATGTTGTCTCTAGGTAGCCTTAAATGACTCAGGCGGTCCGCGGCTACCTTTATAGCCATGATTTCCGCCTGAAAGCCAGGAGTTAGGTAAGTGAAATGAGATATCGAGGTCCAAATGTTCCAAGAAGATACCTCCACCTACTTGGTCTTCTTATTTGGAGCTGTCAGTGTAGAGATGCACTGACTCCACCCATTGGGGAGGACCTGTCTCCCATTCCGATCTGGTGGGATAGAAGGAGTCGAATTTAGTTTTAAAGAAAGGCTTGGGCGAGGTATAGTCGATATTGCTGGCAGTTCTTCTGTCCAAGATTTTGAAGTGACCGAAGTCGGTTCGTTTCCAGGTCTGGATTGAGTTAAGCCTAATGGCGGCTGAAGATGCGGTTTGCCTACCAAAGAGATCTAACGGTAGAAGGTGGAGAATAGTGGAATGTGTGGTTCTAAGGGCACCTGTTATCAGCAGTGTTGCCATCCTCCGAACTTTATCCATTGTTTTGTGATGGGTTGATATATTTAGTGCCGGCCATCAGACATTCACCCCATACGTAAGTATAGGTCGAATGACACTTGTGTAGAGCCATTCCCTATTGCCTTCTTACACGAGTACAGCGCTGCTGTATCCTTCCGTACTCTTTCCTGGATGTTAGGCTTCCAGGTAATTTTTCTATCTAGGATTAGACCTAGATATTTAACCTGATTACACAGTTTCAACCTAACCCCGTCTAGTATAGGGCAATTCATAGGACCTGTTTTATATCTCCGAGAGAAGAGTATTAACTCTGGCCGACATTAAGTCGCGGTCAGGAGAAGACAATAACAACATTAGCGAAAATGAAGGATTAACTAATTTATAGTCTTGTTTACACCAAGTATTTCGAGCCAATGGACTGCAGTGCACTCATATTAATACAGACAACAATATATTAAGTGAGAATCAGATGACGGATAAATTTCAAAACGCTTTTTTAATATTGGCCCAGTACTAAAGAACCCAGTCTCTTAAAAATGGGCTGAGGCTTGCGTTGATATTAGAGAAAAAACCCTTGGTATTTTGATCTTAACTCGAAATTTGATTACCCAATCTCAAGTCAAACCTGGACCTGTTGTTGTCTGGCAATTCCTACACCCAATACTGTAAATTTGCTCTTTTGATCATGAAGTCGACAAAATTCGTTAAAGCACATGACAGTCAAGAGGATTAACACCTTTCAGTTTAAGAAATATGTTTCGTTCACGTTTTTTTATAATTCAGTTCTTAATGTATTTTCAATCAAATTAATAATCCAAAATCTTTAAACATACTAAAGTGCTTTAGGATGTTGCAACTTATCTACAGCAAATAGGCGTTAATATACTAAACACTTATATATTATGGGAGGCTACCGTAGTCGCACGGGCGGACATGTATTAGAGTTACAATGATCACAATGAATTTTCAGAACCTATCCATAGAAATCTCGATTACAAGTCTCCTGATTACGTTACCTTCATCCTAGTCGAAAAGTAAAAATACTTTAATACAAAAGATATTTCGTTTTATAACCAATAATCGAAAAATTCTAGCAGATTTGTCGTGAGGGAGTTACATTCCTCACGTTGCTTTATTCCATTTTAGGAGACCTACACCTAAAGGCCCTTCACTCAATATGGTAAGTGAAAAGAAATTATAAGTACACTTTCACTCTATATCTTTTTTTTCCGAAAATCTCATAATTAGTGAACTGTTACATACAGAGATACAGACCGAAGCTAAAATGGTATCTACTTGCTACGGAATCCTAATAACATGGTTAAGTATTAAAAATCCAAAATGCTGAAATAATCAAAGTAAAAATTGGTCATATTTTGCAGTGTAGTCAAAACCCATAATAAAATTAGTTGCAAGTGACGAACCCAATTATATTTTAATAGCACATACGAATAGAATGATTTAATAATATATTAATAATTAATTTTTTTCAATAAATGTATCTATGGCCTTCTACCGATTTGTAAAAACAAATGTTTGCTTATTTATTTATTGCTTTAGTATCTGCACTTTAAATAAAACTACCAACCAGCGATAGTGTCAGTTAATGAATAAAACTACTTTATAGCTTCAGATAATAAATTCATCGAGCATTCTGAATTGTTATTGGTACAATGTTTCAACTGTTCTTTGTTGTCAATATAAATACGTAATAATGTTCTTAGAAAATTAATGTAAAACTTTTCTTTTCAAATAATATTTTTACGGTATTAAATTTAATAGCGACGGAAAATTGGATAACACCACAAAACTATCAAAACTAATGTTGCAACTTTTTAATTATCTTAAAGATAACTTTTTTTCAAAGTGGCAGCAAGGCCGCTATTAAAATTATTTTTTTGTATGTATGGGTCTCTGTATACTTGTCCTATTCTCTATTTAGAACAGAGGATGGCAGCACTAGTGATAACAAGTGTCCTCGGAACACACCCTCTGAAGCCCTTAACACAATTTCATAATTTTTTTGTTTTTTTGCATCCTCGTCTGTCATAAGGCGCAACTCAGTCCAGACTTGAACGGGTACAGACTACGGACACTCCAGCAGTAGAGTAACAACAAACACTGACTAAAGCCGTGTTCGTTTTCTATATATAACAGGGATAGATTTAGAGAGACGTCAAAAAGAAGGAAACATTCTTCCTTATATGTACTAAAAAAACGATCTATGGAATTATACCAAAATGAACGACAACTATTCAATGTGTGAGTAAAATCAGCTGTCAATTATCATCTTATATTACAGTCAATTATGATATATATATATATATATATATATATATACCTACGTATTTATATTGATACACCTCATTTTTTATTTAAAATGCACTAATCTTGCCGACTTACTAAAATCGACCGTAAATGATTTATTCATTTAACTGTTTGTTTGGTTATAAGAAATATAAACAGATTGTCTTTTTCACAATCAAATCGTGAAATCTTTCCTTAAATTTTTAAGATAGAGTTGGAGAGAAATGGAGAAAGCAAACGAACGACCAAGGAATGATGCTGCATCACTCCCTTTTAGAAAACGAACGCTGAGGAGAGATATGGAGTGATTCGAGTGAGAGACGGTGACACAAAAGCCTCGGTCATCTGTTAGTAGCGAACCTTACCACTCTCAGGTAAAGTAAGTCTGTGGTGAACCCAGTAACGTATAGGTTGTCTGACCTATTGATGCATGCCCTGAAAAATTAGGGCCTTTTGGGTTCCTCCAAAAACGATTTTTTGGACAATGTCTTAGCATTTTTTTTTATTTCAAAGATATGAATTTTCCCATTCCTATGAACGAAAGGTTGGCGGAATTTTTTTCCTCCTTCCCCTTGCCAGCCGCGCTCGAAAATGCGCGTGCTAAGGGAAAATCTACCCCATGTGTTAGGGGGATAAAACAAAAGGGAAATGAAAGATTTTCATTTTCTCTTTGATTTTGTGGTGGGTTGGCGGTCTGTTTGTTGTGCTTTATTTAGTTAAATATTTCTCAATATTTTATTTCCAGGGTCGACGCATTTCAAATTTTCATTAATTTTATTAAAACTAAACAACTTTATTTTCACTTTTTCTTTCACTTTTTGCTTTTCGAAGTATATCACTTCCCTTTTAGCTTTATTGTTACCTTGTTTTCAAGCTAATTTCTTTAAATATTCACACATTTTTTTCATTAAAGACGTTAAACCGCGAGCAAGTAAGACTTTTAAAATTATAAATCACCACTTTAAAATACGCACGCCCGTTCACGTCGAATGCGAAACAAAACTGGCTTTATTAGTTACTCGTGGCGGTAAACGTATAGCGTCCCTAGCAACGACAACTGATCACGCGTATTGTTTAAATTCATCCAAGTGCCTAGCGACAACGAAATTTCATTCAAAATTGGTCATGATGAACTTTTAACAAATGAATCTGAGACTCCGCAAGAGAGTTTACTATGATGATTTTTCAAGTTCACGATTTTCTGACCTAGGACAACAACTGAACCAGTTTTGATTTTGAAATGAATTCTTGTTGCTGTTAGAAAATAAGAGTAATTTGTTTCCGTACATGCTTTTTTAAAAAAAAGTTTCTAAGTATTGAATCTAATAACATTTCGGGTATTTAAAATATAGTTGCTGGGAAAAAAGTTGCAGAGATTAACTAGCTTTTAGAGCCTTTGAATTCTAGTTTTATTGAATTGGTAGCCGTAATTTGAAAAAAAATATCGAATCTGTTAGCGAGTATTTAATATTGTGCGATAGCCTTTTCTTGGAAGAGGCATTTATTATGTCTATATCAGTAATTCCCTTGGTCATGACTTGCTGAATTTAACTAGAAAGATTGGTTAATTGGATTGGCTTAATCGGATTCAGTTAACAGCGGTTCGGTTGAATTGGAATAAAATCGTTGGGTTTTTGTTTTATTCATGGAGATTATTTTCTAGAGAAATATTTTAGATATCTTTACCGATTCTTATCTTATTACTTACTTTGTTGTCTGTATATCCTTTTGGTTATAGCAACTACTGTCGCTTGTGGATATAGTAGCTTATTTTAGTGTAGAAATTTAAATAGCTTTTGAATTATTTCTTTTATAAGTTAGTAAATATAGCTAAGACGGAACTCAACCGACTCAGTCAAAAGAAGTTGTCATACGAACTGACAATTACTGGTTACCGGTGGGAAAAGTGGATGAGATGAGGACTCTTCTAGGATCTGTCTTAAAGATAGAGAAAGATGGCAAGGGAATAATCATCTATCCATATCCATTTACATTTGATAAAGATATTGAAGCAATTAATTAAAATGAAGAAGAAATAAAGTCGTTGTTGGAGTCCTTACAAGGAGAAAACGGCTCCTCAGACTATATAAAAATTCAAACGAAGATTGAGTGGGCAGGGCATTAGGGAGATTAAGCAGAGTAAATGTTGAAAAGGACGAGCAGGCCAAGGACAAATCACGTGCTCGGACTGAACTTATTCTAGCGTTGGGTTATCTCAAGACTAAGGCTGATGGAGATGGGAATGAGAAAAGCTCATCTACGGAAGACGAGGAGTTATTTGCTCACACAACTTCAGTTTTACCCAATATACGACCTAAGATTTCGCTACGTAAGTGGGATGTTATATTTTCTGGAGAGCACAGTCAATCCGTAAACGCATTTTAAGAAAGCGTAACTGAACTTTCAGAAGCAAGAAATGTCTCAAAGGGCCAGCTATTACGGTCAGCATTAGATATCTTCACTGGAAAAGCCCTTATTTGGTATCGTGCTAATAAGGCAAAATTTCATTCATGGGCAGACTTATGTAGTTAAAAAGGTCAAAACGGAATTTCTGCCAGCGGATTATGACGAACGATTGCTCGAAGAGATAAAAAGAAGGACCCAAGGGAAAGAAGAAACTATTGGTATGTAACATATATAGCGATGATAACGAACATGTTTGTACGTTCAACGAATCCCCTTACTGAAAGTCAGCAGCTTAAAATATTGAAAAGGAACGTAAGCCCATTCTATGAAACTCAACTTGGTTTTACGGAAATTAAGACGACCCAGGATCTTATTGAATTCAGTAGGAGATTAGAATCAATTCATACTTCAGTTGAAACTTTTGTACCACCTTCATCACGAGGTAGTAATTATCTTCTCGAACCGGACTTAGCTTACATAGCTACACCATCTCCCGGTGTAACATTAGTTGATAATCGTAATACTCCTTTTAATTCGCGGAAATGCTTTAAATGTGGTGCTCCTGGGCACTTTGCTAGATCTTGTAAGGAAAATCTTAGATGTTTTGGATGCGGCACCATTGGAGTTACTCGTCATAACTGTTCACAGTGCAACGGAACCATATTGGATGACCGAGTTTCAAAGAGCAACAGGCCTAGTACTTCTTATCAACCGCCATTCACGTCGGAAAACGAGAACGGAGCTTGGAATTAAGCGGCGATTCGAGTACTCCGCAAAAGGCTGCAAGTAGGAAGAAGTTAACTTTTAATGAAATTGTAGAGGAAAATATTGAACACAACACTTTAGTAGAGTATACCTTCGCACAGGATGTTCGACCTCATTTAAAAGTCGTTATATTTGGTTCTAAATGTTGTGGTTTACTTGATTCCGGAGCGTCACGCACTATAATAGGTGGACCTGGGTGGGATTTGTTAAAGCATATGAACCTCAAGATCAAAGATTGCATGGCTAAATGAGTGAGTATAGCGAACGGGGAGTATGTAACGGTTCTCGGAGAAGTAAGCCTACCAATCCAGTTAAAAAATCGAGTGAAGGTATGTGATGTTTTGGTTATTTCCAAAGTACCACATGCAATTATTCTTGAAATCGACTTTTGGCGCGAAATGTGCATACAAGTGAACTTAAGAGATAATTCGTGGCAGTTCCAGGACATGGGACCAGATGTTCATATAAGCCCCCTACAAAATCATTCCACGTTATCAGAAGAAGTTCGGGTAGAATTACAGAAGATAATTGACATGGCGAAGTCAAAGATCGGTAACAAACTAGGATGTACCAAGCAAGTGCAACACGTAATATGGACTGACTCTCTCCCTCTGCTATACAGAAAGTAATTAATGAGGAACTGGATAAGATGCTCGAAGCTGGTGTAGTCGAACCGTCCGATAGTGCCTGGGCATCGCCTTTTGTGATGGTTAAAAAAAAAGATGGCCAGTACAGATTTTGTGTCGATTTTAGGGAGATTAATAAAGTTACAAAGAAGGATACGTATCCTTTGCCGTTCGTATCGGCAACCCTAGACATAATATACTATACACTGCATTTACAGTACCTGGTAGCGGTTTATTTCAATTTCGAAGAATACCATTTGGTCTAAGTAACTCTCCTGCAACCTGCAGAGGCTAATCGACAAGGTATTGTCAGGAAATCTTGAGAATAAGATATTTGTTTATTTAGACGATGTGATATTCGTAACGCAGACTTTCCAGGAGCATCAGAGGGTTTTGCAGCAAGTGTTTGATAAATTACATAGCGCGGGACTCGTGTTAAACTTTGAGAAATGCGAATTCTGTAGGTATGAGCTTAAGTATTTAGAGTACGTAGTGGGCGAGAACGGTCTTCAGGTAGATCTTGAGAAAGTTCGGTAAAGTCGAAGGCTGAAACGAAAACGAAGAAAGCGGAAAAGAAAAATAAAGGAAAGGAAGTGTAGCATGACAGGATGAGGAAAGGCAATCCTCGCCAGGATTAAAACGAAGATTGCGCGCTATTTTTTATGTTTCAAAGTTGCACAAATTGTACGGTTAACGACAATGGAGCCGGAAAACTTGTTCGGAAATTTTCAACCGCTTTAAGAAAACCTGGACCATTGATTTTTCGGTTGTAGGTTTCGTGTTTGTTTTTGAAAATAACCACATATGCAAGGAATTGTAGATATGTAGTCAAAACGAGTTTTTCGTAAGCTGCTTAAGACGTGTTCTCATTGTTCGCTCGTATGATATTATTGTTAGATTCGTGATGTTTCCGCTTCCGCATCAAATACGATAATCGTTTGTTCTAGCCGTTTTGTCGTGTCTCTGATGGTGTGATGTCCACTTTATGCTCGCTATTTTTGTTATCTCATGCTTTTGATGTTCTTTCGGGCATAGTTCTATGTAATGTGAACAGGGTTTTCGATATTTCTTTGATTTTGATTTTTTCCTCAGAAATAAGTCTATTCCAATTCTGATATGTCATAGCTCGCTGAAACACAACTACCCAAGTACGAATTGCTTGCCATCGGTAGTGTAAACACCGACGCCACGCCTCACAATCCCATAGTAAACCATAGGAATGGATTGGAAAATTTTACATTTCATAATATTTCTATATTAGGACAGAAATACAAGACAAAATAAGTTCCCTTGCATAATCCAATCATATATCCCGCTAAAGAATCTAACCTAGCCTAGAATAACTTCCCTTGCAGAATCAGAACATTATTAAGTAAACATTTACCTATTATTCCTCGCGCTCAATTTCGCACTAAGCGACCAAGAGCACATATATTTAAAATTACCCAGTAAGCTTGGTAGGCTATGTCAAGGTCAAGGTCAAGGTCATCTGTGGTGTTACACCTAAAGTCGAAAATTACCGAAGTTTTCTGGGTTATTATGTCGGGGATAAATTTGTTTGAAGTTTTTTTTGTAGGGGGGTTAATATGTCGCTGGGTTATTTTGTCGCGGGACACAACCTACTTTAGATGCAAGCCTGGTCATTGGTGATGTAAACAGGCTGTACTTCTAAGCAAACCATAGGAATGGACTGGCAATTCTACTTACTCATAATATTTTTCTAGATATTATTTAAATTTTAACCTTACACATTTTTCTAGGTGAACAAGTGGTAAGATAAAATTTTTCTTCTTTATAATTTTCATGTAATATGCGGCGTTTTAAAGAGAAAACTCTTGCTTGGGTTCGTTTTGTTGAAGTATTGAGCCTGAAATTCGTCAATGACATCACCATTTCTTCTTGGTTTTGGTTAGGAGAGTGTGCAGTTTTAATTGCATTCAAGGATTCGTTAACTGTGATACAAAAAAATGTATAAAAAATGAAATAGTGACGACACGCTTGGTGGTAAATTGGAAGGATTAGATTAAACATTCCTTGCAACGCAATAACAACTGGACACTTACACAACCAAAAGCAAAAATAATGCTTATGCCACTGACGGTTATAAAAGAGAATATTTTCTTTGAAACACTACAGCTTGCATAAAAATGATAGAGAAGAAAATCTTTATTGTGACCAAAGGTTCAGAACATTTCAAGACTGACCTCAAGAAAATTTCAAATTGAGACTTTAATAATATGCAGAAATATATTGGGAGGAAGTAAAATTTCTCCATTCATTACTATCGCATAGCATAAATATAAATAGTAGGCAGGCGTCGAACATAACGGCAAAAATGTCCTCCCACCTAATTCTATTTTTCATTTAAATGGTAATGTGGTGAAGAGATGCTTGGTAATACAAATGCCGTCACTTTCAATACTATCGAGCTTGCATTTACAGTAGACTGTAACCGATAATCGATGTTACCAACACAACTTTTGATGAACGATTTTTCGCCGATACATCGATGATAAAAGCCTCATCGACAGTTTTCATTCATTCCGTTCATGGATGCTCTGCCGTCGACACATGTTGACTCGTCGCGTACTAAACCGTTTTAAACTACTCGCTGCGCTGGTCTTTTGTGTTTTTTTGAGCACTTCGATTGATACGTGAGTAAAGGATATTGTTATTCGTATAAACCATCCAACGATTCTTGCGCTGCCATGGTAATGTGGTGAAGAGATGCTTGGTAATACAAATGCCGCCACTTTCAATACTATCGAGCTTGCATTTACAGTAGACTGTAACCGATAATCGATGTTACCAAAACATCTTTTGATGAACGATTTCTCGATACATCGATGATAAAAGCCTCATCGACATCGTTCATTCATTCCGTTCATGGATGCTTTGCCGTCGACACGAGTTGACGCGTCGCGTACTAAACCGTTTTAAACTAGTCGCTGCGCTGGTGTTTTGTGTTTTTTTGCACAATTCGACGGATACGTCAGTAAAGTATATTGTTATTGGTATAAACCATCCAACGATGTCTTGCACTGCCTGTGCGCCATGGCAGTTTATAGCCGGAATGGCGAGAGAGTTCAGTTAGGATATGAAGTAAGCCGATGTGTGTCCGCAGACTAAACGTATGTGCCTCATTGAATGCGATAACACTGGCGTGTGTGAGCGATCAGGCAGGAATCAAAGGAAAAAAGAAAGCAGATGTACTGGCTAAATTGGGAGCTGCTTCGCGTTTCCAAGGTCCTACGCTATCCACTGCCGCGAGGGAGCCCTGGGAACAGTGGAAACTCGCGGACGCGTGTAGAGATGCCAAGAGTACGATTGTAGTGCCCAGAAGTGCTGAACAAAAGAGGTTCCTGCCTCGGCCCATCCATGGGCCCTGCAGTGGCTGATGGCACTAATAACAGGACATGGAAACTTCAAGAGTCATCTAAAGAAGATGAACATCCTCGAAGATAATAGCAACAGACAGCGGTGGATATAGTGCGACAACGTCCTATGTTAGCCAGTAGAAGATGAAAGCTGATGAGACACCACTGGCTGGAGGACGGAAGGATAGGAGAGGTGTCTCATAAGCAAATACTTGCGCTGACGCAGGGAATCGAGGTGAGGGAAGAAAACTGGAATAGTCCGGGTCTCAAAGAAGGTGTGTGCAAGGTATGTAATAAGGCAATACGGCCAATCTTCGTGTTCATTTTGAAATTGTACAATGTACATGTAGCAATGGCAAGATGCAGTGAAGTATCTCACAAGAAACCCAGAAGAGTTAGTAATATTACTCATTATATAGAAGTAAATTCTGCAACGCCTGCAAATAGTGATTTAAATAATGTCGGCCTTCCAGCTACATCAAACAACAATATAAATACCTATCCTTCTACCAGTTCATCCAGCGTTAAAGCCATAGTTTCTGCACAAAATTCAGTTGCCAATACATCGTCTCGTGATTCTAAGAAAACCACGCAGCCAAATGTTGATAATTTCATAAACAACATAAAAGGTATAACCACACAGGATGGAGCAAAATAAAAAAAATCACTGAAGCCATTGCGAATTTTATAATCATGGATAATAAACCATTTTCCACTTTAGAAGGTAAAGGCTTCTCAAAAAAGAAGTGTGTCAATTATATAAGGTACCAAGTCGAGAAACAATATAGACTAGAATTGACGAGGCAATGAACCATCTTTTTAAAACATATATAAAGAATTCTAAAAACTATTACATCACCTAAAATATTTGGACCGAAACAATGCAAAATAAAACATTTTTGGACAAGTCTCAACACCTCAACGGAACTTTAGGTATTCTTAAGCTAACACAAAGTACAGATATTTTGTCCGAATGGAATATTTCCATCGAAAAAGTTTCAGCTATCAACACAGACAATGACAGCACCATTTTGGAGGTAAACCAGGATATGTTTGGAGAAAAACATTATTTCTTACCCATACGATTAACTTGGTTTTAACTAAATACACGGTAAAAACGGTACTATATTAATAAGTAAGGTTTGAGATATAGTGACATATAAACGAACACATTATTATAAGAGAAAAAGTGAGGAGGAACCATACCAGATTCCTTAAATAGAAAATTTCAAAAAAATTATTATTTTTTATTGAATTAATCGAAGATTTTGTTGGCGCATGATGGAAGAAGCTTGATTTAATAAAAAATTTTATATATTCGACACAGTTGCTTTTTGCTCCACTATTTATTTAATCAATTGTAACAATATTTAAATGCGACACGTTTAGCCTTCTAAGGATATTCTTAAGGTAACTACAACTGTGACTAAAACTATTCTGAAGAGCTTCATATATTTTACAATGACATTGTATGTTTGAATGTATGCAAATATTTTATAATTTATTTGCTCATTGAACAAAAATTATCGTCGATGGATAACTGATAACGTGTCAACCTACCAATCCGGAGGTTCAAGCTTCGAATCGCACCCGCGGCAACCCATGGTTGTTTTCTGCTGACAACAGATTAAGAAAAAAAAGGCCATGGAGGTTGCAGAGAAAATGCCAGCGATTCGGAATCCACTTTGAATTTATAAGTCCATTTGCAATCGTTGTCTCGAATCGGGTGAAGTTCTTTTTTCGCCCCATGCCCCACAAGGGCTTACCTGAACCAAAGAGAGAGATTTCAGATTTGTATAACATTTGACCACCCATCCCATCTCTAGTAAGTGTTTACTTAACCTGAACTTGCGCTAATACTTGTCATATTCAGAATATCTTCGTTTTGTCTTTGTATATTAAATTGCAATCATTACAGCTTATGCAATCATACAGTGTGTGCTTAGCTTTATTTAGGAGAAAAAATTATTACCATCATAAAGAAGTCCTATTAGGAGCCCAATGTCCTACAGAGAAATCTGTGGGAACCCTTCCTTCCAAGTGCTTCCTTCCAAGTACCTTTGCATTTGCTATTCACTGAAAAATAACTTTAACAGATGTTGTAATACCTTATTCATCACACCATTCAAAAAATTTTAAGAAAGCTGCTTTCCACTCAATGTTGGATAGTTTAATTAATATAGTATTAAATAAAAAAGTTGTAAGAAAGAATTAAGTGCCATCATCCAGATTGATATTTACAGCGGCTATTCCAATAGTTTCGAACATAAGTTATTAAGATAAAAATTTGCGCTTAAACTATGTATATATCCGAAAGGAACGAAATTCCTTATATTAAAGGAATTTCTGATAAATTGCAGCAATATTCCAAGTTGTATAAATTAAATCTATTTAAAAGGGATCGCTTATTAAACGCTTGGTAAGCTCACCAATATCAAATCACCAGACACGGTGAAAGCCGGAAAAAATTACAAAAATTGTCAAATATTCCAAAAGGGGGGGGGTTTAAATGTGTTTTTTTTTGCAAAACTGCCGGAGATACAGTGCCTCGGGTCTCCCTCCATTCGATCCATTCCATATACAAAAGAACAGTGCTAAAACTTTAAACGCGTCTTTCTCGAATATGGGATTTGTAAAGTCGGTGGACACTGTAACTCAAAATCTAAAACTCATAAACTAACCAAATACTTTCGATTTTTTGATTTCGGATGATTTTTTGATGTTGGATAGTTTAATTAATATAGTATTAAATAAAAAAGTTGTAAGAAAGAATTAAGTGCCATCATCCAGATTGATATTTACAGCGGCTATTCCAAAAGTTTCGAACATAAGTTATTAAGATAAAAATTTGCGCTTAAACTATGTATATATCCGAAAGGAACGAAATTCCTTATATTAAAGGAATTTCTGATAAATTGCAGCAATATTCCACGTTGTATAAATTAAATCTATTTAAAAGGGATCGCTTATTAAACGCTTGGTAAACTCACCAATATCAAATCACCAGACACTTCCTTGTAAAGCTCCATTGAATGAAATAACAATAGACTACTGCATTTTATTATAATCACGGGCGTAAATTGACTAGTTAAACTAATAAAGAATACAAATACAAAATTAGAAATTTCGGCAGTAACTTGAAAAATTTCATTAATAAGGGGACTTGCTCACTTCCTTTCATTAGTTTAAGGCATTAAATAGCCTTAGAAAAAAAAGTGTAGCGCTTTCTTCAAAATAGTTTTGTACACCTAGGTTAGTTTTACCTCCGGACACAAAAAGTTGACGGTACGCTGCTGCTAAGGTATAAAGTTAAAAAGTGTTGTAAATAATGAATTTTCCTATAATGCTTTATGATCTATTAAAGGACTTTATCTAATTCGATTACTTTCACTACGAATTATTATTTAATCAATAATTTGACTATTTGCATTACGGATTTTAAAAAGGCAATGAATAATGCAATAATGTTTAATTTAAATTTAACAACTCAGAATATTAAATCAGCCTTATTAAATATTTCTTGATTTATCATTATTGTACTTAATTGCTTTAATTACTTGATAACTAGCATTAGCAATATCATTAACAGAAGCAACGCATTTTCACTAACAAGAATTGAATCAAATGAGGTACTTGCAATTATCAACAATAATTTATTTACGATTTATGTTGCGGGGACAGTTAATATGGATGTCGCTGTATATGACTCCGTTTATTGGCAAGGTCAAAATATCTGGTTTTTAACTGTTAATGTGTACATATGTATAATGTTACAGGTTACTAAAATGCCAAAATGAGTGGGGTGTTAGATTTCACCTAGGCAAACAAAAAATAGTATGGCAGGGGGAGGGGGGGACTCTCAACCGTTTGCGAGTTACAGGGTGATTCATAAATTTCAGTTTTTCATGGTATACACATTACTCTTTTATTTTTATCTTTTGATCTACCCAACATAGCGGCTAATGACCTTTCCAAAAATTTCAACAATGTTGATATCTTCACTACCAGTGCAGGTACAGTCACGGCCAAAATTGAAAAAAATTTTTTAAATTACCAAAATTTCAGCGTTTTCCCAAATTTTCTCCGAAATTTATGTAATTAGTATACCTGTTTCTTATTTTTATTGGGTTGCCCGTCTTATTACCTTTCCAAAAAGGTGTAACATGTCAGCGTAGGGAAAGTATTTAGTAATTTATACGTAGAAATCCTATCGAAGAATATTATAAAAATCAACAAATTAAAAAAATTAAACTAATATGAACTCAAAAATTATTTTTATTGAATTTAAAAATAATTAGAATTAATCTTGATAAGTAACAAAAGCCGTTCAAAATGTCCACCGCAACTTTCGATGCATTTCAACAACCTCCTTCTTAGTCCCTGTCTACGTATTGCAGCCTCTTCCATATTTTCGTCGCAACATTCCCAATTCGGCCAACTAAATCCTCCCTATTGTTAACTGGACTTGAATAACTTCATACTTCATTGTTCCTCATAAGAAAAAGTACAATAGGATAAGTTCTGGAGATCCAGCGATTAGTAAATTTTTCACTTGTATTGCCTTCACAATGTTAGCCATATGCGCTGCTACTCCATCGTGTTGGTGAAACATTCCCCTAAGATTATCCGTAGGGTTCTCCTCTATTAGATCTGGCAGTGTATTGCCCAAAAAGTCCGCATAAATTTCACTATTAAGCACTTGCGGCAAAATGAGTGGTCCTACCAAATGGTTGTCGATGATACCAGCCCAAACATTGACACTGAATCTCTGCTGGAATGAGGTCACCTTTGCCTGTGTGGGTTAGTGTTCGACCAGGTATGGAGGTTATGGAAGCTCGCGATATCATTCCTGGTGAATTGACATTCATCTGTCCACAGAATTCGGTCCAGAAACGCTCTGTCGTCAATGTCGCATTCCAGAAGCCAAGTGCTAAATTTCAGTTTTCTCTCAGAATCTCCTTTTAGTAGTCCTTAGGCTGGGTAATGATGATGGAACGTAATCCCCCTCGATGAATAACCCTTCAAACCTTAGATGACGACACTCCTAATCGCCTTACGATTCGTTTCGTGCTCGTCTCAGGGTCCTGCCTCACGATGGTGATTATTTCTTGCTCGACGTCGGCAGAAATTCCCAAAGTTTCGGGTCGTGTCTCCATGTCGTGTCTCCATGTCGTGTAAAGTTACACTTCCTTTTTCTCTTAACCTTTGGAAAGTCCGTATAATTACCCCTCTTTGGGGTGCTCGCCGATTAGGGAATCTCCTTTGATATTCCAGTACATCCGCTCTATCTTTTCCGTCTACTACACCATAAATGTAAATAATATCCGCGTATTCCTCAAATGTAAATTTTAACATTTTTTACTAATTTTTGCTTAAAAACACCCGCACTTTTTGATTTGTTTTTCAACTATGATAGGTATTCTTGTTTACTGACCCTTTTTTATAGCAAACTTTCGATCAGGTACGAGTAACAAAACGCCAGGATGCAAGGATGTGAATTCTGGCTAACACATGCTAATATCGGCAATAAAACAAAATTACGCTAAAATTTTTAAAACTTTTTTGCAGCAATAATTAAAATTAATTATCTGTTAACCCAAAAGAAACATTTTCGACCCTTTATAATAAAAATTTTGTTTACTTAAAGAATTTGAATTGTTCAATAAAATAATTAGGTAGTCAGAGATTTCTAAAAATGCGGTTTTTCTAATTCTTTGTCTACCTTGTCATGTTGCACCTTTTTGGAAAGGTAATAAGACGGACAATCCAAGAAAAAAGAAAATAAAATTCGGAGAAAATTTGGGAAAATGCTGAAATTTTGCTAATTTCAAAACATTTTTTTCAATTTTGGCTGTGACTGTTTTATTATAGTCTGTTGGCTGTTGGCGTATTTGTAAATATTTGCGAATAATACCCAATTCTTCAATTTTCATTATCAGTCAATTTTATTTTGAGCGATTAAGACGAATTGCAGAAATTATGAACTGTATTTCATTTTGTCAAAAACGGTGAAAGCCGGAAAAAATTACAAAAATTGTCAAATATTCCAAAGGGGGGGGGGGAGGGTGGGGGGGGGGGGGTTTAAATGTGTTTTTTTTGCAAAACTGCCGGAGATACAGTGCCTCGGGTCTCCCTCCATTCGATCCATTCCATATACAAAAGAACAGTGCTAAAACTTTAAACGCGTCTTTCTCGAATATGGGATTTGTAAAGTCGGTGGACACTGTAACTCAAAATCTAAAACTCATAAACTAACCAAATACTTTCGATTTTTTGATTTCGGATGATCCAGTGATGAGTTATGATGTCCACCGCAATGCATCTTTTTTTTTGAGGAGTGTGCGAAGATTTGCTCTCAGAAGATTATTTTTCAATATTTTACGCTAAAAATTTTACTGGATATTCTTGAAATGATACTTTATTATGTGATCAATTTACTATATGGTCAAAAAAAATTATTAAAAATATGCTTAAAATGTAGCGAATTAATCCTGGGGTAATGTTTTACTATTAATTATTGTAAGGAGTACGAATTGTTTTGAAGTTGAAATTCAACGTGGTGGAGGATATAAGAACAATTCCGGCCAAGTGCTTGTCAGACTAGCGAACTGAGGGTTCCTTAACTAAAGGTAAAGGTTGCTTGCTGATTTATAAAAAAAAATGTGCTAGACAGAGACAGCGTTTTCTTTTTCCTCTAATATTTACATAAACCTCTATCAACTCTAATTATTTCAGATTTTTTGCTGTGCAAACTCCTTTTAAAAAGGGAAGTGGTGGGAATGGTATTTTTTAGACCATTTTTCATCATAAGTCGAAAACTATGCGGCATAAAAGCAACTGAAAATATATTTTGTAATGTGAAATTAAAGCCCTTTATTGTTACCTAATAACCCAACTTTAAAATGTTGAAAGACTCAAATTTTTTCATTTACAATAAAGTTGGACAAGTATTATTTAAAACCATCCAAATTTCAAGTCGATAGCACTAGTAGTTCCTAAAATAAGCAGATGCGACAGACAGACAGACGTAGTCGTACCATAAGGGTCCTTTTTTTACCATATTGGTAGGGAACCCTAATTATGGACCACAAGTAGGGGTTTACAGGGTGTAAAATAGTAACTATCACACCTAATTTTTAAAATTAAATCAAAGTATTCATCGCGACCAGAAACCAATATTATAACATAATTAGGCACATTTCTTTTTATTTTATTTAAAATTTCTATTCGATTCGGCATACTTTCTCTTTAAGAACTGCTTCAAGACGTGGCACGGATGTCATCTGTAGTTATTTCATCCGTTGGCACGGATGTCATCTGTAGTTATTTCATCCTATACCTTAACTTAGTGTTTCTTCAATTTAATACCGTTAATAGTTTTCAAATCCGCTAGCTTCACGAGAATGTATTCCCATTTTCAAAAATCTAGGATCAAAATCTTGTAAAGAAAACGAATCCTTAAAATAACATAAAATTAAACAGATTTTTGCACATATGAATACAGAAACCAAAAAATTTAAAATATCCCAACATTATTATATTTAAGATAGTTTAGTTAAGGTATGAAATAAAATACCAAAAAATGTCATCCGTGCCACCTGTATCGATTTGAACCGTCATCTTAGGCATTTATCAAGGAGAAAAGGAGGACTAATCGAATAGAAATTTTTAATATAATAATATAAAGTATGCCTAATTTATTATGTAATAAAGTTACTTCGTAATTGCGATGAAATACATTGATTTTATTTTCAAAATTAGGTGCGACAGTTATTATTATACACCCTGTACTTTAACTTCTATGAAAAAATATCGAGTATCCAGAAAGTACAGACACTGAGGTATTTCTGAGGTGTGAACGTATTACTTAATAACATACGATAGATTAAAGTTGTGCTCGAAGTTTTGAAAAATAATGTAAGATGAGTTCAAATTACTGAATGACTGCATTTTATCAAAACGTGTTTATCATCACGATAATGTTACGTGTTACACAACAAAAACAATAATACTGTTATTTATTGGATGCTGTTGGATTTAATAGTTGACTTATTTTTCTACTGTCGCCAGTAGCATAAGATAACACATTTTTAGATCAACTGTTATTGATGGAGCTAGTTAAGGAGAAACAGACAAAACATGGATCCACTCCAGGAAGACCAGTACAATTTTCAAAGTATTTAGTGGTCCAAGTGGACAAGCAAGGAGAGAAAATGGGCTTCTAAAAAATGGGTTCTCTCAGTAGAAAAATTGAACGCATTTTGTGCGATTTTATATGGAAGTAGGGTAAAGGTTGAATTTTCAGGCCTAACTATCTACAAAAAGAAGTTACGGAAACAGATATTACTAGAAATGATTTTTTATTCTATTTAGCAAAATAACTTTGCACTAATAATGAAGATTCATGTAAACAAAAATGCTGTCAAATCGGTTTATTTTTCAATAAAAATAAAGTCACTAAAAAAATTTCAATTTTTAAAAATTACGCTGAGAAAAATTAAAAATAATGCTTTACTGTCATTTCCATATCGATTATACGAATTGGACTAAAATATAATTTCGTTTTCTGAAGCTCTTTTATTCTTACCGCTTACAGTTTTTAACTATATTAAAATATTTTTTACCTAAATAACCAACGGATTATATTGAACACATGGTAGAAATAGGTTTACATATATCACTTGTTGGTATATGTTGGTTAAAGAATTTATACTTGAATTACAATGGCAATATATGTTCTATTTGTAATGTTATATGTATTTCTCTCTAGTTCTCGTAAGCGCTTGTGGGGAATGGAGCGCGATGAGAACTTCACCATATTCGAGACAACGATTGTAAGTGGATTCCGAACCACAGAACCATAGAAAACCAACACGTTATCACTTACTTCATCGACGACTTATATCGTTAAATAGTAGGTATATCTTGTTTGTCAGGAATGCTGGATGTGTGAAAACTAATATTGATTTTATGTAATTTCTTTTCAACATTTTGTTGGTTGGTTTAAGTCATGAGCGCGGCCATCATGGTAATACTCCAATTAGCACTATTATAGCGTCATTTTGATGCCACAACCAGTAAGACCCGGTTTTTTGTTGGGCTAAGTTCACTCGCAACCCTAATTCTTATCTACAATCATGGTTGAAGTCGGCTGAGTTTATTATGGAAAAAGGAACTTAAGCCAACCGGAGGAATTTAAGAAGCTGACTATTTCCTTAATCTTTACCCCCGAGATTGCCTTCAGGTTTTCAAAGAAACACTCCCCCATAGCCTTCTTTCTGACTCTGGCAAGAGCTAGACATTTGCATAGAAGGTGAATAATGGTTTCTTTTTCGTTCACGTCGTCACAGCTGCGATAGTGTATATTTTAAGGGGTGCCAGCATAACTGCATGCTCTCCTAAAGGAGAGTGGCTCGTACTGACCGCAGTAATTTGTGTAATAACAGCTCTCGGTCTGTTGAGCAGACCGAATGTCCTACTTTTATTATAACTTGGCCAGGTTGTAATACAAATGTTTTGATTTCAATTATCATTTTGACCAACCAAAGTGCATATAAGTAAATTAGTAAACAAATAACAATATTTTATGACTTTTATTTCGTAACTTAATAGTACCGCACTTTTATTTACTGACTTTAAAATAAAAGTCGGCGAATAACTCTTTCCAAAATTAATTGACCGTAGTCCAGAAAGATTTAACCCTGGTCCAAAAACAATTCACCCAAGTCCAAAAGCAATAAAACTTAGTCCAAAAAGAATTAACTCTTAAAAATTAAACTAAATTTCTAGCATTAGCAACTATGTTTTTATTGAAAAAATTCATTAGTAAATCCATGCAGTTTTATTTATTAGAAATTGTTTCCTTTGTTAGTAATAAAAGTGTCAATAAAAAAGGGTTCTGTTAACTACATCATGAATATGATGATAAAAATAGGACCTGCATCTACTGGAAAGTGACTTCACTAATTTTAATATTAAATAATAAACACAATAAATATAAATAATTGCAATCAATTAAAGTAGACAGTTTAGACTTAACTCCCTTTCCAGACAAGTGCTTACGTAATTTGTGAACAGCCCCTAATGCTAGAAATATAGTTTAATTTTCAAGGATTAATTCTTTTTGCACTAAATTAATAAATCTTTCTGGACTAGTTTTAATTATTTTTATACTAGCGTTTGTTCTTTTTGAACAAGGGTTTATCATTTTTGGACTTGGATTAAATCAATTTAGGAATGCTATAAAGCATAAATAAAGATTTTTACAATTTTGTTATGATTCTTATGATTCCTGGCTTCATCTGTTAAAACTAAGAACTAGAATCCCGCATTGTCAATTAGAGCGACACGCAAGTAAGGTGTTTTTAGGTGCTTTATTGGCTTTATTCGTGCATTCACTGATATTTAAAGAATATATGTATAACTAAATTAAAAGTAAAAGCTAAGAAATTATCAAATTAAATCCGTCGAAAGGGAGTCTCTAAGTAACAAAATTCGCAGCCAAAAGTTTTAAAGATAGACATTATCACACATCTTCCAGTTGCGGAAAGGTGCGATATAACATACACATGTATTGTTTAGTAAGATTTAAAACAAAGATTCATAAAATCTTGATGAATTGTAAATTCTGTGCGCTAATAAATTACATTAACATTGACCCAAAACATCCGTCAAGCTGGTAAATAAAATTATAGAATAAAACAAATATTTTCCAACAGTAACTCTTGTTTCCATGTTAGCCATGATATCATATTTTAGAGAAAGATCTCCTCTTTCCAAAAAGTTATATTAGCAGTTGATTACTTGTAAAATTAACCGAGTTATAATTACTTCTATCATCAAAACTCGAGGCTGGCGCGTTAGTCGATTAACTTACGGCGCAGCTTCAACATTACCTTACGTGTATTAATATAAATTATTAGTATGTTGTCGATAATCAGTAATTTATCTTTGTATTTCCGTATTAACCAACATCTGTTTTTTCGGCTCGTTTTACCATTGTCTCAAAAAAGATTCGAAGTTATCACTATAAACAAAAACATATATCTAACGGGGTTTCCAATAAATATTATAGAACATTGAATACATATGGCAACCCTACTTGAAATGTCAGAACCAAATTTCAGTTTTACAACACTTAATAAACTTTAAGAAAGATTAGAAATTAGATGAAAATTTGGTAAATCAACATTTTCACAAAATGGACCTATTTACTTTCCTCCAAGATGTTTTGGAATTACGTTGACAAAAGGAACCGCAATGTTGGATGATCTAGAAAGAAACATTAAGCACATCATTCGCGGGATACAGCCAGAAATGTTGGAGCAAATCAAGGAAAATTCCTCGAATATACCACCCGTGGTAGGCGGTAGATGTTTAAAATATAATATTATCTAATGCATTGAAATTATGGAAAAGCCCTATAAATTCACACTCATTTAATGCGCTTTTTTGAAGGCTGATATTCTAAATTATTATATATGTATGTACATATATATCAAAGAGCTAAATAGTGTACAAAAACGAACATTATGGATTTGCCCTCAATACGTCAATCCCTTTCATTAAATTACAGCATACCACGTTTGTATATAATTATTTACCTTATTTTCATTAAAAATAGATTTTAAAAGTGTGGATTTATAAAACGGGTAAACCTGTGTATTGAGTAAGCTAGAGCAATTTTCTTAATGAAAAAATAGTTTTTAAAAAAAAAGTTGAACCGACTTCACAAAAAGCGCTAAAAAGCATAAAATAATTTTATATCCATTACGACATTTTGAAGTCGGTGCAAATCAAACAAACCAAACAACTACAACAAAAATATTTAATTGTTATTTCTTATGATCCCGTAAGCTGAAACGTTCAGGTAGTATTATGTATTATTTTCAATTGTGGTTATGTAGTTGTTTTATTTGTTCAATTTGCACCGACTTCAAAATGTCGTAATAGATATAAAATTAAAAATTATTTTATGCTTTTTAGCGCTTTTTGTGAAGTCGGTTCAACTTTTTTTTTAAAAACTATTTTATTTTTCACTTTTTAGTGTCTTCTACTCTATACAATGAAAAAAGAACCATCCAAATCGGTCCACGCGTCAAAAGTTAATTTTAACCCCCTACCTCACCCCATTCCACTAAACTTTTTTTCTCATGGTATAAATCAAGGAATATACTCTATCGAACATAAAAGGAATCATCGAAATCGGTCCACGCGTTACGAAGTTACTACCCCTCCCCCACCCCCTCCGCCACCATAGGACCAAATTATTCCCCTATTTGCAATGGGGGATGACACTCAATACAACAGCAAAAGAACCATCCAAATACATTCACGCGTTACAAAGTTAGGTTCCACCCCCTTCTCCCAACCCCAACCAAACCAACAATTTTTTTCTCATGGTATCAAAGCGTACTCTACCCAAAAGAAAAAGAATTATCCAAATCGGTCCAAGTGTTACGAAGTTAGACTACTCCTCCCCCACCCCCAACCCCCCCCCCCCACACCATGGGCAAAATTATTCTTCTATTAACAATGGGTGATCACACTCTATACCAATGATAGAAAAAAAACTTTACCATACAGTACGTTAATGTTCTGTACTGTATGTTCAATAAAACCGTACACAAACTAGTACATAACCTGTAAAACACAAACTCTACCTTTGCTTAGACTGTTTGTGTATTAATACACAAACAAAATTCCGTACGTAGTTGTTAAGGTAGATTTTAGGCCAAGGCGGCACATTGTGAATGCCCTTTAACCAAAAACCAATATCGTTGGACCTAAAACCACCCAGCTCCCTATATCCGGTAGCGCTGTCTCTACTAGTCGTAAAATTCATCGAACGTATAGTAGCCATAGCTCCTATTGGGCAAAGGCCAGTGAAGACACCGACGAGTGTTCGAATGCGTCTTCTGTCGAAGTAATATTTTCCCTCCATTCTGAACCTTTTTGGCCCGTACGTCAGCTTCTTCAGTTAGCTCTATGCCGACATGTCCTGGAACCCAACAGAGTTGAACCGTAAGCTGTGAAATGATTCCTAATGCCCTGATACACTCTCTAACACCTTTCGAATTTATCAAATTTGAGTTTAACACTTTTAGTGCTGCTTAACTGTCCAAGCAAATTATGATCTCAGTCCCTGACATCTGTTTTGCATGGACAGCGAGTGCAGCTTTCATTATTTCTGCTTGACAGACACTGCATTCACTTCCGAGAGAGATTCCTTACTCTTCTGGAGAGATTTTGAGAACAATACCTCTTAGTTTTGGTCGTTTCCAAATAAGTAGTTTGTATTTTCTTGCGAACAGTACCATTTCTGTCCCATGAGATATATTTTAACACAGGGTTCATAATATCACTGACCGTTTCTAGGAATTTTCCTTTCGTCAGTAGTAAAATGTCGTCTGCGTACTCTATCGTTTTGATATTTTGTTGACGAGGGATGTAAGGATTTTGTTAAGAGAGACGTTCCAGAGTACTGGCGATAAAACTCCTCCATGTGGCGTGCCTCTGTTAACTGTTTTCTTGATGGAGACACCCTCTAAAGTGACGTCAATAACTCTGCTGTTTAGTACCGTCTGTTCCAGCTTCCTCCATAGAAGAGATATTCTGTTTCTAATGCTCCCTCAATATCGAGGAAAGCTGCCAGCATACATTCCTTATCATATAGAGATGTCTCAATCGTTCTTGTAACCTCATGTAGTGCTGTGTCCACCAATTAACCTTTTAAATACATAGATACTTGGTTGACTCAAGATGTTGAGTGAGATATAAGTCCAATAGCCCATCTAGTGTTTTTAATTAAAACAACGAAAGACTGATAGGTCTATAATCTTTGGCAGTTGTGTGGCTTAGTTTCCCTGTTTTGGGAATGAAGGCCACATACGATATAAATTTAAAACAACAGGGAAAATACCAGCTCATTACGAACATGTGTAACAAATCAAGTTTAGATAAAACTGAATATTATCAAAAATACTCAAGAATAATTTAATAAATATCAAATCAGAACCTAATCATATGCAATTGGAATTATTAGTTGGCGTGTGTGTCTGAATTTTATATATATTTGCCCGGCAGGTTTACAAATATGTACTCGAAAAGTCGCATATAAAATTAGGTCAATGTTTGGAGAGGTTCATGCCTATGTGTGCGAACGGTTATTTACAAATAAGTCTCCTGTCAGACCAAGAATTATTGACCTTGAGTTTTAAAAGTAATCACTTTTTCTTCTGAAGAATCAAGGACAATAGCAAATAGAAAAAGATGCCAAGTAAGTGGAAAAATATTAATTTTATCCTTGCTTTTGTTTTAAAAAAAAAATCTGCGTTTCTATGAAAATTGAAATTTTTGGTGCCCACATAAACTTAATCCTTGCTTATTTAGCTCAGGTACAAGGTGTTTCACACGCTTAGCTAGGGAAGCATTTTAGTTTGCAACTCCGTCGGGGTTAAAGTTAGACTTCAGAAATTATTGATTCTTTCATTAACATAACGAAAACAATTACCTGAGAAATGGGTTATTGTCTCGTCCTCTAGGATGCACTTGTTCGGCCTACAGTGGATTTTGCATATTACTAGCCACTCCTTTGACCAGGAACCCAACAGGCTGTGATTACGTTCCGCTTAGAGATTACGTTCAGTATTTGTTTACATTCCTTCACTAGATTGGAAATGACTATGTCAGCTGAGAGAGACCTTAGGGCTGCCGTACTGACGGAGGAAACGATCGCATTCCTTCCGACCATGTCATTTTCATGATGTGCGCATATCTTAACAGTGGAAAAAGCACCCAGAGCCTCAGTGACATTGGTTTCTTCCGCTTCACAATATACACCAGTTTTATAGATTTGCAAAGAATCGTCAAGTTAGTTTAACAAATAGAGCTCTGTGAAGTGGTGAGATTCTTCAGAGATTTTTCCCATTCTTCTCTAATAGAGAGCATGTGTTTTATAAGAATTACTTCAGAAACAGTGCTACCACTTAGTTACAATTGTAACTAATTGGTTACATTTTCATATAGAAAACAAAGTTAGTTACATTTACACTTTTATTTCTCATTTGGCACGCTTTTAACAAAATTTTTTAAAATGTGCTAAAGTGCCAAAAAATATTAGCAGTAGCATTTATCTCGGGTCTTTTAAAGAATTTATAAATGAAAATGCACCAGATTCCAGTGTTATTGAAAAGGTGAAATGAGACTGTCGTAAGTTATACAGGAAAAAACTAGGATGATTTGATTTTGCTGATGTAAGTTCAAATCTATTAACATATGCGGACCCAAAAAATTTTCGGGCTCTAAAAATATTTTGATGTTACCTTTTTTAAAAGCTTTTTCTAATATTTCAAACGTATGTGATTGGGAGGATATGAAATGTTAAGCATCCTTACTTTGCTACTTAGTAGCGCAGCTGAGAGACAGTTTGCTGACTTAAACCTGATAAAAACTAAATCGACTAATTGTTTTAATGTCGTAACGCTAGACTCTTAGCACCTGAACAAAAGTCTGGTCTAAATAATTTGGGAACGTTTCTTTAAACTAAATAATTTGGGAACGTTATATTACTTGCAATATTTTTAACATAGAAATATACTATTTTAATGCCTTTTTAAATGTTTCAATATTTCCGGCAGTTTTTTACATAAATAACTAACAATAACGCGCAATACGAAACATATGCACATTATTTTTTATTATGTGGGGCATTTCACGCGAAGCGGACAACCAACAATTTTGAAGAAGTTTTGTATGACCTGTTTCAAAGGCAATTTATCATATTAAGAAACTTATATAAAAATAATTAAAATAGTGATTCTTATAGGAAATTGCTTGCTCTTCACAGTCGTGGTATCGAATTCGAATTTTTTTTTTCATGTAAAAAAACCAAAATTAATATTTAAAATTAAATTTTGACAAACTTCGACATGTTTAATTTTTTTTTAAATAGCTCTAAAAATAACTTAAAATGTATAGTAAATGCCTGTTCAGTTTCATAATGTGATCTGCATTCGAACACAGTGCAGCGCGTAGTCGGCGTTTGGCCAGTGCGATAGTTTTGTATGGAAACGTGAAAAAATTTAAGTTTAAATTCTCTATCTCCGATACGAATGCAGATCACGTTCTAAAATTTTACACATATTATTTATGAACTATAAGCTACATTTTGAGATAAAAACAAAAATTTTTAAACATGTCGAAGTTAAGTAAAATCCGATTTGATATGTTGACTTCCGGTTTTATATAGGAAAAAATTTTTTTTTCAACTCTGTAATAACAGCCAAGAAAAACATTTATTTGTCTTTAAAATAACACTATTTACTTTTTTTCTATCACTTTGAATAATAGCAAATTTTTTTTCAAAAAACCCGCTCCTCTAATTTTGTCAATTCTTTAAAAGCTTAGAAAACGGCAACTAGGCTTCATAGAAAAAAAATAAAAATGCACATTCATTCAGGACATATAGAAGTACAATTAAACCAAAAATGAACAAAAGCCAGAACCTGACATTTTTTTCGCTGTCCGCTTCGCGTGAAATGCCCCATGTAACATAGAAATATAAGAAAATATTTACATTTGTCATTATGAATATTTTATAAGTATCATTAAGGTACAATCCGCAAGCATCACTACTTTTAGATAATTAAGACATATATATCTTGGATTAGAACAAATTAGGTATTGTAGAAATCTATCAAAAATTAAATGTGATATACCTAATTTGTGACATACATAGGTCATAGTTAAGTATTTTTTGATTATTATTTGATAATATTGAATTGTAATGTTTAAAAAAAGAGAATTTTATATTCTAATTCCTTTTTTTACTAAAACGTTGCCTAATCATAAATTAATTAAAAAATACATGCCTTAAAATCAATTTTTTGTCAATGTATTTATTACTGCCAGTTGAAAGAAAGGTTTTCATATAAATTTCGGATGAAAGGTAAAGTAAAATCTATTTAATTCAAAACTGTTTTATTGACAATTGGAATAAAGAATAGCTTGGTTTTTTAGAAACGTGTTATTCGATGTATGAATCATGTAGCATATGTATGTATAACTGGCAATGCTTTTTATAAAACGTTTGTTACTAGATGTAACTAATAGGGTGGGAAGGTTATTCAATAGATTTTTCTTACAATTCATGTATTTTATAGCTTCACAAACATATTTTGGAAGTGGTTACACTTTTCCATAATTTCGTGCATTTTTGTTACAATTTTAAGAATTTATTTGATAAGTGGCAGCACTGTTCAGAAATCATTTTATCGGAAATCATCTAGTGCATAAAGTTTGACTATATAACGGGCCACAGTTAAGTTCTTAGTTTAAGTGAACTCTTTTTTTACTCGAAAAATCATTAGGTCGGTTAGTTCCAATTTGCAAAATGTGGTCCAATTTAAAGTTTCAAGTGCCGCGTCTGGGCGGTCCCTCAGCTAAAACTCGGAAGTATTATTAGATCTTAATACCTTTGCTTAATTAATCCGCGTCTTCATAATTTCTGTTTTTAGTATTATCTCTCCTTTCTTCTCCTCTCTGGAATACCATTATGTTTAACTCCTATATTCTCTCTCCAGATCTTCACATTAACTATCAGACGTCATGTTGTGCAATCAGACTTAAAGAGTCTGAATTCTGAGTTAACAAGTCCAATGGCCACCGCAAAATCCTCAATTTATACTTATAACTATGGCTGAGTCTGATTATCTAATGTAATTATTTTCACGAAGGATTTCAATGTAAGACAAACAATAAATATAGGCACATTGAACTCATTAGTTGCTGACACCTGTTCACTGACGGGTCCAGAATGAACTTTGTTGCCGGTGCGGTGTACCAAAGGTTTTCCTCAAATATTCTGTAAAATCAAATTATAATTTTGGTGAACAAATATTCCCTTGTTTTTGTACTCAAATATTCTGTAAAAGGCAAATTATATATCCGTACCTCAGAGCAAAAGCGTATTAAGTCCAAAATTTAAATTTTCCGGTCTTTTGTTTTTTTTATCATTATTCATATAAATAAGTAATCTATGTAAATCAAGTTTAAATTATTAATTTATACAGGCTAGAAGACAAGTAGAAATAATAATTATTTTATTTTATTATTATTATTTTGTACGACACAATAAATTATTGTATTTTACTTTCTCCTGTAAAATTTACCTTTTGTGACTTAATACCCTTTTGCTCTGAGGTACGGATATATACATATATAAGTCTTTCAGGGTATTTTTAGCAAAGGCTAACCTCAGATAAAGTACCTGGGCTATCTCTATCTTTAGCCAGAATAGAACATCGGAGCTGCTTAATAAATCTCGTGTTGTTGTCGCGAAAGCAGTTGCGGTTAGTCAGATTCCTTAATTCCTCGGGTTGGCTCTAGCACAGTGTTCACGTATCGTCAGCGTGTCAGTATTCTGTTGCCTTGTTACCTAGGACATCTCGAGACCAACAACCGGATTTTACTGGCCTTGGTATCAAAATGGTGCGTAAGGCGCTAATTGGAGTGCTTGCCCCGCTGGGTAACACTCGCCACTTAAACCACCCAACCAACCAAATGTATCAGGCTTAATCTTTGGGAATACACCTCTTATTTCATTTGGGGAGACCGGAGCAATTTAAAAATATTTAACAGCGAATAATATTTTAATTGGAAAACGAAATTATAACTTGAAAGCAGCACTTATTCACAAAATAACAGCGATATTTTTCCTTAACTTGCACTACTATTTTGTTCACCCTAAAATCTGTGCCACCTTTTAACAATGCCGGCACAAAATTCTAGGGCAATTTGAAACACAAGCTTTTTCCCTTCAATAACGTCAATATAAATTGAATATTAATATTCTTCAATTGATAGATATATTTGTTAATATAGTTAATGAGCAAACTACAAAAGAAAAACGTTCTTCTAATGTTTTCATGTAAACAGATTCAGAGAAATAAGAAATGCAATTCAATTTTGTTTTTACAAAGCTATGTAATGATTGTTGATATAACATATTATAATATGCATAGTATGCTGCTGCTTCCTGAGTATAGTATTTCTTTCTTTGTAGATTTTGAAAAATACTAAAGTACTCTTTGTTACATATAGTACATACAGAGACATTGTACGATGTATGTTTTTATGAGATATCGAATTTCAGATAATTCAAGTTTACTTCGATCCCACCTAACTTGATTCTACTGCATCATATTTTGCAGCTTTCACAAACCTTTAAACAAAAGAACTCAAACAGAGCTTAAGCCCTGCTCTACATTTTCACCTGTCATACTTAATAGGAGTTGTTCAGTCTGTAGGCAGAAAAGAGATGCTGGATTGCGAAAAGAAAAGATTTATTGCTGATAAGATTGAATTTTCTTCACTAGATTGCACTTCACTTAACTTCGCTAGCACTTATGTAACTTATATGTAGGTATATACACTAATATCTAAAAACTAGAGGAATTTAAAAGTATATTGATTATTAATTGTTCCAATAATTATCTACAAATAAATCGAATAACCTTGGTAAAACAAGTGTTTTTACTTTTCATTTTCTTGGTTTTAAATTATTAAACGATATAGACACATGTGCTGTTAATTTTATACAAGTAAATTACTTGGATATAATTACTTCTGCAATTATATTGACAATTAATTTCAATTAATACTTATACGAGCAGCCTGAGTCTGAAGAAATAATAATAAATAAGTTAATTAACATACAAGAAAAAATATAACCGTGCATACAAAAAATATCGAATTTAATTCATATCGAGAGATAGCCGCCATTTTGGTTTAAGTTCAATATTTAGTCGCCATGTTATTAGGTGGTCTAACTTCGTAACGCGTGGACCGATTTGGATGATTACCTTTTCTGTTGGGTAGAGTATGTTCCCCGATTGGTACCAAGGGAAAAAAATTTTTGGTTAGGTGGGGGTGGGGGAGGGTTGAACCAAACTTTTTAACGCGTGGATCGATTTGGATGATTCCTTCTGTGATGTACAGAATATGTTCGCCCATTAGTACCACGATAAAAATGTATCGGCTGGGTGGGGGTGGGAAAAAATGCGAAACTCGACTCTTTAACGCGTAGACAGATTTAAATGATTCCATTTTTTTTGTGTAGAGTATGATTCCTCTAAGAGGTTACCAGGTGATCAAATGCGAAGACCGGTACGCTAAAGATTTCCTTAGCGTCGCCAAGATTTGCAAAGCGTGGGAAAGCTCCAAGCTGGGAGTTATCGCAGCCTTGGAGATCCCGAGGAGTCCAAGGGCTCACATTTGGTTGCCCAACATGAAGCAACAAGTTTCTACAATGCCTGAAGCTTCACAATCCGGCAGTTCCGAAGGGTGACTCGATGATCACCAAAGCGGAGGAACGAAAAATTACATGTTTTTTCTGCTCATTATTAATGAGGAGTGACTAAGGGCAATGAAAAAGATAGATTTTAAACTTCAGTTTGGAATGAGGTAGGCAAAGGTGCAGGTCTTCGTTGCCAACAACCCAACCGCCGGCGACGTTAACTCAGTCTATAGGGCCAACGATTTGTTAGATGAAATGAGGATTAGAGACATTGAATCCTCAACCAAACAACCACCTGAAGATGAAGTTCATGCAGATTAATCTGCAGCACTCGAAATGTGCTGAAAGTAATGTCATGGTCTTTTTGAAGGAGGAAGACATAGATTTCACGCTCATCCAGGAACCTTGGGTTAGGGATTCAATCGTTAGGGGCCTGTGCGATGCAAACTATAACGTTCTACAGCCAATACGAGGATCTAAGCGGTAAGCCTAGAAATTGTTTTCTCACTAAAAGGAGTATAAACACACTTTTCTGTTATCTTGTTAGCTCAAGTGACTTGGCAGTAGTCAAGCTGGAGAATCCTGACAGAGGAGATATATACATTGCATCGGTATATATGACCACACGAATGACTTTGATGATTGGTAGAAGGTGCTAGACATCATACTAACATAAGCAACAAGTAACTTTAGGGTATAAAATTGAAGAGTGTTTTAGTTAAGATCCTTCTATGATCATAATTTTATACTTATGAATTTATACCTGGAGATTGAGTCTCCTAGTCCCTTCAGAAACACTAAGAGTACCGACTGGAAGAAGTTTAGTAGTGTAATCAAATCTGTACTAACAGCCATATCTAATCAAAATATTGGGACTATTCAAGATTTGGAAACAAAAGTATTAACTTTTGAGATAGCCATGAACACGGCGTGCGATGTCCAATGAACTTTAGCAAAAAAAAACCCTTCCTCCCTAGTGGAACGAAGATCTCTCCAATCTGAGAAAGATCACTAGGGACATCTCAACATCTGCTATCATAAATACTGGTAGCCTTATGAGGATTGTCTCAAAATCTTTAAAAACTCCATAAAAGAAGCTAAGAGAGAAGCTTGGATGGAGTATTGTCACTCCGCAGAATGCTATCCAAAGAGCATAGTAAACCGTCTTTTTAAAAAAGGGCAGACGTCTCTTGTACGCACTCTCCTGCTGAAACGTTGGAGCTACTAATGAATACTCCTTTTCCCAGCTGCAATGATGAAAGTCATCAGTTACCAAGTCCGGGCGGCATCTACCCGACAATGCTACAGAAAGCGTCGGACATTGTGATGCCATGGCTGGTAGCGTTATTCAGAGCTTGTATCATACGTAATCATGTTCCCTTACTGGTGCATTTCATTCCGAAGGCTGGAAAGTGAGGCCACGAACTATCAAAGGGCATACATCTGAGGCAAACTCTTTGTGGTGCAACGAGGTCAAAATCCCAACACGTGTACTGTAAGGGAAGATCCATGGAGACAGCCCTCTACGAGGTAGTACGCACAGTTGAATATTCAATCAAGTATAAATAATATACCCTGGCTGCATTCCTGGACATATAAGGAGCCTTCAACAATGTACACATTAAAGCCATCCAAGAATCTCCTGCCGAGCTCCGTGTAGACCACTTTCAATGGTCAATGGATTACTACTATGTTAAAGGCAAGGCTAATCCAGCCCGAATTAGTAAGCATCCGGCTGTTAAGCACGTTTCTCGCAGTATCTCCCAAGGTGGGATTCTTTCTCCCCTGCTATGGTTAATGGTCATGAACAAGGTCCTGCTGGGACTTGAGCAAGCGGGTGTTAAGGTCGTCGCTTACGCGGACGATATGGTGATCCTGGTATCAGGCTTGTTTTCCTCTGTTATCAGCGAGATTATGGAGAGTGCCCTGAAGAAGGTGAAGTCTGAGCACTGTCGACTGGCTGTGAATACAGGGAAAACTAAGCGTATGCTATTCACCACAAAAACCAGGGTACCAAATTTTGCTTTGCCTAAATTAAACGGTCGACAATTATCACTATCCTTCAGTACCAGGTATTTGGGTTTAATACTGGATCCCAAACTAAACTGGAAGCTAAACATAGAGTAGCGGGTAAAGAAGGTATGAATGGCCCTCTATGCCTTCAGACGTACCTTTGGTAAAACATGGGGACTCCAACCTAAGCTGACACTGTGGTTATACTTAGTGGTGGTGCATGCAATTCTCACCTACGGTTCACTGGTTTGGTGGTTTGCGATGAATAAGGGTTATAACCAAATCAAGATAAGTAGAGTGCAAAGAACCGTTTGCATCGGCACAACCGGTGCCTTGCGCTCCACCCCAATCGAAGATAATGTGCTACTGCATCTACTTCCCCTTGATCACCAGATCAAATTCTAGGTGTCATGCAGTGCAGTCAGACTCAAAGAATCGGGTGTTGGGTTGCTAAGCCTAGCACCTAGAGAACTGGCCGATACCTCAACTGACTGTAGTACGCCTGTCATAAATTTTGAAAAAGGATTCAGTGTCAGGATTTCAACTAGAAGGTAATAGAGAATGACGGAACCGACAAGCAACTATGATACCGTAATATTCACGAATGGTTCTAAGATGGAACAAGGTGCAGAAGTGTTCTCCAAGACACTGAATATATCATCTACGGAACACATCGTGCATCTTCCATTTGGAGGTGCTTGCGATTATGAAGGCGTCTTCGCTGGTTCTTTGCACCAATTCACAGAAACAGAACATCGCCATTTATATAGAGCTCTTTTCAGGCCGTTCAATCTGTGAGACGTAGTTACATCTGATCCCTATGAATTAAATATATACCGATGTGCCTCAGGGTTCAGTTCTTTCACCAACCGTATTTCTTTTATATTTAAGACTTTTTATCTCTCACTTGCAATACTATTGATAGCTTCGGCGACAACACCACCCTTGATTTCGCGTACTCTTTTGATTCTGTAGTAAATTCTCGTGGGAACTCTACAGAAATCAACCGAAAATGAACGTTTAGATCATTAAACTGCAACATTACTACGATCCTCTCTTGGGACACAGCGAATCGTGGGATAACTAATGCGTCATTTAAAAAACACTCAGCCCACCCTCAACCTCAGTTGACAGGGTGAAAATCCCCAATACGTGGTCAAAATACCCAACTCCCCTCTCCAAACATATTGAATATTGAGATATCCAGCAATCAAAACTGAACTGCTCATATCTTAGCCATCGTTAAAAATACTATAAAATGATTGGGTTTTCTGCTGAGATGTGAGAAATACTTCATACGAAGTTGAAAGACGGCCTAAATTACAATTGCGACTGATCAACCGACTGCGACTTTGCTAAAATAATAAATGCATGTGACATGATTAAATTACAGCTTTGACTTCTCAGTTGACTGCGACTGAACTTAGACTTTGCTCAAAGTGCAAAGTCGCAGTCACAAAATTCGACTGCGGCCAACTTCATTTGAAATATAAATGCAAATATCTCCGAAAATGACAGAAGTTGAAGCTGCAATTTAATTTTAAATTTAGATTTGGCGTTGACTTCAACTGAAATCTCAGTTGCAGTCAACTGATCAGTCGGAAGTGTAATTCGGGCCGAAAGGCGACCCTACAATCTCTGAGAGTATTCTCTGGAACATCGACGGAATATCGGTTGCCTTTCTTCACTTTCTCTCCTATTACCACGGCCATTGTTCTAACAAAACTGCTAGTTTTATATACTTTGTAGATACATCACAATACGCAGTACAAGAGCTTCAAATCGCTCCAACTCCTAGGTCAAATTTCAGAATTCCTTCTAATGTGTTGTTTGCCATCTTTTGTTTTCCCTCGCCTTATGAGCCTCATACTTTCAAGTGGGGCGCACACCTCCTTCACTCAATTTCTTTCCTGACAAGGCTGTGCTTTAGCATTATCAAGCATTGCATAAGCTTTGACATTAACCAAAAACAAGCATCCGTGTATGAGAGTATATTTATACAAAAATCATCACAGTAAACAAAATCAGTAAAGGTCTTACACATGTATTCATTTCTTACTCTTAATGAGACTTTTCAAAAAAAAAAAAAACTGTTAAATTTCGTTGATATACATATGAAGCTAATAATTTTTTTTTTAAATAATATCAATTGTAAAAAGATTGTTCTCACTTCCGTACAAACATTCCCTTTTTTTTTGTAAGTTTAAAGTTTACAATATACAAATAATTGAAATTGCTTTGAGTTGTTAAATATCCATGCATCAGCACTGTGTTACTTTGCATCCGCAGCATAAGTCGCTGATTTGCAATATCAATAATAACAACATCAAAATTTCTAAAGATCAAAACAGAAGTTTGTTTAATGCACAATTTAATACACTCATAATACTTGTTACAACTGTGCTATGTATAATAAATAATAGTTTTCATATTTCCGTCTTATTTTTCTTTGGACTATCGCTCTTATTCACAAAGTAACACGAGTTACAAAATTTAATTCTTATATATAAACTTTATAAAGTTCATTTATTATTTTACACTACATACATGTGGATATGTACGTACCTCAATTATATCTTCGGTTGTCACCAAAGACAACATACATACATTTCATAATCCCACCTACATAAACCAGAAGTAATACATGACTTGGTTTATCAGCTTTCAGTGCTAAGATGTTAACGAACTTCTAAGAAATTGTTACGAAAAATTATTTTAAGTCATTAATCAAAGCAAAGACAATGTTATTTGTACCTTAAAGTTATAAAATGAATCTATTCAAAGAAATAATTTTTCAAAAAAAATGTCTTCATTTACCTGATATACGCTTTAAGAATTACAATAATTCAATAGGAAAAAGGTAAATGATGATTATGCAAGTACAGAAAAGAGCAAATATGCACAGCAATTTACTAATCGCCATGTCCTATTTCTCAATCGTGTCCACGCTGACGACGATAAATTGAAAGATAAACAGATTGAATAACTTTTCACCATCTTAAACAAAGAAGAGTAAATTCAACTTTTATTTCAATATCTTCTTCAGATATTCTAAACCGTAGTTTTATAAAGCCCTAACAGTTCTTAGCCTGTTAAACACTTACCTAATGTCCAAGTAAGGTCGTGAGTACAACATTCACGAAAATAACCAAACTGATCGGTAAAAACTGCGCGTATTAATATTACCGCATTATGCAACGAAAAATATTCGAGATAAATTTAAGCAGTGTTAATGACAATTATATAAGATGATAAGTTTTTAAAAAATACCAGTATTTTTTAGCACAGCACTGTGGTCAATATAACACTTCACATTGAGAAACAAAAAGGCTAGCCGTTAACACCGATCGCGAATTTGCAAATTAGGTCACAACGTTTACCACGAAATTCTATACACCAGACAAAGTTAAAGTTGCAACCGGCATCTAAACTTGCTCAGGTGAAACTAAAGTCGAATGCCTTTTCAGTGTTGAGCGTTGGGCTGTCTTGATTGCTTCCACGTTCCACCTCCAGTATCACTTTTACAACTCCAGTAAACTTGCTCAAGTAAAAGCATATCAATTGCTTAAAGACCGAGTAAAAGAAGGAACAATGCGTTATGAAAGCTCTAACATTGGCTTGAGTCGAAAGAGTGCATACGAAAGACATGGTTTTCTTGAAAACAGTATTAAGTGATTATAGCAAACGAAGCAAGATGTTACGTCATGGATGACCATTTTCCTCGAGTCCAATGCAACAAATAATGAAAAAATATTCACTATTTATCGCTACGTTAAGTACCAGCAAATAACAAATGACAATTTTATACCAAATACTAAATAAAAGCCAGTTAATATGAGTTAAACGCAGTGCAATAGAAATTTAAGTCTAAAAGCGAAATTCTAAACCAATTATTTATATTTATTATTACTATAATCATAGCCAAAGATCAGCGACCTTGATCATTGCTTATGTTTTTTTGTACATGTATATTTACTTTATGTAAATTATCCAAGCATTAGCTTCAGAATTTGGTTATTGCATAAGTGTTATCTGATATATTGCAGTAATTATGTTATCTTTGGAGTCTTAACTATTATTATTAGAGATAGATATGTAATCTTTGGGCAATTAGGTACTAAAGGCTGCTCAAAAGTTCCAAATGCAACCCTAATTAGTTTAGCTCGATGTCTGACCGTTCGTCTGACTGACAGGAATGGATCTGATTTTTTCGCGGCTTGGACTATAAGAATTATGCAAACTTTTTAACCAACTTCGCAAAAAAGAGGTATTTGACCCGTACTTAAATAGCTTTTATTTAACTTGCTTTATTTTCTGTCTGTCTGCTACAAATTTTACAAGTCAATTTTAAACCAGTTCCCGCTATTAAAATATACTGATCTTTGGTACAGGTGTATAATATAAGTCAGATGACAATGCAGTATAGTATATCTAATATCAACCATTTTTTTAAAACGAAATCACGTGTTTTGTTTCAAATAATAAACTATATGTATTCACACTTATCGACGCGTTTCGCCTTGTAATGTGCATCATCAGGATGTAACTATATACTAATTGAGCTACGCAGACTGAAAGTTCTTTAAACTATACATAAATAAAGCTGGATCTAATAACGGGCTCCTGTTACAAAAATCTTGTTGATCATTGCCAATAAATTTATTTGAATGCATTGCCTTGTTAATTTCAAAAATCTCATATGCCCCCATCATTTTTTCATCTTTGTTTTCAATTAAAAGTTCAGACAATCCAGAGTGTGGTCTATCATTAGTTGCTCCAGCAATATGTTCTTAATTTTACGTTACGTTTTACCTATGTAGATCGCTGAGCAATTCATGAAACTAATTTCATATATTCCGCCTTTTTTAAAAGCTTTTATTTAACCTTCACTTGTACGTCCTGGAATTTTGTAATCAATATTTCACTCACTTCCACTGAAGCCATCGGGCTGAAATTTCGCACAAACGTTTGGTTCTCGTGAGAATGCATTACTTAAATGCAGCTATTTTGAATCCAATATGGTGGACGTTACAAAATGGCGATTTATCATTTTCACAGCAACCCCTATGATATGGGTATCAAATGAAAGGGCTTGATAAGCGAAACACAATAAGTAGAGTGACGTCATTCTAAATCCAATATGGCGGACGTCACAAAATGGCGATTTATAATTGCCATAGTAACCCCTATGATATGGGTATCAAATGAAAGGGCTTGATGAGCAAAACACAATAAGTAAAGTGACGTCATTCTAAATCCAATATGGCGGACGTCACCAAATGGCGATTTATAATTTCCATAGTAACCTCTATTATATGGGTATCAAACGAAAGGGCTTGATGAGTGAAACACAATAAGTAAAGTGACGTCATTCTAAATCCAATATGGCGGACGTCACAAAATGGCGATTTATAATTTTTATAATAACCCCCTATTATATGGGTATCAAATGACAGGGCTTGATGAGCGAAACACAATAAGTAAAGTGACGTCATTTTAAATCCAATATGGCAGACGTCTAATATGACAATGCAATATTATTATGACATGGAGCAAATCTTATCATTCACGTGGTGGAACCTATTAATCCGAAACATTCATTGGCAAGGAGACTAACCCAGATGGATAGTAAACCTAACAGATGTCATGAAATTGATAAGAATCAGATAAGGTTGCAAAAGTCTCAAGAAAGTATAAGACACTGCCTAATAAACAATACCTGATTTATGAATGCAATTTCTAATAAAAAAAAAATAAAAATTCTGTGAAGATGGTCGTAAAAAATTTTAAAAAACTTAAAAATGTTGACAAATAATAGATCTAATATTGATTACAAGATTACAAAAGACTAAAAAGTACAAAATAAAATTACACAATAAAAAAATATTTTAAAAAAAGCTTTTATTTAACAATAAAATATAAAAATGTACTAAAAAGAAAAAAATTTGTTTTTGCTATAATAAATTTAGGTTGAAAATAATATTTTCATAAAATAATAAAAGCTTGGGCGCTCATTAGATATTGAAATTATAAATAAATGAAACTAAGCGAAACGAAGCGAAATTATGCTAAATAATATAATTTCAATATCTAATGAGCACCCAAACTTTTATTATTTTATGAAAATATTATTTTCAACCTAACTTTATTATAACAAAAACTTATTTTTTTCTTTTTAGTACATTTTTATATTTTATTGTTAAATAAAAGTTTTTTTTAAAAATATTTTTTTATTGTGTAATTTTATTTATTTTTTCTATGTTCGGTTTTATTTTCGCATTTGATATTAGAGACAGTAAAGTTTTATTACTTAAAAATGCCGTGGATATTTCCTTGCTTTTAAGTATTCTTTTTTAATTTTGGGCAGTGCCGTCCACATATGGAATTTTCCTCCAAATTTTATACGATTATTTAAAGCTATTTGAATAATTGTTTTTAGTTTCTTGTTAAAGTTACTTTGATTTATTTATTTATTTAATAGACGGTCTATCATGGAGTGGAAGGCCGCCAATTTAATGTTCTATGGATGACTCGAAGTACTAACCGCCTCAGTGAAAGACAATAGAAGTTGTCAAGTCTAAAAAGTTTAATTTGTTCTTAACAATTTCTAACATAAAATTTATGTTATTGACTATTGCATTTAAAATCTTTTTAAAAAATAAGTTTAACTGTCGTTTAGTACCCGTCGCCGGTGGATTAAGTGATAATGTGTCGGCTTACTAATCCAGAGGTCTCAGGTTGAAATCCTACCGACGGCAACCTATGGTTGTTTTCTGCTAACAACAGATAACAATAAAAAGGCTGTGGGGGGTTGCAGAATAAATCTCAGTGGTTCGGAATCCATTTTAAATTGTAGGTCCACATAAAAAACATCATCTAAATAAGTCTTCAAAAGAAAAGAAATATCTAACGCATTTTTCAATAATAAAACTTTAATGTCTCTAATATCAAATGCGAAAATAAAACTAAACCTAGAAAAAATTGATAAAAGCGGAATATGTGAAATTAGTTGCATGAATTGCTCAGCGATCTACATAGGTAAAACTAAATGAGTCAAAGAACTTATTGCAGAAGCAAATAATAGGAGCGCACTCTCTGGTTGTACAAACATTTAACTGAAAATAAACATGAAACAAATATTGATCAAGTAAAGTTATTGCACTGTTTAAGTGGTGGACCTATTTTAAATAGATATGAGATATGTGAAATTAACAAGGCAATGTATTCTAATAAAATTATTGTCAATGATTTTTGCCCGTTATTAGATCCAGCTTTATTTGTGAATTGTTAGAGAACTTTTAGTCTGCGCCGATACTATAAATTATGTGACTTCATTCTAAACCTAATATAACGGACGACCGAAGATGGTAGATTACCTTTTTCTTCAGAACTCTCGTTACACAGATATCAAATGGTTTATCGACTGCAATACGATACCCTATGTGACGTCATTCAAAACGCAATATGGCGGATTACTTTTTTCTTCACAACCTCCTTGACATGGATATTAACTGAAAGGGTTTACCGAGTAAAATACGACATCCTATGTGACTTAATTTTACAAGCTTTTCTTTTAACTTTATTTTTAACTTAATATTCAAATATTATATATATTTTATCACTTAAACTAAAAAGAGTGTAATAAAGTTGTATGCAAAAATTGTTTTTAAGACCTAAACTAAAGAAAAAAATAATTTGTCTTCTATCAGAGAATAACATTGTTCGTTGCACAGAAATAAAATTGAACAAACTACTGAAAAGTTTTCTTTCACAAATCTTAACGTTTTCAAATTCATATATCTGGAAAATAAAAGTTTTGGTGGTGGTTACTTAACACTATTGCACAGTTACTTTGCTAAATAAAATTTCAAACTCAAATTATTCTTCGAATTTGCACGTCTTTCTAAAATATTGGTTTTCTTTATTGCAGGCAATCCAGTAAGTTGAAATTTCCTTATTCGTAAACTAGGTAATTTAAATATAAATTCAAGATATTTAGTTGATTTATTATTTAATAAATGAAATTAATTTTTATACGTTTTGAGAATGTGCAGTCGCCAATGTGCAGTGATAGATTCGCAAGACATGTTGAACAATATGTGGAAGGCTGTTTACAGCCGCCTTTAGTAAAAATTGAAAATATTCAAAAGTTGGAAGTCACAAATATAAAATATCTAAGCCTCTATACAAAACTACACTGAAAATCAGTGCAACAGGGCCTCTCGTTCTCTATGGCATAAGTGTTATGTTCCCGTAGCGGGGCCGTTCGATCATTAAAAGTTAATATAAAGACATAAAAACAATGATAAAAATCATTCAGCTAAGAATACACTAACAAACAAAATTCAAGTCACATTCTACAACTCAAGTGTGTACTTGTTTGAGAATTGTTGTCCTCAAGGCCTCTGTTTCAAAATATGCCACAAGTTTTCTATGGATCCGGAGACTGCACAGGCTATTTCCAAATATTAAAAGATTATTTTGAAATCATTTTTTTAACAGTTCTATGCGCTATAAAAATACACTATCGGTGATTCCCGGGACGCCTCTATGAGATACCCTACTTCTGGGATAGGATAGGTAGGCTTGTAACCCGCTTATCTGAAAAACCAGACCATACATACGAAATGTTTATTACACCTCGGATACCTTGGACTGATTTAATGATGGCGACCTTTGGCCATAAACATCGGACTACATCGGGCTATGGAACATGAGAACTCCGTGGGACGAAAGTGTATATGCGAAGACCTTAAAGGTTGAACAGGAAATGGCCCAGTATAAAATATCATTATCCATATCTGAAACCATACTGCTATACTGTGGCCAGAAATTAAAAACACGCCGCGCGGTAGGTGTGGGATTCTCGTTAACCAGGATTGCCCACCGATCACTACCGATCACCAATATCCGACCGAATTATCATCGCCATGTTCCATACCAGGACGCGTAACATCTCAATAAGTCTGTCCTATGCGCCGGCCGAGCAAGCGAATATAACAACCAATGAGGCCTTCTACCAGCTCCTTAGTGACACCTTTCATAAGGCTCCTAAAGGTGGTATAAAAAAAGTTATGGGGAATCTCAATACTAAAGCCCTTAACACAATGCAGCCCTTGATGCCAGCACCAGGACTTAAGTGAAGTGCTTGTCAATTCAAAATATGTATATGAAACAAAATGGCGCACCGCAAAATGGCAATCCTGATGCCAGCACTAGGATTGATCGTCTTGTCGAAATAGAAAATAGTTTGAATTTGATGATCAGTGTAGAATTAATTAAAACAGCCGATAACAATTATAAAAACATTTTTATGAAAGAACTTCTTATGAACGACACTTCAATGCATTCTGTTATGGCTGGCACCAAATGCGAATTTTTTGACAGTTCCCGCCACTTGATGCCGATCCCAGGATCAGAATTGGACAATTGGTGCTGCATTGTGTTAAGGCTTTAAGATTGGCTTACTCAATATCTACCTGGAACATGAAATGGGAATCGCTGCAACTACTTTAATGGTCCTATTTCTTCGATGTCTCCCTTATTTAATAACTATTTTGACATTATTGACATTAATCTTTTGAAAAATCAGCTGAATAATCATCTCAGATTAAACCCTTAGCTTCAATATTCTATAGATTTTGCCGCTGTTACCCCAGCCGGCAGAACTGAAAATCAGACTGACCATATTGTTGTTTCGAAAAGCTGGAGAAAGTGTATTCTTGATGTAAGGCTCAACCGCGGCGCTATTATTGGCAGTGATCACCAGTTCGCCTACGTAACACAACATCACGGCTAAATGTGCAATGCAGAGGCTTAAAACACCGAACATCCGTAGTGCATAATTCTACTACCGATGTTACAATCAAACAACACCTCAGAACTGCATACCGATCTATACAGGAAGTCGTACAACGCAATGCAAGACGTGACAAGCACAACTAAGTCAACAAGCTAACAGAAAAAGCAGAAGAAGCGGCCTATCGCGGTGACAGTGGAGATCTATACAACATGAACATCCTGTAAGAGATACCAACGGATCCCTACTTGTTACGGAGGAGCATAAATTTCGGAGGTACAGAAAATATTTTGTTGAAGTCCTAAACGAGATCTTTGGACCTTCGAATACCTCTTCATTCGAACCTGGACGAACATTAACATCAGAACTCTGACAAAGTTGTAGTAGGCAGACTCAATGAAGTCGACGGACTTCGGTAAAGATCCAGGGATTGAAAGAATACTAGCCGAATTACTTAAGGTGGATGCCATTGCTGCGACTGAAATTCTTCTTCCCGTAATCTAGGAATGTTGGGAATCTGAGACCTATCACACTGAATGGAAATCAGTCATATTTGTGAAGATTTCTAAAAAAGGCGACTCAAGGAGATGTAACAATTGGTATCTGTTTTTTAATTGCAGTCTCAAAATTTATGAGAAAAGTTATCTTAATGCGATTTTACCAAACAATCGAGTGCACTCTAAACGATGAACAGACAAGCTTTCTTCAGGATTTCTCCTACAGCGATCTCTCTCTCCAAATGTTTAACCAACTTACACACCTGGTCTATACCCATGATTTATGTCTCGCATCCAACAAGCAGAGTCCAAATATCCTCAGCCTGAGTGGAGGTCACAGATCGGGGCTTAACATAAATGCTGCTAAAACCAAACTTCTAAGCTTGGACTCCAGTAGACAAAATAAAATTTATCTTGAAGGGCAGCAAATAGAACAAGTGGATAAATTTTGTTATCTCGGAAGCATAGTTACAGCAAATTCCGGAGATGAAGCTGATATACAGATTTGCATCAACAAGACCCGAGTTGCATTTGCACAATAACAACATCTTCAGACACACAATACTCCAGGTCTTCGAATCGAACGTAAAATTAGTTTAGTACGGCTGTTTAACATGAAAAGTGACATGTCAAAAACATCTAAGGTACTAGCTGCCTTTGTCAACCAGTGTCTCCGGCGCAACCTTAAAGTGTCAATAGATAAACCATAAATTGACAAAAGAGCCAAATAACATCGCTAAACAAGCTCTAGATTGGGATCGTTATGGGACTCAAGGAAGACTTTGAATTAGACAAGCGTACAGCACAGAGAGGAAGGGACTCAGCCATGGCGCTACCCCTTTCGCGTTTGACGGTAGTATTACAAAATTAAGGATTGAACCTCTCGGCCTTTTGTCGTAGTGCTCCACGCTTTCCATGTGAATGAATCAAATTTAACTTTGATTCATCAGAGAAAAGTAGTTCTCCGTTGGTTTTTTGCAATGACCTTACATCGTAGCACTGATTTCTAAATTTTGTTCATTCACTATATTCTGGAAGATTTTGCTTTGTAACGCGTGGACCGATTTGGATGGTTCTTTTTTTGTTGTACAGAGTATGATCCCCCATTGCTAATAGGAGAAAAAAAAATTCCTAGGGTTGGTGGAAGGGGAGGGGTAGGGTGGGGAAGGAATCTAACTTAGTAACGCGTGGACCGATTTGGATGGTTCTTTGTTTGTTGTACAGAGTATGATCCCCCATTGCTAATAGGAGAAAATAATTTGATCTAGGGTGGGGGAGGGGTGAGGGGTAGTCTAACTTCGTGACGCGGAGGGGGGGAGGGGTGGGGTGGAGCCTAATTCTGTAGCGCGTGGACCGATTTGGATGGTTTTTTTGCTGATGTATAGAGTGTGATTAGTCGGTTCAACCCATTGCTAATAGGAGAATAATTTGGTCCTATGGTGGGTGGTGGGGGAGGGGAGGGGTAGTCTAATTTCATAACGCGTTGACCGATTTCGATGATTCTTTTTCTGTTGGGTAGAGTATGTTCCTTGATTGATACCACGAGAAAAAAAATTTAAATGAGTTGGAGGTCGGGGTAGGGGGTTGAACCTAACGTTTTAACACGTGGACCGATTTGGATGGTTCTTTTTTCGTTGTATAGAGTAGAAGACACTAAAAAGTGAAAAATAAGATAGTTTTTAAAAAAAAGTTGAACCAACTTCACAAAAAGCGCTAAAAAGCATAAAATAATTTTTAATTTTATATCTATTACGACATTTTGAAGTCGATGCAAATTTAACAAACTGTCTTCCGATATCGATAAGATTTTGGAATTATCCCCCTCTTCTGAAATCGTTCTTGCTGGAGATTTCAACGTCCACAACATACAGTGGCTCAGGCATTCTTCTACCACAAGCCCGCCTGGAAGACACGTCGAGTTATTTAGTGAGTCTTTTAATTTACAGCAACTGGTTGAGTGTCCGACTCGTGTTCCTGATACTTCGGGGCACAACGCGCACCTTTTAGATCTATTTCTAACATCGCATCCAGAAAAATACTCGGTTTCGGTGACGTCTCCCTTGGGTAATTCGGACCATTGTCTAATCTCCGCCCAATTCTCCATCTCCTCTCTGACAACCACTAATCTAAACTCCACCAAAAGATTAGTGTGGCATTATAAAAATGCTGATTGGGCGGGACTTAATAAATATCTCAGAGAGCTGGACTGGTCTGATTGCTTTTCTATGAAGGACGTTAACAGAAGCACCGATTATATCTTGAACATCCTATGGTTTGGAATGCATCGCTTTATTCCTCATAGCTTCAAGAACATCAAACCAACTAACACCAATTGGTTCAATAATGACTGTTTCGCAGCCATTAAAAAGAAGGAAGCAGCCTTCCAGGCATATAAATTGTGCCCTTCAGAGGAATCGAGACGTATCTATAGAGATGCGCGGAATATTTGCAATTCAGCAATTAGCCGGGCTAAGTTCAATTTCGACCAGAGCATCAGACGGAAGGTATTTTCTACTCAAAAGGGTAGTAAGGGCTTCTGGTCTCTAGTAAAAACCGTAAAGAACAATTTCACCTGTTCGTCAACACCACCACTCATTTATAATGGGAATGTTTTTACTGACTCATTGGACAAGGCCAACCTGTTTGCTGCTAATTTTGCTGCTAACTCGTACTTGCCACCATCATCGCAGCCACTTCCATCTCTATCACAGTGCATTAGTAGGCAAAAGCCGCTACACTTTCGCACTCGGGAAGTTTTTAGAGTACTTTCGAAACTCGACGTGTCCAAAGCTACTGGGCCTGATGGTTTCTCGCCCCTTGTTTTAAAATGCTGCGCCTCTGCTTTGGCTAAACCTCTGCGCAAACTTTTTCACCTGTCATATTCAACAGGAATATTTCCAAGTGTATGGAAACTTGCTCATGTCCAGCCGATACTTAAAAAAGGAGAGGCATGCGACCCCTCTAACTACAGACCAATTGCACTAACCTCGATCATATCCAAAGTTTTTGAATCACTCATCAACTCTCAGTTGTTGACATATCTAGAAAATAACCATCTTATCAACGATTGCCAGTACGGTTTCCGCGCTGGCCGCTCAACCGGAGACTTACTAACGGCTCTAACGGAGCGTTGGAATCATTGTCTCCATAATTTCGGTGAGTCCGAAATCGTCGCTCTTGATATTTCAAAGGCTTTTGATAGAGTCTGGCATGCTGCCCTTTTAGCCAAACTTCAAACATTTGGTCTGCATCAGCAATTTTTTCTTTCCAACTCACTTGTTACAATGTATCAAAGTATTACTGAAGTGCTGCTCCTAACTACTGCAACAAAGTGCAAAATCTAATTATTTAACTATGCAGGTAACGGTCACATTAAATCACATTTTTTTTGCTGCATGAGAATATTGACAGTTTAATTATTGCAAATGCTTTTACGAATTTAGATTTGTAACTGAATTCTTAGCTGATGGATTTTTGTAATTGTTTTTATATTTAAGTAAGATAAACAATTATAAAATGTGTGGTTCAAACCCCCCCCCCCAGGAGGATTTTTAACATTTTCTAAACTTCTTCAAAATTTGACTAAATACTAAAACAAAATAACCTAAAATGTATATGAAATTATATGAAACCCTCCCCCCCCCCCCAGGAGCAAATCCTGCGCACGGGCTTGTTATTGCGTAAAGTTAAAAAATTAGGTTTTTATCATGAAATTTGACATGCATTGCAAATGTTTCTGTATATTTCTTTAAACCACTCCGCAATTACACTGTCATCTTCATTCAGTTCTTGAAATAATTTATCGCATTAATCGCCAGAAGATAACTTTTATGGGGGTGGGGTCTATCTCCACCCCTCTCCAAGCTATAGAGGTTTGGCATTTTTTTACGATGAAATTAACTAATCTTACATTTTAACGGATATTTTCTACAGTTTTAGTGCTATAGACGTTATTAATATCTCAGTTCACAGGTAGCAAATGTTGTTAAAAACTGCATACAAAATTATTCTATCATTCTCAACTTGCCCTTCTCAGAAAAAATTCTACTTTGTAAAAAAAAATAAAAATTTAGTTTATAGTTTCGTATATAGTTGGTTATTTTATTCTACTTTTAAAAGCTGCAATCTCACAGTAAACATTCAAATTCAAAATGGGTTTCCTCGTTTCCTCCACCGAAAGTAAAGTTGTAGGTACTATCAGATAGCTGATAATTCACTTCATTTCAATACATCTCAGTGGTGTTCACCAAAACCGTCAACAGTGTGGAGTAAAAAAACTGTAATGCACCGTCGTCATCGCATCTTAAAAAACAATTTTTGCTCCACACTTCAACAGACTTTACTAAATGTAAATGTACACTGGATAATTTTTTTTACATACGAAAAGAGTCACTGGCAGAAGTATATATGTATATATATGGCACGAATCCGTATACCACGAGTCCTTAGTACGATCGTTGCGATGAAGTAAAATCACCTAAAGTACAACCCATGAACTTACCTATATCACGCATACACATTAGGGCCAAAGTGGACTGAAGTTTCGTTTAATTTACATTGCTTCTTATTCCGGTATTTTCCGCAACATAATTGACATTTTCACATTTTCGGGTAAAAATCATCATCTGAGTGTTACGTAACGTTGGGGGGGGGGGGGGGGGTAAACGTTACAAATCTTCAAAAATGCGCTAATTTCAATAAATTTTGCTATGTGTGCAGAAAGCATACGGCTAATGTTGAATTGTATTATTATTACTTTGATCAAATCGTTATTCGTACTGTGGAATGGGCGCCATCTATCATTTGTGCGTATTGCCTGGGACAATTAAATCAATGGAACTGTTTGTTACTTTTGTTTAAAAAAAACACATTTAACATTTATTTGCAATCAATAAAGGATAAAAACTTAAGAAAAATGATCACATTTGTGAAAAATGCATGACAAAACGTGTTGTATTGGACCAAATCACTGCATACAACCTTTCTTAAATTCTCTAAATATTGCTTACCGTTTTAATTCAATCGGAAGTTCATTAAATTTAAAGAAATAGTGGAAAAGGAAAAGAAAGTGATGTAATAATTTTTTTTTATGTATAATGGCGCTTTATTTGGGACAAATGTTATTAAGTAAAAAGCCTTCAAAACTCTAGCTATCCTAAAAATGTACAACAATCAAACAGAAAAGAAACAATGTTTAATGATCAAAAAGAACATAAAAAATGGCACGTTGCTTTAAAAGTAAAATAAAAACAACTTAAAAACTCGAAGGCTAAAAATAGAAAAAACCTGTAAAAAAGAAAATACGAGAAATTTGAAATGCCTTCAAGTAAGTGACAGCTCTTAGAAAAGCTCCCACAATTTTGAAAAGATTCCGAAACAAATCTTCTAAAACGAACGTCACAGTGAACCGAAACCGAGAAAAAATTAAACTAGAACATGATTGTCTAAGTGTTTCCAGAGGGTAGATGTAGCACCAGGCGAAGTTTCTACTTCAGGAACCGCTGCTCCTAAACAAATTCCCTCTCCATAGAGCCGTTCGCCACTTTTATAGTCCTCCAGGGGCACTCATCCAAACATTTCTAAACGAGCGCACAAGAATAACGAACCGATTAGAGTCCCGCAGGACCAGTCTGCAGAGTCATTGACGTCTGCAAACTGATCCCATCATCCTCGCAGTTCTACGATTCCAACATGAGACTTGTCTGTCCCGCAGCACTTGCAGCCTCCGTGCAAGGCCTCCATTTCCAAGAACTATAGACGTAATCGCCTCCTCAATCTGGCAACGAAGTGGTTCTTAAGTACACGTGTGTGACACTGTGGGTTAGTGGGTTGTTGCCCAGGCTCGATCCGCACGCAGTACAGATAAATTGTTGACTTAGCAAGTGTAAGAATAAAGCTTATCAAAAAAATTCACCCAGTTACATGTCCTTGGCCCCAGTAAAAACGACGTTCTTGTTATGCCAAATGTCGGTCAGATAAGCTGACACATATCGCGAACAAGATTATTAATATCGCACAAGGTCGGGCATCTGAAGTATCTATAGAACAAGATTCCACCACCATAAACCGTGCAGGCTCTTTGAATTCGTCGATCGATATGGAGCAGTTTGAATGCCACATCAATTCTCTGTAATTGGACGGATAGCTATAGATCACTCTTCTAGTTATGGTCCACATTACTGCCAAATCTAATTTCGCTTTATTTGGCACAATCGTTATAAAGTAAAAATTCTATAAAACTCTAGCCACCCTAAAAATGTACAATAATCAATACAAAAAAGACACAATGGTCAAAAAGAACATAAAAAATGACACGGTATGTTACTCTGAAAAGCTACATGACCTAACGTACAGCTAATACCTGGAATTTTTTAACCTGAGTTTCAGGTCTTTCGCCGGGACCGCCATCTCTCCGACCCTTACGCCCCTTTCGGTGGTGGGGTCTTGCGTGTGATTAGGGAGGGCATCTCGTGCTCAGCCTTGCCCATTGCTGGTACCCATGATCTTGAACTCTTGTGTGTTGTCTTGAGTTTCCCTGGTAGAAAACGTTTTGTACTGTTTATATTCCTACTTGTTCTTCCCCAGCAGTATATGAACAGCTTATTGCATCTATTGACGGTCTCTCTGATGTCCTGCTTCCCTCGAACGAACTGATTCTTGGCGATTTCAATCTCACTGTCGTTGGTTGGGTGCCATCTTCTGTGGCCGATGACCTTGTGCCCTCATTTGTGACAACTCCTCAACATGCTTTGTCCTTTTGGACTCATTTGCATCTTCCGGCTTTTATCAGTGCTGTAATAAGTATTTATAACGATCTGGGGAGGTTTTCGGATCTCGTGTTTTCTTTCGATCCTAACCGTGGGAGAGTTGCCTGAATTCCTTTGTTCCTGAGTCCCGTCATCACACTGACACATCCACTTCTTTGGCTGGCGACTTTTTCTTCAATTTTAAAAGAGCTGACTTTTTCTCCATCAGAGATTGGCTCCTGTCTTGTGACGGTTCTGGGGTGCTTGGAGAATGTGATGTCGATTTGGCTAAGGTAGCATTTTATGATGTCCTTTATACTTGCTCTACCCAGTGCATTTCCATTGGCACTTCTACGTCGGGATCCCCTCATTTGTCTCGTCCCTGGCTTGACGATGTCTCGAGATGTCTGAGGGGCTTGAAGGGTAAGGCCTGGCAGAAGTTCTGTGCCTCAGGGATTCACGAGGATTACATGGCGTACTCCGAACTTTGTCGTCGGTCTTAAATTCAACTGCAGGTTTCATATTCTAAATTCTTGTCTAACATGAGAACCACGTTACGTAATGGTTCTAAACAGTTCTAGAAGTTTATTAACTTAAAGCGAAACTGCGATGCATATCCTTCCTCACTGAGTTATAGTGAATCTAAAAGTAACGCTTCTCTCAGTATTGCTAATTTGTTTGCGGATTTCTTCTGAACTGCTTTCTGTGGGTCTAGCAGTGATATTTCTTGTTCTGATAGGTGACGCGGCTGCCGCCAACTTCTCTTAAATCAAGTGACTTGGTATTTAATGATGCTTCTGTTGCCGAACATTTGTCTAATCCTTCGAACAGCTACTTTGATGGTCCTGATGGTATTTCTGGTCCATTCCTGAAGAAATGCCAGTCGTTTCTGGCTTGTGTTCTTCGTTATTTGTTCAACTTGTCCTTGCGCTCTGGCCGCTTTTCTGAGCTCTGGAAGATATCTTCGATAATTGCTCTCCAGAAGACGGTCAACACGTCCGATGTTTTTAATTATCGACCGATTACTAACCTGTGTCTTGTCGCGAAGGTTTTTGAGGCGCTTACCAGTGATATACTGCGATTTATGAGTTCTCTCCAACATGGCTTCCTTAAAGGCAAATCGACGACCATCAACCTTCTCGAATTCCTTAACTACTCTCTATCGACCATCGAGTCAGGTAAACAGGTCGATTGTGTTGGCGGATCACAATAAGGCTTTCGATACGATCGACCGCAGAATTTTGATTTACAAATTGCCTCTTCTCGGTTTTTCATCCGACTTTGCTGACTGGCTTTCCTATTATGTGTCGGGCCGTACTCAGCGTGCCCTATTCCGAGGAGCTCTTCGCGACATTGTCTTTACTACCTCAGGGGTGCCTCAGGGTAGTATCTTTGGCCAGTTGATTTTCATCATAACTATATATCAATGATGTTCCCTTCCTTCTGTTTAGTACTAGAATTCTGTGTTATGCTGACGACGCCAACATATGTCGCACTGTTTCTCATGACTCCGATTGTGGTCTCTTGAATTCCGATCTGGCTACTTTCTGTGATTGGTGTTCTCATAATCGTCTTCCCCTAAATGTCGATAAGTGCACGGTTATGACTTTTATCCGCATGAGGCGGATACGATTCAATTACTACATTGATGGCCTTTCCTTGGGCAGGGTTTATGTGGTTCGAGATCTGGGCGTGGTTCTCAACTCTCGTATTTCTTTGAGGATCATGTCGATTCTCCGCAGGGCCACTCGACGTTGGGCTTCGTAAAAAGATGGCCTAGAGAACTCGATTACCCCTACCTTACTAGACATCTTTGTTGTACCTTCGTTAGACCAATTTTGGAGTATTCTAGCCTTGTTTGGTCCCCCTACTTTGCTAAACACATCTTATGCCGAACAACTGAAACTGATTTCCCTTGAATTCTTTAAAAAGAGGCGCGACATTTCCCGAATTGTACTAATCTTCGACTTATTGCAGGGAACGATAAACTCACCTGAGCTGCTAGGGCCGTTGAACATCTCGTCATGATTTCCTGCACGATTCCAGCCACCGAACACTGTACGGCACGCACGAGCCTATTACGACGATGTCCCGTCTCTTCAACGAGCACCTCGCCGGCTTTGACGTGGATTTCTTCCGGCTACATTTTAATTTTAAGTTTAGTTTAATTAATTTTTTTATTTCTATTATTTTGTTCATCAGCTATTTTATCTTCAATCCTGTAGTAGTCTTTATTGACGAATCTTAAATAAAAATATACGCCTCTAACACTAAAACTTTAGAAGATATATGTACGTTAAAATGTAAGATCGTAAACAAATTTCAAAACCCTATAGCTGGGAGGGGGCGAAGATAGACCTCCCTCCCCCTTCCCCTCCCATACAAATTTTTTCGATTCTCACCTAGATCTACCAGAGTCTTCATTTTTGCACACGCACTGCGAAACACCCTGTATATAGATTTTCAATATCCTGTCTAAATCCCCATACCTGTGCGGCATAACACATAATAGACCGGTAAACAAAGTTGAAAAGCTCAATTTTCTCAGAATGCCTTACTTCTCTCTTATCGATATTCCAACTACTGATAATGCTAGCTTTGACTGTTTGTAATCTCTGTTTAAAATTTAAAGAAAGCTTAGGAGATAGCACTATTCCCAAGTATGTGTATTTGTTCACGACTTCTATACCGTTTTTATAGACCCAATTTTCGGTTTGCCTTTTCCAATATGTTACAACTTATAATAAACATCACATCAGGAGGCAAAAGGTGGGGATGGGGAACCAAGGTTACCGTAGTGCGCAGTGGTTACCGTAGACGCCAAGAATGCCTTTAACTCGGGCAACTGGGAAGTTACTTCAGGAACAGGAAACTTAGATATAATAGTGATGCCGTAACGGAATACTATAACGTCTCCTCAGGGGTACCACAAGGATCTGTCATAGGTCCCCTTCTTTGGAACGTTATGTATGATTAAGTTCACATACTAGATCCCCCAAGAGACGAAAATAAAAGGCTTCGCAAACGACATTGCGATCGTTACAACAGCGAAATACACCCACCAAAAAGAGAGGCGGCAACAAATGAAGCTATCGCCAAGGTTAAGAACTGGCTGGATTCTTCAGGTCTTGAACTAGCAGAACAAAAGACGGAGGCGATCTTAATCACAAACCGGAATACGGGGGAATACGTCAATGTCAAGGTGGGCAATCAAACAATCAGGTCTAAACAATCACTGAAATACCTAAAAGTAGTGCTGGACAATAGGCTAAATTTCAAATCGCATCTGGAATATGTGAGCAAAAAATCTTCGAACATACAAACGGCTCTTTCTAGGATACTGCCAAATGTTGGTGCTCCCAAACCAGATAGGAGAGCCCTACTATTGAGAGTAGTGAGCTCTGTGCTTCTATATGCCTCATCAATCTGGGCAAAAGCATTAGCGGTGCAAGAGTCATACGACTGCTTAATTTTAAATATGAATTTAAAATTAATCAGTCGTATGCAGGAGTGAACGAAATGTAACGTTGATTCGTTGTCCGCCTTCATATATTAATTTTGATGGCTTATCCAAGCTTTTTGATCGCTGTAAACAGTTTTAATGCAAAATTGTTAAACAATTGGTTAGATTACTCTCTCGTGCAAAGGCACAATTATTGAAACACTTTTAGAAACTCAAAAACTTTTTTGAAAATATATACATATTTACTTGCCAATGATGAGCTGACTATTTATTTATGCGTAGAAAAATATGAGTGTAATTAAAAAAGTTGTTCAAGATCCAAACAACCATGTAAAAGTACAACATTGCAGTAAACACAATCATGAATAAAAATTAAATAAAAAATCGCTTTTAAAGCTCTTAATTATTACCGACAATTTGTTTGGACAGAGAATTTGTACTAGATTGAACAAATTACATACTCTACTCCACTTTGACTATAAATTTGCTCCAAGTGCAAATCCTGATCGAATTCTGCTTCCTGAACCATACCTCAAATTTGACAGAATAAATAGAGTATATTCATATGCTTGTTTATTTTATTCCGTATTTGGGTTCACTATTTAATAAAATTACGTTTTAAAATGTCAGACAACAGCAAGTTGAACATTAAAAATAAATCGTTTGTAAACAGAAATTTAGTCGCTATTGTTATGATACCGTCTATTTTAGCCTTACATTACGGTTGGAGCCTGCTGCAACATAATGAATCGTTGGTAAAGGAACATGAACGTATAGAACTTCCTATTATAACGGTCAGTAAAAAACACTTTATATAATAATAAATAATATAAACCGTTCTTAGGGTGCGAGGCACCTGTGGAAATCAATTCGTAATACTGTGACTTCTGAAGCGGATGCCAGTAAGAAGTGATGAATATCGAAAGTTTTTTGAGAAGAAACATAGTTGTGATAGGGCTTAAAAAATTGATAAAATGTAAAATACCTTATCAAATACAAAATAATTTTTTTTAAATTGTTATAGTACATAAATGCATTAGAATTTACTTCGTTAGAACTGCATATAATGTAAGGTAAAATATGTCACAGCCAAGTTATAATTTGGTTTAAGAACTTTATTGTTGCTTTTACTTCAAGTTTACGTATTTGTTTAATATCATAATGAGAACATAAAAGACTTTGAGCAATTGGTCTACATCATCATTTCTTAAAATGGCTAGAAAGTTATTTGTATACCGTTCAATACGTGTCACATAAATGGAATTTTATCTGATTACTACTTAATAAATGTCGGTATACCTCAGGATGCAGTTCGTTTACCAACTTTATTTCATATTTTTATAAATGGCCTCTCTCTCATTTTTAAACAACGACATTTCTACTATCCTCTCTTGTGGCAGAGCAAACCGTGCTATGTTTAACGCATCCAAAAGTTAATGATGTATAATATCCCTTAAAAAACACCCAGTAAACCTTAAATCATTTCCATCGACAGAATAAATATGCCTATTGGTTTATCATTTATGGATGTAGATCTTAAACTCTTTACTTCTGCAATCCTAAATATACTTGTACTATCGGGGAAGAAGAAGGAAAATTTAATGGAATACCAGCGAAGATTCAGAGCTGATTATTCCACTATGGATAAGATTTTCAATTTAACTATTATTCCACTGGATGGAAATGAAGAAATTGTAAGCTGAAAAGTCATGGAATTTCCTCGAAAGTAGTGAAAATAATAGGGGTATGTATAAAAACACTCAAGTTATGGGATGGGGTCTCATTATCCGAATTTTTTTATACAAACGATGGTGTGAAACGAGGATGTCCATTAAGCCGTTTCTTATTTTGACTCAGAATTAATAATAATTAATATTAAATAAATTAATTAATATTAAACTGTACGCGAATGTCATCGTAATCTTAGCAGATGATCCCGAAAAGCTCCAAAATATGATAAACTAATGATATTCCAGAAGGGGGATGGCAGGAGGACTAAAGGGGAGAACTGGTAGTTTCAGGGGACATACATATTATACGACGATAGAGGGATATACATAGGATTAATTGAATTATTTTAGGGATGACCTCGCAGCTAATAAAATTAACTTTATTTTATGCTACAGGTGTGGATTCTTGGCATAATGAAGGTAGTAACTTATAAGTTCTGTGCATGAGGAAGAGCATATAGTTGGGGCCGTTCAAGTATTACGTAACGCAGTTAGAGGGGGAGGTCTTGCTGAGCGTTACGGTGTGTTATAAGAATGTGAGGGTCAAGCAACGCGTTACGTAATATAAAATTTTTGTTAAATTTAAAAGTCCTAACTCTTAACACGTGAATAAGTTTGGCAAATAAACATAATAAGCCGTTTACCACGAGTCCATAGTTTGGACTCAAAGAGTCCCATCGTTGCGGTCAAGCAAAGCCACCTAAACTTGACATTTTTAGATAAAAATAATCGTCTGAGTGTTACGTAGTTATCTTCAAAAACTGCGTTACGTAATACTTGAACGGCCTTTTATCAGTATTGGCCGAATTCTGCACTCCAAATCTTGGTAAAAGAAAGTGTGCCGGGAAATAAATTATAGAACTGCTTAACAGCTTTAATTATGAAGCACTATATAAGTATACTTGCAATCGTTGTTTTGAATCGGGTGAAGTTCTTCTCCCGCCCCATGCCCCACAAAGGTTACGTGGACTAGAGAGAGATATAAGTATTTGACTTTTTTCTGGAAATAACGTGAATTCATTCTAAGAGTGAATAGGTTATTAATTTTACTAGCCTTTTGTTAACTCTTTTTTTTCTTTTTTTAGTCTAAAACTAGAAGGTACCTTATTTATAATACTTGAATTCCGTAAAAGCAAAGTGGAAACTAGTCGAGATTTTGCTGGAAAATAAACAAAGAGATTAACGAACTTTTCTCAGGACGAATAAAAAGACTTTATCTAATAATAAACTATGTTCGTAGTAAGTTAAAACAATCCGATTACCGGTTTTTCCAATTTGGCGCAAATTTTACATGAAAAAGCCATTACTTCTCGTCGAAAGCTAGTGAGAATTGACTCCTTCAAACGAACCGAAACAAACATTATACGTTTTTAAAATATTTTCAAACATTTAATGAATTATAAAAAAATTTAAATAAAGGATTTATTTCAATATTACAAAAGTATTACTCGATCAATAAGATAAAAAGGCTTAAACAATTTCTAGCACCTATGTAATTTATTGCAGTTTTCTTAATTAATACCAAAAGTTCAGTTATTTACAAAAGATTTTTAGGCATAACTCTGTCAATATTGCTGCTAGGAATAACAAATATCAGGAGGGGAGCTTCAACCGATTCGATGACAAATATTACAACTAGCCTATAATTGGGCCTATTCATAAACGCACAATTCAGCTGAACCGAATAAATTGCTGAATCATGCAACTGTAGCGCAAACCTGCGTTTATGAACATTTATGGCGTATTCAAAAATATCGATATTACTCTGCAACCGCAATAGTTTTCTTAGGGTTACCTTTGCCGGCAGAGAGCAACCGTGGGTCCCCGTCGACTGAACTAGAAACTGTTGAAAATTTTTCGATAATTTTGGTTTCTAGTTTTCTCTCCGCTTGTTCCTATGTAACAACGAACTACTACAACTCTCTTGATATGATATGCGCTGATTCTGTTTACTGTAGAATATATTTACATATCATATCATTCATATGGACGCAGCAAATGTGTAAATATTAGTTAATTGTTGGTCATTCAAAAATTAAATCTTCTAGTTTTCTTCCGTCGTGGCTAACAGAATTGCTATAAAGTAAAGAGATTTCTTCAGCAACAAATTAATTCAAAATAGAACTGTCAAAATTTTAAGGAAAATATTATAATTTCTGCCTTTCTTTTTCATTTTACTTCTTAATAGGTGCACATAAACTTTATTTAATTTTAGAGGCTTGCACAGGAGGAGTGTTAGTAAAAAGGAGCAGATTACAGATTGTTAACCGGCTATGTCATTAGAAATTGTACGATAAGCAATAGATAATTGCGTATAGATATCGAAAAGCATTTTGCAAATTGAGATTTCGAGAACCATGCATTTGTAAACTTTTTCTTGGTAAAGCTGCATGTCTAAGATATTATTTTGGATTTGTTATTGTTGAATTCAGACTTAAAATTTCTACCAGACAGTCTAGACATATTCAGCTTTAAAAATATTGGTTAAGAGTGTGTTTCAAATTTTTTGATAAACTACTTTTGGTTCGTTATAGATATTTTTCAATGATAGTTTAGGATTGGCGGGACGGTTTGAAACAACGTTTTAAAGGAAATATCTCGTGACTGAAGGGCTAAAATCAAAAGCTACTAAAACAATCTTCGTTGCATTTTAGGAGACCTATCTAAAGACATGCCACTCAATAGGGTAAGTGTGTCTATTAGTTTTAAAAGTTTCAAAAAGGATCTCTGTCATTTTTGTTCCCCAGAAGCAGTGTGATATAAGGTGTTTTGGTAAATCAGACTGTCATAGATTTAAAAGATTTTTGATTTTCTATCCAATATCTATTAATCATTTTTTAAACAGGAAATGAAAATTGTATCTGATCGACACGAGTACATTTTTCACTCTATGAGGAGACAAAAACTGCTTTTCCAAAAAAAACTCATCATTTTTGTTTTTGGATCATCAATCTACGTCTGTATACCCAATTTCACCTTAATAGGTATATAAATTAGAGGATGGAAGGGCTGTGTCACCGAAAGTATAATGGTTCCTAGTTGCTACGAAACCCTAAAAATATAAAAAACCGGTAAATTAATGTTTTCGAGCCCGGCAGGTGTAAATGCCTCTTGGTCAACTAGTCCACAAGCTGTCTTCACCTATATGGACACCTATGAAAAAATTAAATTCGACAGATTATTTAATTTAAATGAGTTTCATCACTTTTGCTTTAAATTAAAAAATATTTATTTTAGATTGAGTTAATATTTTTATATTATTCATCGCGTTTAGACAATGGATCGAAATATTTCAACGTTTGCACCAACCCAACGGATTTACTACGTAGCTAAGGGATAATATAACGAGTGTCGTATTAAATACTACTCATAACTTCAAACTACTTATATAATATTGTGACGTCGTGTGCGTCTTGCATTATTTGTTACAGAAATTGAATACATGGATATATGTTATAACATTTTAGGTACACTTTTTGGGGGTTTTCAACTATATATAATGTAAAATTCCTTATATATGTTAAATTTCTCTTAAAATTTAGTTTTTTATACAAAATATATCTTTCAAATGATAAAATATATTACATCTTAAAAATTAAAAAAACATTTACAGTGACAATTTGGATGTTACTGTTAGATTATCTAGTTGACCGCTAAAAAGCACGTCGCTTATCAGTTTTTCGGCTATAATTCGTTGAGTTTGATTCATTCCTCGTAATTTACTAGCAACATTTATACCTATGGCATCAAATTCATCTTCATGTTTAAAACCCGATGAATTAATATAAGGGATGTAGTCTGGCTTGTAAACGGAAACAGTTTTCATTTGATGTTCCTTATCCGTTGGTGTGTCCGTATAATCTTTGTGCGTTTGTAGGGATTGGGTATTTACAACTTGAAGATTTTGAGTTTGTGGCTGTTCCTCAATATTATTTACTGCCTGAAATAAGCCCAAATATAATGTTTAATAAATTTTCAAAATAAAGTTAATCGGACATACTTGCTGTGTTTCATGGTCGGGAATAGTGACTTCTAGAACTTTCACATTTTTCGTATTTTTCAATTCGAGGTCCTCCTCAAAAACTTCCTCGTATTGACTTGTTTCAGATTCGTCAAAGTCTACACTAAAACATTCCGTTTTTAACGGTTTTTTTAAACTGGCTTTTCGTTTGGTTTGATTATACTGTTCGTCCGCAATAAACGACAGCATGTCATAATACCACAGTCGAGGTTCATATGACCTTCTCTCACACTTTTTCCTATATTCACGACGAAACGCTGATCTTAATGAATTTATTTTCCTTACTACCATAGATCTATCCGGATTTGATTCCACTTCCTTTAATTTTCCAATTAGCTTCTCATACGCTTGGTTCCGTAGGATATGATTGTTGTAGTCCGGATGCTTGGTTTGCCACAAACACACCTCGCTCTTGTACGTTTCGATAAATTCTTTTATCCAATGGCGGGAATAACTCCGCAAATCATTAAATATATTCATCTTTGCCTCTATGGTGACTTTTTAGTGGATTCTTATTGAAAATAGTCCTAAGATTCCACCTTCCAACTACGTTCGATTAAGCTCGTCTATCACAGCAAACGTAAATAAAACGTCAAACGTCAGTCTTGTTGTGTTGAATCTAGTACGTCATACGTGCAGACCAGCATTTGTATGAAGGCGCATGTCATACATGCTTTCTACGATTAGATCCTAACAAATATTTAATTGTGATGTTGCTTTTCTATAATTTAAGAAATGCTAATATTGTTTAAATTATTATAACCAGATTATTAAGGAGTGTACATTAAGATAATTAGGTACCAGAAATAATTACACTTTCTTTTATACAAAAAATAGAAAACAAACTTAATTTTTAATTTAATCATGTTCACATAACTACTGTTGTTTTAATATTTTAATGTACTGCTTAGTAATTAGAAACATTAGGAGCTTTATTAGTGGATCTGTTGTTGCGAATTAAAATGTCCGCAGTATTAGGTACTCTTTCTTGCAGGTATCTAATTAAATACTCTTTATACACACTAGGGATGCCGCGGATATTCGCATCCGCATTCGCGGACAATCCGCATATTTAAAAAATTCGCATCCGTGTCCGCATCCGCCTCTATTTGTGCGGATTTTTAGGCGGATATTTTTGTTTCAAAAACCGCGCTGTACTATACTGTGGTTAAAACAGACAATGGCTTCAATTATTAATGTAATATTACAAATTTATGGATATCTTTCACTTTAAAGAGTGATCTAATCCTATACATGAGTTTATAATTTTGAAAACCAGTAAATTATCATTTTATTTAAAACGTGTAATGGCGTGTACAAGTCTGAAGTTATTCTGAAAGGAAAGAAATAATAAAAAAAAACAAGCTTCTAACAACAATGTGTTTAGTAATAATGTTTTAATTAAAATTAAAAATATTCAAACATAAGACATTTTATAAAATAATTAAATCAGCATTCAGTAATGGCCAGTCATTAAAATTTAATTAATTTCAAATTTTATCAATGGCAAATTATACTTTATAAACAGAAGTTTAGCAGCTTTTTCTCCCAGTAGCCTGCTCCTCTGGGGCTCGTAAATAAGTCCCGCTCCACTAAAAAACTGTTCGCTTGGAACGCTGGTCGCTGGGTTTGATAAATATTGCCTGCCTATATCGTAAAAACATTCATAATTCGTGTGCATTTTCCACCAGACCAAAGGGTCACTGTCAGAGGATAGTATTTTCTCAGCATTATAATAATCTATTAGTTGTTTATCTCGGTGGATCAGGTTTTGTTGTGCACTAGAACAACAATTTGACTCTTCATCGCTGGAGCTGCTTTGCAAAATAGAGGCCATAGATTCTCGTATATCAGATATTGCTTTACTTGTAGATGGTGTAGGATCCAATCTTGGTACTTTTTTCAAAGGAGAAGTATATGTTTTTGTTTTAAGGTATCTCTTTATGTTTGTTCCTACAGTTTCTTTGGTCGCGTTGTTAAAAAATTTCTGTTTATACCGTGGATCAAGGTATGTAGTTATAGCATATGTATTTATGTTATGAATGTCCTCAAATCTCCTTTTTAACTCTTCTTTTAACGTATAACAAATATCCCTAGTGCTTTCATCATTTTCGGATTCATACCTGTCGATGATGTTAGATAGAGATTTAATAAAGGGAATGACTGAAGAATTACTTATATGAGAGCTGCTGAGTTCCCTTGTAACCTCTTCGAAGGGCTTAAGCAAAATAATAAATTTTTCTAGCAGCGTCCATTCTTCGGAATTTAATTGATTAATTTTGTTTGTATTTATGGCGTATACGGACAAAGCGTCTTTGATTTTTAGCATTCCTTCGAGCATATAATAGGTGCTATTCCACCTGGTCGTGCAGTCTTGGATCAATTTTAATAGAGGTTGGTCAAGGCGTAACTGTATTTTCATCATGTAAGTTCATCTTGTGCTGCAGTAGAATGGTTAAAGTGCGTCGCTATTTTCTTTGATTTGTTTAACAAACTGATTAGTGTATCATTTCATTTAAAAGCTTGTTTAACAACAAGATGTAATTGATGCGCAATGCAATCAATATTATTTGCACCTGATAAAAAGATCGACCTTTTCTTATTAGACCCAGCATCTCGAACAATGCAATTAACCTTATCTGGTTCTATGTTCCATTTTTGCAACATTTCGTCGAATTTGCTGTTGCAAGTCAAACTGAGTAATGATATTCCAGAAGTACCATCGGTCCAAATGTCAGAAGTAAAAGAAACTTCATCTAATTTTTGAATAATGACTTTTACCTTTGCTGCGACCTTGTCATACAACTCATCGCATACTAATGATGTGAAATAAGTTTGACCTTTGAGATCATATCGAGGAGCAAGATGGTGTATGAGTCGTTGAAACCCAATACCCTCAACGAAATTAAAGGGCAAGTTTTGCATGGCAATCATTTCTCCTATTAAAATGCGAATGTTTTTGGATTTAGGATTCTGTGCATCCCACAGCTTAGTTCTATCTAGACAATCAATTAATGTCACTTGCTTCATTTCTCTCTTGGAATCTTGTAAACTAGTCGGAGGAGTTTTAGTTTTAACAACTTCTTCATTGTTCGCCTTGGATTCCTCCATCAATGAGTTGTACTCTAATTTATGCTGCGACATCAAATGATTTTTTAAGGACCTTTTCTCGAATAGTTTTTTCGCACAACTTACACTTTGCACATTCTTCGTTTAATAAAGTGAAATAGCGCCATAAGCCGCTCGTAAGTCTTGGAGAAGACATTTTTGTTTTACCTGTTATTTAAAAAACAATTAAATATTATATGAGCCGCTATAAATGGTGGTGATCATAAATCGGAAATTCGGAATAGGTAATTAATAATTATTACACGGCTAGACGATAATCAAGTATGGATAATGGTCTCAAGCAGGGAGTCGAAATGGGACCGAAATCTGTCATATTTCGGTTGTTTTAACCGGTCTTGATTTCGGTACCGAAATTTAAAGTGTACCGAAATAGAGCGACCGAAATTAAATGGTCCCGAAATAAAAAGACCTTAAAAATATGTGACCGTAACCGCCAGACCGAAATTCAAAGACCGAAATTCAAAGACCGTAATTCAAAGACCGAAATTCAAAGACCGAAATTCAAAGACCGATTTAAATTGGTACCGATCGCGGAAGAAATTATATGTCCGGTCTTGCGATTTTTCACTACCTTCATTACATAGCATATTCGGTAAATGTCTTGATGAAGGGACCGTCTGCTGGAAGAGGGTGGATATTGACTAGTGGGGAGGGGGGAAGGGGTGGGAAAGCGGGAGAAGGGGAAGGGGAGGGGAAGGGTGGAGGGGAAGGGGTGTGGAGGGGGAGGGGTGGCGAGGGGAAAGGGAGGGGGTGGGAAGGGAAGTGGTGGGGAAGGGGATGGGAGGTGTGGTGATGGGGAGTAAATGTCTAGATGAAGGGAGGGTGGTAGGGAGTAGAGGGGAGTCGGATGACTTCATTATATTATATAGAAATCCCAACGACAGCAATTTAACTCTAATCCTAACGTATCAGTTGTAACCGAAACCGAAAATTTTATCTACGTGGTTTTTAACCGAAACCGAAACCGAAACCGAAAATTATATTTCACATTTCGGTTTTAACCGAAACCGAAAATGAAATTTTACATTACGGTTGTAACCGAAACCGAATTGAAGAAAATTAATTACGGTTAAGGTTGTTGCAATTGCGGTTTAAAAAACCCAATTTGATTTCGGTTGACCGTAACCGAATTATAATTTCGGTTGCGGTCCCATTTCGACTCCCTGGTCTCAAGCTTGGTTTTTTATTTTTAGGAATGAGTAAAGTGAAAAGCAAAAAGACGGTATAATAAATAATTCCTGTATTTTTAGGTAATTCAATCCACATTAGCATAAAAAGTAACTAAAAGGCATTGTCACAAAAATTCACTACACTGCTAGATATGTGACAACTGAACCAAAAATCTAAACAAACGAAAGCACAATACAGCTCAAGCACGAACTTGTCGCGTGCGCCCATGCACTGTCGATTATTTCTTCAATTTCGCAAAATCCGCATCCGCGTCCGCGGATCTTAAGAGTAAAGATTCGCATTCGCATCCGCCTCCGCGGATGTGAAAAAATCGGCTTCCGCGGCATCCCTAATACACACCAATTAAATTATTTGAAAATTAAAATTTTAGAAGGCTATTACTATTTGCACTTGTCCTGGCTTCATGTGCTTACGTGTTTCGTGAAATTTTGGGTTTAACGTGTATTATAAAATAAAATTACAATTTTGTTGTACAAATATTCACTTGTACAAAAAGTATTCCTTAAATATATGTGTAAAAGCAAATTATAAGGGAATATTTGAATATCAAAATTATAATTGTATTTTACACTTGCACGAAAATACACAGATGTACACGAAGGAAGACATGGCAATAAATACCCATTAGAAGCACGAACTTCCACATAATGCTGAATGTATGATTTTGTAAAAACTGTACATTAGCAGCTGCGTCACTTTGTTAATTACAATCAGAGGTGGGATGTAATGATTCTTTTTTGGAATCAATGAATTTATGAATTGAGGGTCTTCAATTACTAATTACATAAACAACTAAGTAATTAAGTCGTTTAATTCCTAAGTACTAAAAGTAATTAAGGAATTAGACTTTTTAATTCTTAATCATTCTAAATACCCATGGAACTATGATTCGATTTGAAAGAAGTAATTTAATAAAGAAAGAAGTTATAAATTACAAAATTTCATTCCTTAAATATTTTATTTTAATTGAATGACGAGACATAAAAATAAAAACGGATGAAAGAATTCCGAATTAAAACTTACGTAAAAATAAATGAAAAAATTAGATCAGAAAATGTTTGAATATTTTCTTGGTTATGTTGTATTTTAAGCTGAAGTTATACGTAATCATAATTTTTATCGTAACTACTTCTCTAATTATATTACGACTCATAATTGTCAATTACTGTAATCACTAATTCTGTCATTAAATTTTTTAATGACTGCTTTTCAATGACACGACGACGTATTCTCGATAATAACTTTAGTTTTATTTTGATATGAAGCTTTCGTGTTACATGATTTATTTTTACATTTATATTTTGAATATTCTGCATGCCGAGTGGAGTTTTTGCGCGCCTGGCACTTCAAATAGTTTGAAGTAACGTTTGTCTTTTGAAAATAAGATTATTTACTTTCATACCATCATTATTTTTAAAAGAATTAAAAAAGTCAATTTATTTTCCATGTTCTTATTGGTATTAGAAGAAAAATTGTTCACTGCTAGAAGTTCATGGTTTTCCAAATTAACGCTCGTTTCCTTTTTTGACTTTGTACAGGTACGTAGAAGAAGCAGTGGGCTCAAAAATAGAATTGTAATCGTTAATGGAATGGTCTGAATCAAAACCCATTTTAATATTTTTGTTGCAGACATTCAAAAGTCTCTTAAATGTATATAAAAAAAGGCAGTGAATAATGAGTAACTTTAGAAAATATAAACTACTTTAACCACTTGTCTAAAAAGTGATGCACTCCAACAGAATATTATTCGTCAATTTAATATATGTATACATAACTACATATAAGAATAAATACTGGATGCAAAGGGATAGTTCTTTCAATGAGCTTGAGCAGCAGAGGTTCATAAAATATATTTTTATATTTTCGATTGTTATTTAGGCAGTGCGTTTTTCACATTTTGAGAATTCGTTGTTTGTTCTATCTACTAGTAAGTCTCCGTTTATTAAATATCAACTAAAAGGCTAAAGTGGTTTGAATTTTTTTAAATCACTGATTATTTACTGCCTTTTCCGAAGACTTTTGAATTTCTGCAATAAAAATATAAAAATGAGTTTTGATTCCGACAATTCTATTAACGATCCTAATCATATTTTTGAGCCTACTGCTTCCTCTACAAACTTACAAGAGAAAATGTGTGTTAATTTTGAAAACGATGAAATTTTAATTGTGAACAGTTTTTCTTCTAATACCATTAAGTATAGAGAAGTTAAATTAATATTTTCGAAGTCTTTTGTTGAAATTTGTGAAGACAGTCAGAAAACCGGGAATATTACTGCCAAATGCCTCAGCTGTATCGACAAAAATGTCATCATAAAAGGAAAGTTAAGAATTTTTGTTGATTTAATTTACAAGTTTAGTATGAGTAATCTTATTATGAAAACTAAGAATGAAAAGTAACTTCGAACTTTTTAAAACACTTGGCGCGAAAACATCCCAATTGCCATGCAGAATATTCCAATGCAAAAATTAAAACATGTAACACGAAAGAAAAAAAGAATTGAAAAATTAATTCCAAATATAGTTATCGAAAATACGTTGCTGTTTTTGTTCTTTGGAAGTCAGTCATTGAAAAATTTAATGGCTGAATTGGGGGTGCCGGCGATAACGAGTCGTCGTTAGTGTTATAAATCAAATGCATTTAGCGATGGTGGATAACATTTGATAGGAGATTGATGATAACATTTTTTTTTTGTACAACGTTGGACGTTTGGTCGTGACGGCAAAGAAGTTTTTTTTAGATGCACTTTTCATTATATTATCGACGACTTTAAACGAAAATCTTTTGCTTTGGCATGTAAGCGATTCAGTGGAGTGCACCCCTGCGATTGTATAAAAAAAATAATCGATCTGCTTTATGATGATTTTGGCTTAAATTGTGTGAATGTTATTATTGACTTTGTAAACATCGATAGTAAGCGTTTGTCTAGACACCATAGATGTGCAACGCATACTTTCAGTTTGATTGCAAGAGCTTACTTTATTAAATAATTAAAAATCAACTCTGCTATTTATGAAAAACATCTTCAGGTGAGTTTTTACTTCTCATAAAAAAACATTCTCAACTTGATCACATATTTTTTATACGTATATAGTGGTGGGGTTTCAAGGGAGATTGTGTTGTTGTGTAAGGTGTTCATTTTTATTAACATACATCACAATAAGATTTTTTTTCTGTCGCGTATGTATATATAATATATATGCAAGTGTGTACGTCTCCAGTGGATGCAATTGTAAAAATTGTGGACCTTTTTTAAATTAGCAATCAGTTTTATGATCCAAGCTTGTCCTGCCTGTTTTTGCCAAATTGTATGAAATTTTTGGTATTTTGTGTCGTGACTGTCGTACTGTACGGATGTTGTCTTGTTTTTGCTGAATTTTGTGCATTCTAAGTTGAAGTTTTTAAGTGATGTAATTTGTTTTCATTGCTGTCCAGCTAAGTTTTGCCTTTTAAAATTTTGTTTGTGTTTCTGTTTTAACTGCTAATTCGTTTTGAGTTTTTCTGATAGTGTTTATTGTCTGGATTTGATATTTTTTTGCTTGTTCTCTTTGTATCTGTGTTCTTGGTATAATCTTTCGCTTTTGTTTTCATTTTTCTGTGTGGGAGTGTGATTTGGTGCACTCTTCGGGCACTATTGTTTTCTCTTTGTGTTTGGTTAAATTTTGCTCATTTGTTATCGTGCGTAACTGTCCTTTTCGATTCTGCCGGTCATTGCTCTGTTTAACTGTCCCACGGGCCGCTATTTGTTTACATTTTAGTTATTTACACTGGTGGGAATAATTGTTGGTACACCTCGCACCGTTTTTGCGTTTGCCGATCGCTTTTTTATTTTAAATTTGTGCATGCGTTATATCTCGTTTATTTTGTCCGTGTAACTTTGTTATTTTCAGGTTCTTTTCATTTAATTTTAATATTTTCTGGTTGATCTATTCTGGTTAGAATAGACTTAGACTTAATTTAATTTTTTAATCTAAATTTTATTTATTCTTCTTTAAATTTCTTTATTATTCTTTTAATTTTTAATTATCTGTCTCGTCTGTTGACATTTCCTTTTATTAGTTTTCGCTACCTCTTCCCCTATGGCAACGTGTAGGGCCTGTTCTTTGGTGATTTCCAAAGATGAAATCGTTTGCGATGGTGTTTGCGGTGGTTCGTTTCATCCTGCTTGTTTGAAACGCCCCTCAAAATCATCTGCGAGGGCACTTACTACGTGTAATGAGTGTCTTGACATTAAGCCCTGTCATGTCCTTAGACTAATGAAGAGTATGGCAGATTCGTTTTCTGCTGAACAATCTTTTGTTGCCAACAAAATTAATAGCTTGTCCTCCAACTGGGCATCTCTACAGGCTGTTGCTGATGACATGAAGCAGCTCATGTCATCAGCAACAGCTTGGAAGCTTGGATAAACTCGTTCTTGCTGTAGAGGGCCTAAAATCAAGCTCTGAGTCGCTGCTTGAGAAATCTCATGATCTCTCATCTAGGGTATCTTTTTTGTCAGCTGGTTTTGACGACCTTCGGACGACGCTGTCTGGTGTGGACGGGTCTCCACCAGCACTGGCAACCAGCTATGAACCGGTGATGCCGATTTTTGATGATCTCCGCCGTAGCGTTAAACATATCAGAGCGGACCTTGGCACCTGGCAGACTGCTGTTGATAGGAACTCCGATCTGCTTAGTAGCATTTCTTCTGATGTTGTAAGTCTGCTATCGCGTGCTGTTGGCAAGCCTGACGCCTCTGTTGTTTCCGGTGCCTCCATTTTGCCTGAAGCCGATGTCCCTCGGCATGATGACTCTAAGAAACAGTTTGGGTCTCGCTCTAGGCGCCGGCGACCTAGAGTACCCAATGGCCCTGTTAGTCCATCTCCCACCGTTACTGTTAGCCCATCTCCTACTATGGCTGCTGTTCATGCTGCTGGGCCTCCCACGAGCATGACTGCCGAAGAACTCGCTACCGCTTCGTTCACTTGTACCTCCCCTACTCCCCCTCCCCCCCCCTGCATCGGACCCAGCTGGGAACATATCTCCCGCCCCCTTTCAGCCGAATCCTCATTCATCGCATGGCACATTTCCATTTAGATCTATTAATGTGTCTCGAAATGAGGATTTCACTCTGAGGATTGCGCAACCACCGCGATCCTTTTTTGTTTCCCGACTTGATCCATCTACTTCTATTGACGACGTTATTGGCTACGTGCGAGAGAGGAGTGGTGCTGCAGATTCTGTAATCCTCCGTTGTCAACTTCTAGGATCTCGTCATTCTCAAGGACTCATGTCGTCTTTTAAGCTGACATCGTCGCCAGAGCTTTTTGAGATTATGTCTGCCCCCGATTTCTGGCCCGAAAATATCATTGCACACGAGTTTGTGCCCCGTCGTAGGGTCGCGGGAAGCACTCAAAACAGAACCTCTTCTAACAACCAAAAAAACTAAGTACGCTATCCCTTTACTACCAAAATGTAAGGGGATTGAGAACAAGAACAAGCCAGTTATTTCAGGCTTCTCTCGCTTGTTGTTACGACGTCATCGCTCTGACCGAGACCTGGCTTCATAATGGTTTTAACGATGCAGAAATTCTTGACGAGTCCTATCAGATTTTTCGTAAGGATAGATACTGTGACTCTATGGCTCGTGGTGGCGGTGTGCTGGTTGCATGTAAATCGCATTTGGATTGCGGCGTTGTTGATATACCTGCTTATTCCGACACACTCTCAATCGAGCTCTTAGCTCTTAAGATATCTCTGGGGAAGATGCATATTTTCCTGCTATGTTGTTATATCCCTCCAAACTTGACAAACTATGGTGATGCAAATGGTCGAAGTCTTTACGACATTTTAATTCTTAGTTTAGATTTTATTAATAATATGACAAACCCTGAGGACGAAATTATCCTTCTTGGTGACTTTAACTTACCCAACGTTCAATGGGTATTCAACGCTGATGACGATGACTATCTTCCTTCAAACTGTCTTGCTGCTAAAGACTCCCATTTTCTTGACGCCATCTCCTCCTCTGGTTTACACCAAATGAGTGATGTAAAGAACTCTATGGGAAGGCAGTTAGATCTTATCATTTCTTCCGATTCGAGTAATACTATAATTGAGCCAACTTCTTGCAAATTATCCGCTATCGACAGTTTACACCCGCCCATTTCCATCTATTTTTGCTACGATGGCTCTAATATTGTTGACCCCAACGTAGATCGGTACGTTCTTGATTTTAAAAGGGCGGACTTCTCTGATCTTTCAAACAGGATCCTCTCAATCGATTTCCCATCACTTTTTTATGATTGTGATGTCGACGATTGTGTTTCTGTATTTTATGATAAGATTTATGATCTGTTTAATTCGTGTGTACCACTTAAGCGGTGGAGATCATCCTGCCATTCTCCCCCGTGGTATACAAGGGAGCTAAGGAGTCTTAAGAATAAAAAAAATAAATTATGGAAAACCTACTTACGCTGTGGTAGCACGTCAGCTTATTCTGAATTCGTATATTGTCATGACTGCTTTTTAGCGTTATCTTCATCCTTATACAGGGAATACCTTGATGATATTCGCAGTAACTTGCATAATGATCCTCGTACCTTTTTTAAATTTGTAAATTTGAAGAAGAAAACTGATAATTATCCATCTACAATGTGGTATAATGGATCCTCTAGTTGTAGCGCGCCCGTTATTGCCGATAACTTTGCATTGTTTTTTGAGGGCGCCTTTTCACCAGGCAACTTTGTGCCTTCCCTGGATGATTTTGGCCATATCCAAAACCGTCCCGCTACTTCCATTGCTTTGCCCATTTTATCTCGTGATATTATCTTGAATGGTATCAAGGAGCTTAAACTGGACTTTTCCTTTGGTCCTGATGGTGTTCCACCCGCATTCTTGAGATCTGTTGCCTTACTCACTCCATTGGAACTCATCTTCAATAAATCTCTTCAGGCTGGTAGATTTCCTACGTTATGGAAGAGCTCCTTTATAATTCCTGTTTATAAAAAGGGGCATAAAAACTTCATAACAAATTATAGGCCAATCGCGAAACTTTCCTGCATACCCAAGTTGTTCGAATCTGTTATATATTCACAGCTTGTTGGGCAATGTAAGGGGTTAATCTCATCTAATCAACATGGCTTTCTGCCTGGTAGATCGACGACAACTAACCTGCTAGAATTTACATCCCACATTATCTCTGCCTTCCAACAAGGTCTCCAGACTGATTGTGTCTACACCGACTTCAGCAAGGCATTTGATAAGCTCCCTCACTCCGTGATTATGCTTAAGCTTGAAAGGTTGGGTTTTCCGCCTTTGTTGCTCGATTGGATCTGCTCTTACTTAGAAAATAGGACTTACCGTATCTCTTTCCGTAATACTTTATCTAGAGTAGTTAGGGCTTCATCTGGTGTACCGCAGGGAAGCCATCTGGGGCCGTTGCTGTTTATCCTAGCCATTGACGACATTGTCCCTCTGATTAAGCACTCCAAAGTTTTAATCTACGCAGACGATATGAAGATTTTCTCATGCGTTGGAAACAGTTATGATTCTTCCTGCATTCAGAATGATTTGAATACCTTCAGGGGTTGGTGTGCCTCAAATGGACTGCAACTTAACCTGGATAAATGTGAAGTTGTGTCATTTTCTAGGAGCATCAATCAGCTCGTTTTTGATTATACCTTTGCGGAAACTAATATCCGTCGTGTGGAGTCCGTTACTGACCTCGGTGTAAAGCTAGACAGAAAACTCGATTTCACTCTACACATAAACCATATCGTATCTCGGAGTAATTCTGTCCTGGGTTTTGTTAAGCGATGGTCAAGGGAGTTTTCTGATCGACAGACCCTCATTCACTTATTTTTTTCTTTAGTTAGACCAATTCTCGAATATGCATCTCAGGTTTGGTCTCCTTGCTATGCTGTTCATTCTAGACGCATTGAATCGGTGCAGCGGAACTTTGTTAGGTTCGCACTAAGGGACCTCCCGTGGAATGATCCATTAAGGTTTCCTCCTTATGAAGATCGCCTCCAATTGCTTAATATGCACTCGTTGGAGGAACGACGTAGAGTTGCTGACCTAGTATTTATTCACCAGCTTTTGAACTCGAAAATAGATTCTCGCTCTCTTGCAAGTTTAGTTACTTATAGGCATACTCCGTATAGGTTAAGGAGATTGCCTTTACTACATGTTGTTCATTCTCGGTCTAACTATGGTATGCATGAGCCTATTAATCGCATGTGTAGAGCCGTGAATATGTGTCCTATTTTTGACCTGGCTCTTGCTAAGGATTTGCTTAAGCGATCTCTGTTATCAATGCACCCCTGATTGTTTTGTTTGGACGGGTTTTGTTTTTTGTTTACTAATACTTTTCTTTGCATGGGTTGCGGGAGCCTCATTCACCTCAATATATGTTATATTCTGGTGAATAGGTCAATTGGTTCCAGGCTTCTGCCTGTGAAGTGCGCCTTCTGAGTTAGAAGGGTTAATTCTATATATATTAAAAAAAATTTCTCAATCCTTAATTGCTTTTGTAATTAGGAATTAAAATATTTCATTACAAATTCCTATAATAATTAGGAATTAATTGAAGTAATGGTAGCTTGGAATTGTAATCAAGCTAAGATTCATTTAAAAAAAGAATTATTACATCCCACATCTGATTACAATTAACATAGTGTAGAATCTCACATTTTTCATTGGACACTTATTTTAACGAAAACTTATCTTCGCGAATCACAAAAATGGAAGTACAACAACTTATTATAACCTGTAAGTTAAGATAATATTTCGAGATTGATTATAGATTCATTATATTAATACGAATAAAATTTAGAACACGTGAAGAAGTGTTGGTTATGAATTTTTATTTATGTTATTTGTGGTGCAATAAAATTAATTTTAATTATAAAAAAAGTATCAATGTGATCTTCAATAATAATTATATTCTTTCTTCTTTAAAGTCGTATTGTTGATTTCTTTTCCTATTCTGTTGTATTGTGGTTTTTTTTCTTCCTTCTTCTTGGATTTGTTGGCTGATGTTTGATTTTAAACTAGAGGATGCCTTACCCTGGGTGTAGGGTACTTCACAGTTAAAATATTGCTGATGTTCATGGCTAATGTTGATTGATTGCAGTTAAAATCTTTTAATGAAGAGGAGGCCTGTGTGGGGGCGCCTCTTATTAAAATTTTTGGTGTCGTTGATAGCTGGGTTGTTATTTTAAAAATCGGAGAATACTTTACCTTGGCTAGGGGGTATATCTGCTTTAAAATTGTTTTCTTGTTTCACCAGTGTTGATGTGGAAGGCTTCTTCTTGCTGTATTTAAATAAAAACAGGAAGTTACTCACGTTGGTTAGGGGCGACTTTTGTTTTTTTTTAAACTCGGGCTCATCAAGGGTTGTAGCTCTGCATAGTTTGAATGGGTCCTCTTATAAATTGCCAAGTCGACAAAATTCTTTTGTGGGGCCCCGGTCCAAATTCTTTTTTGTACCTGAAATACTTTTAGGTACATTATATTTTTAAATTAAATGAGAAAACTTATTTGATTTCTACTTTGAACATTTTATTTGAAATTATTTTTTGCTTTAACCATACATAGATATGTAGTTTGGAATTTTCGCTGTTTAGAGTGCAGTATTTTATTGGTCCGGTTGTGCGCCACCGTCTTCAACCGTGGCCACGATTTGCTGATCGGAGTACGTGCTCTCTCGACGAATCTTCTCCTTGTGTTGAGCGGTCGTCCAATTGGGCGTCTACCTTAGATTCCGTGGGGATTAAAATCTAGAGCCTACTGTGCGATGTTGTTTGACTCTTTTTTTTATCTATTATCTATTGTCACTTTTGCCTAAGAATACTGGTGTCTATCTCGTCTTGGTCTGTAAGTCTTAGTAGGTCTTCGTTGGAATGGATGTTAAGGATGCACCGGAGACACGGATTGATAAAGGCTTGTAACTTAGATGTTATTTGACAGGTCGCTTTCCATGTTGACCAGCCGTACAACAGAATAGATTTTACGTTCGACTCAAAGATCCGAAGTTTTGTGCGGCTGAAGATGTTGTTATTACGCCAAATCTCAACAAGAGTATTAAATGCTACTCGAGCCCTATTAATGCCAGTCTGTACATCAGCTTCAACTCCGCCGCCTGTTGTAACTATGCTTCCGAGATAGCAAAATTTATCCACTTGCTCTATTTGCTGCTCTTCCAGATAAATTTCATGTTGTCTCCTGGACTCCAAACTCATAAGGTTGGTTTTAGCAGCATTGATCTAAAGCCCGGCTCTGCGACCTTCTTTGGTCAGGCTACATGACTCCGTTTCTTGGATAGGAAACATTCATTGGCATAGACAGTGGATAATTTTTTCTGGGATGCCTCTCCTACGTAAAGCTGCCCATATATAGTATCAACGATGTCAAACGCCCCAAAATCGACGAACATTTGATGTAAAGTGGATCTCCATTCGGCGGATTGCTCGATGAAAATTCGGAGGGTGTTGAAGTGATCACTGCAGGAGAAACCTTCACGAAAGTCTGCCTGTTAATCATGACTTAATGCTTGCGTTTTGAATGAAAATTTGGTTTGCGACTAAAAGTGCACGTTATTCAACGATTTCTTGTTTCTTGTTTGGAAGATGGAAGACCTTCTAAAAATTATTATTGATAATAGAGCTTATACTTCGAGCCAATTTTTCACTACTATCAAAAATTTAAAATAATTCCCCTAATAAATTATTTAATATGTTACAACTTAACGAAATTGTAAGGATTTCAGTATGGAACTCTAAAAAATGCCTCTGCCTTAGTACTTAGTTGCAGTTAAGTGGGAAAACCAGTTTAGAAGTACGTTGTTTTGGTGATTTTCATGATTTCTTTGACAAGGAAGGAATGAGTAGAAATATTTACTAAAACAATTTTTAATTTCTTTTAAGCTTTTCCTCTAAAAATATGGAACATATAAGCTGCCGCCCGTTTAATGTTACTATCAGACTGCTGTTTGTATACACCTTCGAGGCTACAGTTTTGATCTGAAATCAATAAATTTTGAAGATTACTTTAAGAACATGTTTTTCTTGCAATTGCATTTTTTAGAGGTGGGTATCATTTTTTGCTTTATTTCATAACCCTTTTTACACTAAAAAATATAACTTTTAAGGCTTTCCCGGTTGCACAAATTCATTTATTAATATTTTCGGATTAGCGGCTAATATATTTTAAACAATTATATTACTCCAAATTTAGGTTCATATAGAGCGTAATTATATAGAACTATATTATCACTTTATAAAATTATAGGTTACAAACTTTTTGAGCTAGAGTGTACACAAATTGAAAAAATTTCGTTTTTTATAAAAACGTGTTTAAAGTTTCGAAAAGGAGAAATTTCAGTGCTATAGCATCGGAAAGAATCCGAATTTCGTTCTGAAATGTTGGGAACATTTGAGATGTTCTGCTGACGATTAATGAAATAAAAAAAATATATGCTTCTGGATGTCCAAAAATCAAAATAGGTATTGGTATAGAATTGAATCTGCACCTCCTGCAGCATCAAAAAATTTATTTACATTTCAATCTGTTTATAGTATAATGATAACTAATGCCTAATGTGGTTTTCACCTTTAAGGTTTTAATTGAATAATTCCCGATTTTTATTCACTTGTACATTTACATATAAACCCTTAGTCAAACTTTTCACAAATTTTTCTAATAGATGACTAAGTAATGCAAAACTTTATTACTGGAAAAACCTTTCACAATAACGAATCAGACTAAAGCGCGCATGTGTTACTACTAGTGACAATAAATAAAAATTCGATTCGAAATTCAGATTTCGCTAAAACTGCAAAAAAACATGTGCTATGAACGTGCAATAAACGTGTCAGAAACAAAGAGTTATTATGCTCCGTTTTTATAGCTCATTCCACATTACTGGATTCTATATTCATTGCATTCCAAGAGTTTACTTTTTTGCAGTTAAATTAGGATTGAAGTAACGAAATGCATAAGTAGGGGCTTCTAATATTCTTGACTGGGTAGTCACTTCCATTTTATTATTATTCATACATATAAAGAATTGCCAAAAAAATATGTCGGTTTTATTATAACTTAAAACAGTGTATTAACATAAATGTAGTGCAGTCCATATTCCTTTTTGAGAAGACATCGCATCCAGAAAAGTACTCGGTTTCGGTAACTGCTCCCTTGGATAATTCGGACCATTGTCTTATCTCCGCCCAATTCTCCATCTCCTCTCTGACAACCACTAATCTAAACTCCACCAAAATATTAGGCATTATAAAAATGCTGATTGGGTGGGTCTTAATAAATATCTCAGAGGATCCTTGATTGCTTTTCTATGAGAGACGTTAACAGAGGCACCGATTATATCTTGAACATCCTATGGTTTGGAATGCATCGCTTTATTCCTCATAGTTTCAAGAACATCAAACCAACTAACACCAATTGGTTCAATAATGACTGTTTCGCAGCCATTAAAAATAAGGAAGCAGCCTTCCAGGCATATAAATTGTGCCCTTCAGAGGGATTGAGACGTATCTATAGAGATGCGCGGAATATTTGCAATTCAGCAATTAGTCGGGCAAAGTTCAATTTCGACCAGAGCATCAGACGGAAGGTATTTTTTACTCAAAAGGGTAGTAAGGGCTTCTGGTCTCTAGTACCACCACTCATTTATAATGGGAATGTTTTTACTGACTCATTGGACAAGACCAACCCGTTTGCTGCTAATTCGTACTTGCCACCTTCATCGCAGCCACTTTCATCTCCATCACAGTGCACTAGTAGGCAAAAGCCGCTACACTTTCGCACTCGGGAGGTTTTTAGAGTACTTTCGAAACTCGACATGCTACTGGGCCTGATGGTTTCTCGCCCCTTGTTTTAAAACGCTGCGCCTCTGCCTTGGCTAAGCCTCTGCGCAAACTTTTTCACCTATCATATTCAACAGGAATGTTTCCAAGTGAATGGAAACTTGCTCATGTCCAGCCGATACTTAAAAAAGGAGAGGCATGCGACCCCTCTAACTACAGACCAATTGCACTAACCTCGATCATATCTAAAGTTTTTGAATCACTTATCAACTCCCAGTTGTTGAAATATCTAGAAAATAACCATCTTATCAACGATTGCCAGTACGGTTTCCGCGCTGGCCGCTCAACCGGAGACTTACTAACGGCTCTAACGGAGCGTTGGAATCATTGTCTCCACAATTTTGGTTAGTCCGAAATCGTCGCTCTTGATATATCAAAGGCTTTTGATAGAGTCTGGCATGTACCCCGTCAAATGGATAGAGAGTTTTTTGTCAGGCCGTTCAATCCGTGTTGTAATTGACGAAGTTACATCTGATTCCTACGAAATAAATGCCGGTGTATCTCAGGGTTTCAGCAACCTTATTTCTTCTTTTTATTAATGATCTCTTATCCCTCAATCCTATTCAAAGTTTCGTCGACGACAGCACCCTTGATTTCGCGTACTCATTTGATTATTTAATTCACGTGGAAATGCTACAGAAGTCAATCGGGAACGCATGTTTAGATCATTAAACAACGACATTTCTATGGTCCTCGCTTAGGGCAGACCAAATCATGTTATGTTGAATGCATCCAAAACTCAATGCTGTTTAATGTACCTTAAAAAACGCCCAGTTCACCCCAACCCATTTCAGTCGACGGAGTGAATATACTTAATTCACCCTCCCTAAACATCTGGGTATTCAGATATCCAGCAATCTTAGCTGGACTGATCATATATTTGCAATCGCTAAAAGTGCGATGAAATGTTTGGGTTTTCAACAGAGATGTAAGAAATATTTCACCCCACCTGACTTAGCGCTGATCTACAAGTCCCACATTAGGCCTAGACTTGAATATAATTCCCATATTTTGGCAGGGGCAGGACACATCGCATTGTCCGCGTTAGACAAAGTCCAGCGTAAGGCTATTAAACTTATTGGCGATTCCTCAATCTCTGAGGGCCTTGACTCCCTGGAGCATCGACCGGTTGTCGGTTGTCTCTCACTCTTCTATCGCTATTTCCATGGCCATTGCTCTGACGAAATCGCTAGCCTGATTCCTTATAGACTCATGACAACGCGCGAGACAAGATCTACAAGCTCCCCTATACTCTCCAGGTCAAATTTGGACGTACCATCAAATTTCGAAAATCTTTTCTAAGCAGAACAACATGAATTTGGAACAGTTTACCATCTTCTGTTTTTCCCTCGTCTTATGAGACTGAAACTTTCAAACGGGGCGTACATCGACACCTCCTTCACTCAACCTCCTAACCCACTTCCCTCATCCTTAATTCCTTTCGTGCTGTGCTTTAGCATCATAGGGCATCCCCTGAGCTTTGGCAACATCATATATAAAAAAAAATTATTAAATAACAATGACTAATTCCTAAAAGCATGCATTTGGCAAGATAAGAACTTTCATCCGATTTGAATTTTATGTGGATTCTGAACCACTGAGATTACTCTACAAACCTTAATAGTATTTTTAGCTTAATCTTGGAAATCCACATTCTATCCTATACATTTACAGAGTTTTTGCCATTCATACACGTATTCGTGTGAATGTATACAAATCTACTGCACTATTATTACGTGAAAGTTAATTTATTCATTGCCAGCATTTCAACTTTGGTAATTAGCAAGATACAATCGATAAAGTATAGTGAATATTTAAGTAAATATTTGTAATCAATACTAGAAGGAAATTTTTAAACCTTTAGGTTTATATAACAATATACAAATAAGATGAAATCTAATCGGATATAAGGATTATAAATATTGTTAATTTTGTGTGCCAAAATCTCATTGTTTTTGTGGTAAATTTATACAGGGTGTTTCCAATAAGGTGTGCCAAAACAAGTGGGGATCTCATCTAGGTAAACAAAATATTGTATGGCGGGGGCGGGCCAACTCATCCTTTTTATGTTTTTGTCTGTTGATCTACTGAAGGCAACGACATAAAATGAACGACAAAATCTCAATGTCTTTTCTAAAAATGTCAACAATGTTGCCCTAGCTCCTACCGCTGCAGGTACAGACTTACGATTACGTAAAATTAAGAATCTTCCCAAATTTTTCCGGAATTGTATATAATCAATACACCTATTTTTTATTTTTATTACATTGCTGATCCTGTTACCTTTTCAAAAAGGTACAACATGTCAAGGTGGAGAAAGGGTTAGAAAAACCGCTTCCTTAGAAGTCCCTGACTACCTAATTATTTCATTGTACTGCAGTTAGGAAATTCGTTAAATAAAGATGTTAAGGATACACAGGTAACTAATTTTAATTACTGTTGCAAAAAAGTTATAAAAAGGTAGTTGTCATTTATTTTATTGTCGCTATTAGATTGTGTTAGCCCTAAAATCCCGCAGTTTTGTTACTAATACCTAATGGAAATTTTGCTATAAAAGAAGGTCAGTCAGCAAAAATATCGATCATAATTGAAAAACAAGTGGATAACCACGGGTTTTCTTAGGCTAAAATTATTAAAAATTGATAGAATTCAGTTTTGAGGAATACGCGGATATAATTTACATTTATTGTGTAGTAGACGGAAAAGATAAAGCGGCTGTACTGGAATATCAAAGAGATTCCCTAATCGCCGTGCACCCCAAAGAAGGCTAGGAACTTTCCGAAGATTAAGAGAAACCGAAAGTGTAACTTCAAACAGCACGGAATTGCGATCTGAAACATCAGCCGTCGAGCAGCAAATAGTTACCCTCGTTGAGCAAGACCCTGAAACGACCCTGAGCCGAGTCGCGCAAGCCGTTAAGGAGTGTCTTTAGTTAAAGTTTGGAAGGTTACTCATCCAGCAGGGTGACGTTCATATCATCATATCACAGTCCAAGGACTAGTGGAAGGCAATTCCGAGAGAAGATTAAAATTTGGCGGTAGGCTTCTGGAATGCAACATTGAGACATTGTTTTTGGTTACTTACTCCTCAGTTTCTTTGTTTCTAAGTTCATTACAAAAACTATTCATATCATAACGTATATGTATATTCGCACCATTTTACTTGCCTTAAATTAGCTTTCAGTTTTTCATGCGCACTAATTTTATTGTTATTTATGTTCACTGTCACGTTTGAGTTAGAAATGTTGCAATCTATAAAGGTTCTGGAATCCTTAGTTATTCTTGTGGAATCCGTTACATTCTGCCCCTACTTCATGAACTATTCTTTGTATCTCTTTTATAAGCAGTATTTTTATATCAGTTGATAGTAAAATCGTCTGCAATCAATGCGTTTTCCGTCCATTCTTTGAATAGCTCAATCCATTGTCGAAAAAGTTCACAACTAAGTATACTTTAGGTAAGATTTGAAAATAAAAACGAACACCTGTTTTCTAGCCTGGTCAGAACATCCTACATGTATGCAAAATTTTTCATGTTTTACTTTACTTCGTTCCATCTTTTACTACTTCGTTAACTAGATCTATACGTCAATTAATTCGTGACAGCCTTCAACTATGTAATCTAGTACTTTGGTTTTTATTTTTCTTGTTTGTCAAATCGGAATAAACACTTCGAGGATTTTGTAAGATTTGGTTGGAGGTGGTGGAAGCGAAGTGTTATCACAAATGTTAAAATTCGAAAGACGTAGTGCGGATGTTTTTATTATAATTTTATAGACCGTGGTTTCAAAATTATTAAGTTTTCCCAATTTATTTTAATAATATTGTGTGAAGCAGTCTTTCGGTGATGGTGCCATTAACTAGTAAGTCAATTGGATTTTGAAGGAAACAATATGCAAATGAATGTTTTTGATATGTACAGGTGCAGCAAATAGCTCTGCTATAAGAACATAGAAGTGCTTAAATATGTTTTTGTTATATAATAAAAAGTTTAAATTAGTGCCTGGACTGTAGACTGATCTGGTCGTTCAAAGTCCTATTCATGTAAATACTTTCAATGCAAATGCATTTTAAAATAAAAAGGTAATCACCAAGGTGTTTCATCCCACGGAGATGAAAATCTACTGATAAGATTGTAGTATTCAAAATCAATGTGTGAATCGTAGAGATTAAAGGTTGTTATCTGTTAAGAAACTCATGATTTCGAGTTGCGGTCGTTGGCGTACAATTTTGCTTTCTCATTCTTATATTTCCTCTTGCAAATTATGTCACGCATAGAAAGCAATGTCCGAAAATTTGCACCTTACCTCCCCAGCCTACGCTAACATGTAATTTATTAACGATAACATAATAGGACTAGCTTTTCTCGAATTATGTTGATTGTTTAAATTGATTTTGATAAAGATAAGTGAGTGTTATTTTCGTAGGCAGCTTATTTCTTATCAGTTTTGATATTACTAGAGGAATATTTTAGCATAAGAGCTTTAATTAATATTAGCTTGTGTAATAGGTTACTACATTCGAATGTACGTAGCAAATTAATTTGTATATATTTATTGATGCATTTTAAATGTAAATCTTTTCACGCTCTCACTGACGCAGCGGGCTGCAAAAAACACTTTGCTCAATAAGGTTTTAAAATAGATCAGACGCACACGATTTATGTTATTTTTGGAAATTAAATTAATTTAAAAAGTTGCAAATCAATCTTTGGAGTTTTGTAAAACATTGTTCTTATTTGGCTTTCAGCCGAGAACTGAGTTTTTATTTAATGATTCTAAGCAATCACTTGAAGTGATCCTTACATTTTAAATTTTAATAAACGTGAATTCCTTCTTGGGAGTAAATTATACTTTGCAAACTTTTCAAGACTATTAACACACGTAAAAACCTCTTCATTACCTAGTTCGTGTTGGACATATAAACAAACAGAACATTAAAGAAAATAGTTACTTGCTAATAAATGGTTTCTTTATAAATGGACACTACAAAAGAATGAGTAATAATTCTTTCAGAAACACATTTAACGAATGATTTTGAAGACTTCGAAATTAACCTAGAAAATTACTATATTATAAGGTGTGACAGTATCTCAAGAAGAACTGGAGGGATGTTAATTTATCTAAGGAAAGAGTATCATTATGTAGTAGTACACGAAAAAACTGTAGCGAGAAATGTATGGTGGTTTTTTGTAAAGCTGAATTTTGGATCTACATCTCCAATAGTCGCGGCACCATATAGGTCCCCAAATGGCTCATTTGCTGTTCTGCGATCAATGCCATGAACGGCTTGAAGAGTTATTTGAGATTGGAAAAGATGTAATAGCTGGCGAATTTATTATTGAATGATTAAAAAATAGTTATTATCATAAAAGAATGCACCAGCTAATAACAGATAACGAGAGTTAGTGACAGGTCAAGAGCTTTGATAGACTACATTATATCCATGGCTTCCATTGTTCTGTCTTGTTTCTCTTTCTCTGCTTCCTTCTATGTAGTTTTGGGTTGTAGTCTTGTGTGGTCCTTTAGTAGTCATATAATTTTTCGCTATAAAATTTATTCTTGCCTTTATTATCCTGTCTTGTACTGTATTTATTCCTGATTCAATTATTAAAGCTGGTATTGGAGTTGATTTTATCCTACCTGTCGACGTCCGTATTGTCCTCTTTATTTTTGTCTGTAATTACTTCAAGTATGTCTGTCTAGTCTTACCATACAGAAGTAGTCCGTAACCTAGATAACCTGTTATTAGTGTATTTGTCATACTTAGGATTGCCGCTGTCGACGCTCCTTTGCTCTTAGCAGCTATTGGCTTGGCTAGCCCATTTACTCTAACTAGTTTGTTACAGACTACTTCTGTATGGTGTCTCCAGTTTATTATTCGCGATCACGAGACTACGTTACAAAGTAGAAAACAATCTAAAGGTAAGCAAAGAAAAACAGTTAGTTACGTGAAATATAACAAGGATACATTTAGTAGAGCAGTGAGAGAGAGTGAAATATATGAATGATTTAAATAAATGCGCAAGTGAATATGCAAGTATATTTAAGAATATAGTAAATAAGTTTTAGGTAGAAAAAATGATTGTTGAGACAGATAATGAGCGATATAACAACCAATTGCGTGAATTAAAAATGACAGATCTCAAATAACAAACGACACAAATGATTGGGAACAATATAAACGTGTTAGAAATGTGTATAAGAAACTAGTAGAAATTTGCAAAAATGAATGGTTTCAGAATAAAATAAATACACCAAATAATCAAAAATAAATGTGGAAAATATTAAAAAATCTTGCAATAGGTAAAAAAGATACTAAAATAGATGAAATTAAATTTGATACTGGATCAGAAACAGATAAAAGGATAATACCCAATAAATTTAACATTTATTTTGAGAAAAGTGTATCCGAAATAAATCTATTGAAATTGCACCATATAGTGATATTAGTACCGAAAAAGGGTATATTGTGTTTAAATTTCATACAGACGACATGAGTACATTTATTGAAATATGTGAATCAGTAAGTAAAAAGAATGACTTCAATTATATGAATACGAAAATGATTCTACTCAATATTCATACACTTGTACAGAATTTATTGAATATAATAAACAAATCAGTTGAGAAGATGAAAAAGAGCAATAAATGCGAAAATTTTAGACCGATCAATATGATGGAAATCAACAAAAATTACTCGAGAGAGCGGTGCAAAAACAACTGTAAAAATATTAAGTATGCAACGAAATACTTATAGAACAACAATCAAGTTTTAAAAAAGGACATTCATGCGATACGGCGTTAAATTGATGCATCATCAAATGGAAAGTGGAAACAGATAGCGGGAAAATGGTCGTCATAGCCGTATTTTTGTACTTTAAAGGGGCATCTGAGACGATTGACAGAGGCATATTTCTCAAGAAGCTACCGAAATATGGTAGTATTGGCATAGAATTGGAATGGTTTGGCTCTTATTTAACAAGAAGAACGCAGCGTACTTTGTATTAACAAGGAATTATCTGACAAGCTAGAGACTACAATAGGAGTACCGCTTTTTTTTACTTTTGTTTCGTCACCCCAAAGTAATTTTTTCCAAAATTGCGAATCCTTATTCTTGTGGTCTTTAGCAAGGCTTAAACGTTTTCTAATGTTTTTTTTACAGAAGAGGTTTTTTTCTACTTATGCGTCCAAAGAGTTTAGCTTCATTTAATCGCTTTCTCACTAATTTATCCAATACGTTTATGTCACATTTTTCATTTATATCATGCATTGATGACTTAAACGGTTCTCGTTTTTTATTTTCCATTAAATAAATACAATTTGTCTTTGTTAAATGAATCGCATTTTAGACCATTTTCCTGGAACATTTCATTATTTTGGCTATTTTAGCAGGTTTTTTACCACTATTGTTCATCTCATACATTATTTTTCTTTTTTCCACTGTACCATGCATTCCTCTACCCATTTTTACACTGAACTAAACTCAGTTAAAAAAACAATATTAGAACACAACTATTGCAATACTAAACTTATTCGCGAACAAATATACCGCCTACTGTAATTTGTGCTATTTCGATGTCCACTCAAAACAATCGCTAAACTGACTAAAAGTACCGCGTATGAAAACTTCTGAAGGATAACGGTAAACTTTTTTCTTAGAATTTTACTACATGCTCGTGGTAAACAGTAGCGTTCATAAAAGTTAGAATATTTATAATTATATTTAAAAAAAATTTGCGTATGTAATCTGCTTACGAGTTTCTGCTATTTATATGTCCATGTCTCTATAGGTATATAAATGACATTGCAACAATACAAAGCACACAAAGGTAGAATTGTTCGGTGATGATACGCTTGTATATATAACTGGCGAAAATCTATTCGAAGTGCACCGTAATTTGAAAGAATTTTAAAACTTGGTTAAACATGAATAAACTGAGGTTGAACTTGAACAAAACAAAATTCATTAAAATGCCAACATTACGACATGTGGACAACATGAAATACTTAGAAGTTATATTAGATAAGGAAATAAATTTCAATTCACATGTGGATTATATATGCAAGAAAATTCCGAAGAATATTAAAATATTAAAGAGAATACGAAGAAACATCATGACATGCAGCGATAAATATATACAACTCCATAAAAAGCGAATTGTGAGTACTGTTCATCGCTATTATTTCTTATTGCGGAAGAGTGGTTTCAACGACTCCAGGATAAGGCAATTAGGACAATACTCATCTGCAATAGATGGTTATCGAAGGCATGGATGTTGCAAACGCTAATAAAGTATTATTATTATTCTTGCTATAGGTGTGTTCATGAAATTAAGCAGGTTATTTTATAGTTCCCGCAACACCTTGCCTGCATGGGGCAGAGAAGAACTTCACCAATTCGATGAGGAGGATTTCGAACCACCGACTTATTAGTATACATCAAAGGAATTGTGAATTTCAACAGAGTTGTGTTCAAGGGCGAAATCAAGGTTGAAGTGACATCAAAGGCATGATTGAGAAGGTGGGGGATGTTCATAAAAAGCAAAGAAAAAAAAGGGTAAAGAGGAGGTAGCTTTCAGGAAGAAAGATTTTTCTCATGAACATATTTTTCTGTGGATTCTGACCGAGAACTCATTAGGTCAAATTAGGTCATTCATGATTTCAAAATGTATGTTTTTTGCGTTGTGCACGCACAGCAGCTAAACGCAAAGTGGTCAGAATGGAGGCTGTTACGCGCTTCGACCGACACTGCTGCTGGATGATTGCCCAAGGCAGGCTATGACTCTGGATGACATCAACTGGAGTCAGCTGATGTCAGCCAGGATCACGGCCTCCGCTGGACATTCATCTGTCAGCAGATGCTTGGGCAGAGATGGAGGATGGCATGCTGGTATCGCTAGCATTGCGATAGAGAGGGGGGGGTTCAAAAAAAAGGATGCCATCTCCGCCCGCGGTCGCGCAACAAAAGCAAGAAAATCATGCCGAAGGAAGGGAAGGGAGGTGACGAACCTGAGCAAACAAAAATGAAAAGAGAAGAGAAAAAGAGAAAAAAAAGGAATGAGAAGAAAAAAAAGGAAACCGCGAAATTCTAAGAAAGAACAAAAAACCCGAAGAGAAAAAAAAAATTAAAAAAACTGAAAAGAAAGAACGCAAACCAGGAGGGGGAAGGATGCAGGCAGGCGTTGTCGGACCTACCGGCCTTCGTTGCGAGGAGTCTGATGGTGTGACTCCCCTTTCGTTGGCCCATTGCCCCAACCGCCCTATGCACCTAGGGGGCCTATGTCTTCTAGATGCCCTGTTAAGACCTGAAAAGAGAGAGGGTCACTCACCTCATCGTGAGGACCCCGCTCACCGACGTAGCGATGTTCATGGCCGCCCTGTGGAAGGACGACGAGGAGAGAGAGTGATAAAAATCCGTTTAGTTATAAGGCAACATAAAAAAATTTAATTTTGAAAAAAAAATAGAATTAGCCCCTCTTGTGGAGGGCACACGACCAACTGACTGAGGGTCAGGGTCAGTTAACCTCCTTGAAATGAGGCTCGGACGAACTGATTTACAAAATGGAAATTCTAACCTAGTATACAGGATAATATAATTTTGCTTTCAAAACACAAACCTTGAAAATTAAAAATCCATAAATCCAATAAATTGCAAAATAATACAGAAAAGTCGGCCCGTACGAAATAATCCTAAAGTAACTTACTTCTAGGAACTAATATAAAAAAACAATTACAGATTAATTACAGATTCTAAACCTAGTTATGAAATATATGAGAAAAGTGCTGATGAAGAAATTTATGTAAGTATATATTCAAAAAAAAACAAAAAAAATCTGTAATCTAAAGATGGATGAAAATCGTATTGACTTACGGACAACCCAGACAAAAAAAAAATGCGCATTCTTCTTCAGTCCATGGGAGTTTAAAATTTTGTTTATATCTATCTTTATATCAAAAAAAATGCTTAGGCTATAAAAAAAAACTTTTCTTTGGGTGCACATTTGCTTCATTGGCCGACGTATAAAAATTGCTATATACATTTTATACTATACAAAAATGAGGCATCTCAAAAGAAATGCACTGGTCCTTTAATGTTCGTTCCCATTTTTTTTTCTATAATATATACTCACTTAAAAAAAACAAATGTTCATAAGTGTTACTGTCCTTTGTTTTAAAACACACAACAATATCAGATTTGCATTGTTCTTAACATACATATAGTCCCATATTTTCAGTTTTTTTGATTTGAATTGATTTGGAAATGTTGATCTAAAACCTTCTTTTATTTAATTTATCATCTTAGCTAATATAAATTTTAGGTGATTTCTCATACTATGTCTTACTTTCAATTGATAATATAAGTTTAATATGCATTCTCGTCGTTTTATTTCGAATTCAGCTCCGGTTTTACAATACCTTCTTTTACTTTATTTATCATCTTAGCTAATATAAATTATATGTGATTTCTCATACTAGTTATTACTTTCAGTTGATAATATAAGTTAAATATGCGTTCACGTCGTTTTATTTCGAATTCAGCTCCTGTTTTACATGGGCTTCAATTTATATTTTGCCGCTATTATACACTTTTATTTGTTCCCAAATATAAAATAGTTTAATGTCTTACTTTCAATTGATAATATAAGTTAAATATGCATTCACGTCGTTAAGCATGACCAAACAAGTCCATGCGTATATATTTTTTTTTTCTTTCTTAAATTCACTGTTAAATGAATAATACGTTCCTTTATGGAACGGACTCACCGGGTTCCGCGTAAGTGTTCCCTTTAAAGTTGCGCCTGCGTCGAGGCGTCCGACGGCGTGCGCCTCATAAATTTTCCTTCTTCGCTTCGGTTTCCTTGTCTTTTGGAAACTTCTTGCTTTTCCTTGTTGACTACCTTTTTCCTTTTTTTTTTCTTTTCTGCTTTCAGGTGACAATTTCCTGTTGCGGCTATTAACCTTCTGGCGTTCTCCCTTTCGTCTCTTTGGCTAAAAATTGGATTTTAGGCATAAATTCCAGGATCTTTAAATTGTTAAATTTGTTTTTAGTTTTGTTTACGATAACTTACCCTCTGTTGCGTCTGAACAGCTTTCACGGCTCCGATCCTTTTAGGCGCAGTCCTGCCACGAGGTCCCCTGGTGAGTCCGTTTACCACTCCGTATCTTTTTATTAAATTTCTTTCCCAGATTGGTGTTGCTGCTTCGGAGGTTCCTTGCAAAAAGAACCATCGACGTCGTCATAGCCAACTTTTCCCTCCAATGCACACCCACACTCACAGTTTTCCGTTGGCTTCTCTTGTTCTGTTCACGCGTCTCACTCACACGACCGTTGTCGGTTTCACTCCGACTTTGCTCTCTCTGGCAATTTCTGGCATGTTTGAATGAGTGCCTTCGGAATTAAGCGGTATGGTCGCCTATGTGGGTGTGCGAACAAGGAACCAGAGAAGAACTGTAACCCGATTTCAGCGAAGCAAACTTCCTCTGTAGTAGAATTTCGAGAGATGTAGTGGTGGCAACAATTCAGGCGTAAATTTAAGTCCGATTCAGTGTGGGGGCCAAAAGTAAATTTACAATTTTGATAATTCGCTAAAGAATAGTCCGGTTTTAACTTCTCTGAATAAAATCTTTAAGCAGCATATCAAATTTGCCGCCACATTATATGTCAAGCGATTCATCACTTTTGGTTTCCACTGACCAGATCTTATTTCAAATCTCCTATTGATGCCTCCCAAAAATTTGTTTGACGCCTTCCTGGTGCCAGCGACCCAAAACATTAAAATCAGTTTTCACGTTAACCTCACAAATATTATTACGAAACTTTTGCTTTTATCCATAAAATGGGGTTTTAATTGAACTTCACATGTTTATAGAATGAATTTAGAAGTAATTTCAATTATGTATTTACAGGAAAAACGACTTCCCATCATCTTATTTCTGCTTATTTGCGCACAAAAAAACCGAACACGTCAAGCTGATTAATTTAAACAAATTCGGGGTGTTCAGGCAAAGTCGGTTCACAAAAAATTCACGAACTAGTCTAATAACTTTATTGGAATGATTACCAAAGGATTTAAAAAAAACTACTTTAACAAATTTAACAAAATTTAACTTAATTCACTCGAGGAAACTTTTTCACGCCCAAAATGTAAACACCAACTGACAGTATGAAATATATTTGTCGCTCTTTTGAGTGTGCTTCACTTTAGTATAGCTTCACACACAGATAGGAATTTTACACGGTACAACGTTTCCTCTAGTTCGTTATTCTAAGATGCGGATGTATAGGAAACCGGTTATGGCAGACACTTTTCACTTAACCAAAGACAGTTTGAGTTGTATTTTCTGGCGTTGAGAGAATGTTGGACGACAAATGATTTTATGAATCCATAGTCGTGGCCAAAGAAAATTTTTAGGTACGCCGTTTTGTAGTCATTGCAAAAGATGGCGTTGGGGTTTATTATAGAGCAGTTTAGATAAATTCTGCCGTTTAGGGATTTTCTTTTGGTTTTCGTTATGCCGCTCATCGCTTTTGCTGTGGAAGATTATATTTTCCTAGCGGACAATTTCGAAGCGACCATAACAAGGCAAGGGTAAATATGAAAACAAGAAAAGATATCAACTATGTATAGAAGAAATACTGACCAATTACGAGTCAGACCCGCGCACCTACGATGGTACCGTACAATATTAAAAAAAATTACTTTTATTTATTGTCCTCCAAAACTATGTCTGAAACTCCGTTTTTCATTAATTTACATACAGAGGGTTAGGAAGGATGTCGCATGGGAAATCATTTAGACTGAATTGAGACAAATATACCTTAGTAGAAAGTCTTACGGTTTGCGAGATATTCGGGTTTTTAAAAAAGTTGAATTTTTTCAGATTTTCACCATAATACCACATCAGTGGACCATTACACTTTGGTTATTTTTATTCTTTTAAATACTAGAGTTTGTATCTGTTCTGTGAATTTACACAACAGTTAATCAAACAGACTAAACCAAACATATTCTACATATCAAAAGAAGAATCGTCCACATCGGTCCACACGTTACGAAGTTGCCTGCACTACCACCCTAGAGCAAAATTTATTCTCATATTAGCAATGGGAGATTATACTTTATATAACAAAAAAAGAATCATCCAAATCAGTCTACGAGTTAAGAGGTTGACATCAACCCCCAACCGCACCGTTTAAAATTTTATCACGGTACCAATATACTCTGTACATCCAGAAAAATAATCAACCAAATCGGTCCACGTATTACGTGTTCTCCACCCCACACTTGGAGATCTTTTTCGATTATTAACAGTGGGGGATCATATTCTATACAACAAAGAAAAAACCATCCAAGCTCATAAGTTTTAGCTGCATTAATATTAATCCCTGCTCTGCGACTTTCTCTATTCAGGGCTGCGGATATCTCTGTTTGTTGGATTTAATACATACATCGTCGCCATAATCCAACTGCTTAAGGTGTATAAAATGTTTCCATCTAATCCCTGACAGTATGCATCTCGGTCTGACTCCGCTTAACACTGGAAGGGCTCCAACCGTTTTCCCTTGTAAAGGACGTGACATTGGGCTCCTGAGTAGGACTTCTTTATGATGCTCATAATATTTTTTGGGATGCCTCTTCTACGTAACTCGTGATCGTAACTCTATGTACTCGTGATCAACGCTGTCAACCGCCTTCTCGAAATCGACAAAATTAGTTGTAATGATCGCTGCCCAACAATTCACTGGCTGGGACGAGTGTGGCCAGAAAAGGGGATAAAAGTAGATAGAGGCTATATATTTCTAAGTCATACCGCCAACAACTGTGGAAGGCCCGTTAAATTGTTTAATTTAATTTTCTGTTCATAGTTTTTTTTAAGTCTTCAAACTTTATTATTCACAAATTTGTTGAATTGAAATTAAATAAATGTGACATGTGACATATGTATGTATTATCTCTTGAAGTTAATGCCTACACAAACAGTGGTCTGTACTTTTTTTAAATTGGTTTTTGCGATTTATCAGATTTTGATCAGTTCTGCGAAAATATTGGGCACTTAAAAAATCAAGTTTATACAGAAAAGAATTTGCATTGATATGTTTTTATTTCCTTTAGATAATTGTGCTTTATAGATACAAAACAAACTTAAAATGATAATAAATTAAGCTGATAACAAGGTTTTGTAGAAATTGTGATCGTTTTTTAGATATTATAATAGGATTATAAAATTATGCATGCAAAGTTAGTAAATTAATACTTGTAAAAGAGAAGCTACTAAGAGCATAAGTCGATTAAGGGCCGGTTTCACAGTTGGAGCTTAAGGTAAGGGTTAAACTTGATTTGTCGCTTAAACTGAGTTTAGGGAAAATTGAGTTTCACAGTTCTGGAGCTTAAATTGTACTTTGTAATATGGCAGCACTGCGAAATTGTGAACTGATATACTATTGTGAATTAATTTACTATAAAAATGTTGAGCATGTTTAATTTTTTGCGGAAATTTTCACCGGCAAGCTCAATATAAATTCTAAAATAATAAGTAAAGACTTTCGCTGTTATATTAAACTAATTATATTCTCAAATCAAACTATCTCAGCAATTTTTAAATCGAAAAAGACACAGTTGAGTGACATTTAATTAAGCTGAGTTTAAGCGGCTAATCTTGTATTCCATTCAAATCACAAATTTTAGCGGGAAAAGTGTTTGCAAGTAAGAGGCTCGTAACTGAATTACATCAGAACTTCTAGTCTCTTATCTTTCGATAGAAGGCGCGTCTTATTTTCTTTTTAGGTGCATTCACATTGGGTCTGCATGGCCTCCGAGTGGACTTGGTACTTCGGCACCAAACGGCCCGACTAACTAACCAATCAAGGGGGCTCGTAGTTTATGAAGGTTTTTCTTGTTAATATCCAAGGTGTTTCACATAAGGTGTGCCAAAATAACTGGAGTAATAGATCTTACGTAGGAAAACAAAATATTTAATGGCAGGGGAGTGGGCAACTTCAACCGTTTTAGAGTTACAGGGTCATTCATAATTTGCAATTTCACGGTATGCACATCATTATTTTATTTTTATCTCTTAATCTACTCAATGCAGCGGCATCAAACAAACGCTAATTTCCAAAATTGTTAACAATGTTGATCTAACTCCTACCATTACAGGTACAGTCACTTGCGAAAGAGAAAAAATGGTTTGCGAAATTAAGTATTTGCCCAAATTTTCTCTGAAATTCATGTAGTTAATACATTTGTTTTTTATTTTTATTAAATTGTCGATATTATTACCTTTTAGGAAGGGTACAACATGGCCAGGTAGAGAAAGGATTAGAAAAAACACTTTCTTAGAAATCCCTGACTACCTAATTATAACAACAAATTTTAAGGGAAGGGTCGAAAATGTTTGTTTAGGTAGGGTACACATATGTATACAATTGCGGTCAAAAAAACTGCACCACTTCAAATTTATCGAAATAAGAATACACTTTCGGAAGTCCATTTTTCACAGTTTATTTATCCCGATTTTGCTCGATTACAACGTGCAGAGTTAGTTATCTTGGAAAATTACCTACTGAATACGACAAGTGCTCTTCAAGCACTTCAAGTGGTACCAAAATATTTCTTAAAGACTTGCTTATCGGCGTGGTTCGATTTTTATGACCGCGAGTGTAATTAATCGGTGCGCCTCGTCCAATCCAGCGGTCTGGAAATTTTTCATTTAATATTCATAATGTTGGAAGTATGCGCTGGGGCTCCATCGTGTTGGTAAAACATTGTTCTTTGATTATACAGAAGGATGTCCTCTAGTAAATCTGACAGTGTATAATAAGCACTTGCGGCAAAATGAAGGAAAAAAAAATATCTATCATTTTTTCAATAAATTAAGAACTCCCGTAGTTACCGATTGGTTTCCAACTATGATTGATATTCTTTTTGACTGACCCTCTTTAATAGCAGGTATTAGTAAGAGAGCGCCATGATACTTGGGTGTGAACACTGGCTAACACAAGCTAATAACGACAGTAAAATAAATTACACTTACTTTTTATAGATTTTTTGTAACAGTAATTAAAATTAGTTACTTCTGTACCCTAAGCAAATATTTTTGACCCTTTTCATTATACATTCCTGATTATTTCACGAGTTTCCTGAGTATATTGCAATAAAATAATTAGGTAGTCAGGGACTTCTAAGGACGCGGTTTTTCTAACCCTTTCTTCACCTTGACATGCTGTACCTTTTTGGGAGGGTCATAAGATGAACAATTTAATAAAAATAAAAATTAGGTGTATTATTGATATACATTTCCAAGAAAATTTGGGAATTTAGGTAATCGTGAAAAATTTTTCACTTTCCCAAGTGACTGTACCTACACTGATAAGAGTTTTATCAACATGGTTGAAATTTTTAGAAAAAGGTGGTAGTTTTTTTGGCTTTGATTTGATGTTGTTACTTTGAGTAGATCAAAGGATAAACATAAAATAATGGTGCACATGCCATGAAAATTGCAGATTTATGAACCAACCTGTAACTCGATACTATTTTCTGTTTGCCTAGGTGAGATCTATCAACCCAATAATATTGATACATCTTAAGTGAAACGCCCTGTACAACACCCGGTGTTTGAAAATTGTAGGACCTTACAAATTTTATGTTTCCGTACCTAAAAGGCCCGGCTGTAACTGTAACTACTCAGTAACCAAGTAATTGCTATCGATTTGAAATTTGGCACAGATGTAGAAGTCATATTTCCGCATCTGTTCCGGGCATCCGAGTCTCTCAACCCCTTCTTGTGGGGGATTTGAGGGGCACCCGAGGAGTAGCAGTTACCAACTTTCGCAAAACATTTGATAGTTCTGTAAAAATCAGCATCAGATAATTAAAGAAGTCTAGTAACTCAGTCAAGTAAAGATTACAATGTTTTTTTATTTGGTAAAATCTCGAAATAGTGGGACTGCCAGAAAACTGAACCGAAAGAGTTAATATAAATGAAAGCGAATAACGTATAATTTTATAGTAACTAAGTTGATAATAATAATAAGTTAAAAATAACTTATCCAAAATCGGCACTTTTTATGCTATCAAAATTAAATTTATCTGTTTAATTTTACTTCGCTGAGTATAAATATTTCGATATCGTATAGAATCACTTTAACTGGGGTTGCTGCCAGTTTCGTAAATATTGCTTGGGCATTAAAATGCAATATTGTTCTATTTTGAATAGCATTATTATTATTTCAAAGTCCAATCAGGACATTTGAATTAGAAGACAACACATTTCGTTCTCAGTATAATGGTAAAAAACATTCATTTTAGTTTTGATTTAAATTACCTATTAAACACTTTTCATTTAAAAATCAAATTATTTTCAGGTTTTAAAAATGAGTCACTTTGTTGAGAAACAGGGCGTTACAATGTCAATCAAAACAACCTCTATGCAAGTACCTTCTCAGGATGCTTCTCAGGGCGATACTGTTAAAAGTAAGGATGGAAATGATATTGTAGAAATTGAATTTTTCAATAATAGTTCTATATTTAGCTGCTAAAGAAAATTTGAATAATTGGGATTTTGTAATCACTAGTCTTCTAGCTGGCGCAGCTGCAGGGGCCTTAGCAAAAACAACGATTGCTCCATTTGATCGGACGAAAATAAATTTCCAAATCAAGTAGGTGCAGTTAAAATATTTTCTAACATATTTTTGTAACATAATATTTTTAAAGCAAGGATATACCGTATTCATTTCGAGCAGCAGTTGATTTTATAAACCTTACTTTTCAAAAGGAAGGTTTCTTTGCACTATGGCGTGGCAATTCCGCTACTATGGCTCGCATCATCCCGTACGCCGCTATTCAATTTACGGCTCATGAGCAATGGAGGAAAATATTAAAAGTGGATCAAAATAAAGAGTAACAATAGTTCTTTTCAGTATATGTATGATTATTTTTACCTTAATTTACAGCACGAAAGGCAGACGATTCGCAGCGGGCTCATTAGCAGGTGTCACCTCGCAGTCATTGACATATCCGTTGGATTTAGCAAGAGCACGAATGGCAGTGACAGATAAATATACAGGATATAAGTAAGATCAATATACTGATTTTTACCAAAACATTGATGAAAAGGACATTTCGTTAAGAACTCTTAGGCAAGTATTCGTAAAGATCTGGGTAGACGAAGGACCTAGAACGTTATATCGAGGATATTGGGCGACCATATTGGGTGTTATACCATACGCTGGTACTTCATTTTTCACATACGATTCGCTCAAAAAGAAATATTATGGTAGGTTTTAAATTATTGTATTAAATAGCAAATTAATTTTGTGTCCTTGATAGAATTAACTGGAAATAAAACACCGAACTCATTCTACAATTTATTATTTGGAGCAGTTGCTGGATTAGTAGGTCAAACATCAAGTTATCCGTTAGACATTGTCCGTAGACGAATGCAGACAATGGGAATAACGCAAAATGCTAAAAGCGGGTACCCGACAATAATTTCGATTCTTAAACAAATCTATAGGTACTTAAAACTATTTGCTCTTAAACTTTCAACTAATTTCGGTTTCTTTTTAGAGAGGAAGGTATTAAGAATGGCTTCTTTAAAGGTTTGAGTATGAATTGGATTAAAGGACCAATTGCTGTTGGAATTAGTTTTTCGACATACGATTTCATCAAAGAGTTTCTTAGGGAATTAGCACACCTTAAAAAGGGGAGATTTAACTAATTAAGAAAGAAAAGGTGCACAGCCCAATGGCAATTGAATAGCGGACACAAACGTTGCTTCCGATGTAGCTCTAAAACTAAACTGAATTCCTTATAAAGTGCAAGAATAAGTAACTAAGTCAATATTATTTTTATACATAAAACAAAGTTTCAAATAAAAGCGTCAGGAAACTTGTAAATAGCTTATTCAAACGCAGCCATTGATTTATTTATTCTTCTACTTAAAATAGGAAAACAAAAGATGATACAGTATAAATTTTAAATACACAATACAATGACAATAAAATTCTTATAATACAATTTTACCAAAAGAACATACACTTTTCTAAAACCTTTGTTTGAATAATACAGTCTTAATTGTGATCTACTTTTAAATTTATAGTCCAGTTTCACGTAAGAGTCAATTGTTAGTCAAATTATTGGCATAAAAAAGACAGAAATTATAATTTTGTCATGTTATTATTATTGCAAATACAAGCAAGCTGTTTAAAAACAATCTATTATTTTGGTACTTGACTTTATACGAAAAAATTGTATGGATTCAAATCCCCTGTATAAATATTCAAATAGTTACTGTCTAATATTTAAAAATTGTTTAAATGTCCTTTTATTTTTTCTGGCAAAAATAAAAGGTCGATTTAGGCCCGGTATCACAGTTCAAACTTAAACTCAGTTTAACTCTTTTATACCATTTCACTGTGCTAGTTTAAACTTAGCGAAAGCCACCGGAATTCAGGGTAAGGTATGTTGGTTTTAAGGTTCAGTGAAGGAGGTAACGATGTAAGTATCGCTTGGTAAAAAGGTACGTAATGGGGAACTCATTTAGACGGTGCCGATCGTTTTATCGATTTCTATTAACTAATTTCATTTTGTAATGTTTTACTGTTTTTTTATGATAATGCCAAATTTCAGGGGATGCCCTATGATGCTAAAGCAGGAGATAAAGCCGTATGTCTGGTTTGGTCAAAAGGTAAGTATTAAGGTGCACATTTAGATTATCTAAATCGTTTTATTGGTTTATATTACGAAAAATATATATATATATATACATAGTATACATTTGTATGAGCTTGAGTTTTGACCATTGAATTTTTAATTTTAGTAAGGCTGTATTTAAGTGTAATCCAACAATTCCATTTTCCATTTCGGCAGATGGAATCATATTGTTAATACAAGAGTATGGGCAAGAATAGTTAATATAATGAACTTTTTATAGATAATTTGAGTTTATTTATTAAGGGGAAAATTACTCAAACTTCACAAATGAAAGTTATTTTTGGAAATCAGCAATGTTGACCCAGAGGTAAGGTGATATCCGGCAGAGAGGTCGACAGCACGACTAAATTGCAACAAGCTTCTTAGTGATGCTCACAACCCTAAATTATATCCATGTCCGCATGCTGCCATCTTGTGGTAGCCTGTGAACATGGATTTCTCAATAAGACCATAACATAATAGGTCTGTTCCACCGATTTTCGTACACAAACTTTCCGTGTAAATACTTACTCATATGGTGGGAGAAAAAGTGTACACAAACCAAAAAGTCGAGGGAACACGTTTCATGCAAACTCGTAAAAATCAAGAAGAAGAAAATTCACAGAACACACGGAATCTATTTAAACCGCACTTCTAATTATAAATTGTTAATCTAACTAATTTTCAATCACCAACTTTTGCTTTATTAATAACTTTATTCAATCAATTCACTAATTGACTATGACACAGGCACTCAACCTAACCTCACTTTCTAAACCAAAGCACCGAACAGCTGTTTGTACTTTTGTGAAAAGAGATGTCCGATCATGCACCAGCTAAAAAGTTTGGGTAAGTTCGTGCGGAAGGGGAACATGTGACGTCACTTTTTTCTCCGCCATTTTTCCGTGCACGAAGCGCTATGGAACGCAAAATGATTAAGTTCGTGCACATGCTGATCAGGGAACAGACGTAATATCAGTATACTGAGAAGATCATTCATGCTTGGTGTGTTTTCTTTTTCTTCGAGCTCGTTCTTGTAAGAGCCGTCCCACACTTGTGCTTCCGCGCGATGAAGTCCGCACACCTGTCGTGTGGGATTTTGTGTAGAAAACGCAATGAAGTGTGTGTAGTGGTAACATTAAAGCATTTTCCGAACCCAAATAAATGTATGCGTGCCGATGCGGCGATAAATAAGTAAGTTCCGCGCGGATTTCCCTATACACCCCTGCACGCCCTCTCTCCAACAAACTGCGATGAAGCAGGACAAGTGTGGTAATGCTACCACACTTTCAATTTACAATCAAAATTTTTTTTTAAGTTCACTTGTTAGTGTTTCTTAATTAATTCCACTTCTGACACCAATAGTAGCGTAGCTGCGGCTTCGGGCTCGGCGGATTAATTAAGAGATTGGTTTTCGATCACAAATCTTCACAGGTTTTATACACTTCACTCATTCAATTTCTTTTACAAATTGTCTTTACACTACAATGTTTAACATTACTTATTACGACTTATCACTTCACTGGTTAAATCACAACTAACTCACCCGGTTTTTGTTCAAAATTTCTGCTAATAGCTTTTAGCTACTTTTGTACAGGGTCGCAGAGAGGGGGGGGGGGTCGAAGGGGGAATACCCCCGGGCTTTCAAAAGGGGCCCGTCATCTAAGTCATCAACAGAAATTTTTAATTATATATATAAAAAAATGTTTATCGAAAAAGTGTAATATACTAGATAGATTTTAAATTGAAAGTCGCTTAGTCCCGGGCCAGAAATTCCTTTCACGGGGGCCCGTATGTGGTACTCCCCGGGCCTGAATTTTGTCTCTTTTGTATGCTTTTGCGGAAAAGGCAGCTTTCCTTTGCTTGCCGTTTGACATTTCATTGTGTTCAGGATTCCAAAACAGCTGCTTTAACTTGCTCGCACTTCAAAGCTTAAGCAAGAAAGAAGCTATAATAATGTTTCTATATTTTTAAAATTCTTGGAATGTGCTTCAAATGATGAGAAAAGTAAATAATAACAAAAAATCACACATACACCAAGCGAAGCAAAGCAACTTTTGAGTGTTCAAAATTATGCAGCAGCTTCTTTTGGCTATGGTAAAATTTGAAAGATGTTGAAAAGTTGATTTTCTATGCTTTTGAAGCAGCTATAGCAGAAATCTTTAACAGACCCCAGGCTGCTATGCAGCCCTATTTATAATACTAAGCTTAATTCTCGAAATTTCAGCAACTTAATTCTAAAAATTTCCGTTATTCGTTTTCACCACACCCAAGTCACCTCGTATTCGAGTCGGCCCCGACTTCATGTGGCATCTGACGTTTGATTTCCGAAATCTGGAATATGCGCATTGCACAACTTGATTTCGTTTTCATCATGAAGCCTATACCGCTCTACAGTGTACTTATATTGTAAAAAAATTCGACTTTGTTATGCAAAAATGATTCAACTCACAAGGCCTAAAAATTTTTTCAAACTGTAAAGGTAGAACTGCTGCTTACTATGCAAAAATATTCCAACAATAGCATAATTTATCAAACCCACATTACAGACTCAACGATAATGCATTTAATAAAAATATGTCAAATTTACAAAAATTATTTAATTAGCTATTTATCAGCAAACCAAATAAATCACAGTATTATTAAATTAATTTATTTCGTATGATTAGTAGCATTTGTTTGTTTCCCTATGAAACATTTATTTTATTTTCATAATATCAATTTCAAACAAATACATAACTTAAAATTATTACTCTGCGACGTTTGTACATATTTGAGTGCATTTTGTTGACCAAATCAACATTTTCTTAACTAGCAGTGGAAGTGGGTTAAGTTATTATTATAAAAGGTCGGACACAACACGTGCGAAGCTTCAGTTCGATTAACACTTGAACTATCCCTTCACCCAAATATGGACGACACTAAAGGTTTTCAATTGGACGATTACATTGCCTAATAGCTTCTTGACTGTCCCTAACGATTTCGGTATCTACGTGATAATATTTACATTGATTTATCTGCTATATGTAGAACCGATAACGATACGCGGTGTGCATGGAGTCGCATTTTGATTTAAGAAGGCAGCAGTATATTTTTGCATGTGGCAGTCAAAGTTGGACAGACGCTGAACCTGGGGCCCAAGTGGAATTTGACCTGAAAGGCGACTGATAATGTTGAGATGAAAGGGAAAATATTTCCTGCAGGAAGCAATCAGGACTCACGGGAAGGTGCTAAGCACTGCGAATGCTGCGCACAAATCTTCATTATAGTAAGGTTGCTTCGGAGAGCTAAATTACTTAGTAGTGATGCCCGATGTTGGGCGATTAATCGAAACGTCGATGTTTTCATTGACTAATCGATATTTTTTCCCGATGTTTCTCGAATCCGATTTTACCATATTCGATGTTTTTTTTTTCAGAAAATCGGAAAAAAGTAAAATAATTCTTGTGCCACAACATATCTCTTTCTCAAAAAATTCTTGTATTCAGAAATTTTTTTTATGAAAATTTAGTTTATGTTTGACAGATGCCATTTTCGTCCAAAAAAAAACAATTAAAAATGGAAAGATAATTGTATTTTTTAATATTGACATGTTCACAGTGCAACGTGAAGGTGCCGCGGGATATTCAAGTGGCACGCCTAGCTGGCAGCACGTACATAGCTCGTCGGTTTGAGGTGAGGGTCCTTAAACATCCGCTTCACACACCATATCAGTATTTCGCGTTCCTGTGGAGTAAGAGGGTTGTGGAACCCCCCTACCGGTCTGCCACAAAGGATAAAAACAAAGAGACAGATAAAAAGGAAGAACAACAGGTCTGGTGTCACCTGTAACTCTCAGCTGCTGAACCATCATGAAAACTGAACAAGAAAAACTACCCCCTTGTTGATGATTCAGTACTCTAACCCGCGCCAACCCTACACCTGGCTAGGGTGTAGGCCCAAACTAAAAATTAAATTAAATTAATTAAACGAAAAACATTAGGATAGAAGGAGGCAAGAAGGGGAAGAAGCTGTAGGGGGTTTCCTGAAAATCACAATAGCGAAATTTAACCCATATAAATTCAACAACAAATAAATAAGAAGGCTTGTACATCATCAAAGGTAAATCTAGCTTAGTTCATTAAGGGGGTATTCTACAAAAGACGGTTGAAAAAATCGATTTTTTGTTTTTTCATATTTTCGTTTTTAATTATATAAAGAATGTGTCTGCAAAAGGATATGCCCTGAAAATGAAAAATTTCCAAGTTACAAGGCCATGAATATAACGATGCTGGTTCACGCTCTCTATTAGGTATGAGCACCGGTAAAGGACTTATGCTTTATTAGTCACGCTTTTCCTGATAGTATATTTTCAAATGTCACCAAGGAAAGATGACTTGAAGAAACCTATTTTTAGAAGAAACATTTTGGTGGAATGTATGGTGCTGGAATTACGGATTGACTGTCAACTGTGCTATTGGTAAGCAGTGTCCCTTCTATCTTTAAACGCTTTTTTCTCGATAGCATGTTTTTGAAACTGGTTGACACGATTACTTAAAAAGTACTTGTCCGATTGCTCAGAAATTTTACCAGTTTATTTGGCAAATACATAGTTATGGTCGGTACTACGATCTTGCAAAAATCATTTGTTTAACTTTTTTTTTTACAATGAACAATAAAAAACAGGGGAATAATCATAATTTGGCGTAAAAAGTAGTGTAAAATTGATTAAAAACAAGATATCAAATATCTTTTAGTACCGACCATAGCGACAAGTCTACTGAATACAAAGAATGTGACTTTTTGTGTTTCAGATAATTTGAACGTGCAAAATCATGTCAACCGTGGAGCAACTTTTTTCTGTAGCCTCAACTTCAAGACGTTGCCATTGCAATTCAAATCAATATTTTATTATTATCAAAATTGTAATTTGTTAATAAATTCATGTAGTTCAACAAACAAAATAAACAACAAAAAATATTCAATAGTTTTTCTTTTACAACAACTCAAAAAAGTAGTAATTTCCGGGCCATTTGGGTAGAATACCCCCTTAATACAATGGCTTATATAATATTTCGTCTACCTAACCTTAACTTTCTGCCACCTGATGCCTTCCAAAAGGAAGCAAGACAATTTTCATTTCGCATACAATAGCAAAACAAACATAAATAAAATAAAACGACTAATTATGGAATTAGTAGGTGCATTTTACAGCAGATCATAACTTGGCGAGTTAGATAAATCCTTCTAGACAATCTCAGTATTACTGAGCAATCGTATCAAATGCGGGTCTGGTAGTAAATCCCGAAAAACAAAATCCCGAACATCAAAATCCCGAAGAACAAAATCCCGAAAAGACAAAATCCCGAAAGGTGAAATCCCGAAAAGACAAAATCCCGAACATAATCCGGAAAGCCTGTCGTGAGGAGAGCGGCCGCGCGACCTTCCCCCCATGACAGGCTTTCCGGATTGTGTTCGGGATTTTGATATTAAAATTAAAAAATTTTGAAACGTCCAGGTTTATATCACATCATTGTAATTGGACGAAGTTTTGAAGAACATGTGGGAAATCTACAAGAAGTGTTCCAGAAACTGAAGTCAGCCAAACTAAAACTAAGCCCTAAAAAGAGTATGCTCTTTGCAGACCAGTTCACATACCTTGGACATGTGGTATCAACAGAAGGAGTTAGCACCGATCCTGAGAAAATAACTTCAGTGGAGAACTGGCCCACTCCGAAAGATAAACACGAGCTATGAAGTTTACTTGGGTTAGCCACTTTGTACAGACGCTTTGTGAAGAATTTTGCTGATATAGCAAAGGAGTTGCATAAGCTAAAGGAGAAGGATAAGGCATTTGTTTGGACAGGAAAAGCAGAAAACAGTTTTAAAGCACTGAAGTGGGCGCTTTGCAATGCTCCTGTACTTACTTATCCAAAGGCGGGTGAGACATTTATATTGGATACCGATGCAAGTAATGTCGAGATTGGTGCTGTGCTGTCACAAAAAATAAACAGGTACGAAAAGTTGATGGCATACTATAGCAGAGCTCTATTAAAACAAGAAAGAAATTACTGTGTTACGAGTAAAGAACTGCTGGCTATTGCTGATGCAACGAAGCATTTCCATAAATTCCTCTATGAACAAAAATTCACTCTCCGATCTGATCATGCAGCTCTAAAGTGGTTGATGCAATTTAAAAACCCTGAAGGACAGGTGGCAAGATGGCTAGAAAGACTGCAATCCTACGATTTTGAAATTATCTATAGGAAAAGTAGATCCCATGGAAATTCAGATGCACTTTCACGACGACCATGTAAGCCTGATTGTAAATACTGTTCCCGTCTGAAAGATAAATGCGACCATGTGATTGTGAAAAGAACAACTGTCGTACCCTTGACAGGATGGAACAAGGAAGAATTTCAAGCGCAATGGAATTCGCTATGTGTTGAAGATGGAATATTGAAACGCAAATGGGAAACACCCGACGAGTCGTCATGCCGGATGCAGATATTAGTTCCCAGGAAGAAGATAAAGGGTTTGCTGGAAGAATTTCATAACGGTGCTTCGGGAGGACATCTTGGCGTCAATAAGACTTTGGAGAAATTAAGAGAACGATTCTACTGGTTACATATGCGGGAGGATGTGGAGAACTGGTGTCGAAAATGTACTGTTTGTGCCTGTAGCAAAGCATCTTACATCAAAACAGAGGAGCGATGCAGCAATACAACGTTGGAGCGGTTGACGTTGCGGGATCATTTCCAGAGTCAGATCGGGACAACCGGTACATTTTAGTGGTAATGGATTATTTCAGTAAATGGCCAGAAGTACATGCGAAACTTTGAACCTCAAGTATTCCAGAAGGTTTGCGAGATGCTTGGAATAAGAAAGACGCGGACAACACCACTTCATCCACAATCTGACGGGATGGTTGAGCGATTTAATGAGACAGTGATAGAACATCTCAGAAAAGTAGTAGATGAGCATCAACGGGATTGGGATAGCTACATCCTAATATTTCTACTAGCTTATCGAACATCCACTGTAGGGTGGCATGAGCTACGTGCTGAAAACGAAATCAAGTTGTAATGCGCATGTCCCAGAATTCGGACACCAGAAAAACCATCAGATATCGTATGAAGTCAAGGCCGAGCCGAACCTGTGGTGAAAATGAATATCGGAAATTTCTAGAACTAAGTTGATGAACTTTCTAGAATTAACCTAAGTAGTATAAATAGAGCTGAGTAGCAGCCTGATGAGTTAGTTGTATTTTAACTAGTAAAGTGATAAGTGTAAATTAGTGAAGTCAAACGGTGTATTGTAAAGAAAACGTGTAAACAAAATGGTGAAACGAACTAATTAAGTGAAGTGAATAAAAAACCGTGAACATTTGTAACTGAAAATAAGTATCTTAATTAAAAGTGAAATAGTGTAGTCAATAATATGGGCAGCAAATTAAAGTATTTACGCGTTCAAGACTTGAAGGAGTAATTAAGTAAACGCTACGTCATAGGACTGGAAATAAAAATGCTCTGGTAGCGATGGAACACGAAGGAAAGGATCCAGGGACTTTTGTTAGGAGCTAGGAGAATAAGCCACTCCAAGCATGATATATCTTCAGTAGCGGCAATGAGGTTTACCGTCTTCATCTACGGAGTCGAACACAGAAGTCTGGAGAGACGCTGCAGCAATTATGTGTGGACATATAAAGGCTGACACATTTGGCTTACCCCACGTTTGGCCAAGATTACCTCAACGAGGTTTCAAGAGAAGCGTTTATTAATTCACTTGCAAATCGAGTCCTACAACAAGCAGTTCGTCTGGCTGGGAAAAACACTAATGCTGAGTATTTGGCTTAGGCTCTGGCATATGAGGCAGCAAAACAAGCTTCAAGAAGAAGTAACTCAAATAGAAGATACCTGCTGTAGGGTCAATACATCGCAAAGGCGGAGTCGTTTTAAATGCTGGGCGGGCGTGCAATAAAAAAGGCCATCTCCGAAGAAATTTCAGAAAGAGACGAAGATCAAATTCTCCACAAGATAACGAAACGACATCTGGATCTGGTTGTGAAAAATGCAAGGAAAGAGAAGGAGAACAACAAAGGAGCGATAGGGCTGTAAGCCAACTCTACGCTCGGAAAAGGGAAATGAATAAGGTCCAACTTTGCGGGGTAGGAGTTTGCCAGTGGATTCGACGCACCCGGAATCATCATCATTGTAACGAAACGACAGCAGCTTAGTAATCAACAGGAGGATTTAAGAACAAAAATGCACGATTACAGTAGACATAGGTGCTTCCAGGTCTCTTCTTCGTTTCAATTATGCTAAAAACAGCTGGCTTAGCAACAAAAATCGCTATATTTTGAGGACAGCTACAGGAGAATCGGTTGAAGTGTATGGGGAAATAGTAATGGTAGTATCACTCGATGAAACTCGATTTTCGCACAAATTTCTTGTCACAAATATAATAAATGAGTGCATACTTAGCCTTTATTTTATGAGAGCACGCAGCATTCGACTGGATATTGGAAGAGGAGCCATGAAATATGACACAAAGAACTTCCTTTGGCTCTGGGATCAAATTGTTATTCCAAGCTGAACATGATGGCATATGAAGACCTCGAGCTTTCCCCTTGTGCAGAAATCTTAGTGCGAGCAAAAGTTCTTGGTTATCACGGGAGCTATTAATTCTATCTAATAGAACCAGATTGAACATAGCAAATAAGAAATGTCATTGTTGGAAAATGTTTAGTAGCTATCGAAGGAAGTTTTGGTACGAATCCTAAACCCGTGAAAACCCCGTTAAAATTTGTATACGCGCCAAAAAGATACTATAATTTGTTCGCACGCGGATAAGATACTTCAATTTAGTTCGGGTCCGTCGAATTAGTGTTATTAGTGTTATGAACAAATCAAAACTTGCTACAGTAAAGAATAGGAAAAGGTTGGGGAAATCTACTTTTTCGTAGTATATCTTGCAGTCTCAACTTGGAATTTACTTGACGTAAACCTATAAATCTTCCGAACATTGTGGTCACGATAAAAAATTTCTGTGTTTTAATGGGAAAACTCCCTCCTGCAATCGTTTTGTTGAAGTATTGAGGCTAGAATGCGTCAATGACATCAGCATTTCTCATTAGTTTTGGTTAAGACAGTGTTTAGTTTCATGTGTGCAAGGATAAGTTAATCTGTGGTAAAAAAATAAATAAATAATGACGACACACTTGGTGGTAAAATGGCCGAACTGTCATGTTTTCGGAGTTTTATCTAGAATAGGATTCGCTCGATCTCTTAATACCGAATTTTTGTCAATTCATTTATAAACTAAAACCAAAGATTACTATTACTAGATAAACGGCTTCGAACAAAGTATTGACAATTTTTTGGTTGTTTTTATATATTTCCCGCATCGGGCAACCCTGCAGTCAGAACTAAAAATTTGTTTTCCGGGAGAGTTTGTGGGTAGGAGACAAGTATACTTTTCTTACATGCATTTACAAACGTGAAATGTACTTCCCTCATTAAAAGATCAGAACACATTGACAGTTTGAAAGTTTCTTACGCACAGAAGCAACTATCTCAGTCATGTGATTCACATGAATTCTTTTTATTGGTGGTACTTTTTGGTACATTTTCTCTTCGCTGCAATTCTCTCCGGATGAGAACAGTATTTTGTTCTTGTCCATCCACAAGGGATTACGAAAGGCATCTGGCCTTACTCGCATGAATATTTTTCCAGCTCAGTAACGTAAAAATAAACAATATTTTTGTTGCCCACAACACCAACTTTATCGAATTATATATAATGAAGTTTGAGAGAACTTGCGTCAAAGGTACAGAAACTGGCTGCACCTTAGAACATAAAGCTAAACAGGAATGGCAGTAAGCCAGAAAAACGTCGGCATTTTCCTTTCTGTAGAGGTGAGGGTTTTGTATGTGTTTGAAGCCCATGACAGTAGTCAAATTTGAGATTTTTTGAAGTGGGGTTGATATATCTTTTGAATAATTACAAATTGTATTAAATCAAAATTAATAAATATTTATTTTCAAAATTGTATTATTAAATTACATTTAAAACTGTGCGCAAAGATTAAATTGATTTTCTAATTATAATAAGATCTAACACAATTTAGAAAAACAGTTGCGAAATGCTTTGAAATTTTCAATAATTTATGCATTTAAACTGTTCCACCTTCTCTTTTAGCCAAGTGAGCATTGTTATTGAATACAGACAGTGCTCACTTGTTTCCAGGGACCACCACGTGGAGGTTGAGATAGGTGATTTAGATAAATAAGTTAAAATATGATATTATAACTTATGTATCTTTTTTGGTCCCCAGCGGTCTGTCTTTTGTCTATTGCATTTAAAATTATTTATTGTAAGTACTTATGTAAATTATTTGCTATTTTTGGGAAATCTATATAATTATACTTAAAATATTTTTAGTTTTAAATCGAAAAATATGTTCTGACCCCTTCTGAAAAATTGTTCGCGAGCCGACAGTGACAATAAGGGCAAAGCTATATTTGGCTAGATTACAAATGTAAACAAAGTTCTATAGCCAGGAAAATAGTGAATATTTACTATTATAAGTCACTGTCGCTTAATATAATCGCAGTAATTTAAGCAAAGAGACCTTAGAGATTGTATTATAACATAAACTTTCCTGAAAACAGATTTTCCTCGCGCTCTCCGGCGATAATGTTTGCAGCAGTACACAGCACACTTCATCACTAAATTTGTGATTTTTTGTGGAGTTTTACACAATAAAAGGACACAATAAGATATCACAAGGTATTTTTACACTTAACTAGGCTATAATTAGCAATCGTTAATACAAATCACCTCGATAAATTCCTGTTTTCACAAAACTTTCACAGCAGAAATAAAAATTTGACATTTCCGAAAATAAAAGCAAAACACTTCGATATGGGGACAGTACCTCAAAACTTTCCCCACTTCCGCACTTTTTCAATCGTTCAGATACCGATCACACCTACAGCACATATACGCGATACTGCCATTCCTGTTTAGTTTTATGTTCTAAGGGCTGCACGTATATCAATTTGTACAGCTGTTATTATAACGAACTATTCGAATTTACAAATAAAATATTACTAACCGCTTACCGAATGCAAGGTACTAATTCTATTTCTTTCTTTTACACGAATAGCAGCGACCGCACTTATAATTTACAAAATTCGTCAACTAATCCGTTTTGAAACAAATCTCACTATTACGTTGCTCAATATGTGTTTTGTTTTTCATTTAAAGGTATTCAAGAGTTGCACGTTTTAAATGCTGAACCGATTGCGTATTTTAAAAAGTCTCAGTTTCCTCATTTAACTGATCACTTCATCAGGTGAAAGAATTGTTTTTTGGCTTTTAATTAACGACGAGAGCAACACTTCAAGTTTCCGTAAAATTGTAGTTATCATTTGTTTTTGGTATATGGTATACCTGCTGCTCAATGACTTTATATTTGCATTTTAATTAATTTTGTTCGATGCAAGCGTACTGGAGTTTAAAATAAAGTTTAAAATTGTATGTTAAACCTTAAATTTAAATTGATTGAAATAATTATTTTGCGTGTAGGTGGTAGTACTAACCGAAAAATATATTTTGAGCAAATATTATCAAAAAATTTTGTTATTAGGTTGGCAGCACAGTTTGTTAAATGGCCGTCCACTGTGGGAGTCGAGGGCTTTTGCCGTTCAAACCGAGTTTTATTTATTGATTTGCTGTGACGGTATTTTTTTCGAATGTGACTATAAATAATTAAACATTAGTTTGTTTACTAAAGTGATTATTCAAGAGGTAATTACTTGTAAGAATTTGGAAGGGTAATGTCAAGCAATGGCACCAAGTGCATTTTTTATTTTTATTCGAATTGAGTCACATCTTGAAAGTGTTGTGCTGTAATATTTGTTGTCTAATTATTCCCGGTAGTATAAGATTTAATTTGATAACGTGTGATGATAAGAGAATTGGACGTTTGTATTTATTATATTTATCTTGGCGTTCCGGAAAAAACTGGAGAGTTGGCCATTAGAAGTCTAGCATTGCCTAGGAAGTTAACACTGCCCTGTGAAAAGAATGGTATTTCGAGATAAACTTCTGCATGCGACACTTCGAGCCACTGAGACCTTGAAGACAAGTGTATAAAGTATTATTGACTAATTTTTTATCATTGCTGCCGTGTGATCGCCAAGACTATACCCATAGTTACTTTTTTAATGTGTGATTGATGCACCACGAAGTGTTCAATTTCCTCTCTTTATGTCACAGCGACTTGAACCGATTAACACTGCAACCGAGACATTTATTTATTGAAATTCAATTCTCCTTGCTAATTGTTGCCTCGAGATAAGTGTTGTTTTATAAATTGCGACAAATATAACCAGTAAATGAATGAGTTTCTTAGAAAGGGGTTTTCCACCTAAATGTCAATCAAAATAAATTTTTAAATCTTTTAGGTAACTTGTGACGTTTCAGATTGATAATTTATGCAAAAGTGTGTTGTTGCAAAACCAGATATATATTCAGCTCAGTTCATCAAATTAATTGCAGAAGACTCCAAATGTTACTCGCGTGCTACTTGCAAAAATAAATTCAATCAGAAAATATAAGACAAGTGACTATTTGCAATTGCCCTGTGTACGTTAAGGCTTAACGCATAGTAATAAGAGGAGTTAAAAGGATTGCCTGACTTCTATATGTGAATTTAATGATCAGTAACTTCACTTTTATTTTTGTCACCAATTCTGCTCTATTTTATAAATTTACCCAGAATTGCTAAGAAATTTTATGCGGAAAAGTTATTCTAATGATATATCTTCTTTAACCTCAAACTCCGAACCCGATCAACAAATTACACCATTTCAGTTCCTGAAAATCTCAAGCAAACCAACCGTATTTTGGTATAAATATTGTTTTAGACGCGTTAGAAGAGAACACTTATAACTCTGATCAGAAAATTGGTATCACTTTTGCTGCGAGCGTAAATAAAAGTTCTGTTTGATGAAAGTCTGGAAGCCTTATTACAGAATACGATTCGATTATAAATATAGAAAATTTGGAATTGTATTGACATAAAGCTAGAAACTCACGCAAGTATAATATCTCCTTTTTTATAATTGACTGCAATCGAATCGTATTCAACAATAAGACCCCAGGACTAGAAAGAGGCGTTCGATAAAAGTGTTAGTTGGTGAGGATAACACTGCATTGAGTACAGGAACGCAGTGAGTGTGCTTTTCAGAACCAAAAAGAAGAAATCTCAACTTGCAATTCAATGCAATCGACAATTCATATCACAGAGCACTCAATAGGTCTGTTTGTTTCGCTGCCAGAAAATTGCAGAAGTAGAATAGAGTGTAATCGATGTGACCTCAAAGGTGTAGCAATTTGCCCTACACTAATGTCAGCGAAACAAACGTTTTATGTGCAATTTTCTGTCAATAATATTTAACGGAAAGTGTTTTGGTTAATACAATTGTTTAATATCACAAATAAAACGGAAAATAATATATTACCGACTTTAATGCAAGAAATTATGTGTGACTCGTCTCTCACTGCACTTCATCCAAAGCAAGTGCAGACATCTCCACTTTTTTGCAGCGAAACAAACGCTGTGCAGTTGCACTAACTTTGCACCGAGAGCGAAACAAACGCCGTTTGACGTAAATTTTGCACATAGTACAGGCAATTCAGAAAAAATTTTGCGAAACAAACAGACCTAATAGGTCTGTTTCGTTCGCTACACTTTTTATACACTTCTTACACTCAGGGCAGAATAACTGTCAAAAGTCGTTTGTTTAATCGATCGTAAATATAGAGATTTGTACTTCCGTGAGTTGCTAGCTTTAGTTCCATTTAACTCTAAATTTCTTATATTTACGATAGTTTGCAATCAAATCGTATTCAGTAATAAGGATTCTGTTTTGACAAGTGTAATTTTCAATTCAAGTGTAATTAGTTTTCATTCATTTTTCAATTATGTCAAGATCATTGAAAAGGCTTATTCAGTCCAAAATGAGAAAGCCGAAGTTATATTTATATTAATATATATTATATAAATAAATAATTTGTCATGAGTTATATACCAAATTTATTTTAACTTTGTTTTTAATTTAATGTTTTATGAAGAAAAGCAAAATTGCTTTCTTCATTCATAGTTTAGTTTAACGCCGTGTCAATTTGCACCGCCGTATCCGTGTCGGTTGTAGGATTTACACCGACGACACGGTGTTCGGTCAACCTCTGCTCAGTCCGTGTCACCGTCTATTCCGCCGTGTCTGTGTCAATCGCATCCGTGTGTCATCAACGAAATTGTTTATAATGTTCTAGATACAAACCTGGCGGGGGAGGGGGCGGCATCCCCCCAGTTAATAAAGCAACTAAAAGCCTGATTAATACACCTTTTCGTTCAAAAAAGTAATATAAATTTGACAAATTTGTGTTAGGTACAGCGAGTACACGGATCCGAAGCGAGTACACGGATCCGAGCGAAGCAAATAGACATCGAACTCCTTGTAAATCCTACAACCGACACGGACACCGCGGTGCAAATAGACGCTGCCTTAATTTAATCCGTGGAATTTTTTAAAACAAGAAAATAACCTTTCAGTTAACAAATAAGCTATCAATCCAGATGGAATTGCACTTCTCCGTTTGTTTTACTAACATGAGTGTAGGAAAATTTTTTTAATACTTTCGACGTCACTTGCGCCCCAATTGTATGTTACACTTATCAGTGATAAAAAGTGTTTGAGGAAAGTTGATTTGAAAATTCAAATACCAAGCACTGAAAGTTGGAGAATGCTTTCAGTGTCATTTAGTGAGCGCGAGTTGTCACAAGTGCTCGTTAGGAGTTAGAAACTAAATGGAGTTGCCCTAGCGTATAAAATAGGTGTACATGAGTGTGTCGATTTCTACGATTTTTTTGCTCTCATTTTTCTTCTCCGGTTGTCACTTGTCTGACATTTTCTTTAAGTGAGATTTGTAGGTAAAAAAGTGCTAATTTTATCGTCCTAGTTGAAGTAAGAATTAAATTGATTGCGAGGGTCAAAAATAAAAAACTATTGCGTGTTGTTTCAAAATTATTTGAGAAAAGTTCAAGTTTTAAACGATTAATGACAATAAAGTGAGTAGTGCAATTTTGCAAAAATTCAAGTTATTTAAAACACCCCGAGATTTCATTTCACAGATAAAGTAGAGAATTTTTTTTTTTTTGTGATAAGAATATTTCAGGCGGTGTTAAACATACTATTAACTTTAACAATATACTAATGTAATGAAAAACCGTAATAAAAATTACAAAATTTAGTGAATAAGCCGCTTTTAAATTGAAGTTTTAAACAGACTTCTCCAGAAGTTTAAAAATGGTACCAAAGCACCCCCATACAAAGATTTTTTCTTCAGCCTGTTCTGTGCTGTTTTTCTTGTTTGCGTGTAAACTAACATTTTAGGCACAGGCTACGGAAATCACTGCTGTTGGGCCACTCCATTTAGTTACTTTCTCGTAGGTGAACAGACCTTTTTTTGTAGGAGTTATGATTTGACATTTCTCGGACATTTCATCTGGCAAGATTTGCGAGTCAAAAAGTTGTTTAGTGCTTGTACGGACCAAAATAAAAGAAACACAATTCGTAAAATATTTAATTTTATTTTTATTGAGTAATAAACAAAAGATTTTTGATAATTTGTTTGTGAATTTCAATTTAAAGTTATTCAATTTGAACGGGCTTAGTAGAAGTAGTATTTATTTATCATTTGCTATTAATTACAATATTTTTTTAACTTTTTATTTTTCTCTTAAAACAATTAATATTGTTTTCAGACTCAATTTCAAACAGTACAATATTAACACGTTAAGTGCCAACTACGAGATATCTCGTAGTTGGCAATCTATTAAAAATTGCCAGCTACGAGATATCTCGTAGCAAAACAGTGAAGTGAAGTACATTACATATAGTTTTAGCACAAGAACGTGCTACGAGTTAACTCGTAGTTGGCATTTTGTAGCGAATATCTATTCAATATGCCAGCTCGTAGCAGTAAATTTGTATGACGGCAATCAGGAATATATGTTTTTGAAAGTTGGCACTTAACGTGTTAAATAATTTGAAAGCCTCTGTAAACAGGTGTGTGAAGTTGCCACCCCTTTTTAAATTTTGAAATCTTTTTTGTGCATTCGTTTGTCCATCGTTAGTCCACGTTTGTCCACTCATTATTGTTATTGGCAACTGAATCTGACGGACGAACGAATGAAAAATTTCGATATATCGAAAGAATATTACAAAACTCCTTAAAATAAGCAAAAATAGAAGTCCCTATTTGCACCAAACGTGTGTCACGCTTTTTTTGCGTGGGACGTTTTACACACGCCGATTTTAAAAATCAAACATCAATCTGAACTTAGCCCAACATTTTTATTAAAGGGTATATTAACGAGGTTTTTAAATGCTTGGGGGAGTTGAGATAAAGAATTTCGATATATTTATTACTTTTCGATATATCAAAAGTTGAAATTTAAAATATTAATAAAAAATTTAACAAAACTACGTAAAATAAGCAAAAAAAGATGTATCACACTTCCAAATTGTGCAAATTGTACAAGTTGAGGGCAAAACCAAATTTTGTATTATCACCCACCCACAAATCGTGCTAAAGGGCGGCATTAAATTTAAATTTGTTTACTCTCCCCGTTTTATTTGTTCAAATTGCGGACAAAAAAAGTTGTTTAACTCCGTAGATCGTTTGTCCATCGTTAGTTCACGTTTGATCAGCAATTGTGTTTATTTGTCCACTTACTGATTAATTGTAATAAGTTACATATATAGTAAATTTTCAAAAAGTGAGAAATTTAAACCCCCTTTTTTGGATTTTGAAATTTTTTTTGTGCAATCGTTTGCAGTCCAAGGTTTGTTAACCTATTAGTTTTTTTTTCCATTTTTTTTTCAAAATGCGGTACAAAAAACGTTTTGAACGCCATAAGTCCATCGTTAGTCCACGTTTGTCTAGCCATTAGTTTTTTTGTCCAAACTTCATTTCAAATTCAGCTTGGACAAACTAGATTTTTCTTAGCCGGAGAAGATTAGGTTTTGACAAACTAGGTTTTTACATGGAAAAGTCAAATGAAGCCCGGACACATAAGATTTCGATTTTAACGATTGAAATAGGGCTTGGACAAATGAGTTTTGGTCTAGGTAAACATCGTTTTTCCGGGGGCAAATAAAATAAACTCTCACTCACTATGCTAGTGGAGGAAAAGTCAGTGAATTTAAGTAGTCCGAGAAAAGCCATAAATTTAAATCGTTTTCTGATGAAGGTCCCATGCTGACACTGTATAAATGAATCCATCACTCGAAGGTTACTTCTGAGAAATTTAAAATTATTTTTATTTCTATTCCACCGTATAAATGGAGCCATCACTTAAAGTCTTTTTCTGAGAAATTTAAAGGGAAAACATATTTCAATTTCTATTCCTTGAAATTAATTCATTTCACTTATTATTTCTGGCTTATAATAAGTTCTTAGAATAACAGCATTATTAGAAAAATCCCAAAATTCGAGGAATTGAGGGTACGTAAGGAACCCAGGAATTAATAAAATTGTAAATACCTGATTTAAATCAAATCGCAACAATTTATTTAAATGCATTTTATTTAATACAGAATAGCACTTGTCACGGTGATAAGAAAAATTTTATATACACTTATCCCTCGATTTACACGGTAGATACGTGCCTGGAAAGATCGTGCAAAACGAGACACATAATTCATACTACATAGAAGGATACATATGTTCAATTACACTGTAAACCGTGTAAATCGATCTAAAGAAGATAAAGAAAAATCGAGGATATTTTATATAATACTCGTGTAAAATTAGATAAGGATTAAAAGAAACGAAAGGGGATTCTTGGAGCCAATTTAATGCTTATACTATTTAAATTTACTTTTAAAAATGAAAAACATAAACATTAATCAACACCGAAAATTTATCAACGTTTCCCATAGGAACTGCTTCACTAATTGAGATGTTGGCTACATTTTTCACGTCGTTAATAAAAGTTGGTTTATTTTTGGATGGTACGAAATCGGTTATAAACATTTGCCTACTTTGGCGGGTATTTTTATAAATTTCTTCATATATACTGAACGCATTTTTTAGAGTTCTTTGGAATTTCAATGCTCTTTTATTATCATGATCTCTGTTCAAAAAAATAAGTTTTTTGAAATTTCCTCATCCACAAATAATATCTGGGATATCAATATCATTAAATCCCTCGCCTCCAATAAAATGAGCTATATCTATGATATTGGGATAAACATTTTCAGTTGAAGTCACGCTTCTTTCGACTATTACTTCAGGCCATATGAGTTTCCGACGGCTGAAGCGACATTTGTTGCATAATTTAAAATTATAAAATTTTTCCAGTTTCCCTAAATTTCTCAAAACATCGCCTTTTATAGTAAGTAGAAACTATTCCCTGATCTTGATGTTGAATTAACGATATAATATAATATAATATAAATATAACGTTATATAAGGGGCAAGAACTCAATTTACACATTTGCATGTTGCAAGTCTCTTTGATGAATTGGTGAATTGTCTAGGAGCAATAGAACTTTAAACTTAAGGTTTTCTTTATTGTAAATAAATTTTTACTTCAGGTACGAAACAATTATAGAACCAATCTTCAAACATTGTGCCGTCATCCAGGCTTTTTTGTTGGAATGCCAATGCACAGGTAGTGTTTCCAAATTCTTTTCTTTTCGTCGCACGCATCCTTTAAGATCTATTAATTATAAAGGCGATCGAAATACAATCGTCTATCGCGTTATTACAAATAAGTAACGTCACCATATCCTTAACTGCTTTAAATTACCATTACACGTTGGAACTTTAAAAAAATCGATTTTTTTCTTTTTTACATTTTTCAACTCATTAGACCTTCAAAAATAACCTCCTTAAATATTTTGGAGAAATTCGAACGTTGAATCGAGATATAACGACTTTAAACGCGCGCGCTTTCTCGGCTCCCTGCAGGTGTTCGGGCAGCTATCGGTCGCGCATCGTCTTTGTGTTTCTTTTTCTCCAAAATACCGGATACTTGTATACATATTATATTTCCGGCTTTCTCGTGTGTTGATGACGGCTAACTTTTATATGGTCCAGGAATAGCGCATTAAGCAGTCGTGAGTGGTTAAAACCGATTTTTTATAAAATATTCAATAAGTAAAACGTTAAAAATATTTAAACACGCTTTTCTCGTAGTGACATTTTTTGAAACGGCGGACAGTTAATCTCCGGATCTATAATAAACCTTGGTGCGTTTTGTTAAGTAGAATGTCCTGTACAATATTTTACTACAATTTAGCCAAAAAATAAGAAAAAAAAATCTTGGCGTGAAAAAAAACGAAAAAAGAGGCGATTTTTCGCACTTTTTTTCAAAAGACCGCCCTTTGTTTTCATCGATTTTTCAATAACGGTGGTAAATTATTGTGTGAGAAGCCTTCATCTTTGAAACCCTTTTTGAACTTTTTGTTTCAGACTTGCCAACCCCGAGATTAACTGTCCGCAATGGGACAAAGATTTTTCAAGCACTCAATTTTGAAGCCCCTCTATAAATTAGACAAAAAAAAGATGAATTTTTTTTTGTATTCTAAGAGATTAGATAATATTTAAAAGATGTTTTATGTTGATGTCTAATAAAAGAGCTGAGAAAAAAATTCTTGAAAATTGTCATTTTTTTAGCCTTCTAAAGTGTAATAGTACTTTAAATCAGCATGAAATACTTGGTTAGAATATAAGAGTTTTCTTTAATATTTTTGTCAGTTTTGCCGGATATTCTTTTGTCCATTTTCCATCAGCGGAGGCAATTTATCCTTTATCTTAATTTTTATGTAGATTGTATATTTATTTAAAGTTTTCGAACCATCCGTTTCTTTCAGTAAATTCTGTAGTAGATAAAATTTGTTGCTTTCCTTTAAAGAGCTAAACATTTTAAGCGCTTTGTGTCGAATTAGAATCCACCGATACTTCTTTTACTCTATTCAAATTACTAGAGCTTTTTCTACTGATTCTATTAAATCATCTCGATTGTATGTAGAAAATTTTGTGCTTACGGTACACTTTTTCGAATAGAATCTTCCATTTGATTTATTGTCCAAATAGCTGCCTCATTCATTTCATGTTCTTTTGCTACGGATGTTGAGCCTTGTTCAAATTTTAGTTTGTCCAACATTTCAATTTTCCAAACTAATGTCTTTGTTTGGAAATCTGTTTTCTTTTTGTTGACATTATAGGGCTATAATAAAATTAAAACACTATTATGAAATAAATTATTAAATTGCTTTTTTTCAAATATAAAACAATTGACTTTGACGTTTGCGATTGAAGTTTTTGAAAAGGATGCGTTAAGTAACTTTTAATCGAGGTTTAAAAAGTGCGTTTATTAATAAATACTCTTCTAACTTATAAATTGCAAACTGCAAAACAATCAATATAACACCTAAAAAAAATATGTTTTTTCCATTTAAAAACTGTAAATTAGGAACCGTGCAAGTCGAGTAACGGGTGTATATAAAAAGGTACCAGCGGCAAGAAAATGAAAAAGAAAGCGCCATAGTGCCAATAGACAAAAATGTGCGCATGAACTGAATACTTCCAATAATTACATTTTAATCAATAAAATAAGTCTAAATGCTACCAAATGACACTGAGAAGCAGTCCATGCTCTAATTTCGCTACTCAAGCTCTGTTCTTCTGAACTGTTTTTTTTTTACTGATTACTTTTATAAGTTGGGTTGAAATAAACATTGTTCACCTGAAGAGCGTTGCATTGCAAAAATGATAAGAAATGAAGGAAACACGCAACAATTTATTGGTAGTGAACAATATTTATTTCGACCCATCTTAAAAACGTAATCAGAAAGATTAAGATGCTGAAATTTTGGTCATTTCAAAATATTTTTTTCAATTTTGGCCGTGACTGTACCTGCAGTGGTAGTAGTGAGATCAACATTGTTGACATTTTTGGAAAGGTCATTAGGATAGTTATTTTTTAGCGTTTGTTTGATGTCGCTATGTTGGGTAGAACAAAAGATAAAAATAAAAGAGTAATGTGCATACCATGAAAAACTGAAATTGTTCAAAATGACAAAAGACATTTTGAAAATATTTTAACTAATTAATTTTACTTCCTTTTTAAGCATTATTGAAAACTCAGTCCTTTTCAGTATAATTTTTTCTTAGAATGGAAGGTATCAGCTGTGCCTTTGGTCATGTAAAAACAAAAAACAAAATTACAGTCTTTAACACCACTGTGTTAGCTGTCAATTGAGATATTAGTAACGTCTATAACATTAAAACTGTAGAAAATATTCGTTAGGTAAGACTAGTTAATTTCATCGTAAGAATAAGTCAAACGTCTATTGCTTGGAGGGGGTGAGATAGACTCCCCCCTCCCTTTCCCATACACTTTTATCTCGATTCTCGCCCAGATATATCAGTTCCCTCATTATTGCGCAAGACCTAAGAAACATCATGTATGTTCATAAACTTTCGATGTTGTCAGCGTTATATTCACTTCCATGTCTTTTCTTAATTTGGAATATTCCTTATTTTGAAATTATTTCTCCAGAACAATTCCGGATAAAAAAGAAATTGTATTGCACTTTTGTTGGGGGTATATACAGAATTTTTGTAAGCGGATTACACTTCTTATCTGGAGCTTGAAGTTGGATTATTGAATTAAGGAGAATAGGGGTGAATATCATAAACTCCACCATTATTATTAACAGGAAGCAGGCCTGGAGAAGAAGCTGAGTAAAACTTGAGCTGGTTTGACTTGAACTTAATCTTTATTATAACAATAATTGTCGTTAAATTGAGCAAAGCATTGCTTAATCGAGCAAGTAAGCTGATGTGTTAACTCAATGATGTTAAGGTTATATTAAAAAAGCAAAACAATCGAATTCGAACGGGTTCGCTTTGCTTAATCATCATAATACCCTTTAGAATATATCGTTTTTTTTAGAACCTTTTCTGTCAAACAGGTACTAAGAGAGTTAAACTTTCTGTCGTATTTTGCCCACGTCAAAGTGAATATTTTTTATATTGAAAAGATGGCGCTAATGTTGGCGTGTGAAAAAAAAGTTCCAAATCGGCCTGCATCGTAGCCAGGCTTTAGTTAGTCTGAAAAAAAGTATGTTAAATTATACCGTTGGATGCAGGGAATAAACCTGTATGAGCTAAAAATATTAAAAATTAAACGAGTTATGAAACCAGAAAAAAATGTTGTAAAATGACGTCATTTTTGGGTCAAATAGGTCTGTAAGAGCTCAAGAAATTTTTCAAAAACTTTCATTGAGACCCATTCCCTGAAGAATTGCATAAGAAATAGATTTAAAAAAAAAAGGAAATCGGACGAGTAGTTTTTTTATAATTATGCAGGCCTTTTTGAAAGAGTATATTTCGAGATAAATGTGATTAAATGTGATTTGTTCTCTTTCTAAGGAACACTACTTAAGTTTATATTAATTAATACATATACACCCGTTCAAATCCATGCATAAAATATATTCATGAAGTGGTATTACATACATATAAATATACTCATTGCCTTCAAAAAGATAAAAGGAAGACGTAACAACCGCGCGTTAAACAGCTGCTGAAATTTCGTCGATTTTGATATTCTGGCGCTCCTGATTTGAGGCGCTGTAAAATCATTAATAATGCGTGGATTCGTTTGATTTCGTTTCGATTTTTTTACATATTCTTGAATACTTGTAAAACAATAATCAATAATAAAAAAAATCGATTTTCAAAAATTTTCTTGAGAAAAACCTACCTTAAGCAAAAGTTGTGGATTCGGAAGTTTCTAAACAACTTCCGGCCATGGTATTCTTTCTGAAGAGTCGTTAAAATCTTTCGAAGAAATAATGCTTCGAAAGGTAAATATTACGGATCCAAAATCAAAAACGCACATGGATATTATAGAAGTTATTATTCCAGGATACCCCTTAACCATTTGAGGGGCAGATTTTTTAAATAATATTTTTGAAAAAGAACTACTTATGCTTTATGTTTTTGTGGTCGCTATTTACGAATATGACATAAGAATTGAAATTTGACAGCTAATAAATAAATAAATAAATAAATTGTCAACTAATAAATAAATAATTTAAAAAAAATTTATTAAAAAAATAAAAATTCACAAATACCGAAAAATCGGTAAAAAAATCTAGTTTTTTCAAACTTAGTCATTTACACAAAAAATAGATTTTGGCGTCGTATTCATCAAAATGAAAAATAATAATTTTTATTATGAAAAAGTAATTTAGATGATATTAGAGATACAAAATTATGAAAAAAGCGAAAAAAAATCGGTAAACAATCGGTTTTTCTCGAAATTGGCTATTTATTTCGGAAGACGGACGAGATCGTGTTCAATGTCGAGATATACATATAATAACGTTGGAAAACTCAACGAACTCCGTTTTCAAGACCGATTTTTTCCGAAAAAATAGTGTTTTTTCACATAGATTATTAATTAATTAATTATTTTCAATTCCCCACCCCGAATTTGATGTAAGATAACAGAATATAGGTATTATTGAGATATAAGGAGTGTGATTACATGCATACAGCTGCCGTATTATATTTATAATGACAAAAATACTAAAGTTAAACAGGTGTTGCATATATGAAACACTGCCCTTTAAAGGGTTAAACGCCTTTTTAAAAGTTTGCTTTACGAAAGACGCCAAGAATATCATCATCAATATATGCAAAGAAATGTGTAAAAAAGCGTGGATGGATGAGAAGTTCAGTGCTGGTATAATTAATAAGAAGGTAAGGAGCGGGGCATTGCAAATAAATTTGAAATATGTTCAAAGTCACTAATTTACTTTATATTTTTTAATTAAAGTAATTATCAACATCACTTAAGACCGTATTATATCATTTATAAGGTGAAATATTAAAATGTTTTAAATAAATTTAAATCAATTTAAGAGTAAACCCCCACAGGTAATTTTTCTCGAACAGTTTGTGTTTCTGCTTCTTGACATTTGCAATCTCGTAAATAAACAAATCTGTATCTTGATTTTGCAAACAGAAACTACTCGTTTTCGGCTGATATTTTCGTTAATTTTTCTACGTATCGCTGAAAATTAACAACTAACATTATAACTTAGTATTTAAAGTAGTTTACAAACTTAAAAAAAGATTTTCCTCCTGGAAATTTATAGCTATTACAAGAAAGAACACTGCACTTCATTGTCTAATTTTATAAATATCTACAAATTTCTCACAACTTTAAAGGTAAAACACAAATTATCTACAATAACCAGTGCACTTAGTAATAGTTTTACATTCAATTACCACTTTATATCACCTTTAAAACACTACAAACGCTTTAACTCCGCATTTAAAGCCAGCCAAACTAGTTTTTGGGAAAGAAGGCCCGCTGAGTTCAGTCCATCTCACTTTCTTTTCTTCATTTTAATCTTGAAAAAACACGCTCATGTACACGATTCATATACGCTGTCGCCATTCCTGTTTTGTTTTATATTCTAAGGTCCATTGAATCTTACAGTAAAGATAAAGTTTGAAATTCACCTTTGTGAAAACAACTTTATTTAGTATGCTTCAGTTGATGAAGCTTTCAGAAGAAATTTACTTAAAAAGTTAGTTTTCCTAGCGCGGAAATGTCATCATGAATCCGTCCATGTATAACCTGTAAAGCATTTTGGCAGAAGTTTTGCGAAAAACATTTTCAGTAACGCACTTAATGAGCATTTAAGTTTTCTTGTAAAACATCTTGAATAACTTTAACAACTATACAATTCTGTAACGGAAATTCTATGTAGTCTTGTGGCACCAGTTCACATTAATGTAAATATATATTACTTCAGTGGAGCTGCAGATTTGCGGAAGCTTCCGTACATTTCAGCGAACAAGTGGAGTACCTCATAACTTCTTGTAAATTTTGATGATTCCACACTGAATTTTCCACAGCAACTATTTTACATAGGGATGTGCAAAACTTTTCTTAATTTCTTTTATTAACAAAACGAGCAAACTAATGTTTTTCTTTAGAATATGTGTATTTTTGGTTTCAAACGGCAACATGCTTCATTTAGTGTCACGCCGAGTAAAATTTTAAAGGTCTTTAAGATTTGCTTATAATTACCTTACGTTCGATCACAGTCACCTCTTTCCTCTGAGGAACTGTAAACTGGGCCTTAAAAACGAACTTACTTTCCTCTTTTAAGAAAAGAAAGAAATAAACTCATACTTTGAAAAAAGATAGCTTAATGGTCAGTAATAAAACATTTCTTATGATTTTTGTAAAAGATCTTGATATTTTATGTATGTATTAAGGGGTTATATACAAAGTTCAGGGGAAAAAGTGAGCTGAGTTGGTGATTTTTTTTAGGGGTTTTATGCAAATTTTATTAGAAAAAGCGAAAGACAATTTGTTGGTAGTACTATCGAAGAAAAAAAAAACAAGTTGAATTATAAAAATATATTAAAAATTGTCGGAGTTATGGCCCCTCCCCCGAAGCGCGTTTTTTTGCAGAGGCTTGCGGTGAACACTCCAAGGCGAATCGCTTAACTGAAATCAAAAGAGTAAAAAAATTATTGAAGAAAAATGTGTTGTGGTGTACTTGAACGGTTCGGTTTCCGAAAATTTTTTTTCCAATAAAAAAACCATGTTGACAAAAAATTCGATTTTTGAGGTGTTCAAAATTCTAAACAAAAATTCATTGCAAACAATCGAAAATTTGTAGATGAAAAAGGACCCGTTCAAGTACACGAGATTGTAAATATGAACAATTAAAAAAAAAATTATGAAAATCGGTTGAAAAGTTTTTGAGATATAACGTTCACCGCAACGGTATTTTTCAAAAAACTCTATTCCGAGATCATTGCGTTCAAAGTTTTTGGACGCCGCTCGCCAAGTGCTTATGGATGGAACTAGCGCTCTGCGAACGGCTGTCATTTGAAATCTAGTGCTCCGATCTGGATGAAACTTCACACAGATAAGTAGAGATAAGAAAGTATGTACTGTCAGAATATGCAATCAAAAAATTTTCGATTTTTTGAGCCCCAACTTTGTATATAACCTCTTAAAGGACAATTACAGTAAAATGCTTTCTCGTAATCTCTTTAAAGCCTTATGTGTCGGAAAACAAAAAAAAAATTAAAATTTATGCATTTTTGTCATGTTAAAAAATCATTTTTTCTTACTTGTATGTAAATATTTATTCGTAGAAGCTTGAAAAATTGCGATCAGCAATCTAATGGTACATCATTGAAAATCACAAAATCGAGATTTTTTTATACATGCAACCCTGGAATAACACTATTAATTGGCTCCATGTCATTTAAACCCCAACAGATTGTGCGAAATTCGCAAGTGGATCCAACGACTTTCGTGTTATAAAAGAACAGTCGCAATTTTTGAGCAGTTATTAGGACTCTTGTGTAATTTAAGTACTATGTACAATTATTTACGACATATATTATAACTTTGCATTTTGAGATGGAAATCAAAAGCTATATTATTCAGATATCGACATAATCGTTTAAATATGTTTCTGTAAATATATTTTTAAAATAATTTTCTTTCTTAGGGATATTAATAATAATGGCACTGTGGCAAAAAATTGCTTGTAAGCCTGAATTTGTTATATATATGAATAATTACTACAAAGAAAAACATCAAGCTGAAGTTCGGGATTTATTTGCACATTGGATCGAACAAAGAATCATGTAAGTTGAGATGAAATTTTATATTCTATGAGCTTAAAAATATATTTCCCTAGGAATGATAGAGTTGAAGGAGGGAATACAGTTGCCTTTGAGCATGCAGCCATAAACTTTTGTGACGATTTACAAAGTAAACTTGCTAGTTTTACTACCAATGAACCTATGACCAGAATTCAACTAACTGAACTATCCCAAAGGATAAGTCAAATATCACCTATAGAATTTTACGGTCACCTACGGAACGGAATTCAGAGAGAATTACAATTAGTGGACCGATATAATACAAATATATTAATGTCTGACATGGATCAGGGCGACGATCTCTATAAAACCACGGCTCGAATACAGGATTTGTATGCGACCGTAAATTTCTGTACGCAGGAAGTGCATAAATTTCAAATGGATTGTGAACAGTTACAAATCCAATATAATGACTTTAATCGCCGTGAAAATCTCATGAATACCCCTCAACATTCTCCACAAATAAATGCGTTAAAAATAAAAGTTGAGGAAGGATATAGACAGATTTATGCCAGTAGATTATCTATTGCTTCTGCTTTGAAAAAAATAGTTAGCGATTACGATGAGTTACAAATTTGTGTAATTGATAAGGAGCTCAAAAATTGGCAGAGAAACCAAGCTATGGCGGGAAATGGTGCCCCATTTAAAGATAATCTCGACGACATTCAACGTTGCATTGAACTTTTAGTTGAAATAGTTTGCAAAATGCGTGGTTTAATTAGTACAACTCTATTGATAAGTAGTCAATGCAGTTTGAACGTCGGCGACAATACTGAACTAACAGAATTACTACAGCATGTAAAACTTGCACAAGAACGCTTAATTTTGTCGGCTTTTATCGTTGAAAAACAACCGCCACAAGTTATGAAAACAAACACAAGGTAAAATGCAAAATAATTTTAAATATTACTTTATTAACGATTGTTATATAGATTTGCAGCTACAGTCAGATGGTTAATAGGGAATCAACTAGGAATTAGCATGGCTAATCCAACTGTTGAATGCATTATTTTATCAGGTATGTTAAGCAAATATATCTTATTAGAAATAAAAAACTCCTGGAAGCACGGAATTTGATTATCACCTTTATGGTTTGTGAAATAATTTAAGAAATAGAAGTTTCTTCAACAAAAACTTCGCGAATCCCGTAACTTTCTCTCACTTCAAAATTGTGATTGCTGATGGCATCAACTATTGCATTAACTTTAATTTAACAAAGCAAAAAATTTGATTCGACTGGGATCACATAAAATTTATTATTTTAATAACCGAATTTAAAAATTGTAAACTGCTTAGTGTTTTAGGAATTAAGCAATATTTTTTCCACAATACTGTTTCCAACTAAAGAAAATGATCTTTCAGATGCAGCACTATTGGCTGGAATATAATAGTATTCGTTACCTAATTTTGAAAGCTTTTGATATTCTACGCTATAGATTCTCCACCAAATTTATAATGCTCTTGCCTGGCCAAGGCAAGCTTTCAATGCCTGAATATTCCCTGTATTCCGTTATATGTGAAACAGTGACAGTTTGTTAAACTTGAAAAATACGAGATCCTTTATTGCTATTCCTTTTTTATTTCCCGTGAAGGTACGATGGATGGGCAAATCGAAGTCATTTTGGTAAACCGGTTTTTTCACCTAATATTAGCCCCCCTACAATCCTATCTACATCAGTAATCCTACATTAATAATTTCCCGGTAGTTTTCAGGATTCAATGATCTATTTACAAATAAAATTTGGCCAACAGATTTGAAAGAGCTGGATAGCTTGAGGATGTGAGTTAGTGGAATTTTTAGAGTCTCGTCTGCGAAGCAAAATCAATGATCTCTTTAACCAACTTGAGATCTGCATCGCTGCCAAAATCGATGACACTCTTAGTTGCCTCAATAATAAAATTGCGACATGTAAGTAAGAGTTCTTTATTCAAACTCCAGCAGAACAACAGCTTACTGCAGTCACAACTTCATGACATTCAACGTATCCAGTTCTCAAGTGACGCAATAATTATAGGTATTCCTAAGCGGCAGAAAGATAATACGTCTGTTCTCTAACGAGTACTAGTGATATCTCGTGCTCACTAAATGACACTATGCCCCAACTATTAGTGCTCGCTATTTGAATTGTCAAATCAACTTCCCCTCAAGACCTTTTTATCACTGAACATTTTCTTAGTGCTATTGAGTGTTCTGTGTTATGAATTGTCAGTTGATATTTTTCATTTTTGCGTTCCTCAACTTAGGGCAGTTTTATCCCCACTAACTAGCACTTTTTGTCACTGAAAGTCAGCGAGCAGACTTAATGCTCTTGCACTGGTGGAGTCCTTCGCTGCAGTGATTCAGCACCGAATTTCTACATAGACTGGCGCTTTTCGCATTAAACCTAAATACGTCGATCGTAGTCCGCTTTTCTTGCATATCTGTAGCAGAAGGCCATTTTATCGACTTTTCGTAGGCGTAGATGTTTTAAGCTACCCGATCTCGACGACTTTTGTTCAGCAAGCTCAGTCTATATCTCCGAAAGCTTGACTTCCGATATCTGGAAGATATTTTCAATCAGAACGGGGAATGGACTCCATTAAGTCCGAGATCAAAGTTGTTAGCCGTGAGGAATTGCAGAAGCGCATAATTTGATACCTTACCACTACCAATACTGATGGACCTGAGAGCGACGCACGTTCTGATGAGTATTTTTCCTTCAAACTTATATTTTCAAAATTAATAATTTTTCTTTTGATATATTGTTTTGCGATTTGTTTTGGTATTAATTTACCAAATGAAGTTACTTTAACTTATTGTGCTGACCGTGACCCTCTGACTTATGAATATGCATAATCTTGGCTTGAATAGAGTAGCAACTTTGATAAAGATATTACGCAATCGATCTTATGGTCTGAAGGTTTGTACGTTCAATGCGCGCAGTATCCGCAACAAGTTTGACGAGTTTCGCTGTATTTTTTCGATCTAAATTTGCATGAAATTTTTATCAAAGAGACATGGTTGACCGATGAATTCAAAACTTCATTAATATAATTACAGGGCTTTATTGTTTTTCGCAATGATCGCATTGGTGGTGATGTTGGGATTGATTTTTTTTTTTTTATACGATGTGGCCAAATCCTAGGGGACAACCCTTTGATGCGTTAGCATGGTTTTGGCCGGAAGGGAATTAGGGTAAGGGAAGTGAGGAAACTTGAGTCTTGTTTGCATTGCTGCGAGCTAGACAACAAGCCCAGAGACGGAGTGGATTATTTTAATTTCTTAATAAAAGCTCACGGTCATCTGGGCTCGAACCCGCGACCCACGGCATGTTGGTCTTGCCGCCCAACGCATTGATCCAACTCCGTCTCCTTAAAACCCAAGCAGATTTACTCATCAATTGATCAACCAATTGAATTCTTGTGCATACTGACCTTTGCCTACTATCTAAGCAGTTTTGACTGTGACAGAGGCCGTGAATTAAAAAACGAAATATCCCGCTTATCACAACACTATTCAGATGTCATTCTGGGTTGGGATTTATTGTTAATCGGTGTAGACGAGACAGCTCAGCACATAATTCCTTGTATTTTCTTTAGTCCCTTATTAGCCTTGGCGTAATCAGCTACTATCGTACATATTATAATTCAGAAAATCCCTCTTTTCTCGATCTAATTCTTGTTTTAGACCGCTATAAGATTCTATTCCAGGACCAGATCACTTCACATACTTGATCAAGATTGACTTTTAGCTTATGACCTTTCTGTAGGCTCTAGCCCATCTGCTATTAGTTTTACGTATCGCGATTATAATAACAGAACTGTCTTTCAGTGTTTGACGAATGTCTGCTTCTGCCCTGGATGGTTTCTCATCCTTTTTTACTTCAGTTGTCGACCAGGTCGATCTCTTTACGTCACTGACGTTGTATTCATTTGACAAGTAGGTTCCCGTAAGAATAAAATTTGTTGCTACAACTCGATGCCTAAACTGAACACGGATCTTGACTCTAGTACGTTATGGTGCAATCAACGATAGGCCGGAGTATATGGCAAAGACTTCCATGCATTTGTAAACCCGATGATCTTAATACTTTTTTCGCTTCCGTTTTGATCACCCATACAGCACTCCTGTAGTTGGTAACTCTACCAGCTTCTTTTCCTTCCGCGGACTTATAACATCTATCTGTTCAATCGAAGCAGGTACTATAAGACCAGAAAACCTTTTACTACGCTTTACAGACTTTTAAAAGATTGTAAATCTTGATCTTCTATCAGAACATCATTGGATTTATTTCGAGAAGGCCGAAATACTAGCTCGTGAATCTCACTGTATTCCTCGACTCGTTCGTGCGGCTCTCTGTATATTTCCTGTAACCCTTTTGGGGTATAGGGCGGAGAAGAACTTCACCCGATTCGAGAGAGCGGTTGCAAGTGGACCTACAATTTAAGCTGGATTCCGAACTACTGATATTTTCTCCCCCATGACCTTTTATCTTAATCTGTTGTCAGTAGAAAACAATGTGTCGCCGTCGGTGGGATTCGAACCTGGGATTGGTTGGCTGACATGTAATATAAATCGTCAATAACATATTGAGGCAGTTTCCCGTTGACCGCGCTCAATGCAATTTGAAGCGAAACAATCGAGGTGAGTACCAGTATTAATACTCATAATTTGTTTAATTGCGCGGATAATTCGAAAAACTCGTAGTGAGCAACCGCGAAAGCCGTAGAAGTCATAAAAGTTATATATTCAAAACTTCTCGCTGTGGGTTCTTTAAGCGGCTTATGGAGCATAGGGCATCTACTACACCGACACTCCACCTGGTCCGATTCTGCGTCAACGCCTTTAACTGTTGCCACGATTTTTTGATCTCGTTGCCTACCTTCTCTACGGATCTGCTTCATGTGTTGCGAGGTCGGACAATGTATATTAAGAATGGGCCCGGGACAGCGGCTTACAAACGATTTTTTAGTCTAGACACTTTTTTAAATGAGAAAGTGCATGTAAAAATTTGTCTCGACTAGAAATCGTTTTGTTTTCGTGTTCCATAATAAGACCCCAGATTTTACGTTTGATTGAAAGATTCGGAATTTTGTGCGTCTCGAGATGTTAATGCTCCATATCTCAGCAAGAGTATTAAATGTAACTCGAGCCTTATTGATGAGAGCCTGTACATCAGCTTCAGCTCCGCCAAAACATTTTATGTTTATTTCTATTTCGCTACTTGTTATGAACGTAATGAATAAAAACCAGTTTTGGACATTATTAAATCCTGTTTTTTCTTAATTTATCGTCAGTATCGCGTCAGTACATCATTAACATAGTCCAGGTGTGCAAGGTTTTTGATTAGTTTCCATATAGTCCCTCGAGACGGGTGATTATCTAGGGCGATGCACATTACGTAAATAATGACAATGAAGGTTAGCGACAGTGCATTCTTGTCTCACTAAGTTTACATTTTGAAGTTTTTTGACGCGGTTTTTTGTGAAGGATGGATCAAGAGTCGTGAAATAAAGAAAAACATAGAAAAAGGTTGAATCGACTTAAAAAAACAACGCTAAAAAGCATAAAATAACCTTTAATTTTATCAAAAAGCCGATAAAAACTCGAGCGGAAAAAAATATTTAAATTTCGCTCGAATTTTGAACGACTTTGTTTGAAATTTTTTTGATAAATACATTCGAGTCAAGTTTATACCGTAAATTTTTTTGGAAATTCTGAAAAATAATTTATATTCTAATTACCATCTATTTTTCGGTTTCTCGCTAAGGCGTCCAGTAGCTAAAGAAAAGCTAACCCTTTGGTGCTGTTGTTGAGGAAGGGCCTGAGGAATTTAGCTTTTCTTAATCAGAGACGTCGATAGTTAATATTTTTTTTATTATATATACTCGGATCAAGTGTATCTCGTTCATTTTTAAAAATTTTGATTTAATTTTATGTCAATTACGATATTTTGAAGTCGGTGCAAATTAAACAAAGAGAATAACTAACTATCCAAAAGCAAAGATGCCATATAAGACTACCTAAACATTTCAGCATGGCAACTTAGAATATAGAACTAGAGGAAGAGCCGATTTTAGTAGAGTTTTTAGTAGATAGTTTTGTTTGTTTAATTTGCACCGACTTCAAAATGTCGTAATAGATTAAAAATTAGTTTATGCTTTTTAGCGCTTTTTGTGAAGTCGGTACAACTTTTTTTTAAAACTATTTTTATCGTAATATATTGTGAGCAGAAAAGGGGTTGTCACCAGCTGGGTTCCAATCTCGAAGATCCGGGATGTATATAATATATAATAAATATCTGTTGTCGGTGGTGCTAGCTTTTCAGCTTGAGAACCGGAAGAAGTTCTCCGCCGGAACTAATGATTTTCAAGGATAATGTCAACGTTTCGTAACACGAAATTTCAGTCAAATGACTGAAAGCAAATTTCACGACTACAGACCTTAGTGATCAGTAGTAAATACTTAACGGATTAAGTTAGGAAAATGTAAGCTGAATACACAGTTTTACATTTTTTGACGACTAAAAAGGATTTAAGTTTATTAGTTCTTTTTTACATTTTTCACTATTTAATATTCATATATGCAGCTAATAATAATAACTCTATCCGAGCTTAACGATAGTCGAAATTTCCTATTTGCTGCCATTCAACACAGAAAATCAAGTAGAACTTGCACACCCATTCATTTTAAGATCTCTTTTTCCTTAATTCCCTTGTTGTTTAATTTCTCTCAAACACTTAAAAATTGTTAATTTCTAATGACTTATTGGTAAATGCAGAGGCACAGGCGCAAAGGCATTGTGCTCAAAGACAAATGAGCGAATCTACTCCTCACTCATCTGGAGAAATTTTGAATAATGTAGGAAACATGGAGTACCAGCAGCAGACAAGGCATCTCTCTGCTAGTTTCAGGTAAACATTAAAAAAATATATCATTAGTTATTTTGAAGAAGAAGAAAAAATACTTTCCAGAAATATGCAATTAAAAAAGATTAAAAGGGCTGAGAAAAAGGGTACAGAAAGTGTTATGGATGAAAAGTTTGCCCTCCTCTTTTATACTACATCAGTAGTAAATGACTACAGAATTCGGGTAAGCTCTCTCAATTTTTATGTTAAGCAAAATATGGAAGATTTTATTATACAGGCATGGACCCTCTCATTACCTGTCGTCGTTATCGTACATGGGAATCAAGAGCCACAATCATGGGCTACAATAACTTGGGATAACGCTTTTTCAGAGATTAATCGTGAGCCATTTCAAGTACCAGACAGAGTTTTGTGGTCTCAACTATCTTGTGCGTTAAACACTAAGTTTTGTTCTGCTACCAGGCGTCCATTATCTGAAGAAAATATGCAATTTTTATGTAATTTTTTTCATTTATGTGAGAAATTAAATTAACATATTATTTTCTAGACGAAAAAATATTTCGAGGAGATGTTATGGGCGATCACAAAGATTATGTGACATGGGCACAGTTTTGTAAAGAACCTCTTCCTGATCGTACTTTTACGTTTTGGGACTGGTTTTTCGCTATCATGAAATTGACCAAAGATCACCTTCTTGGGCCATGGGAAGCAGGTCGTATTGTAGGTTTCATAAATAAACAGAAAACTACTGATGAAATACTTAAGCAATGCCCTGAGGGAACATTCTTGCTTAGATTCTCTGACAGTGAATTAGGTAGTCACTAAAAATTGTTTTGAAGCCGTAAGTGTATATAACTCTATTACATTTCAGGTGGTATTACAATTGCCTGGGTAAATGAATGTGCACAGGTGTATATGCTTCAACCCTGGACTGCAAAGGATTTAAATGTTCGGGGATTAGCAGACAGAATTCAGGATTTACAGCATCTGCGTTATTTGTATCCGAACATAAATAAAGATGAAGCATTTGGAGAATTTTACTCACCAGTAACAGGTAAGAAACTATGCTTATTTATGGCGAAACAATGGTAATAACAATTATGTGCAAAGTAAATTACTCTAGATACAAGTCCGGAAAACATGACAGTTAATGACCGAAATCACTAAGCATGTCGTTATTATTTCATTTGTTTGTATACCACAGATTAACCAATCCTTGCACACAAATAAAGCTGCACACTCTTCTAACCAAAAAGAAATGTTGATGGCATTGACGCATTCCAAGATAAAATTCTTCAACAAAACAAACACAAGAACTCTTTTTGAACCTGATCGTATTTACTTCAGGCTTGTATCTAGATTGCGGTGAATGCTAAAGAAGCGTTTTCGCGAAGTTTAAAAATTTAATATTTATTGATTGATCCATTTAAACCATTTCTTCAAAATATATTTTAATTATTTTATTTGTTCTGCATATGTATACCAAATTTTCAGCATTCCCAGGAAGAACACAAGAAAAAATATTTAATGTTCTTTTAAACTACTGGATAAATTCTATTTACTCTACTAATTTCTGATGTTATATCTGGATACTGAAAAAATCTACAAGTTTCCGTTATTACAGCTTCCAAATCCTTATTTAGGTGTATCAATAATTAATCCAAATCGAATTCTTAGCTCTTCTTCCTGTCTTTTCTGTTTGTTTTTGGGGTTATTTTGCACACCTTCACTATTGAAGCCATATCTAACTCAGATATAAGATGAATTCCATCAACCGAATCTTTTCTGTATAGGTAAGAGACCAACCATACTGGTAGTTTTCTTCAATATCATATTCTTCTTCAGTATTTCTAAAATGTTTCGGATTTTTTTGGACAAATGATGCACGTGGAAGATTATTTAGTGTTCGTTAGATACTGAGTAACTTTGCCATCAACCTATCAAATACCGTTTATGAATTACTCTTATATCTTTACCGTGGACTAAACATTTTATCGAAACTAATTAATTAATTTCACTTTTTCGAAATTCAATTTAACTTTAAACTAGTTCCTTAGCTCTGGTGTACAGGCGATGGGCGAGGATTTTTCCACACTAAAATGTCCGTACTATTGCATTTTAAACGAAGAGGATCCAATGTTGTTATGAACATATAAGGATCTCTTACGTGTTCGTTATCGGCTCCCGAAATCTGGTGCTTATATGCACTTTGGCCTGAGGAACCATCGCATGCCCATTTGTTCACTAACATTAAACTAGTATCATTCTTGTCTTCAATTTCGTTTTGGATTTTTAATTGTAAAATTCTACCCATAGTAAATCGAGCAATTTGTTAAGAATCCTAAATATTAGTAATTTCCTCCTTTATCAACATAATTTTAGAATTAACGCCTTTTGCTGCAGTTTTTCAAATTTATATCGTTGTCACTGTTCTCTCAGTGTCACTGATCCAATAATTCAGTTGGTCTGCCTTTGTAGGTTGGTGTAGAAGGTTCAGATGTTGTCGAAAAAGGTTTAGTCAAAACAAAAATTTTAGATGAAGAGATGGAGAAATAGAAAATAATATAACGCTGAAGAATATACCTGTCGAGTTTGTAATTCCATTATTTTATTTAGCTATGGTTAATTATTTTGTTCAAAAAGGGGTACTATTCTGTTACAAATTTGCAATTTTTTCCTTATAAGTTGTCAAATAGTTCCTAACGCGATCTTGGTTTAAAATTTCAACATAATATTTATTTATCATTATTTATGCATATTAAAGTATTAGTAGCACTTTTTGTGAGTAATGTATAATTATAATAGTAATAACGAATACAAAGTAAATGAATGAAATACAAAGAAGAATACTAATTGAAGCACTTTTGTAAAGATCCGTTCGTAAAAACGCTGACATTCTAATAAGGTAGGCTGCACTTCAATTGCCCTTTTTATGTGTGGGACAAGTGCGGCCGATTTTTTTTAAACATTACAGGAATTTAATCATGGTGATAGATCTCTCATAGCCAAACAAGAATTGTATGGCAGGGGTTAGGGAAATTCATAAATTTGCAACTTTTATGGTACGCACATCAGTATTTTATTTTTATCTTTTGATCTACTCAACGCAGCGACATCAAACAAACGCTAAAAAACTAATCTCAATGACCTTTTCAAAATTTTCAACATTGTGGATAAATCTCCCACTATTGCAGGTACAGTCACTTGCGAAAGTAAAAAAATGTTTTACGATTACCTTAAATTCAGCATTTTCCCAAAGTTTCTCGGAAATATGTGGAAGTACACCTGTTGTTATTTTTATTAAATTTCCCAAAACAAACCTTTCCTAAAAGGTACAACATAGCAAGAAGAGACACTTAATTATGTGAAACACCCTGATATCAAGCGATGTAAATAATTTAAATTGCATCCACCAAAGCGAAATTTTCAGGATTGGTCTTTGGATTCGTAAAATTATTTCAATTGAATGACGAAAATCGATTTGTGATCGCCGCACAGTGTTTTGTTATACTGTTCGTCGTTCTTTTGTTTTTAAGGGATTTAATCATAAACCAGATGAACTACTTTCTGCTGCTAAATTTTGTATTGTGTTGTTAAGGTTCTGATGTCGACCCTATGGGGTCTTTAAGTCGGTTTAACAGTCCCTAAATGCCGCCTAGTCTTCTTAGAATGGCAGCCTACTTTTCCCACGTCTTTGTTCTATCTGTTCAAGGAAAGTCAAGGTGGCTTTTAATGACTGTGTAAGATTCATATTTCGTTTGAGGAGATTTGATCATGTGTCGGGATATAGTAACCATCTGCTGGGTTGTTCGCTGGAGCAGTTTTTATTGCGTAGGCTTGTGACATCCCTTTACCAAATTATTACGTCAAAGAATCCTGGTTACTTACATGAAAAATTGATTTTTTTGAACTCCCCAAGGCGCTCTGACCTGCTGATACCTAGTTTTCGTTCTTCAGTCATGGAGGATTCTTACTTTGTTCGTGCAATCCGTGCTTGGAATCGTTTAACAGCCGATATGCAGCGTGTAGGCTCGGTGCGGAGTTTTAGGGATCTAGTAACGCAGTACTGTATTAATATAGATTAAGTTTGTTTGGAACTTTTTCCTTTTTCTCTCGTTAAGTGCGGTCTTGGCTTCTCTAGTGTGGTTTGTAGCTTTTAATCGTAACATTATTACTTTGAAATTGAGTTATTCTTCTATTTTTCTTTTGTATTAAAAATATTACATTTAGGTATATATAGTATTTACTAAACTTGATATAGTTTTAAGGATTTTTCATTAAGTAATTCTTTTGTTAAATTGCTCATTAACATATTGTTTGTTCTCCAAAAACTTTTATAAGTACTATTTAAAAGAATGTATTTTCTTATTGTACTTAATCCACTAATAAAGTTGAATTGAATTGAATATCGTTTATAAAAATAAGGAAAAAACATATTGAAAGTAGACATCCTTGTCTAACTCCGGAGTTCACTTCATTCAAGCTGCAGAAATGTGTTCCATTGTGAAGGATTCTACATTGTAAATTTTTATAGAAGAGCTGTTATAGATTCAATGACTTTCTCCGGCAATCCGTTTTGCCACAATGCGCTTCATATAAATCTTCTGTTAACCAAGTCGAACGCTATTTCATAATCTACGATGGCAAGGCAGAGGGGGATCGGAATTCCATAGTTTTCTCTACACTGTTCTAGATTAGTGATGGCCAAACTCACACTAATTAATGTGAGGAATGCTTTAAAGCTTTACTGTTTGTTTAATTTAGAACCTTAAAATGTTTGCAAAAGGTTGTATATTTTAAGATATTGTTTAATTGCTTACAAAACTACTTAAATATGATGATTTTTTAACTTTTGTATACTTTAACGATTAAAAAACGCAAAAACAACAAAATGAATACAAAAAATTTTAATAAGAAAATATCAAAATATTTCTTAACGCGATCGGCGTTTCTAATAAAGAAAAGCGAAATTCCTTGGCTCTTCGTCAACAGCAGCACCAAAGGGTTGGGTTTTTTTTAGCTGCTGGACGCCTTCGACAAAACCGAACACTAGATGTAAATCCAACAAAATTTTTTAAATAAAAACACCGATCTAGACAGCTGTATCAGATTATGAACACTACTACACTGTCACACCGATATTTCGGTAAACTATTTATATTTATGTGACTATTTATTATATTTTATTTATTTATTTTATTTCAGTTTAGTTCGGAATTTTTTGCAATTCCAAGTTATTAAAAATTTTTGAAAATTTGCTCGGGTCATGTGTTTAATTCGTACATTGTGTACTTGTGAAAACGAATACAGTCAAACAAGTGCATATACGAAAATTTATAAGCTAAAAACTCACTTGCCCGCGGGCAAATGTTTGGACATCACTGTTCTAGATTAACAAGATAACTTTTTAAACGCAGCCAGCAGCTGCCTTCTAATCGTTCGATCTACTGCCTACTTTATTGTTGACAGCATAATGTGCAGGCAGATGTTTCTCAGATTATTACATAACGCTAAGTCGACAGGTAAAGATATTCAATTGAATTTTTAGCAGTTGATGTAGTGATTTTGCTGTGGGCGGGCTGCAATCTTCTACAGCTGGATTTACAGCTATTTATTGCCTAAGATGAAAAGATAAAAAAAAAATTCTAATTCCTATTCAAAAATCCAAATAAAAGTTATAAATCACAACTTTCTTTATATTACTGAAAATAAATGAGTAAACATATTTTTTTACTGTTGTGTTTTAATAACATATTCTCGGTAATTAACTCTTCATAAGTATATTAAAAATAACATTCCTTTCAGAAGAACAAAGAAGTACGGACGGGTATGTACGAAATAGTATCAGAGCACATATCCCCGGCATAACACCAGCCTATCCGAGTACGCCTCAACACAGCATGCAGTCTCCAAATCCAACGAGAGATATGCAACCTATTACAACGAGGTAATTTTATAAATCATTTTTACTATTCACTTCAGAAGTCATAACTCAATAGTTTAAACCGATTAAACTAATATACATAGTGGGTAATTAGATGCTTATTTATCTTTATTATTGCAGCATCCAGAATAGCACCATTATGCATCTATAAAGATTTCTGCTCTAATTCATGCAGCTAAGAGATAGTTTTTGCGAAGTTTACTAACATTCCATAACCATGTAGTTCGGCAAATCTATTATCTGTAATCACAGTCATACATAAATCCCGAGCATCACATATTTGTGAATTGGGACGATGTAAAAATTTAGCTTTACTTTTTTTGAAACTTATTTCCAAATTGCATCGAAGGTAGTAATATTTGCTGTTTTTCTGGGACGTATAAAAGAATTAACGTCAATCCAAAATATGATTCAATTTATTAACATGTTAGATTGTATTTTAGTACATACTTCGTTTTTAGGCACATGTTCGGGCTGTTGATCTTGTTTTGAAATTGTTTTTAGTCTATAGATTATGTTTGCATTAATATCGAATGTTTTAAAAAACTAATAATACAAATTTTAAATCTTTACAAAATGCAAAATATTTGAATAAGATTGGCACAACGATAAAAATCATTGTAACTTTTCAAAACTGGGATTGTGCCTGTGAAAGTGTAGCATCTTAATATTGAAGTTGCTTTTTTATTTTCTAAAGTTGGGAAACACTTTTACTACCACCGCATTCTTTACCAAAGATTACGCAAGTTACACTTGTGACGCGGTGCTGCTTACACAAATATAACACTTTCCGAGTTAATACATGTTAAAATCTCAAAATCGTTATTTGTTGAGTTGTGCCAGTCTTTCTCTGAGTTGACGATATGCTGTTGATGATTTATTAAATGCATCTTCTGTATTCTATACTATTTGACAGCAAACTAAAATGTAAAATGGTTAGTGCAAACATTATCTTAAAAAAGTGCGTTTTTTCTTATCATATTCATGTTGCTATCATATGCTTTATTGCATGAATTTGAATGATATTATTTGTTATGAATAAGATTAGGAATGCCAACATTCTATCTGCTATTCTATAACGCCTGCTGATTTCTAATTTATTAAAATTATTTACGTATTTTTCTTTACCGTATAGTGATTCGATATTTCAAGACAATATTGATTTTGCTGATATACCTTGGAATTAAGTCCAGATGGAGGATATGTTTAGGCAACCATAAAAATAATTTAAATACGGAGACGCATACAACGAGAAGAAAATAAACGAAAGTGATATATTTTTGTAAAAAGAAATCTTAAACCGAACGAATGTGCATCCTTATCTACTTATGTGCATGGTATGTATATTTATTTTTTATGTGCTTTTTAAGTTTTAAGTATGCCCAAAATGTGTATTCTATGGTTGTTATAATATTACGTACTCTTTGTTGGCTTCTGTTGGTTAGCTACAGTTGTTAATATGTACTTTATTCTAGAAAAATATTTATGGCCTAAAAGTCCTACCCACCTACAGTCAATAAAATTTGTTTAGGCGCACCTATGTTTTTATTATGAACAAGGTCTAAATTAATACATATTTAAAACTATTCTTAGAATAAAATATTATTTTTATTCATTTAGTTCAATGTATTAATAAATTGACGAAAGAACCCAAACATACAGATCAAACTTCTAATTTTAATAGTAGTCCATTTTTCTAATTAAAAAAAATGTTCCTAGGCTAGGCATCGATTCAGTTGTAAAGTGTCGTAAAGACTTTTAAAAAATATCATCGAGTAGTATTGCCGACCATTTACATATATTTGTCTTTCCGTTAACTCTAATAGATTTTTAAGATCGTCTGCATCAGTTCTTCGTTCTAAATAGCTTTTTAACATATTTTTAAATAATTTTGTGTATAATTGTGAATTTACTTTTGTGAAAACCGTGCAAGTTTTGTGATTCCGTCATCCTCGTGATTTCTTCTAATTCTGAAGTTTTTTTTGCTGAAATCGTGCTAAGAATGACTAAGCCCTAAAAGCCATCTAAATTAAACTTTTTTTGGAAAATTTAACTGAGAAAATAACCTTCCGCCATACTTGAGTCAAACTCTATACAATTTTTCATGTTTGCTGCTCAGTAGCGGTTTTTAATACTTGAAGTATTGGGAAGAATTTATTGGTCGCTTGATTTTAGCAGCGAATTGATTAATTCTTCCTTGGATAAATATATTTTTCGCTCTGTTTTTCGTAATAGCTACTATAAAAAAATATCACATTAATCATAAACAAATAAAAAATAATAAAAAAAATTAAATAATTATAATTCACAACAAATTTCCGTAAATATTCTTATGCGGCTAAATTAATTTTATTGACTGTATATCATAGGTGTAATTTATAGTCAAAGCGTATTTGAAAATTCTATGAAGCAGTAGTAAAAGTGTTCTATAAGGCTTCATCTCTACCGCACAGTATATAGTATAAAAGCCACCAATAATATGAATATATTTTTCAAAGAGATTACATATGCAATTTATAATTAAATATATATTCAGTATCTGACATCCGTATTCGTACACTATCATACTATACAAAATATTGAAAAAACTTTAAATATAAATAATTAGCTTTTCTTTATAAGAAACGCTGATAATGTCTAGAAAAATTCTTTTAATATTTCTTGCTCCGTTCGAGTCTTGAACGATTTGTTATCGAATTTTTTTATAAATTTAATTATTTTTATTTAAAGTTTTTTCAATATTTTTTATATTATGAACGAATACGGATGTCAGATATATCTACATCTGAAATGAAAAATGTATTTACTTATTCGATTTATTTTTTAAAGAATAATTGACGATATCTTATGAGACAGTCTTTAAGTACATAATAATTTAAATGACTTTCTACAAAGAAATTGTACTTGTACACGGCTTAACATTTCTGAAATACTTCTTTTATAATGTGGATGAGAACATTCACAGAGATATAAAAAATTTGAAATTTAAGAGTGTCAAAACTTAGAACGCCGTCATTTGGAAACGATAAAACAATTTAAGGCCATCTAATATTCATTCATAATCTAATTTCCACGGTGGCCAGGGTAGTAATTCTCACGAAATTTGTTGTTTCAGACAACCTGGTTGCCTTGTAAGTACGCAAAATTGTAAAAATGTGTAGAGCTTGAATTTTACTCATGGCAGTCCAAACGCTATGAAGTGTCAAAATTACACGCCAGCTCCCAGCCAGGCGACTGAGTATTTAGATGCAAGCTCCGGGGAACGGCATGGGAGAATTACAGATCATGCGCACAAACTTGACATATTTATTCGTTGCTATGAAATATTTTTCTGTTGCCAGAACATTTTTTGGGCATGCGCTCAATTTATTGATACGGTTAGGCAACCAAATTGTGTGTGAATCACTACCCAGGAATTTTATTATTTTTTATTAAGTCGATGTTTTCTTCTGTTAATATATAGTGGCGGCTAACTAATTTAGACACCATACAAATCTTTCTAAATCAAAATGATTATTGTTAAAACACTTGTGCAGTAAAACTTCATGGAGTTCCGTTAGTTCTGAGAAGTGAATTACTATTTTGCAATTTCATTATTGTGCGCAATTGGCTGAAAACTGGACGTGTTATTTAGATAAGTGAGGTCAGCTCATTAAGACAGATAATTTTTGTATTGATTCATAAAAGTGAAACAAATATATATTTTTTAATGAAAAAAATGAACAATCAGAAAAAAACAGGGTCTGACATTGCTAAATTGCTAAAACGTTCCTGACACTTTAATCATTTACAGAAGCATGGTACTTTGAAAAAGGTTCAAAGAAAGTTGAGACCTCGAAAAACTACAGCTGCTGAAGATGGCATTATTCACAGAATAAGTATGACCTTTCATGACAATTAAGTTTATTGTAAAGGACAAATACAATATTAAGCTCTCTGGAAGCATGCGAAGAGGTTTATGTGAGCACAATGTACGGGGTTGTGTTTCCAGAAAGGTCCCTCTAATTTCCAATAAGAACCGACTTAAAAGACTCAAGTTCTCAAAAATCTTAACAAGCAAATTACATTTTAGAGAAATATTCTTTGAAACGACGAGAATAAGATAAATTTATTCGGTTCTGATGGAAAATTATTTGCGACGACCTCAGAACTATACATTTGATCCGAAGTACACCAGCAAAACTGTCAAGCATGGTGGTGGTAACATTATGATTTGGGGGGTTATGTCAGCCCTGGTGTGGATCCTATTGTTAATACAACCGGTATTATTTATCAGCATTAGTATAAGGAAATACTGTTGGATACAATGGTTTCACGTTCTGACAATAATATGCCAGTTACTTGGAAATATATGCACGATAATGATACCAAGCATACTTAATGGGTTGTGAAACAATGCCTTGATTATAATTTTTTTGATAATAGACTGGCCCGCAACAATTTCAATGCTTTGTGGCAGATTATTCAACAAGCGTGACCCCACGCTTCATTAGCCCAAACACAAACTTTTCAAAAAAATGCCTCAAAGATGTGCGCCGAGGTTATTAAAAATAATGGATACGTTATACCTTACTAAGTTTATTTAAGTAACTGTCGCATCTAATTTTTCAAATTAAATTAATGTATTTAATTGCATCAAGGAACCAACTTTATTACACAACTAGGCAAATATTTATTACTGATATTCACTGCGATAAGATACTAAGATAGCTAAATATCAGAGGTAACGCTAGCTAAAGTATATTTCTTGTAATCAGCGTCACCGAATATGTGTGATTAGTGTGGTAAAAAATTTTCTCGTACACCTAACACGAAATCACAAATGTAATTTGTAAAATTGTAATTTTAATATTGCATAAAAAATGTTACTCCATCGTTGGTAAAATTTAACAGGTTATAAATATAGCTTCCCAGAGTAATTTGAGCGCACAGTTTGTAATGTTATAAATATTCGCTCAAATGCCAGAAATTTCCAAAAGCAATCAAGTTTAAACGAAAAAGTGAGATTGATCTAGAGTTCTATAAATATTACCTTAAATATATTAGGTCTGTTCCACCGCTTTTCGTACAAAAACTTTCCGTGTAGTACTTACTCATATGGTAGGAGAAAACTGTCTACAAACCAAAAAATCGAGGGAACATGTTTCGTGCAAACTCGTAAAAATCAAGAAGAAGAAATTTCACGGAACGCACGGAATCTATTTAAACTTCACTCCTAATTATAAATTGTTAAACTTATCATTTTAATCACCAAATTATCCTTCATTATTAATATTATTCAATCAATTCTCTATAAAATAGTGACTCAACCGAACCTCACTTTCTAAGCAAAAACACCGAAAGAAAGAAAGAAAGTGAGATTCGGTTGAGTCACTATTTGTACTTTTGCAAGAAAAGATGGCCGATCATGCACCAGCTAAAAGGTTTGGGTAAGTTCGTGCACCAGTGGAACATGTGACGTAGATTCCGCATGTTCATCAGGGAACAGATCTATTTACTTATCAAATGTACAAGATATGTACGATGTGCACTTGACCCGACTGAATTTTGCGAAAAAAATAGAACGAAGTAAGAAATATTAAAATTTCTTTACACGTGAGAAGGCAGAAAATATATCTTCTGTACAGTTCAAAATATTTTACCGAAAATTTGGTATGTCATTCCATTTGGTAATGCAGAGTATGCGTGAGTAGGCGTACTTCCCCAATGGAACGCTTTTTCTTTACCTCGATGACTACATATGATATGCGATGGGTTAATTATAGTAATTTAGGAAAAATGTTTAACGTCTTTTATATTTACAGGGAGCAGCTTCTTTTAGCAGCAAACACTTTTATATTTATCATAATCTAAAACAAAAAAAGGCACCAATTGATAAATTTAAGTACTCGGCAAACTGCACCTACTTATCTGTTACTGTAGTTAAGTGTAGTTTGAACTACGTTGGCGTACTCTGTGTGGCCCAACGGAACGCAGTTAATGTAAGTGATCATAATCTGATACAGCTGTCTAGATCGGTGTGTAGCTTTGTTGAATTTAACATCTACTGTTTAGCGTCCAGCAGCTAAAGAAAAGCTTACTTTTTTAATATTTTTTTACTTCGTTTTGACCGATTTTGTTTTGAACTTTTACTTGTGCCTGTGACTAAAATTCAAACTGAAATGAAACTAAAAAGGTGCAAAACAGCAAACAAGGCATCCTCCATAATATCCATCAATTCCATTTTTCTAGATACTTTTGTGTACTTTTACAAATTTTGTATCCAGTTTTGCCCTTTACTGTAAATCAATTGAAAGATGATTAATTTTCACTTTAGGTGACGTCGACAAGCTTAAAATATTGTCAAAATGTTATCACTTTAGATTAACTACTGTTATTTCTGTTTTCATGTTTCTAAAAATAAAATGGGTTATTAGGAGTTCATTTATATTTAAAAATAATCAGTTTAATTAAAAATATATTTTACGAATCTTTGCATTAAGATTTAAAACGGATTGTGAGAAAATATTTTTGAGACTTCGGGTCACCATTTACCTATTGAATTACCAATCTGGGCAAGTACAATTTCATAACTTGTAAAATTTTGTGTGGAAACAATGTCTAAATCATTTTGTTGAAAAGCTATGAATTTTCTGTGTTTTTGCATAGGTGTCCTAATACCCAAAACCAAAAATAAGTATCCAATACATAATTTTAAGTTTACTCTGGGTGAAGGGAATTTCGTACAATCGCTAGGTTTTGTTAAAAAATAAATAAAAACAATTAAAATACTTTACTGTAATTCTGATAAATAAACAACAAAAATAACTCTATTTTATAAGTATGTACTCACAAAAAATGTCTAAATTGCTTTAAATCTATACGATAACATTCTATGGCTTTTTATTTTAGTCTTCATCGTTATTAATTTATTTTACAACAACTAGGAATTTACAGTCAGTTATCTTTTGGGAGGATCCAACTCCTGGAGACGGAGTTGGATCAATGCGTTGAGCGGCAAGACCAACATGCCATGGGTCCCGGGTTCGAGACCAGATGACCGTGCGCTTTTATTAAGAAATCAAAATAATCCACTCCGTCTCTGGGCTGTTGTCTAGCTCGCAGCAATGCAAACAAGACTCAAGTTTCCTCATTTCCCGTACCCTAATTCCCTTCCGGCCAAAACCATGCTAACGCATCAAAGGGTTGTCCCCTAGGATTTGGCCACATCGTATAAAAAAGAAAAAAAAAAGAACTATCCAATATAATAATTTCGAAAGTAGAAGAACGGCTTTCATTTTTGCAGAGAAATTGAAAATACAATAACAAAATAATTTTTTGAAATATAAAAAATCAAAAAATAAAGTGGAACAGCGAAGTGGGAAACCAAAAAAGATAACTAATATAAATCAACGTACGCTAGAGCGTATGATACCCAAAAGCCAGTATCCATTTCCACAATCATAAGACTTCTCCATGATATCAGCTATGGATACTTGAAGGTAAAAAAGTGTTTTTGATAAGTTAAAACTTAGCAATTTTTTATTTAGTTTTGACTAAAAATGAGAAGAAAAATTGTTTTATGTACAGAAAAATCGCACCGGAAAGACCAAAAAGGAGAATGGTATAAGATAATATGGAGTGATGAGTTTAGGTTTGAGGTACCTACAGGAGATATTTAGTGAAAAATGTGGAGAAAAAGTGACAGAAGTATTCCGGGAAGGTACATTACTCTACTGCCTCTTACGCGAATACCCCATAAAAATTACCTCTTGCGCGAATTTTACTGCCTTGGATGTTGTCCACTTGTGCTGATGTTTTTATGGATGATTAGATTTATCGCTGCCGCTCTTCGCCTTCTATCCTCTCCTCCTACTAATATGTGTTGTCTTCTCTGTTCCGATTTTTTTTTTTTCAAGTTCAAGTTCTCTCCTCTCCTACTAATATGTGTTGTCTTCTCTGTTCCGATAATTTTTTTTTCAAGTTCCAGGTAGCGTAGAGTCAAAAAAATTGGCTCGTGCCTTCTAATCTCTCAATAAAACTTGCGCAAGCGTTATAATGATGCTGGCCCAAGCGGTAGTTCCGGCCGGAGATTAGATGTAGGAGATTAACGCAAGAGGTATTCTCCGATTTTTCCACACTGGAAAATTATTTGCTGTAAGATGATAACGAATTAATTTTCCAATAGGATGGTATTACCTGTCATACTTCGCGGAAAAGCATGGCGTGGTTGGAACAAAGGGTGTTTTCGAGTTTGCTACCGAAGCTTGACTTCGGGGACATTAGGGACATGTCAAAACCGCGTGAATTGCTTCCAATACGGCTCCTGACTCCGAGGGTCACGGTTCGTGTTTTTGTTTGACGGAGTCAAGAAACGTCAAACTCGAATATGACTGATATACGCAAAAATATTCAGTACATTTCCATTGCTTATTACCTCCGCCTGCATTTATTTGACTATTCAAATAGAAAGAAGCAAAATTATCAAAATAAATTTGTCAAACGAAACATGCCGAACGTTTTCTTCAATTAATCGCATGTTCTTCTTCTTGTTTATATGTCATTTCCTCCGGGGTCATGAGTGCCCCTGCTGATTAGCAGGGGCCATCGGTGCTAGCACCGGGGACATTAGGTAGCAAACTAAAACACGAATTTGATTGCTCCGGAGTCATGAGAGGCATGACTCTGTAAACTCGAACACAACTTTGACATTAATTGTCTCCGGATTTAACTCCGAAGCAAACTCGAAAACACCCAAAGTAACATCCTTATTCTGACATGAACCTCTTTTAGCCCAGATCTATCACCAATACATACCCTTAGCCGCTCTTTGGTTTGGAGACGGAGTCGGATCAATTGGTTGAACCGCACGACCACCATACCATGGTTCCTGGGTTCGAGACCACGTCTCCGCGTGGGTTTTTAAAAAATTGAATTAAAAAATCCACTACATCTCTGGGCTGTTGTCTAGCTCGCAGACACAATTCATTCAAGTCTCCTCACTCCCCTTCTCCTAATTCCCTTCCGGCAAAAGCCATGTTAGCGCATCATAAGGTTGTCCCGTAGGCTTTGGCCATATAGTAAAAAAAACAGCTGCGATAGATTTGGGACTCTTTCACACCCTTTCGTTTTCCAAAAATTAATAGATACTATACCTCATCGTGTTTATAAAGTAATAAAGCAAAGTGGCAGTGTTACGAAACAATTATTTTATAATTATTTAATTTGTGGGTACATTCTTATGAAATAGAGTTGATTTAGTTGTTTTATTTTTCAGAAATAAAGTAAATTACTATATTTAAATATTTTTAAATATTATTTTAACAAAAACCTATTTGTAGAACAATGGTACACAATTTCAATTAATTCCCTTTACCCAGTGGAAAGTTATTTGTGTTCACAGTTAAAACTTCAATATAACTGGGTATTATTTTTTGATTATGGGTAGTATATATAGTCAGCTGAAGCTGTGAGAATTTTAAATGTATCTGTACATACTTGTTACTATATTTGCTGTGATAAATGTAAGCATGACTGTATTAAATGGAAAATAAATGTTATTATTCATATACAACATAAAACACATCAAGTTACCAAATTAAATAAGTTTTCACGAAAATAAGTATCTCTTATCTTTACCTTTCGATTTTATATATAGATTTTATAATTTATTACAATCATCATATTTGTACAACGAACTATTTTAAATTAGTGTTGAAAACTACTTTTATTTTTCGACTTGAAAAAATTTGTTAAGTGAAACGATGTTTTTAAAAAATTAGGATCTTGAAGAATTTTACACTTTGCAAACTTATAAAAGGATAATATGATTTTGATGTCAAAATAAAAACATAATATACATTTATAAATGTACATATGTATGTATTTTTTCTATTAGAACTATTTATAATTTAAAAGAGATAAATTTATAAAAAAAAAACTAATGTAACTGTATCATGGATTTTAATCATATACATGCGTTCGTTGTTACTTCTTTAAACGTGAAATGTCGTTTAATATTGTGAGTAATATGAATTCTCAATGTTTTTAAACTTATTTGATTTCAGATGTTTTAGTGCCTCTGTATTGTGCTTTAATGTATTAAAAGTTTTATCTAGCTAAATAGAGATAAATACACTTTTGAAGTCGGACGAAGATTGGAAAATGTTCATTGGTATGTTAAATTAAATTTAACTTAAATCAAAATGAAATTATCGGTTTTAATATTATAAATCAGTATTTGAGGTGAATATCGTTTCAATCAAAGTTTGTACGTTATACGTCAATTAAGCCTAATGCATAAAATACAAGATTAACTTATTATTTACATTATTAATTAATTACATAAAATATATAAATGCATAAAATACAAGATTAACTTATTATTTACATTATTAATTAATTACATAAAATACCTAAAAATATTTGGAAGATAATTTTAAAAAAAAGTTTATTATTGCTCATTTTTGAGGTCTGTTTAATGAGACCCTGAAATATTTTTATAGTGTTTTATTTTCTTGGAAATGGAACCTACACCGACCAACAAACTATTTACATTAAAAAAAGGTCTAATCTTAGAAATTTTTTCTACGCAATGAAAAGTCTGATTAACGTAGTTATTTTGTATAAAATTGTACATCAGTTTTTTATGATGATATGCTATTAATATAAAAAAAATTGCCGTCTACTTCACGCAGTGACGTCGCAAAGGGAGCACTGTGCGCAAAACATCATTTTACGGTGTGCAGCTCGGTCCCCTCAGTCGTCCGAAATCAAATATTTTAGTTTTATTTTATTTGAAGCTAATGCTCGAATATTGTTTATTTAACAAAAATCTTACAAATAGTTCAATTCAAACTTGGACATTTGATTTTCGTTTTTACTCTCTTAATTTTCCAATCAAAAAGGTTAACGGAATTATTTCCGTTAAAAACTCAGCGTTAGTTTGTAGGTACAATTGGTGTCCTTCATTAGAATTCTGTTTGAAATAAAAAAACTGTTTTTTAGTGTAATGAAGTTAATGAGTTAAGCTTATCAGCAATTCTCAGTCCACCTTCCTCAGTAATATCAGGGCCATACAATCCACCTTCCTCATCTTTATGGTCGTCGTTGCGCCGCTCTTGGAAGTGTTCTTCCGTTCTTCGGCGTATCTGTACCGCATGATGTTTAACAGCTCATATATTTTGATTTATTGATCGGATCAACTTGAAATTTTGTACACATATTTCTGGGCGTATTATAAACAATTTACGATAAAAAAGATTTTTTGACCCGCTATTATTTTTCCGGAAAATTCACCAATTTTGACTAAAATCGGGCCAACTAGGAAAGGAACCATTTTCGAGCATGGTAACCTCGAAAAACCGATTCTAATTGCCAAAAAACATAAAGATATGACAAGTTACCGAGGGGATCCCCCCATTTCGCGCGGATTATACTGCATTACTCGTTTTAAATAATAAAGTTTCAAGCGGTTTGAATATTTTTCGCAGATCTAGTTCGCAAGCCGCATTTTATTAATTAAATTAAGTATATTTGATCCAAACGGATTGAAAGTTTCTGCTAATGTTGAATTACCTATTTATCAAATGAACAAAGTTTTTCATAAATTTCCATCATTTAATATTAACAATTTAAGGCCCAGATTCACAGACGTGTTTAAGCAACGATTTAAGATATAAACATTTAAATGAAAATTTAAATATATTCTGGTTCATGAAAATTCAAACGAAAGGCGGTCTATTCCAATTGTCTCTCTATTTTAAAAATCAGTAGATAGTAGAATATCATTTTTTTACACTGCGATTTTTGCGAAAAGCCGAAATGGGATGTTAAGGCGCCACTTATAGAAAATGGTCAATAAAATACTCTCGAGCTCGATTTCGTTTTTAACCGACTTCCCAAAAACAAACTTTGTAACACGTGGACCGATTTGGATGGTTCTTTTGCTGTTGTATAGAGTGTGATCCCCCATTGCTAATAGGAGAATAATTTGGTCCTAGGGTGAAGGAGGGGGAGGAGTAGTAACTTCGTAACGCGTGGACCGATTTCGATGATTCCTTTTCTGTTCGGTAGAGTATGTTTCTTGATTGATGCCATGAGAAAAAAAGTTTAGTGGAATGGGGGTGGGGTAGGGGGTTAAAACTAACTTTTAACGCGTGGACCGATTTGGATGGTCCTTTCTTCGTTGTATAGAGTCGGAGACACTAAAAAGGTAAAAATAAAATAGTTTTTAAAAAAAAAGTTGAACCGACTTCACAAAAAGCGCTAAAAAGCATAAAATAATTTTTAATTTTATATCTATTACGACATTTTGAAGTCGGTGCAAATTAAACAAATAAAACAACTACAGAACGACAATTGAAAATAATACATAATACTACCTGAACGTTTCAGCTTACGGGATCATAAGAAATGACGATTAAATATTTTTGTTGAAGTTGTTTGATTTGCACCGACTTCAAAATGTCGTAATAGATATAAAATTAAAAATTATTTTATGCTTTTTAGCGCTTTTTGTGAAGTCGGTTCAACTTTTTTTTTAAAAACTATTTTTCAAATGAAAAATCATAAATTCAACAATAATATACGATTTTAGTCGAAATCAGATGCCGGAAACGGTTCGCTGTCTGCTGACTCTACAATCGATTTTCTACGACAGTTTCTTTTTGCAGTTTTTGGAAAGGAAACGCCCTGTTTTGGTGTTGGTTGTTGGTTTTTGGGTCGTCCTCGTTTTCGTGGAGCATTTTGTGATTTATTCGAAGGACCAGGAGCAGCGTTAGATGGGCCTGGAACTGGGTCTGAATGCAATTGTTTCGCTGAAACGCTTTTTCCAGGTGCAGTAGACAGTCATTTCTTCCTTTGTCGTATTGATTTTTTTTTACTTAAACTACAATATCTCGGAAATTTGAAGGGATAAATTTAAGGGGGTCCTCTACTCTCGCGGTTTCAAAAAATCGATTTTTTTTTTTTAAATTTCAATCTATATGTATCTGAGAATACGCCACAGAAAGGATTTCGTGAAAATCACATTCCTTTGCATGTTTCTGGGAACAGAAAAGTACCCGTCTCCGGCCGTTTCCGAGAAACTAAGCGCGGCGCACCACGACGACGCGTGTCCAGTTACAAATCATTGTTTAAAGAATTTACAGGTCCGTTCTTGCGAAGACTGTGGACAACCAAGAACATCAACGTGATGAGGAAGGAGAACTCTACGGCCCCGGTATAGCAGATTAACTCGTAAGTTACTACAATCAAGTTATACACCGTAATTTATCATTAAACGCGTTTTCCCGAAAGTAGTGTTTTTTTAGCTCCCGAGTAAGACTTCTCATAAAAGTATTGGTCCGATTTCAATAATTTTTTTTCAATTGTTCAAAACACATACCGCTATGTTTTCCTGAGTACGATTTGGAAAATTTTATTTTGTTCCATTTTTATAGCCTCTAATAGGTAAAAAAATGACGTAAAATTGGACATTTTTACAAATTGTTGCATAACTTTTACAGATTGCAAAATAAAAAAAATATGTCTCGGGAAAACATAGCCAACGTAACTATGATTATAAAGAATATCAATTTTCAGATTAGAGATTACCCAATTGGCCACAACTTTGCTTAAGTGGGACCCATGCAGTTTCAACATCAATGTCATCAATGACGTTTCAAGGTCGCGAGAGTTATTTTTTTTCGGCTTCAAAAGTAAAATTGAAAAGTCAAAACATGTATCTTCGAAATAAAAACAAAAATTTTAAAATGTATTCAGTAGATCCTTCGCAATTTATTCCCCAAAAAACCGCTCAATTTCAGGCCTCGAGAGTAGAGTACCCCCTTAATCTTAACTCCGTTATTTTATCACAAAAGATTGCCCTATCACACTTACTCATTTATTTTTAAAAAGATCTGAACTTACTCTGGTAACTGAATCTTCTGGAAATTTGAAAAATTCCTAAAAAAAAGTGTGTTTATTCTTTTTCGTACTGCAGCTAAATGAAATGCTTTTTAACCACAACAAACATTATTGTCCACATTTCGTTTAAGGGCTTGAGGTGGCAGCTGCATCGCAGTTTTCGCGCAATTTAAATTTGAAAAAAGTTTTGGCGCTTAACACCCTACCGGTACTTAACGCCCCATTTTATTGTAGTTTTTTTAAGATTTGACATTTCGAAACATGTAAGTAGTCATTAATTTCTTAGCGTCATTAGCCTAAGAATTTTCTTTAGTTTAAGAAGAAAAAGATGTTATATATCATTACTGAAATTAATACTTTTTCACGAGTGGTTGCCATCGGGGCTACCCAAATTCTATTTTTTTCCATCTGAAAAAAATCCCCTATGAAAGAGAAATTTAAAAAAAATCAAGATTGGAGGTATCTGCGTAAAGGACCTCAGTATTTTTCAAGAAGAAACTTTGGCGGTGGTATCCCTATGGTTTGGGAAACTTTGGCGTCATGGAAATCTCTCACCTGCATTTCCAATAACTGGAATGAACAGTTTAGAGTACATTGGATTTTTGAAAGATAAATTAGTGACATTTTTGGAAAAAACAGGGAAGTAGAATGGACCTTCCAGCAGGATAAGGCCGCAGTACACGGTAGTCGCGAAAACTTGTCGTTGCTTCGTAATCACGGCATCCCCGCTGTGGTATGGCCAGCATGTTCTCGGGATCAAAATCCGATTGAAAACATATGGACTATTATTGTACGAAAAGTTAACGATAATTACAGGCAGTACGGCCCTTTTCATATACGCATACGTATGCTTTGTGGCAAAGCAATCCGTTCATGAACGCAGAATTCGGCTATCACGTCAGGATTTTTAGATATTTGAGGTTATGTACTCGAAAAATGGGGTTTTTGGCTACTTTTGAGGTTATGTACAGAGTGCACAACATTTCTTATGCTTTGTGGCAAAGCAATCCGTTCATGAACGCAGAATTCGGCCATCACGTCAGGATTTTTAGATATTTGGGGTTATGTACTCGAAAAATGGGGTTTTTTTTTTCGGGTGCACAACATTTCTGTTAGTCTTTTTTCTAGTTTCATAATTTAGTACTATTCTTACCCTTAAAAATAAGCTATGGAGCAGTCACCTACGATTTTTTCTTGCAAAGTTATGACCATTTTAAGTTATGAAGTTCATATTGCATATAAACATAATATATCCTATTTATATGGAATATGAACTTCATAACTTAAAATGGTCGTAACTTTGCAAGAAAAAATCTTAGGTGACCGCTCCATAGCTTATGTTGAAGGGTAAAAATAGTACTAAATTATGAAACGAGAAAAAAAAGACCAAACAATGTTGCATCCTGTACATATCCTCAAAAGTAGCCAAATATCTAATTTTTCTAGTACATAACCTCAAATATCTAAAAATCCTGACGTTATGGCCGAATGCTGAGCTCTTATTCGGATTCTACGGAGCATTTAAATTCGGAAATGACCCCCAAGACTGCCCAAAAAAATCATGACCGCATATTATGTTGAACAGTGTTATTAATCGCTATCCGCGATTTTGGAATTTTCTGATTTCATTTAAAATATCTTAGTAGCAGCACTTTTCAATTTATTTTATTTCTAACTCGTTTAACTCGGCTACTAATATAAAATTAAAAGTAAAATACTTATTCACTTTGTAAAAAATTTTAATTTAAACGTTTGATGTTTAAGAAGGATTTTGGCAGCTGTGCATTTGTATGTAGTTTGAATAGCTTTGTCGCCTATGCATTTATGCTCAGTTGCTTAGCTGCAATGAAGTTTACGAAAAGGCCCTACCTGCGGAGCTTTGTCGATATCGAGAAATTTGTATTTGGTAACTCGATATCGACAAGGTTGCAGTCGACGGTGATCGACAAAACTCTCGATGAGATTGACGTTGTCGACAGCTAATGTCAGGCAAGAAGCGGATGTGAAATGTAAGTAAATATCAATTGCCGCTTACGAAATTCCAATTAAGTAGGATTCTCTAATAGTCTCCTGAAATGATCCAGTTGCAAAAAATAGGCGGTATTGATGCAGCTCTTTTCTGAATTGGGGTCACACTTATAAAGTGGTCTAGCAGATAGCAAAAAGCCTTTTTACTTAAGCGAAATTTTTTAACAAATATACATGAAAAAGTAGTTTTAACAAGGTATTTTGATTATTATAAAAAGTTGTTTATACCTAGAATCTCGTTGGGTTGGATGAATCTCGCAGTAATTTGAAATGAACTCTTTCATTCATTTCGTCATCCTCATCCCGGAGAAAATGTATCCCGATTGAGGCCATTTACAAAATTTGTTTAAAATTAACCGAACTAACTGAGGAATATTTTAAAATTTTCACATTAACACTAATTGCAGAACAAGTTTTACAGTTCAATACAATTCATAATTTAGATAACAAGTTGGTGCTTCAAATGGTAACTCTTTTTTGTCGATTCGATCGAGTTGCCAAATACCAAATAGTACACAAATCGACAGAAAAATTTTGTCGACTCGATCAATCGAAATACGGGCCCAGGGCATAGGATGACATGATATTACAGATGGAACCCGTCGTTCTTTAATTAGAAGTAAGCCAAATCACATTTTTGAGCTGGCTCAAAATAAAGGAGACCCCACCCATTATTAGCAACATAAATTGTTATTATTTCGTTTTCATTTCAATTATAAAAAAAAAATTTTATTTAGTGGTTTTATAGTTATGGAACAACAGAAAATGTTTCTTTTTTATTGTTAATAATCTTTTGAAGGCTTTTATTTTCATTTTATATATATTTTTTGATTTGAATTGAGATTTAGCAAAAGGAATCGGACAAAGTTTGGGTTGGTTTTATAGTTATGACACAGAGTGAATGTTTTTAATAATTTGCGCCACTTTTCAGCGCTTTAGATATACTATGAAGAATGCTTCAGACAAACGTTGTAGGAAATTATCTCCTCTAAAAAATTGATGAAAATATCTATCTATCTATATCTATTAGTGAGAAGAGTTTTTGAAACGTCGGTTTTGCATATCTCTCTCTCTCCCTCTCTCTGGTTCCTGTAACCCCTTGGGGGATATAGGGTGTCTATTACACCAACTCTGAACCAGTCCGGTTTGGCACCAAGGACTTCAATTGTGGCCACGATTTGTTGATATGGGTACCTCTCTCGACATATCTTCTCCATGTGTTGCGCGATGTCCATTTTGGAGTCTTCCTTGGATTTCATGGGGATTCCAATCTAGAGCCTCCTGTGCGATGTCGTTTGGCTCTTTTCTTAGTATGTGGTCTATCCATTGCCACTTTTATATAAAGTTAAGAAACTAGGAGTTATTTGCCAAAGAATTACTCCTGAAGCAGTTTGTTTATAATATTGCGCTTTGGTTTTACTTTTAAATTTTCTCGGGTGCATACAGTCACATATAAAGTCATAAACTCTTTGATTGCTGCTTTATATTTTCAATCCAACGTTTCGACAAATCTCTTCATGGTCATCAGGAAACAAGATGTATAAAATCTGTCTATCCAAGTAACAGTTTTACAATATAACTAGCTACAATAGAGTAAAATTTGTTTATCTCACCTTACAGTCTTGTTTTGTTTCAAATATTCTATCTCATCCCCTTTCACAACATCTAATTTTCTTCCATTTAACAATCATTCATTGACAGATTGTTTAACTCGCACTGTAAAAAACTTTCAACATGAAATTACCTCTGTAATTTGTCTCTATAAAACTACACTTAACCTTATTTTAATAATCCCTATGTCTATTTTGCCAATATCCACTCTCTATTACCGCACAGTAAGCGGTACTCAAATGTTCTGTATCTGTGCGTATATTCTTGCTGTTGACGGATGTTTGTAAGTTTAGTGTTTCCATCGTGATTCTTTTACTGTAGTTAGTTTCCATACATAAAATTTTAGTATTTCTGAAGTCAGGTTCGTGGTTCAAACTTAGGCAATGTGAAGATAGCGCATTTTTGTCTTTATTCCTATTCTTAATGTCCGACATATGATTGGAGATTCTTTTTTTTTAGCATTTGACTTGTGCCCCCTATGTATGATAATTTGCAGTCCTTGTTTCTACAGGGAATTTCATAAACTACGTCTGACTTCTTTCCTTTTGGTATTTTCTCCTTGACTCTTGTGAAACATTGTCCTACGGTTTCTTGCGTTTTCTTTGCTAATTTGATCATGTTGTTTTGTGTTTTATCTAGCCTCTGTAAAGCCCCTGACTTATACCCTGTTCCAAAAAGATTGGCAGTACACGGTAAATGGAACGTTATGATGCCAAATTTCTCAAACTTGCCAAAAACCGTGTACAACCCAACCATCCTTTCGATCTGTCTTGGTCGAGAAAACAAGAGGCACTGTTTGTGTCAGTAGCCAGATGCTGTTGGACGACAGACAATGATCAGCACTCAGTTGTGGGCGGTGGGTGTTATTACATGCGTTGTTCTCCGATGAAATACGAATTCGAGTGACTGGAATTGTCGGAAAGCAGAAAGGAAGAGGAATGGATGCATAGGAAAATGATGGGAAAATAAAGCAGACAGCAATACTCCATAAGATGGTGTACTGCCAATCTTTTTGGAACAGATTATAGGCTACCGATTTAAAAACTGTAGTCCGTTCCTGTCCATTATTATCTCTGTTCGGCCTCGTGGGTTGATTGATTTTTGATTTTTCTTTTTGCAACAGAGATTTGGTTACATCTCTTGGAAAGCCATTCAGGGTCAAAATATTACTAATTATCCTTGAGTTTTTGAGTAAGGTGTGAAGATCTATCGTGCAGGATTCTGTCTGATGAGGTGGGTTGCCTGTACCAATCATTGACAATGGAATCTCCTTCTTTAATTGGCATCACATCCAGGTATGGTAAATAATTATTTTCTTCAGATTCCACTGTGAATTTTATTTTCGTATGGTAATCATTTAATGTGGTTAAGACCCCTTGTATATGCTCTTTCTTTAGGATTGTAAATAAATGGTTTGGTTTTACTCAAAAATTGTCTATGTCTGTTTATAAGTAAGGTTAAATATTAGGTTATCAAAGTATACATAAATACATCTTATTTAGAACAAATTATTTATGGATGAATGCCTTAACACATATTTAATATTTCTTTTTATACGGCATTTTTATGTTGTACACATCACAGACAGACGTCATTTTACATTTATTAATAATATTTTTTATTTTTCAGTGCAAATTGAGATAATCACGTGGTGTCTTAATAAGTTAATATTGTTATCGGGATTGTCCAAAGTAAGAAAAGTTATTTTTTAAAATAAAGTAAGGACCTTTTAAAGAATATACAAGAAATATGTAAGTACCTTTAAAAAGGAAATTGTTATTTGAACTTCTTATTTTCAGATTGTTAAGAATTTAGAAGTTTGTTTGAAGATTTTTTTTGTTTTGTTAACCTGTAGCACTTTATATACGAACAAATTTAAGTTTTCCAACCAATGAACAATTTTCATCGTGTTTTTTAATGTATATAAAAGTAATGTTTCAAACACATTTTTGTCAAGTTGCAATTCTTATATATAGTAGAACTTGGTATTTCAAGAAACTGTATATGACACATTTTTTATTATTAAATTTAATGTGATCTTTTTTAATAACATTGTTTTTACGTGTAACTGTTTACAATTGAAACTTTCAATATTTTTTAAGTACTTTTATCGTGAATAATAAATGAGCTTTAGTCTTAAGCGGGCTTACAAATGAATTATATTTTTATTAAATGTTGCACAATTGATTATGTCAATACCTATTCTTGTCATTTGGCAAATAAACGTTAAACTATACAAACAATTGTTTTCTTTGACTATATCATAACAAAAAATAGCGCTTACTAAATTGATTATTTTTATTTATTTTGGGTTGAGCATTTCAACCATTGAATGACGTACAAAGCAGTGAGCTTTATTATTGTGTTGAAGCATTAATATAATATCGTCGAATAAGAAAGCATAAGTTGCAACCATTAGAGGCGATAGACAACCAATTTCAGTTTTCCTTGTCATGAAATTAGCTCGACACGTTATCCTAGTCACCTTGCATAATAATTACATCAGTTTGATTAATCGCATACATGCAGGTATCGCGAAGTAAAGGGATTTTGCTAGACACAAGTAATTGAACTGTTGCTTGTCAGTTTGTTCTTTGATAAAAATAATACAGGATGTTTCAGATCTGGTGTGTTAAAATAAATGGGGTGATAGATCTCATCTAGGCAAACTAAATTTGTATGGCGGAGGGCAATATCAACCGTTTGGGAGTTACATTGTGATTCATAAATTTGCAATTTTCATGGTAACATACAAACATGACACAAAATATTACGTTATTAAAAAGGATTAAAACTTGAAGGCAAAAACCTGTAAAAAAGAAAATACAAGAAATTTTGAAATGGCTCCAAGCGAATGCCAGCTCTACGAAAAGTTCCCAAGAATTTTGATAAAAAAATCCGAAACAAAACCTAGAGCTAAACCTAAAACGAAGCAACAAAATGAACCGAAACCGAAAAATCAAACTAGAATACGATTGTTCGAGTATTCCCAGAGAGTAGATGCAGCACCGGGTGAAGTTTCTTCTTCCGGAACCACTGCTCTCAAGCAAATGCCCTCTCCGTAGAGCTATTCGCTACTTTTCTAGTCCTCCGGGAGCACTCATCCAAACATGCTCTAAACTAACGCACAAACATTTCGAACAGATTAGAGTTTCGCGGGACCAGTCTGTAGAGTCATTAACGTCATCCTCCCAGTTCTACGATTCCAACATGAGACTTTTCCTTCTCGCAGCACTTGCAGCAATACCAAAGCGAAGAGAAGCTTCGTGGACAAGCTGCTGCAAGTCTGCGGCGTGTTATTCCCAGTGGAAGACGAGGCTTCTGTTCCGCACCGGCGATAAAGGTTGCCAGGTGCAGTTGAATGTGTCGGCCTTCGTTGCCAGGAACTCCAGACGCAATCGTGCCCTCAATCTTACAACGAAGTGGTTCTTAAGTGGACGTGTGTAAAACTGTTGGTAAGTGGGCTGTTACCCAGGCTCGATCCGCATGCAGTAGAGATGAATTGTTGACTAAGCAAGTGTAAGGATAAAGCTTATCAAGCAATTCACCTGATTCCATGTCCTTGGCCCCAGTAAAAACGACGTTCTTTTTATGCCGAATGTCGGTCAGATAAGATAGCACATATCGCGAACAAAATTATTAATGTCGCACAAGGTCGGGCATGTGAAGTATCTATAAAACAGAGTTCCTTCACTAGCAAAAACTGTGCAGGCTCTTTGCATTCGTCGATTGATGTGTGAGAGCTGGTTTGGATGCACGAGGATGTGATGGAGGAGTTTGAATGTCACATCAGAGTCTCTGTAATTGGACGGATAACTATAGATCACTCTTCTAGTTATGGTCCCCATTAATCCGAACTCTACCCCAAGATGTGCGCGCCATCTATTAACACTTAAGTTATCTATAGGATTTACTCCTACGAAGAGCTTGCGCAGCCAACGTGAAGTGAGTGAATAATTAAGAAAAAGAAATATAATACAGAACAATTACCTACTGATGATTCCAGACAAAGATTAGTACCTTTAAATTACTGATGGTGCTCGATGTTTGGATATTAAAAGGAAGACTGTTCCAGAGGCGAAAAATTTGGACAGAATAGGAATTTTCTATGACCGATTTATAGAAGCGTTGTATTAAAAGATTTCTGTTACGCTGAGATGTGAAGGAAAATTCTGATATATTCCGGTTTATTAGAATGAAGCAGATTGTACAAGAAAGCGAGAGCCCTTTGCCACCAAAGGTGAAATGGGGCATTATTAACACCTTAACTAATTTTAAGCGTGTATTAACGGGTAAAAAATAAATCACGCCAAGCTTCCTATTTGTATTGTCGCATCATTTCATTTGTTGACTGATAGTAGTCCCAAGATTCTTAACTTTTTCTAGAACTGGTAGCGAATACCCGTTTAATACCACCGATGGAATATTAGACTGATCAATTACGCTGCTGGAGAAAATGGTAAGCTGGGATTTCCTAGGGCTAAGCTCCAATTGATTATAATGGGACCATATTCATATACTGTCAAGGTCAGAATTAATGCGTGCTATATAGTCCTCAATAAATCCCATTGGCAGGCTTAAACATAATTGTACGTCGTCCGCATAGAGGTGAACAGTTGAGTCGCGGATCACCGACGGCAGATCATTAATAAATAAACTGAACAGGAGGGGACCTTAAATTGATCCTTGAGGCACGCCTTGCTCTCAACGCGCTGTAACTTCTAAACTGCATCAGATTTTACAAAATCCTTTTAACTACATAAACTATATTATATAAAAAAAGATCGATTTTTTGGACGTAATGAACGGAAAGATGGAGCAATCTGACGACAGGCGGTATATCAAGGCAGCTTTGCAGATGACTGGAGCCGTGGAGAGTTAAAAAAGGACCATACGCATGCTGCACCAGCGGCTGTTGCAGATTCTCTGTCCTAAAGATCTTTAATGGAGAAGCCTGCATTTCACATATTTGGGACTTTTCATAAACACAGGTTTACGCTGCAGTTGCCTCATTCAGCAACTCATGCGGTTCAGCTAGATAGTATTTTTTTATGGACTTCGCCACGTTTGGCTCTATTGTTACAACATAATGATATGTACCCTATCGCATTTATAATTTCAAGAAACACTGCTGTAGGTTTTCAGTTTAAGATGTTCGAATAGCAACAGCTTCTCTTTCTACATCATTCATTTTTTTATTACACTTTCAAGAAGTTTTATTACTTTTTAGAACAGTTTAAGATATCGTAATGAAACAAATGCAATGATTTCGGAAACGTATTCTGCAAGCTGTGTAAATTTATTCAGTATAAGTTGAGTAGTTTTTGAGTTAAACTGTTTGTACAGACATATAGGCAGACAAAACTTAAATTGCTAAACAGCATTTTAATGTTTCATAGCCGGTTCGCAATAACTTTTTACAATTTATTAAGAATATATTGCACCAGCTTTTTATCCTTCGTTCTACAATAGTAAGTTAGAGGTAATCGTTATGATCAAATAAAAGACTTATCTGCGGACAATAATAAATTTTAATTTTTACTAGATGTGCTCATGAAAAATGACTAAAAATTTAAATATACCTTAGAAAGAAAAATCACTGAAGCGAACAATTGTAAATAGACGACATATTTTGGTCACTTTCAACATCCCTGGCTGAAAGCAGGGATTTTATACTTTCAGCTTCCTTCATCCAAGTGTCGATCTGTAATAAACCTCACCATTACGATCACCTTTAACACTCTAAACGAAATGTTTGCCTGCTGATGAAGTAAGTTCCTTCGTTCGCCTTTGGGTTCATTGTTTAAGAGGGGAACAAGCATTCCAAGCGCTGTTGTGAGCGATTCTAGAGCCGACTGAAATTTCTTTTCATATAAATATAGCTCACCCTGTCGTCCTATATCTAACGCATTTCTAATTAATGGACTAGATGATGAAAGCGAGTCTAAAAGGTATGATTTTCTCTTACATTAAAATCTAAATATATTAACAGTTTTCTTACGCAGTTGCTTATGTCGATGATCCGGTTCCAGAAAGTCAGTCACCGTTTGCTGTCTTCGCATGTTATCTGCAAGAATATTTGTTTTAATCTCTTCAGCACGGTTCAGGTAGATCAGAGTTCGATTTCTTAAGGCCTGTCGCTTTACTGAATCGATCTCAGCAGTAATAAGCGGGACGAAATATTGTAATGCTTTGCAGTAAAGGTGATAAGCTTCTTTATAATTTTGCCTTTCATCTTGTTGCACAGCCTCGGTAACTATGGCTATAGCTTTTTCCAAACTCTGTAATAATTCATTGTGTAAATATATATATTAAAATTTTAATTAAAGGCTAACTTCATCGGATGGGGAGTGCTTTAAATCAAGGAATGGGTGCTCAAAAAAATCTTGGAACGTTATTCGACTGTCTGGATCATGTTTTAAGAGTCTTATAAGTAAATCTCGACATTCCGAACTTATTTGAGAGTTTGATGGAATTACGATTTTCTCTTGTCTTTTAATTTTTAAGAGGAGCTCATCAATTGATTTTGAGCTATATGGAGCTTTTCCGAAGAGGCACTCGTACAAAATCACTCCGATGCTCCACAAGTCTGCTCTTGCATCATAAGCATGTCTCAGGACAATTTCAGGGGCCATATATAATGGAGAACCCTTCATGCTGGAATTAATCTCACCAAGTTTCAGATGTTGAGCAAACCTATAAAAATAAAATATGTTTTTTTAAAAGAATTCTAACTGCACAGGCCGCAGTATTTTAACTGTGCAAAGATAGCATAATCATTATTCTTTTAATTGAAGGCTTGTATGAATGGTTGAACAAAGTATTAAAAATGGGGTTTTTGGCTACTTTTGAGGTTATGTACAGGGTGCACAACATTTCTGTTAGTCTTTTTTCTAGTTTCATAATTTAGTACTATTCTTACCCTTAAAAATAAGCTATGGAGCAGTCACCTACGATTTTTTCTTGCAAAGTTATGAAGTTCATATTGCTTATAAACATAATATATCCTATTTATATGGAATATGAACTTCATAACTTAAAATGGTCGTAACTTTGCAAGAAAAAATCTTAGGTGACCGCTCCATAGCTTATGTTGAAGGGTAAAAATAGTACTAAATTATGAAACGAGAAAAAAAAGACCAAACAATGTTGCATCCTGTACATATCCTCAAAAGTAGCCAAATATCTAATTTTTCTAGTACATAACCTCAAATATCTAAAAATCCTGACGTTATGGCCGAATGCTGAGCTCTTATTCGGATTCTACGGAGCATTTAAATTCGGAAATGACCCCCAAGACTGCCCAAAAAAATCATGACCGCATATTATGTTGAACAGTGTTATTAATCGCTATCCGGCTTTTTTGGAATTTTCTGATTTCATTTAAAATATCTTAGTAGCAGCACTTTTCAATTTATTTTATTTCTAACTCGTTTAACTCGGCTACTAATATAAAATTAAAAGTAAAATACTTATTCACTTTGTAAAAAATTTTTATTTAAACGTTTGATGTTTAAGAAGGATTTTGGCAGCTGTGCATTTGTATGTAGTTTGAATAGCTTTGTCGCCTATGCATTTATGCTCAGTTGCTTAGCTGCAATGAAGTTTACGAAAAGGCCCTACCTGCGGAGCTTTGTCGATATCGAGAAATTTGTATTTGGTAACTCGATATCGACAAGGTTGCAGTCGACGGTGATCGACAAAACTCTCGATGAGATTGACGTTGTCGACAGCTAATGTCAGGCAAGAAGCGGATGTGAAATGTAAGTAAATATCAATTGCCGCTTACGAAATTCCAATTAAGTAGGATTCTCTAATAGTCTCCTGAAATGATCCAGTTGCAAAAAATAGGCGGTATTGATGCAGCTCTTTTCTGACTTGGGGTCACACTTATAAAGTGGTCTAGCAGATAGCAAAAAGCCTTTTTACTTAAGCGAAATTTTTTAACAAATATACATGAAAAAGTAGTTTTAACAAGGTATTTTGATTATTATAAAAAGTTGTTTATACCTAGAATCTCGTTGGGTTGGATGAATCTCGCAGTAATTTGAAATGAACTCTTTCATTCATTTCGTCATCCGCATCCCGGAGAAAATGTATCCCGATTGAGGCCATTTACAAAATTTGTTTAAAATTAACCGAACTAACTGAGGAATATTTTAAAATTTTCACATTAACACTAATTGCAGAACAAGTTTTACAGTTCAATACAATTCATAATTTAGATAACAAGTTGGTGCTTCAAATGGTAACTCTTTTTTGTCGATTCGATCGAGTTGCCAAATACCAAATAGTACACAAATCGACAGAAAAATTTTGTCGACTCGATCAATCGAAATACGGGCCCAGGGCATGGGATGACATGATATTACAGATGGAACCCGTCGTTCTTTAATTAGAAGTAAGCCAAATCACATTTTTGAGCTGGCTCAAAATAAAGGAGACCCCACCCATTATTAGCAACATAAATTGTTATTATTTCGTTTTCATTTCAATTATAAAAAAAAAATGTTATTTAGTGGTTTTATAGTTATGGAACAACAGAAAATGTTTCTTTTTTATTGTTAATAATCTTTAGAAGGCTTTTATTTTCATTTTATATATATTTTTTGATTTGAATTGAGATTTAGCAAAAGGAATCGGACAAAGTTTGGGTTGGTTTTATAGTTATGACACAGAGTGAATGTTTTTAATAATTTGTGCCACTTTTCAGCGCTTTAGATATACTATGAAGAATGCTTCAGACAAACGTTGTAGGAAATTATCTCCTCTAAAAAATTGATGAAAATATCTATCTATCTATATCTATTAGTGAGAAGAGTTTTTGAAACGTCGGTTTTGCATATCTCTCTCTCTCTCCCTCTCTCTGGTTCCTGTAACCCCTTGGGGGATATAGGGTGTCTATTACACCAACTCTGAACCAGTCCGGTTTGGCACCAAGGACTTCAATTGTGGCCACGATTTGTTGATATGGGTACCTCTCTCGACATATCTTCTCCATGTGTTGCGCGATGTCCATTTTGGAGTCTTCCTTGGATTTCATGGGGATTCCAATCTAGAGCCTCCTGTGCGATGTCGTTTGGCTCTTTTCTTAGTATGTGGTCTATCCATTGCCACTTTTATATAAAGTTAAGAAACTAGGAGTTATTTGCCAAAGAATTACTCCTGAAGCAGTTTGTTTATAATATTGCGCTTTGGTTTTACTTTTAAATTTTCTCGGGTGCATACAGTCACATATAAAGTCATAAACTCTTTGATTGCTGCTTTATATTTTCAATCCAACGTTTCGACAAATCTCTTCATGGTCATCAGGAAACAAGATGTATAAAATCTGTCTATCCAAGTAACAGTTTTACAATATAACTAGCTACAATAGAGTAAAATTTGTTTATCTCACCTTACAGTCTTGTTTTGTTTCAAATATTCTATCTCATCCCCTTTCACAACATCTAATTTTCTTCCATTTAACAATCATTCATTGACAAATTGTTTAACTCGCACTGTAAAAAACTTTCAACATGAAATTACCTCTGTAATTTGTCTCTATAAAACTACATTTAACCTTATTTTAATAATCCCTATGTCTATTTTGCCAATATCCACTCTCTATTACCGCACAGTAGGCGGTACTCAAATGTTCTGTATCTGTGCGTATATTCATGCTGTTGACGGATGTTTGTAAGTTTAGTGTTTCCATCGTGATTCTTTTACTGTAGCTAGTTTCCATACATAAAATTTTAGTTTTTCTGAAGTCAGGTTCGTGGTTCAAATTTAGGCAATGTGAAGATAGCGCATTTTTGTCTTTATTCCTATACTTAATGTCCGACATATGATTGGAGATTCGTTTTTTTTTAGCATTTGACTTGTGCCCCCTATGTATGATAATTTGCAGTCCTTGTTTCTACAGGGAATTTCATAAACTACGTCTGACTTCTTTCCTTTTGGTATTTTCTCCTTGACTCTTGTGAAACATTGTCCTACGGTTTCTTTGCTAATTTGATCATGTTGTTTTGTGTTTTATCTAGCCTCTGTAAAGCCCCTGACTTATACCCTGTTCCAAAAAGATTGGCAGTACACGGTAAATGGGACGTTATGATGCCAAATTTCTCAAACTTGCCAAAAACCGTGTACAACCCAACCATCCTTTCGATCTGTCTTGGTCGAGAAAACAAGAGGCACTGTTTGTGTCAGTAGCCAGACGACAATGATCAGCACTCAGTTGTGGGCGGTGGGTGTTATTACATGCGTTGTTCTCCGATGAAATACGAATTCGAGTGACTGGAATTGTCGGAAAGCAGAAAGGAAGAGGAATGGATGCATAGGAAAATGATGGGAAAATAAAGCAGACAGCAATACTCCATAAGATCGTGTACTGCCAATCTTTTTGGAACAGATTATAGGCCACCGATTTAAAAACTGTAGTCCGTTCCTGTCCATTATTATCTCTGTTCGGCCTCGTGGGTTGATTGATTTTTGATTTTTCTTTTTGCAACAGAGATTTGGTTACATCTCTTGGAAAGCCATTCAGGGTCAAAATATTACTAATTATCCTTGAGTTTTTCCGATGAAATTTAACATGGCTAAGACTGAGTACCCTGTTGATGAAATTCATGGCCGGCTTTCTTTTTTAGTGAGTAAGGTGTGAAGATCTATCGTGCAGGATTCTGTCTGATGAGGTGGGTTGCCTGTACCAATCATTGACAATGGAATCTCCTTCTTTAATTGGCATCACATCCAGGTATGGTAAATAATTATTTTCTTCAGATTCCACTGTGAAATTTATTTACGTATGGTAATCATTTAATGTGGTTAAGACCCCTTGTATATGCTCTTTCTTTAGGATTGTAAATAAATGGTTTGGTTTTACTCAAAAATTGTCTGTCTTGTCTGTTTATAAGTAAGGTTAAATATTAGGTTATCAAAGTATACATAAATACATCTTATTTAGAACAAATTATTTATGGATGAATGCCTTAACACATATTTAATATTTCTTTTTATACGGCATTTTTATGTTGTACACATCACAGACAGACGTCATTTTACATTTATTAATAATATTTTTTATTTTTCAGTGCAAATTGAGATAATCACGTGGTGTCTTAATAAGTTAATATTGTTATCGGGATTGTCCAAAGTAAGAAAAGTTATTTTTTAAAATAAAGTAAGGACCTTTTAAAGAATATACAAGAAATATGTAAGTACCTTTAAAAAGGAAATTGTTATTTGAACTTCTTATTTTCAGATTGTTAAGAATTTAGAAGTTTGTTTGAAGATTTTTTTTGTTTTGTTAACCTGTAGCACTTTATATACGAACAAATTTAAGTTTTCCAACCAATGAACAATTTTCATCGTGTTTTTTAATGTATATAAAAGTAATGCTTCAAACACATTTTTGTCAAGTTGCAATTCTTATATATAGTAGAACTTGGTATTTCAAGAAACTGTATATGACACATTTTTTATTATTAAATTTAATGTGATCTTTTTTAATAACATTGTTTTTACGTGTAACTGTTTACAATTGAAACTTTCAATATTTTTTAAGTACTTTTATCGTGAATAATAAATGAGCTTTAGTCTTAAGCGGGCTTACAAATGAATTATATTTTTATTAGATGTTGCACAATTGATTATGTCAATACCTATTCTTGTCATTTGGCAAATAAACGTTAAACTATACAAGCAATTGTTTTCTTTGACTATATCATAACAAAAAATAGCGCTTACTAAATTGATTATTTTTATTTATTTTGGGTTGAGCATTTCAACCATTGAATGATGTACCAAGCGGTGAGCTTTATTATTGTGTTGAAGCATTAATATAATATCGTCGAATAAGAAAGCATAAGTTGCAACCATTAGAGGCGATAGACAACCAATTTCAGTTTTCCTTGCCATGAAATTAGCTCGACACGTTATCCTAGTCACCTTGCATAATAATTACATCAGTTTGATTAATCGCATACATGCAGGAATCGCGAAGTAACGGGATTTTGCTAGACACAAGTAATTGAACTGTTGCTTGTCAGTTTGTTCTTTGATAAAAATAATACAGGATGTTTCAGATCTGGTGTGTTAAAATAAATGGGGTGATAGATCTCATCTAGGCAAACTAAAATTGTATGGCGGAAGGCAATATCAACCGTTTGGGAGTTACATTGTGATTCATAAATTTGCAATTTTCATGGTAACATACAAACATGACACAAAATATTACGTTATTAAAAAGGATTAAAACTTGAAGGCAAAAACCTGTAAAAAAGAAAATACAAGAAATTTTGAAATGGCTCCAAGCGAATGCCAGCTCTAAGAAAAGTTCCCAAGAATTTTGATAAAAAAATCCGAAACAAAACCTAAAGCTAAATCTAAAACGAAGGAACAAAATGAACCGAAACCGAAAAATCAAACTAGAACACAATTGTCCGAGTGTTCCCAAAGGGTAGATGTAGCACCGGGCGAAGTTTCTACGAGAACCACTGCTCCCAAGCAAATGCCCTCTCCGTAGAGCTGTTCGCTACTTTGCTAGTCCTCCGGGAGCACTCATCCAAACATGCTCTAAACTAATGCACAAAAATTTCTAACAGATTAGAGTACCGCGAGACCAGTCTGCAGAGTCATTAATGTCTGCAAACTGCTCCCATCATCATTCCAGTTCTACGATTCCAACATGAGACTTGTCCTTCCCGCAGCACTTGCAGCATAATACCAAAGCGAAGAGAAGCTTCGTGGACAAGCTGCTGCAAGTCTGCCAGGTGCAGTTGAACGTGTCCAGACGTAATTGTCTCCTCAACCTTACAACGAAGTGGTTCTTAAGTGCACGTGTGTAAAACTGTGGGTAAGTGGGCTGTTGCCCAGGCTCGATCCGCATGCAGTAGAGATGAATTGTTGACTTAGCAAGTGTAAGGATAAAGCTTATCAAGCAATTCACCTGATTCCATGTCCTTGGCCCCAGTAAAAACGACGTTCTTTTTATGACGAATGTCGGTCAGATAAGATAGCACATATCGCGAACAAAATTATTAATGTCGCACAAGGTCGGGCATGTGAAGTATCGATAGAACAGAGTTCCTCCACTAGCAAAAACTGTGCAGGCTCTTTGCATTCGTCGATTGATGTGTGAGAGCTGGTTTGGATGCACGAGGATGTGATGGAGCAGTTTGAATGTCACATCAGAGTCTCTGTAATTGGACGGATAACTATAGATCACTCTTCTAGTTATGGTCCCCATTAATCCGAACTCTACCCCAAGATGTGCGCGCCATCTATTAACACTTAAGTTATCTATAGGATTTACTCCTACGAAGAGCTTGCGCAGCCAACGTGAAGTGAGTGAATAATTAAGAAAAAGAAATATAATACAGAACAATTACCTACTGATGATTCCAGACAAAGATTAGTACCTTTAAATTACTGATGGTGCTCGATGTTTGGATATTAAAAGGAAGACTGTTCCAGAGGCGAAAAATTTGGACAGAATAGGAATTTTCTATGACCGATTTATAGAAGCGTTGTATTAAAAGATTTCTGTTACGCTGAGATGTGAAGGAAAATTCTGATATATTCCGGTTTATTAGAATGAAGCAGATTGTACAAGAAAGCGAGAGCCCTTTGCCACCAAAGGTGAAATGGGGCATTATTAACACCTTAACTAATTTTAAGCGTGTATTAACGGGTAAAAAATAAATCACGCCAAGCTTCCTATTTGTATTGTCGCATCATTTCATTTGTTGACTGATAGTAGTCCCAAGATTCTTAACTTTTTCTAGAACTGGTAGCGAATACCCGTTTAATACCACCGATGGAATATTAGACTGATCAATTACGCTGCTGGAGAAAATGGTAAGCTGGGATTTCCTAGGGCTAAGCTCCAATTGATTATAATGGGACCATATTCATATACTGTCAAGGTCAGAATTAATGCGTGCTATATAGTCCTCAATAAATCCCATTGGCAGGCTTAAACATAATTGTACGTCGTCCGCATAGAGGTGAACAGTTGAGTCGCGGATCACCGACGGCAGATCATTAATAAATAAACTGAACAGGAGGGGACCTTAAATTGATCCTTGAGGCACGCCTTGCTCTCAACGCGCTGTAACTTCTAAACTGCATCAGATTTTACAAAATCCTTTTAACTACATAAACTATATTATATAAAAAAAGATCGATTTTTTGGACGTAATGAACGGAAAGATGGAGCAATCTGACGACAGGCGGTATATCAAGGCAGCTTTGCAGATGACTGGAGCCGTGGAGAGTTAAAAAAGGACCATACGCATGCTGCACCAGCGGCTGTTGCAGATTCTCTGTCCTAAAGATCTTTAATGGAGAAGCCTGCATTTCACATATTTGGGACTTTTCATAAACACAGGTTTACGCTGCAGTTGCCTCATTCAGCAACTCATGCGGTTCAGCTAGATAGTATTTTTTTATGGACTTCGCCACGTTTGGCTCTATTGTTACAACATAATGATATGTACCCTATCGCATTTATAATTTCAAGAAACACTGCTGTAGGTTTTCAGTTTAAGATGTTCGAATAGCAACAGCTTCTCTTTCTACATCATTCATTTTTTTATTACACTTTCAAGAAGTTTTATTACTTTTTAGAACAGTTTAAGATATCGTAATGAAACAAATGCAATGATTTCGGAAACGTATTCTGCAAGCTGTGTAAATTTATTCAGTATAAGTTGAGTAGTTTTTGAGTTAAACTGTTTGTACAGACATATAGGCAGACAAAACTTAAATTGCTAAACAGCATTTTAATGTTTCATAGCCGGTTCGCAATAACTTTTTACAATTTATTAAGAATATATTGCACCAGCTTTTTATCCTTCGTTCTACAATAGTAAGTTAGAGGTAATCGTTATGATCAAATAAAAGACTTATCTGCGGACAATAATAAATTTTAATTTTTACTAGATGTGCTCATGAAAAATGACTAAAAATTTAAATATACCTTAGAAAGAAAAATCACTGAAGCGAACAATTGTAAATAGACGACATATTTTGGTCACTTTCAACATCCCTGGCTGAAAGCAGGGATTTTATACTTTCAGCTTCCTTCATCCAAGTGTCGATCTGTAATAAACCTCACCATTACGATCACCTTTAACACTCTAAACGAAATGTTTGCCTGCTGATGAAGTAAGTTCCTTCGTTCGCCTTTGGGTTCATTGTTTAAGAGGGGAACAAGCATTCCAAGCGCTGTTGTGAGCGATTCTAGAGCCGACTGAAATTTCTTTTCATATAAATATAGCTCACCCTGTCGTCCTATATCTAACGCATTTCTAATTAATGGACTAGATGATGAAAGCGAGTCTAAAAGGTATGATTTTCTCTTACATTAAAATCTAAATATATTAACAGTTTTCTTACGCAGTTGCTTATGTCGATGATCCGGTTCCAGAAAGTCAGTCACCGTTTGCTGTCTTCGCATGTTATCTGCAAGAATATTTGTTTTAATCTCTTCAGCACGGTTCAGGTAGATCAGAGTTCGATTTCTTAAGGCCTGTCGCTTTACTGAATCGATCTCAGCAGTAATAAGCGGGACGAAATATTGTAATGCTTTGCAGTAAAGGTGATAAGCTTCTTTATAATTTTGCCTTTCATCTTGTTGCACAGCCTCGGTAACTATGGCTATAGCTTTTTCCAAACTCTGTAATAATTCATTGTGTAAATATATATATTAAAATTTTAATTAAAGGCTAACTTCATCGGATGGGGAGTGCTTTAAATCAAGGAATGGGTGCTCAAAAAAATCTTGGAACGTTATTCGACTGTCTGGATCATGTTTTAAGAGTCTTATAAGTAAATCTCGACATTCCGAACTTATTTGAGAGTTTGATGGAATTACGATTTTCTCTTGTCTTTTAATTTTTAAGAGGAGCTCATCAATTGATTTTGAGCTATATGGAGCTTTTCCGAAGAGGCACTCGTACAAAATCACTCCGATGCTCCACAAGTCTGCTCTTGCATCATAAGCATGTCTCAGGACAATTTCAGGGGCCATATATAATGGAGAACCCTTCATGCTGGAATTAATCTCACCAAGTTTCAGATGTTGAGCAAACCTATAAAAATAAAATATGTTTTTTTAAAAGAATTCTAACTGCACAGGCCGCAGTATTTTAACTGTGCAAAGATAGCATAATCATTATTCTTTTAATTGAAGGCTTGTATGAATGGTTGAACAAAGTATTAACTGTTTCAGGCTAACTGCTAACTGCGCACAAGTAATTTTTAACTTCTACAAATTTGGAAAGTGGACTATGTTTCCTACCAGTTTATTTTGGCGCCATTTTGGCTACACCTTTGTATGGAAACTTGCTTATGATTAGCCGATATCTAAAACATGAGAGGAATGCGACATATCTCACTTTCAACACTGTACACTCTTTTTATTCTCGTGGGAACTCTACAGAAATCAATCGAGAACGCATGTTTATTTATTTATTTATTGACAATATTTCATCAAAGTGCTGACTACTACATAAAAAGACTTAACGCCATATCATTTTAAAAATTTTCCCACTCCGTCAGTAACGCCTCTGATGTAGGACAGAAAAGCTTTTTGCTCCTCGTTATTGTCCCTTTCCCGTAACAAATTTGGCTTCGAAGAGCGCTGTTTTCTTGTATAGCCGTTGGATTTTATAACATTGTCCACGAAATTGAGCTCCTCCGGAAGGTGTTCGTCATCACAGATTCTGTTGGCCCGGTGAACTGCTCTTGTTCGATCGTAAATTTGGTCTTGGCGTGTTGAGAGTTTAGATGTCTAAGGGAACTCTCAATATCGGATCTCTTAATAATACAGAAAGTGTCGTCCACATACCTGAACCACACTTTCGGTTTTAGTGGTGAACTGCTTAGGGCTGTCTTCTCAATATGTTTCATCCACAAATCTGCAACTAAGGGCGCTAAAGGTAAAGACATAGCAACGCCGTCGTTTTGTAAATAGAACCTGTTTTTACAGGAGAAGTACCCAGATATTAAACAGTTAGGTACTTAGAGCTAACACTTCCTGTACAGGCGCATTAGTAAAAAGCTACTCGACATCAAAACTAACCATACTTCATTATCCTCCAGCCTCAAGTCACCCAAAAGCGACACAAAATGTGTGGAATCTTTAATGTGATTTTGCGTGTTTCCCACTATAGTACAGTCATTTGGTTCTAAAAAAAGAGGTTACCTGGAAAGTTTTCCGGGAGTTTTGAAAAGGGGTAATTTTATAGATTTCGATGTGCTCTTTCCGAATTTCAACTTTGCACCTTGTATCTTTGCCGCCATATTGGAAAAATAGCGGCTAAAAGCAATTTTTTGACCATATTTCCTTTCCGACCCATTTCACGATAAAAACATTTATATAGAACGCTTCCTTCTGGAATTATACAGTTGCAGTAATGTGAAAAGTAAGAAAAGTATGTCTTTAAACAACTATAGATATGAATGCTTCATAACATCAGCATATAAAAGTAAATTTAATATTGCGACGCTACCACCAACAGAAGCAGCAGCACGGCAACATTCGTTTCGAACTTATCACCAGGTTCAGCAGTGGTATACGAATGAACAAAATGCAGATCAATGGGGATGGAAAAGAATCAAGAACGGGCTAATTCCTGTCACCACACTCGAGCTCCATGCTCCGGAAAGCGTGTTAAACCTGGGTTAGGGGGGGGGGGGGGGGGCTGCGGGCGGTCAGAAAGCTATTTAAACTTTAAGCGCGTTTTTCTCAAAATCACTTTTCAAAAGTCCGTGTTCACTGCCATTTAAAAACTACATTACCGATTCATTTCAAACTTGGTACACATTTTCTACATATAAAATACCTCCCCCAACGTTCAGTTCTAGAAATTTTTTTTACATTAAGGGGGTTTTCTACTAACAAAATAGCGGAATTTTTCGTAAAAAATAGCAGTTTTCACTTCAAATTACCACCAAACATTTAAAAATGAAAAACAAAATCAGAGAACGTTGGGGGGAGGATTTAATGATACTTTGACTAAATTTTAATGGATTTTGATTTTAGATAATTTCCAGCTGAGATACAGTGACTACCGCAAATCGTCTATTTCTAAAGACATTCTTGGAAAAGCTCCGTCACCGGCTTGTTTGTCGATATCTTCACATAAAAAAATTTTTTGACAATGTTGTTGAAAATATACTTAATAATGTACAAAAGGTTTAAATTAATTTGCTCAATCCATATTTATAAAGCAAAATTCACAAAAAAAATGCTTTTTTTCACGCCCCCCCCCTAGAGTGCTCCGTTATATGCACGAATTGGAGTGGTTCCTGTGATAACTCGCTAGTTCTATTACAAGATAACTATGAAGAGGAAAAAACGGAGACTATTTTCGAGCAAACGTATGATGAAATCAAGAACGAAGAGGATTGCGATGAAAGTGATAATCCCATCGCGGATGATGTGGAAGAAATTTCGGTCTGTGGCGTTTCGACCGGTACTAAAGACATTGAACTCGCAACACCTGGTCGATTAAGAACATCGAAGCGAAGTAGGATGCGCAAAATTTTGGAATAGTGAATTGCATGTGGATTATGCCTAGTGGGGATACCACGATAAAAAAAACGCGCCGCTTACTCTATTTAAAGGTGGTGTGGAAATAAGTTTTTTGGCCAAAACGCGTGTTTAACTAGACTTTGCGGCGCTCGTACGCAAAAACTATTGATGTTACGAAAAAAAGGTTATTACATAAATTGTAGGAAATTTTCTCTAGTTTCATTTTGTATATAAATGTTTTTATCGTGAAATGAGTCGGAAAGGAAATATGGTCAACAAATTGCTTTTAGGCGCCATTTTTCCATTATGGCGGCGCGAGCGGCAAAGATACCAGATGGCAAAGTTGAAATTCGGAACGAGCACATCGAAATCTATAAAATTACCCATTTTCAAAACTTCCGGAAAACTTTCCAGGTAGAACTACCAAATGATTGTACTACTAATGGTTTCAAAACATCAACCGAATGCTTTCATAACAAGTAGCTTGGCGAAATAATTTGGCTGACGATCGGTTGCATTGGATTTGTGAATCTTAGGTAATTCATATAATTTAGGTGGCTGTAGACAATAGTGTATCAGTCGAGAATATGGAAGAATCGCCTTATGATCCCTTGTCCGTGAGGCGATTGTAATTAAGTGGCGGCAAAACTTCAATCGCAACAATAGTTTTCCCCTTTCACGGATATGGGATCATGTTCTTAACACCTCGATGCAGTTGATCCGAAATGATTTTTACTCAAAAAGTGACGTTGTGAGTTCTCTTTGCATTCAGCAACACTCTGCACCACAGCAGCAACAACAGCAAGTGCATCAAACGAAACAACAGCTTACGCACCGATATAATCTGCGTAGCTTAAATCATCGATAACAGCTTCAGGCAGTTTCCCGGTGACCACGCTCAATGTAACTTGAAGCGAAACGTTGGGGGTAAGTACGATTATCAGCACTCATATAAGTTAGATACGATTTACGCGGGTAATCCGAAAATATTAATAAATGAATTTGAGCAACCGCGAAAACCTAAAAAGGTATAAAAAGAAACTTGCTTAATGACATAAGTAAAAGAAATAGAAAGGAATTGAAAAGGGGCATGGCTGTGTATTTCTCAACAATCTGCACTTAGCTAACAACACCGGCAGTGTAAATAATACCGATAAGAAGGTAATTAAGGCCAGACGTTATATGAATATTTTCATACGCGGCTGAAATATTACCGATTTAAATCGACCACATAATTGTTGCAATACATTTCAATAAACGATGTCCCATCTAAATACATCTTAAGTCCTATTGATTGGGGATATCTTGCACTTTGTTTAGCCCAATTCTTTAATGCGAAATAGCAGCCATACATACAATTTTAAATTGGCATCGTAATGCAATTAATAAATGGAAAATTTCAAGGGACAAAGAAAAAAAGTAATATAACTAATCTAGAGGGAATTACGTAAGGCTAAAATTGCGGTTGGCAATATATTAAAAAGAACTTTCGCTCTTTAGAGGTATTTTTGAGCTTTACACTAACTACTATAGAGTCGAATTTATACAAAAATAATTTACCCAAAGTCAGCCACTTTCAGTATAACATTCGGATAACGAGTTAATAGCAAATTCTGCGGCTTTAAGTCGAAATGGCTAACATCATTAGACCTCATGTACTGGACAGCTTGAGCCAGTTGCCGCAAAAAATATTTACAAGTTGATTCCGGCAAAACCCTTCGTTGCCTTATGTAAGTTGACAAACATCCCGCGTTACAGTATTCCAGTCCTATGTAAATATTTCTAAAAAATATATTTTCTAACCGAGTAATAATTAAAAATTAATTGATTTTACTTGTCATCCCAAAAAAAATCGTTAAGACCAACTATGTGTTTATGAGTTAAATTTTTGAGAAGTTGGATTTCAGTTACCAAATTATCAGTTGCACTTCTTGATAGGGAAGCCTTTTCAACCACTTTGATCGCATGGTAAGTATTAGTTTTCTGTAGTAAATGAGTAAGAAGTAAATGATATAGTGCTTAAGAATGTTAAAACAATTATACTTTATGACGTGCTTTAAAAACTGATGCATAATTTCCAGAGCCTAATTTCTCCAGTATTTCAAAATCAGTAATGCGAGGGATGTTCATTATAAGATTTTAAACTTAGGCACTCTTGTTTTTCCTACATTTCTAGCTATTTAACAACCTTCCATCGCACAAACGAACAATTTTTGAAGCAGATTTTTTGTTCACCGTAAACAAAGACGAACAGCTGATAGACTTGTCAATATTGCCTGTCAGATTCTCCTTTTCTTCATTCAAAAATGTGAATTACGACGTACTGTGCATTCTCGAAAATACCGATGGCGATGCTATCGCTTAAATTTATCAGTTACATATTCCTTATAATACCTTTGGCGATATCTTAAGTTTGAAGATAACATCTATAGAAAACTTTGGTGTATGTCTTTGGTAAAGATGCGTTTCATTTTTATTCGATCCTCTCTGCACAAACAAATTTACAATTTCTGCACTAACACTTTTAAATTAATTTAGAGAGCTTTACAACAACAATGCCATAGTAGGTGGATTAAGTTGGTGCATTTCAATTAAAATAACCGTCATTTTACTTATAAGTTATTTTTAAAGTACAATTCGCGTTAATTTAAGGAAAGACATTTGGGCGCTGTAGTCCTCCTCTTCATATATCGTCTGGTTGCCTAACAATTTCATTTTAAATATGTAGTGCAGCAAAAACATCATAATTAATTCAACGTTTAAATTGAACTGTTGCCAACTTAATCCACCTACTATGGCATTGTTGTTGTAAGCTCTTCGAGCTCTTTCAAAGCTCTTCAAGCTCTTTCAAAGCTCTTCAAAATTTTTCTTTCTCTGTGCTTTTCGGGTGGAACAGTGGACAGTGGACTGATGAAGTTGGATCCAGTTGAAAAACATGATATTTTTAAAATGATTAATGAAGGAAACTACCACCTTCGTTGTTAATTTGTATGTTGAAATTTTGTTTTAAACATATTAGCTTCTTTGTTTGTAAAATTTGTATGTTGCAATTTCATTTTAATCATAAAGCATCACAAATAATTCAAATAACCGACCGTTGCAACTGAACGGGAACTGGAGCAAACTTCGGTCTATCAACTACTAAGTACAAAAAGCTGACCGCTGACCTGTTGAATTAGTTTGTTTAGTGTTTCCAATCAGTGTGCGGTCTGGAAAGCCAATTTTATTTATTTATTATATTTATTTGAACTTTCCTACAAAGAGTTCGTCGAAATGCGGCCTTGCCGAAAAATGCGCGAAAAAATTCTGGTCAAATGCGAGTCAACCCGTGCACAGAGGGTCGAGCGAGCTTATAAAAGGCTTACTAAAATCAGTTCGGCAATCATCCAAAAATTCCGGGGCTACTCAAGAAAATAGGAAAACAAAATATTTTATTTATTTATTTATTCGGATCACCTTTTTTATATATAGGAAATTTAATTAAGTGAGAGAAGCTGTTAGGCAGATTTTGGTTTGCGTACATTGAAAATTTTTAATAATATATTAATTAATATCTTTATTAACTCTAAGTATTTCCAATTTTATAATATATTATAGTATATGCATTAGTAATAACATTAATAGTTTCTGAAATAAGCACAGAGTCTCACCATATTTACCATTTTGGTGGCTAAAAGGCCAGCAAATAAGTTACAAATAATTTTAGAATCTTACCTGAAATTTACCTGAATTCGTCGAAGGATAGTCAAGTTTACGAGGGTTCGAAAATAAGGAAACGAGAAAGGTTTTTGACTGCTTACACGTAGATAGTGAACGCGCAACATATAGGGACGGAATTGGAGCTCCTGAGTTTTTAAAATAAAAATTAAGAAATCCACTCCGTCTCTAGGCTGTCTAGTCGCAGCAGTTATAAACCAACTGCTGAAGTAATAATGGGAATTCCGAGATTTTGAAGATAAAGCAGGCATTCTTTCCTTACATCATGCACACCTCCCTCGCCTGAAAGATCAACAGGTTTACCTAAAAACTAATAAAATGCTAATGAAAACGGAAGGCGGGGATTTTTTCAATTATTATTTTCGCTACTGTTTTAGTTTCTTTGTTGTCCATGTATCTACATATTTTGTTAAATGACATTGGAGATAAATATTATAATTCAAGTTTTGTTTCCGTTTTTCTTTAATTTTCTTCTGCATAGTATTAAATTCCTTTTTAAATTCTTCGATACCAATTTTAATAAATATTTATTCTGCTAGCTTTTCTTATACTCTACATGCTTTTTCGTAACATCTGATTTGGACGTCCTTATGAATTCAGTTTGGTTCGGGATAGTGCATCTGTGTTTTTGTTAAGCAATCCCTTTTTAAAGACTAACAAGTGGTCTGTCAGAACAGTGAATTTTCTTCCGTATAAATAAGGTCAGAATTGTTTGATTGCCCAGTAGGTTCCTAGGAGTCCTTTATCGATTATTGGTTTCTTTAATTCGTGGATGCTAAGTGTTGTGCTTGCATAAGATATCGGTAGGTCTTTGTATATATCTCCTTGCAATGTGATTGCACCTAGAGCAAAGTAAAATGCGTCATTCGTTACTGTAAATGGTTCAGAAAAGTCCGGATACTGCACTACCGGTGGGCAAATTAATTTAATTTTTAGTGTATCAAAGACTTTTTGACATTCTTCTGTCAAAATAAATGGAGTATTCTTACAGGAAAGGTATTTAATGGCTTAGCTATCGCTGCGAAAATTTGGTATGAACCTTTTGTGATATTTACAAAAAGCTTTGAATCTTTTTGCTTCATCCGCTGACGTGGTTTTTGAATAAGTGCCCTAGATAAACTAATTCTGTTTGCAAGAAATTGCATTTTTGTAGGGTTCAATTTAACCTGCACAACTCCTTTTGTTGGGATTATCGTGTTTGCAACAAAAGTACCATTCCGAATTTCGTCACTCAGTATCAACTGTCGGAATTGTGATTGTCTCTTGCTCTGGAATTTTTGTCATTATCGGTATCTCTATATCTTCGATGTCTAAGCAAATTGTTAGGATAAACAGCTCGTCATCTTATTTGCATCTGTTTTTCGTTAAGAAATCTAGACCAATTAAACCATCAGTCGTTTTCGGAAAATTATCTTCCACATGTATTATGTGTTCTATCACTTCATTTTCTAGGTTGAATTTTATCTCTATTCTTCCGATTGTTTCAATCGCACCATCTGTGATTCCTGTTATCTTGCAGGTTTCTTTTCTTATGTTAATAATTATCTTTTAAGCTATTATTCTTTACTAGGGAGATGTTTGCGCCCGTATCTATAAACCAAGTTGTATTGTGTAGTGTCACTTCACTCTTGATATTTACAAAATTTCTTAATTTGCTTGATGAATTTCTACTGGTTGTCTACTGAATATTGTTCGCCTTCTAAAGTTTCTTCGGAAATATTTTGAATTTGTTCACGATCTCTATGCGTTGTTCCGATTCTGATTGTGTCGTGGTCTCTGATTCTTCTCTCTAAATTAGTTATGTTGATAATTTCTATTAAGCGCATTGTTGTATCTGGTATTATACGCATTTCTGTTCGCGTGGAAATTCTGTTCATCGCTGCCATTGAAGCTTCTAAATGGTTGACCACGATTGAAATTCGTGAACTTTTCCTTTCTTCCTTCCTTCGATATGGCTAGATTGGCTAATCTGTGCAGATCTGCTAAATGTCTTAGGTGCTTGACGGTTTTTCCTGCCCTCTTTCTTTCCTTCCTTCTTGAGGTTTCTTGCTGTAGTTGTCGTTGACTTTCTTGATGACGAAGCCGGCTCCTGGGTTTTGTCTCAGGTGATCTTCTAGTTTAGTTTCCAATTATGCTTAGGAATTGTGTATTTTTTTTATATATTTTTTGTTTGAACCACCTTATTTGGGCGTCCGGAGCGTGGTGCATAATCGGTGTCAGCAAACCACTTCTCAACCATTTGTCTCGATGGAGCAAATTCCTTATAACATTTGTCAAGCCACTCCTTCCCTTTCACAGTATTTTTTCCCATTAAATAGCAATAGCACGAAATTGCGAATTTTCAAAAGTAACATCACTAGAAATTATTATTAGTCTTACTTTTAATAACAGTTGTTGCTATAATGTCAAGAAGCTTAAGAACGTTTGCAAGTAATAATTGACTGGGAGCGTCTTCTTGCGCAGTCTTACGTCACCATGAAAACATATTAGAGAAAATATAATAGTATAATGATTCCTTATAACATTAAGATAACTAAACTCACTGCCGCACTTCTAACTCGAACTGTGAACGCTGTGTTTAGCTCGACTTGTCACTGAAGACTAACTTGATTTTACCTTCCGCCTTTTAGGTCTCCCTAGACGTGCTCATTAAGTGTTCGGTCCCTACGCAATTTATTTCTAAATACAGAGCCATATTATTTATATAGCAAACTGGAATTCACACTAGTAGTACTTTTTCACTAAATATTCCGTATTATTCCTCTCAATCGTAGTTTTTCGTTCAATCCATTAGATTGTGGAACTTTCTTTTAATCGAACTGAGAAAGAACAGCAGCTGCTGTAATTTTCAAGAAAATCTACATAGAACTAAATATTTTGAATATTCTATTTAAATTTGATTATATTTAAATTCTCTGTTTATATTTACCCTTTGTTAAATTAATTAACTTATAATGTACAGAAAATCGACTCGAGTGTATTTTAACGAAAAAATCCAAAACAAACCACTCAATTCTTGAGCGGATTTAGATTTTCTTTATTAGAAACGGCGCTCATGTCAAGAAATGCTTTTTAGGGTTCCGAACTTCAAAACGAAATAAAATAGTTTTAAAAAAAAAAGTTGAACCGACTTCACAAAAGGCGCTAAAAAGCATAAAATAATTTTTAATTTTATATCTATTACGACATTTTGAAGTCGGTGCAAATCAAACAAACCAAACAACTACAACAACAAAAGTATATAATCGTCCTTTCTTGTGATTCGGTGAGCTGAATCGTTCAGGAAGTATTATGTATTATTTTCAATTGTGGTTCTGTAGTTGTTTTATTTGTTTAATTTGCAAAAGAACCATCCAAATCGGTCCACGCGTTACAAAGTTAAATTCTACACTCCCCCCTCCCCAACAAAATTTTTTTTTGTCGTAGTATCAACCAGGGAGCATACTCTACCTAACAGAAATAGGGTTATCCAAATCGGTCCACGCGTTACGAAGTTAGACTACTCCTAACATAGAACTAACTTACAAACAGAGAGTTATTCAAATGGAAGTATAATATTAACTACCATCTCCCCCTCCGCTCAAAAAGAACCAACATTCTCAAGCTCTCTCTTCTTGTGTTGCCGCTGATTTTGTTGGCTTGCTATGTTTGTTGTTTGTCTGACCGTACTCAGCGAGTCTTGTTTTCCGGAACTCTGTCTGAGCCAATTTTTAGTACTTCTGGAGTGATACAAGCCAGCCATCTCGGGCCATTGCTCGTTATATCTCAGCAATGACTTATCTTTGATTCCGTTTTCGTTATGCTGACGACGACGCCGAGATCTTTGGTAGTGTGACGAGCGTTTCCGACTGTCTTTTTTTAAAATTTATTTTTTATTTTTTTGATGACACTCCGAGCGTGTGGAATTCTTACTCCGTAAAACCACCCCCTTGTGATCTTCGTAATAGACCGCTATTGGGTCCGTTTTCGTCCCTTGGCCAAATAAAATTAACGAGGAATAGCTAAACTTCTTCAATACTCCATTCTCATCTCAATTCTCTTGGTTATTGCAATCATATGTTTGTACATCACGGTGCGAAGTTCTTTCGCTCCAAATCAGTGTTTCTCTAGCAGTGTACATCTCTTTTGGCACACTATATGCATCGCCATCTCCTCATTTTTACACCTTGCAAGCATAGTCGACAAGTATCGTTCTCAGTAAGTTCGATTTTCTTCAGATGACACCCGAAATTGCCATGTCCTGTCTACATTGTCTACACTACTTCGTCTAACTGTTTCCAGTGTTCCTCTAAGGACTATTTATCAGTCCAACCTTGCCTCTTCCTATGGCAAGATGTGGTTCCGGGCCTTGAAAGTGTGAGTCAACTCCTCGCTTTGCTATCTGCTTTGACTATCTGTCTTCTCGTTTCCTTCAATTTTCACGTGTCCCATTACTCAAACCAATGCAACCTTGTTTATTAGGGCACATCAATGGCTCTTTAACGTCACTTGAAAGAATGAGGGATCTTGATTAAGCAAGAAGACGCCGCAATCCCACAGTTATATTTGCCTTCAACTGTTTGCAGGATTCAATTGACTATCCCTAATTTGCGTCTTTCAACATATCACATATCACATCTGCTCGCTCTTTAAGGAATCACCAGTTCCTGCAAGGGCCTCATCGCCGCACTAATTTTAGTAATGCAATCGATGGTAGAACTCTTTAATTTCTCCTTTGACTCCATTGATTTTTACCTGCCCATTGTCTATTTCCTTGTATTTTATTCTGTTTGATTCAATTGTTTGATTTATGTAATATTACGATAATACTCTCTTGTAAAGAAGAATTTAAATTTAAAAAATTAACATTTACTAATCCTATTGTACTTAAATCTTTTTCCTTTTAGTTACACTTAGGACCAGACTCTTTCCTCCTGGTATTACGTGTCTAAACTCAAGTATTTTACTTTTTGTGGTAAAAAAGTAATAGAAAGGAGTGAAACCCAAGAAGAGTAAGCTAGGCAAATAAAACAGCGATTTATTTGCCCCATTTGAATCAAATGCAGTCGACACTCTTAACGAATGCAATAGAGATATGACAGTTCAAGAATTACGTGGTGGTTAATTTGATTTATCTATATATTGTAAAATAAGGTTTGTAATGAAAGTAGAGGGCATCACAAACAAATATCTTAAAAAGCAATTGGTTCGTAATTAGATACATCGTACTGTTTTAACGCACAGGAATAATTAAGAAGAGCCGCCAGGCTTTCAGAAGTAACCTACAAGGAGAAGAAAATTAAAATAAAAGAATAATATAAAAGTAGAACATGGGATAAAGCATACCTACCTTTTCCAAAGGCCAGAGATGCCGTAAGTACAAATAAAAAAGCTGTCAGTCAAGGTAAAAATTTCTTTTAAAAGTATATCCTCGTTAAAGACTTTGACTCTACACTGCAGCTTTCAAAAGTAGGTAACATGGCTTAAGATAATATAACGTCTGATGTCTAAGTAATACAGCTTTTAAAAGACGAGAAAGAGGTTGCTTATTATCAAAAGTCCAATACATTCACTCACATCAAAGGTTAAGGAATTAAAAATGTCTATCAGGATTGCGAACTAGAATTACTAAACCGCCAGAAAGAGTAGGCTTTATTCTATTAAGAGGTTTTCTGGTCTAGAGGCTTGATGTTTAGATGGTTTTTGGACCTAAGTATAAATGATTATACATTATTGGTCTAAAAAACTTCGTCTACAAATTAAAATTGTTATTATGTAAAAATGTTGGCTCCTTCATAAAACAAAATGGCGGCGAAGTGTAAGTTATCAAAGTAAGCAACTACTTAGTGCATCAGGTCTCGGGATCCCCAAAACCACAGTCCACAAATGAGAGGTTACCCACCTGGAATTGATTGACCTAGCCAGAGCCTACTCTAGATACAAGCGTTTCGTCATTATTTCATTTTTGTTGTACCACAAGTTAACCAATTCTTGCACACAAATAAAACTGCACACTCTCGTAACCAAAACCAACGCGAAACTCTCATGTCATTGACGCATTTTAAGTTCAATACTTCAACAAAACGAGCACAAGAGAGCTTTTCCTTTTAAACACATACAAATTCTAAAGAGAGACACTTTTTATTGTGCTCACATGTCAGAACATTTGTGGGTTAACCTCAATTAAAATAGAATTTCAGACTTTAATGTGAGAAATACTACGAGAAAGTACAATTCCTAAGTTGCGGTTTGCTTACACCACCCATGCTCAGCTGTTAATGTCAGCTTCCGGGCTTGTATTAAGAGTAGGCTGTGACCTAGCATAACGTGATATGTCGCTCGCGGAGTGCCAGAGAGAAAAAGTAGCAGTGGGAGTGGTGCAGAATTCTGGAGAAATACCAAATTAAGCGCGAGCCACGAAAAATGTACTTTAGCAAAAGGAGGCCTTCCTGCAAATCTTTACAATCCACCAGTAGATTTTTTTGACAAATTGCGAGAGGAATTCGAAAATTTAACAGCCCCACCGAAAGAAAAGCTAACATTCGATAATAAAGTTACCCGTCAAATACGAAGCAAAAATATGGCCAACGATGTTCTAGCTCTGTAAGTAAATCTCAACCCAATAGAGCAATTTTGAGTTTTTCCAGCGTTATTCATATAAAATAGTATAAAAAAGCAACTTCACAAAAAGCGCTAAAAATCATAAAATAATATATTTAATTTTATATCTCTTGTTTTGTTTGTCGATGCAAATTAGACTTCAAAATGTTGTAATACACCTTTATATAAAATTAAATATTATTTTATGACTTTTAGCACTTTTTGTGAAGTCGGTTCAACTTTTTTTAAACTATCTTGTTTTCCACTTTTTAGTGTCTTCAGATACGCGAGTCGAAAAATACTGCTCTTACGAACAAAGGGAACAGTTGCAGAGGTAGTGTATTCTATAGAAAGGAAACATAATTATCCTAATCTGGCAACATATTAAAAAAATTTTCACGGCCACCTTTTCATACCCTCATCTTAGATAAAAAATTCTTATCATAGTGCTAGTACGCCAATGTACTCTATACAGGGAGAGGGAATCATTAAAATTGGGGCAAACATTACAAAGTAAGCGGACTGCTCCCTTCTCTCCCCGTAGTCACGCTAGTTGCAATATTTTCTATCATTTACAAATAAAGAAACATATTCTGTACAACAGAATCGAAGTCGTTCTACGCTTTACGATGCTAGGTGCCGCCTCACCTTCCAACCTCGCCCCAAGCCAAAATTTATGACAGGCTACAAATAGATACTCCATTTAGTAAATAACGAATCATCCAACATGATACGAAGTTAGGCTCCATTCTTTCACGACCACCACTCCACCATAGAATTTTTGACATTAGTAGCAATGGAAGATCATAATCTATAGAACAGAAAAAGAATCATCCAAATCGGTCTACGCAGTACGAAGTTGGGTTTCCTATTCCGACCCTATTTTTGGCATACTCTATAAATCGAAAAAGAATTATCCAAAGCGGTCCACGCTTTACAAAGTTAGCCCACCCCTCCTCCACCCTCAGCCGCACCCTAAGTAAAAATCGGTCGTCGTAGTGAATGTTACACTCTATATAACAAAAACAGAATCAATCTACGCATTATGAAATTACGTTCCACCCCCATCCAGAGTACTTCGGCATACACCCAACTACGCTCAGCTACACTAGATGATAGGTAAATTTTATAACGATATATTTTACAGTGTCAATGCAAGTGATAATCATATTTTGATTCGCATTTGAATTCAAAAAGTAAGAGGTGAGGGCTAGGAGTTTAGTTTCAACCATAGCCACCTTGCCCGTAAAATCGACTCAGCAATTTTTTAGTAACCCGACAAGGTAAAGAAAGTGATTTTTGAGAAATCTCGTTCCAATCTTTTTTTTCTTTGTAATAAAACTTTGAAACTTTACAAGTTTTCATAAATCTGCCTGAACCAGAGAGGTAATTTTCCTCTACCTCAAATACTGCATTTTCCAGTAAGGCTTCACGAGCTGCAGTACGGGATTCTATCCTTGCGTTGGACGCTTGTCGCTTCGAGAGAGATGTTCTTCATTACGTATAACATAAAACATGTGCTTTTTAATATCAATAAACGTTCATTTTTGTAGAATACTCAGGAAGTTGTTGAAAATTACTCTGGTTAAATTACAGGTAAAAAATATACTTTGGAGAAAACTTCAACTAATTTAAAGATTCATTATTATGGCAGTGTCTATATGTAATTTCCTTGTACAGGGAATAAGTACACGGAAATAACACGGAAGTACACGGAAAGTACACGGAAAATATACGGAGATAACACGGAAGTACACGGAAAGTACATGGAAAATACACGGAAATAACACAGAAGTATACGGAAAGTACAGGGAAAGTATACGGAAAGTAGACGGAAAGTACAAGTACAAATTTCACGGACTACACGGAACTACACGTAAGTACACGGTAAGTGCAAAAAGTCACTTCCATATTCATATTACTGGTAATAGTTTATCACAGCCTGTTCTAGATACACACCGCGCGCTTGTTCTAGATACAAACCTCAGGTTTCTATTTGCTGATTAATACACCTCTTCCTCCTAGAAAGCCTAATAAAAATTTGACGGAAGGTGTACGCTGGGAGGAAGAGGTACACAACACGCTGCCGCCCCCGCACTTTCCGTGTACTTCCGTGTACTTTCCGTGTACTTTCCGTGTACTTTTCGTCTACTTTCCGGGTACTTTCTTCCGTGTACACCGAAATTACACGGCAATTTGAGGGTGGTAAATAGAAACTGCCCATTATTATATGTATTGTGAGTTTACACCAAGCCAACTTTCCAGTAAATTTTCATCAGATCAATATTTTTGTATATTTTTTTTTTTTTTTTTTTATATATGATGTTGCCAAAGCTCAGGGGATGCCCTATGATGCTAAAGCACAGCCTTGGCAGGAAAGGAATTAAGGATGAGGGAAATGGGTTAGGAGGTTGAGTGAAGGAGGTGTCGATGTACGCCCCATTTGAAAGTTTCAGGCTCATAAGACGAGGGAAAAACAGAAGATGGTAAACTGTTCCACATTCGTGTTGTTCTGCTAAGAAAAGATTCCCGAAATTTGACGGTACGTCCAAATTTGACCCGGAGAGTAAAGGGGTGGGAGCGACTTGTAGATCTTGTATCGCGCGTTGTAATGAGTCTACAAGGAATCAGGCTAGCGATTTCGTTAGAACAATGGCCATGGAAATAGCGATAAAACAGTGAGAGACAACCGACATTCCGTCGATGCTCAAGAGAGTCAAGGCCCTCAGAGATTGAGGAATCGCCAATAAGTTTAACAGCCTTACGCTGAACTTTGTCTAACGCGGACAATGCGGTGTGTCCTGCCCCTGCCCAAATATGGGAATTATATTCAAGTCTAGGCCTAATGTGGGACTTGTAGATCAACGCTAAGTCGGGTGGGGTGAAATATTTCTTACATCTCTGTAGAAAACCTAAACATTTCATCGCACTTTTGGCGATTGCAAATATATGATCAGTCCAGCTAAGATTGCTGGATATCTCAATACCCAAGATCTTTAGGGAGGGTGAATTGGGTATATTCACTCCGTCGATTGAAATGGGTTGGGGGTGGACTGGGCGTTTTTTAAGGGACATTAAACAGCATTGAGTTTTGGATGCATTAAACGTAACACGATTTGCTCTGCCCCAAGCGAGGACCTTAGAAATGTCGTTGTTTAATGATCTAAACATGCGTTCCCGATTGACTTCTGTAGCATTTCCACGTGAATTCATTACAGAATCAAATGAGTACGCGAAATCAAGGGTGCTGTCGTCGGCAAAACTATGAATAGGATTGAGAGTAAGGGATAAGAGATCATTGATGAAAAGAAGAAATAAAGTTGGTGAAAGAACTGAACCCTGAGGTACACCGGCATTTATTTCGTGGGATGCAGATGTAACGCCGTCAATAACTACACGGATTGAACGGCCTGACAAAAAGCTCTCTATCCATTTAACGAGGGTAGGATGCAGACCAAATGTTTGAAGTTTGGCTAAAAGGGCAGCATGCCAGACTCTATCAAAAGCCTTTGAAATATCAAGAGCGACGATTTCGGACTCACCGAAATTATGGAGACAATGATTCCAACGCTCCGTTAGAGCCGTTAGTAAGTCTCCGGTTGAGCGGCCAGCGCGGAAACCGTACTGGCAATCGTTGATAAGATGGTTATTTTCTAGATATGTCAACAACTGAGAGTTGATGAGTGATTCAAAAACTTTGGATATGATCGAGGTTAGTGCAATTGGTCTGTAGTTAGAGGGGTCGCATGCCTCTCCTTTTTTAAGTATCGGCTGGACATGAGCAAGTTTCCATACACTTGGAAATATTCCTGTTGAATATGACAGGTGAAAAAGTTTGCGCAGAGGTTTAGCCAAAGCAGAGGCGCAGCATTTTAAAACAAGGGGCGAGAAACCATCAGGCCCTGTAGCTTTGGACACGTCGAGTTTCGAAAGTACTCTAAAAACTTCCCGAGTGCGAAAGTGTAGCGGCTTTTGCCTACTAATGCACTGTGATAGAGATGGAAGTGGCTGCGATGATGGTGGCAAGTACGAGTTAGCAGCAAAATTAGCAGCAAACAGGTTGGCCTTGTCCAATGAGTCAGTAAAAACATTCCCATTATAAATGAGTGGTGGTGTTGACGAACAGGTGAAATTGTTCTTTACGGTTTTTACTAGAGACCAGAAGCCCTTACTACCCTTTTGAGTAGAAAATACCTTCCGTCTGATGCTCTGGTCGAAATTGAACTTAGCCCGGCTAATTGCTGAATTGCAAATATTCCGCGCATCTCTATAGATACGTCTCGATTCCTCTGAAGGGCACAATTTATATGCCTGGAAGGCTGCTTCCTTCTTTTTAATGGCTGCGAAACAGTCATTATTGAACCAATTGGTGTTAGTTGGTTTGATGTTCTTGAAGCTATGAGGAATAAAGCGATGCATTCCAAACCATAGGATGTTCAAGATATAATCGGTGCTTCTGTTAACGTCCTTCATAGAAAAGCAATCAGACCAGTCCAGCTCTCTGAGATATTTATTAAGACCCGCCCAATCAGCATTTTTATAATGCCACACTAATCTTTTGGTGGAGTTTAGATTAGTGGTTGTCAGAGAGGAGATGGAGAATTGGGCGGAGATTAGACAATGGTCCGAATTACCCAAGGGAGACGTCACCGAAACCGAGTATTTTTCTGGATGCGATGTTAGAAATAGATCTAAAAGGTGCGCGTTGTGCCCCGAAGTGTCAGGAACACGAGTCGGACACTCAACCAGTTGCTGTAAATTAAAAGACTCACTAAATAACTCGACGTGTCTTCCAGACGGGCTTGTGGTAGAAGAATGCCTGAGCCACTGTGTGTTGTGGACGTTGAAATCTCCAGCAAGAACGATTTCAGAAGAGGGGGATAATTCCAAAATCTTATCGATATCGGAAGACAGTTTATCGAAGGAGCACACAGTGTCAGTGTCAGACATATTCGGGCTGCGGTATAAAAAGCAGAAGTGAATAATGTGCCGATAGAGTTTAAATCTAATCCAGACATAATTAAATTCTGGATTAGTAGAAGAGAATTGAGGGAGATAGGAGAATGGCACATCATTTCTAATATAAACCGCGATTCCCCTCTGAGGAGAGAAGAGCGGCACTAAGTGATAACCAGGGATGTGATACTGATTAATATCAGAATCGGAAACAACCTTGGTTTCGCTTAGTGCAAAAACTGCCGGATTTTCCGCGATCAAGTGGCAGTAAACCGAAAAATGGTTACTTTTTAAGCCACGAATGTTGCAAAAATTAAATAAAAATTTTTGCATAGTCCCGGTCTTAATTTGCCCAAAACAAAACAAACGAAAACGTACACAAACACAAGGACTGACGAACGGGATCCACAGATGCAAAGCAAAGCCGCCTCTGTGAAAACAAAGCCAGCAGCAGTGTTATGCCTGCTGTGCTGAACTTTGATCTCGACGAAGGCAGCTAAATGCTCAGCAGTGGAGACCCGTTAAACGCATTCAATGCAGCACGATTGTACTACATTGAATGTTGGATGGAAGAAAATAAAAAATAGATAGGAACGGACTCACCAGACTGTGCTTTCAAGTAGAGCATAAAAGCCCTTCACTCCGGCAAGATGGCACTAGCACTTTGATTTTTTAAAATTCGATTCGCTTTCGCAACCGCTTTAAAAATTTTTTGGGGAGCAAGACACGGCGGCACGTCCGTCCCCGTCAGTAGTTCAACTCAAACTCCTATAACTCCTATATAGAGTGTTTCTTAGGTCGCGTTCAACAGTGAAGGAATTGATAGATCTAGGCAAGAAACGAAAAAAAAAAATTCATGATAAGGGGGTCTGTCTCGCCCGCTTCAAGTTATAGGAGTTTGAAAATTTCTTACGATGAAATTAACTAGTTTTACATTTTACGGCATATTTTCTACAGTTTTAGTGTTACCGTAAGATGGGGCGAATCTGGCAGATTTTAAAGTTCAAAAAGAGATTTAAGGAATTTACTATTACATTTCTCTTTGGTTTTTTGCGCAAAAAAATTGCAGTCTATGCATTTTTGAAAATTTATGATAAAAAATTTGGAAAAATATATTTTATCTTATAAAAACAGTGTTTTTTGAGCATTTTCAATAAATGGTGAATTGAATAACTGACCAAAAAAATTGTTGTTATTTATGTTTTATTTATTGTAAATGATAAAATACATAATTTATTTTTAATTTTATTATGTGTGTCCTCGTTTTAAAAGCATATTTTGCAGGTTTCTTTGCTTGTCGTTCTCGTTTTCGAAGCATATTCATATTTTGGAGTTTTACGGCTTCTACATCATTTTCAGTTATTTCTTAATTATTACTGTTGTAATCTGGTAATGATTTGAGTACATTATCGGCGTTTAGTGGAACAATCCTGCACTTTTTGAAACCGACTAAAATATTTTGTTTCATGTTTTTTGATAAGTCGTTCATTAATTTGTATAACAAAAACGGAAATTTTGATTTTGGTAATGAGGGATGATTTTGGCCTTTATTTTTTTCCACTCACTTAAAATTTTGCGACATCAATTTTTTATTGGTTTAAAATTAGACATATTCAGTGGTTGAGTCAATTGAATTTGGAGGTAGGAATACGAAATGTATATTATTTGCTTCACACGTTTGAATTAAATCCACGTTCAGGTGTGAACTCAAATTGTCGCCGATTAAAATTTTTTTTACCTGAAATAAAATAAAATAATTGTAGATAGGTAATTGAATTGAATTTAATTGATAATTGAAACTCACCTTTTAATTTTTTCAAATAAGGTGTGGCAACAATTACAGCCCAATCCTTAAAGCATGCAGCATCAACCCAACCAGCCTTACTGCGATTGTAGCGTGTGATTTCGGTTCATTTTTCATCCAGCGAGGATTCAAGTATTTTAAGTTATACACTACATATGGTGAAAACATTGTTCCATCTCCCGAACAACAAAACATAACTGATGTGCTAATTTGGTTGAATTAATAATCCGATATGAATATTTCACTCCTCTTTTGAAGATCATTTTCTTTCGATCATCGGTCAAGTTAGATTCATTAATTAAGAATATTTTGAGGTGAAACGTCTTTCAATGTTCAATGCTTTGGCTTTCTTTTATATTAGGTACTTTAAAAACTTAATTTGGAACGATCACGTATCATGTGTCCTAAAGTTTTGTATGTTAACAGCGAGCTTTGTTTCTAAACAGTATTTAACTAAAACACAATCGAAAATACAATAAAATTATTCTATATTGTACTATTATTTACATTATTTCATAAAGGTGCATCTTTTGTCTTACAGGAAAATCTGCGAATAAGTCTCAAACGCACATAGCCTGACTTTAGAGCTTGCCGTTTGCTCCGTTTGCTGCAGCCTATTGAATTCTCGAACATGCCTAAAGTGCAGGAGGCTATAAAAATTATAATATATAATAGGTCATATGCAAGAATGAAGGAACTCATAGATCTAGGCGAGAATCGAAAAAAATTGTCAGAGTCTATCTCATCCCCTCCAAGCTATGGGAGTTTGAAAGGTTTTTACGATGAAATTAACTAGTCTTATATTTTAACGCATATTTTCTACAGTTTTAGTGTTATAGACGTTTTTTATATCTCAGTAACGCAATAAAAGCGTTAAAGACTGTGTAACTTGTTTTTGCTAATAATAAATAAAAAGGTAATTTTCATTTCCAAAAGGAAATAACAAACTTTAATACATATAGTAAAAAGATCAACAATGTAGGAGGCAGGTGGTATTTCTTCTCAGAAGGGCAGGTATTAGCTGTATGCTTGGTCATGTAAGTTGACAATAGTAAAACACTTTTGTGTGTTACCCGTTAATTGAGATAGTAAAACCGTCTATACCTATTAAGTTCAGTTTTTCTGTTGGTTATTATCAACAAAGTGTATTTTCTCCTAAAAATGATTTTCGACTTAACAACGGAAACGGAGTTGGATCAATTCGTTGAGTGGCTCGAGCACCATGCCATGGGTCCCGGGTTGGAGAACAGGCCTTCCCGTGAGCTTTTATTAAGAAATTAAAAATAATCCACTCCGTCTCTGGGCTGTTACCTAACTCGCAGCAATGCAAAACACAAGACTCAAGTTTCCTCACTTCCCTCACCATAATTCCCTTACGACCAAAACAATGCAAGAGTTGTCCCCTAGGCCACATCGTATACAACAAAAAAATTACTCTCTGTGACCATAGATATTTAAATAAATCTTTTAATGTGACTTTTTTGTGGGTTAATTCGCTAATCGCAGCATTATTCCTTATATTGCTTATATTGTTATGATAGGTGAAGGTGGATATTTGTCTCTCGACCGAATCTTTATCACCGAATCAAAATAACACCTGTGGCGTGGAACGAGGAAACGTACCTTACAGCACCTGGCAGCGTCTATCTCCGGCTGGAGGGAGTGGAACTTTTCCCCTCGCGCGAAGCTTGTATTCTCAAATAGGTTTTACAAAATGCGCTATAGATTTTTCAATTTTTATCGCACAAACTTGAAGGTATGCTCATTCGATTCTACGTACTTTCTTCATGCAGGTTCATTAAAAACCTGAAATTCGATTCAGGTCCTGATGATGGGCGAAGGTCTGTTATCTTCCGGTGCTGCTTCAGAAAAACTCGTGTGCGGTATCAAGCTGCTACGTGGAATAAAACATTTGACCTTCCGCTTAAGATTACTTTAAATATAAATAAGTAGTTGAGAAGATGAGTAAGTAGAATAATATAATATAGTATAGAGAGTAGAATATAGTATAAATTTTAGAAAGCAATAGTTCAGTCAGTCCGTGAAGTATAATACTGTTTTTGCGAGAGTAAAAATCGACTGTGGGAAGATAACAATTAGTGAAAGCAGTAACAAACATTTGTAAGAAGAATTAAATTAAGAATAAGACTTTGTAAGACCATTATTTGTGATAAATAAATGAAGGGTGTTTCGTCGGCTTTGAGTAACCAATCGCTTCAACCTATCTATGAAAGTAGTTGTAACCCTTTAAAAAAAAAGTATTACATTTTCACATAGATGGCAACTTCTTAAAGCATCGAAAGTGAAATCAGCCCATCAGGGCCATAAGAGGGATAACGTGAAGGCGAACAGCACTCAACAGTAAACAGCAATTAAATCTTCACGAAACAATGTTAGATTAGTAAGATTACCATTAATAATATATTTATCAAATACCATTGTTTATCTCGGTACTTGAACTGCCTTGGGTTAGAATTTCTCTGAGTTTGTTTCACGTTGAAATTACACTGCGTCGCTATGTAAAACTATCTCGTTTCTAAAATAAAGTTTTTCCGCTTAGTATTTGGTTCATTCAGAGTCGTTTTAACATTTTGAAGGTAGTTCTGCGTCGATATACTTAAGATTCTTTTTCATGTTCTTTGCCTTACGTGAAGTTAATTTAGAATGTCGTTTTACTTTTGAATTAATACTGTAGGTATTGTGATTAAGTTCTCGTTGATTTATAAGTGATGATCAATCTGAGAATAATACTGGGATGTTGTCCGTTCAAGGTTGCTTTAGGAAAAATAGAAAAAATGTTAAATAGCGATTGTAGAATAGTAGGAAGTATCCCTAATTGAGAAATAGCTGTCGAAAGAATCGGTTAATGTGGCAGCAGAAATCAGTTCCAACTTAATTAGTGACTAAGTGAAAATTATTTCAATGTTGTCGGGACAGCCAGCAGACTTACGTATTTTCTTAACATCTAACAGGCAAATTATAAAACGTAAACGGATCACATCAGTCAATATTTTAAACCCTAAAAAAAAACATTAATAAACAAAAACTAAAACACGCCCACACACAACAATCAGGGGTGCACGGACAACAGAGAAAGCTTCAGCAAATCCCTAGTAAGAGTCAGGTCAAAAACAGGATATAATTCACGGCTCCACACATGCGATTTATAGGTTTATGCACAGGCCCGTAGAGACAAAAATCGGGCCCGGGGGGTACCACATACGGGCCGTCGCGAAAGGAATTTCGGGCCCGGGACTATGCGTTTACCGGCCCATATACAATCGAATGAGTGATTTCAAATTAAAATCTGTCTAGTATATTACACTTTTTCGATCGTGAAACATTTTTTTTATATATAATCAAAATGGAAAACATTTTCTGTTGATGACTTAGATGACGGAGCCCCTTTTGAAAGCCCGGGCCCGGGGTGTTTATCCCCTTCGCCCCTCCCCTCGGCGGCCCTGTTCATGCATACCATAGTTAGACCGAGAATTGACCTAACCAAAGAAAACAATAAGTGAATTAAGGTTTTCCGATCGAAAAATTCCCTTGACCACCGCTTTACATAACCCAGAACTGAATTACTCTTAGAAACAATGTAGTTAATGTGTAGAGTGAAATTAAGTTTATGGTCAAGCTTCAGACCAAGGTCAGTAGCGGACTGCACGCGAAGAGATAAAGGTATAATCAAAGACGAGTTAATTTTGGTTCCTAGAGAATGACACCACCTGACATTTATCGAAGTTAAGCTGCAGGCCATTAGATCCGCACCAGTTCTTGAATAAATTTAAATCATCCTGAAAGCAGGAAGAATCATAACTGTTTCTAACGCATGAGAAAATCTTCATATCGTATGCGTAGGTTAAAACTTTGGAGTGCTTAGTTTGGGGAAAATGTCGTCAATTTCAAGAATAAATAGCAACGGCCCCATATGGCTACACTGCGGTACGTCAGATGAAGCCCTACCTTTTACGTAAGAGCAGATCCAGTCCAGCAATAAATGCTGCATCCCAACCTTTCAAGTTTAAGTATAATAACAAAGTGAGGGAGATTATCAAATGCCTTGCTAAAGTCGGTGAAGATGAAGTCAGTCTAGAGACCTTGTTGGAAGGCAGAGATAATGTGGGATGTAAATTCAGGCAGGTTAGTTGTCGTCGATCTAGCAGGCAGAAAGCCATGTTAATTAGATGAGACTAACCCCTTACATTGCCCAATAAGCTGCGAATATATAATTGATTCCAACAACTTGGGTAAGCAGAAAAGCTTCGCGATTGGCCTATAGTTCGTTATTAAGTTTTCATGAACTTCTTTATAAACAGGAATTATAAAGCAGCTCTTCGGCCTGAAGAGATAGTTTGAAGATTAGTTCCAGTGTAATAAGTAAGGCGTCAGAACAGGATCTCAAGAATGCAGGTGGAACACCATCAGGACCAGAAGAAAAGTCCAGTTTAAGTTCTTTGATACCATCCATCATAATATCACGAGATATGATGAGAAAAGCTTCTCTTCCAGAGAAGGCACAAAATTGCCTGATGAAAAGGCGCCCTCAAAAAATAATGCAAAGTTATCGGCTATATGGAGCGCGCTTCAACTAGAGGATTGTATATGGATAATAATCAACGTCATTATAAGATCCTTAACACACCTGTTAAGTTTAGATTCTAGATTCCTCAATATGGCCTCCTTTGGCACTTATGTCAGCTTCGCAGCAACGAGGCATTCTCGACACAAAGTTTTCGAGCTGTTCTGTCTGTATGCTTTTCAAAGCATCTTGCAAGATTCCCAGATCTGTTTCGTATTACAGATCCATACAAAGTTCAGAGCAGAACACAACGTGAAGAGCGGGATGAAAGTCAGACTGCGAAAGCAGTGGAGATAAGCGTTAACTCGACCATGTTTCCGCAGAGGTCCGTGAAGAAAACCAGGTCGAGCATATGCCCCAAAGTATTACCGATGACTTAAGTCTGCAAAAGAAATACGCTTGAGAAAAGCAATCTTACTAGGCGCGTTTAAAATTATACAGATTATAAAGTATTGCATACAGATTCAAAAAAAATGAGTAAAACGGCTATGTGTAATTGAAATTATTACAAACATAAGTCCGGTGCTCATAAGAGGATTTATCATTTAGATTCATCAAAGGCTGATTACTTAACAAATAAAAAATGCAATACAATAACATAATAACAATACTTAACACAATTAAAAGGAGACAATAAGACCGGGGAGTCAATATTGGCTTGAATACAATTAAAAGCGAAAACAATTTTGGAGTTATTCCGTCTACATTCAAGGGAATCAAGCTTGATGAGTTTAAGCCTATCCAAATAAGGAGGTAAAATAAGATTGTTATCCAAAGGAAGCCCGCGAAGTGCAAAACGAACGAAGTGGGGCTGGACTGCCTCGACCCGGCTAATGAAGTCGCGATAATATGACGGCAAGTATAGCTGACGTATTCCGAAACCTTTCCTGACGAAGCTACAATAAAGGAGCCGCGTGATATAAGGATCGTCGAATTCTTTAGCCTATCGTATGTATAATGAAACTCAAAGTCGAATTAGCTTTAATAAGGATCGCTTCAATATGGTGTTTGAAAGTAAAACGACTGCTGAGGTAAATTATTCCTTGGTCTTATTAAGTCTTTCCAGTATATAACCGTGCATGGTTTAACTGAAGTCAAGAGGATTCTTTTTACGAGTAAATTAACTAGACGTTCACTTACTAATGTTAAGGAGAAGACAGTTAATAGAACACCAATTGTAAAAGGTATCTAAGTCAGAGACAACCCGGAAAATGTTGGCATCGTCAGCATAACAAAGAATTTTAGAATATCGGAAAAACATCTGTGTAGATAATAAATAAAGTCGGGCCGAGATGGCTTCCTTAAGGCACACCAGAGGTATTGTGTTTTTTTAAATTTCCCCTGGGTGAATTGACTGTACTTATTTTGTACGATTTACCAATCAGAACTCAACCGAAATAAATAACTGATTGGTAATTGAGGGGGTGAGTATATACATGCTAACTTAAAATATTAAATACGGCCTGAGAATCACATTTTTAACACAGTTCCTCATAGAGAGTACTTACACGCAGTTCTTTAACGAGTAGTCACAAGTAGAAATGTATAGAAGAGTCCAGAACATTCGGGAGTGTTCGAGAGCATTCCACAATATTCCAGAACCTCCCGGAACATTCTGGAATGTTGTAGAATGTTCGGTAATAGTCTGGAACGTTCAGGAACATCTCGAAACACCCCAGATCATTGTGCAACCTTCCAAAACACTCTCGAATGTTGTGTAATGTTTTGGAACATTGTGGACCATTCGAAGCCTTTTTTGTAGGAGTTGGGTATGTAAAGCAAGATCCGTCGTGGGTTCGAACGTCAGTTTCTTATCAGTTAAGTGCAGTGAGTGAATTAAAACAAACAAAAGTGAAGTGTGAGTAATCAAAGTGATACAGTGAATTCGAAAATTAAGTGTGAAAAGTGTTTAAAGTGTACTTAGCGTATATACAATGCCTAAACGTAAAACAGGAGGAGACCTTGCCGAAAAAACGAAACAGTCGAAGAGCGCGAAGTACGTTTATCCTACTGACCAGACGACCGGCCTTATTGAACTCAACAGTGATTTCTGCCACTACTGAAAACGAACTCAACGACCAAACTTATCCAAACATTGTTCACAACTATATCAATCCGGAGTGACTATTTCAGAGTGCAATTTAGCAACTAAAAATACTATTGTCGACGATATCAACTTTAATATTCAAAAGAAAATTCCCAGTGAAGAGAGAATATACAAATCGATCCACACAATGGTAAACGTTGAAGTGTCAACTTCCCTATAGAATTTTTAAACTCTATGCAAGTACCAGGAATGGCATTACATTGCCTTCGACTGAAAATTGGATCTCCGATCATACTACTAAGAAATCTCAACTCACCAAAACTATGTAATGGAACAAGGATGGTCGTCAAACAGATATCGAATAACATCATCGAAGCCGAACTTATGACTGAAAAGAACAAAGGACACACAGTATTTATCCCCAGAATACCACTGATCTCTACTGAACTGCCATTCCTATTTAAAAGCCTGCAATTTCCAATCAAATTAGCCTATAGTTTTACAGTTAACAAAGCGCAAGGACAAACTTTAAAACATTGCGGCATCAACCCCAAAGACTCCTGCTTTTCTGGCGGTCAACTATACGTAGCTTGCTCTCGAGTAGGTAATTTGAAAAGTTTGTACATATATACCCCGGATAACAAAATGAAAAATGTTGTTTATAAACAAGCGTTGCAGGTAAATAGTTTGAATATGTTTTCAATAAAAAATATTTACCTCTTATATTTTAAAGTTTATCGAACTACCACACAATTTCATATCAACTCCCTGAGCGAAGCCGGGTACACCAGCCAGTTATAATTCAATAATGTGTTCATCCAAAGTGTTTTGTTGTCTTCCATCGAGTAAGTGAGCCCCCCCCTCCCCACCCAAGGTAAGGCCAATTACTCGCAACGAAAATACCAGGACAGGTGCTCTTCTCCATCAAGGAAACCACTCCCTCGTCCTTTGTTGTAATAAAAATAAGATTACTTGGATAGGACACCCGGAACGACACATGCTAGGTTCGACATAATAAGTAGGAGCGAATCAGTCAACAAATAAGGATGGGAAACCGAGGGCGGCTAACAATCAAAATATGGTGACTAATGCGGCCAAATGCTTTACCAAAATCAGTAAAGATAGAGCCCACATACTTACCAGCTTCAATTTTAGATAAGCAGAAGTTGGAGAATTCCAGAACGTTTGTCGTAGTGGACCTTTCTCTCTGAAAGTCCGACTAGAATGTGCCAAGAAATGGTTTTCAATGAAAAGGAAGTACATTGCAAACTAATGCCTCAAAAGCTTAAATTTGCAAGACAAGTTAGCAATGATTCTGTAGTTAGAAATATCACACCTCTTGCCTTTCTTGTGGAGAGGAATAATGAGGGATAATTTCCAAGATTTTCGAAAGACACCACATAAAATAGATAAATTAAATAAATAAGGAAAAACAGGAACAAGAGAGGAAGGACAGTTCTTTAGAACGGAAGCAGGAACACTATCAGGACTGCACGAATAATAATTATTAACCAGGCTATTGATGTGTTTCGTGACTGTGTGGATCCTTCATTTCCAGCGCAGGAGGAGGAAACATCGTCAGATAACTAAAATCCTTAAAGCTAGTATCACAGTTATTATTGAGAATCCGCAATCCTCAAGGGGTCTCCACTCTCAATATTACCTAGCTTCAATGAAGTAGGATAACCATCAGTACAACGTTAAAAGTTAACAAACCTCCAAAGCTGCTAAGGCTCGTCGCGTTCCGTAAACCTCATTATGTCAATATAATTATTATATGAGTCTTAAGTCTCTGAAATAACTTGACCTCGCAAATCAGAATAGAGATAGAAGTCCGCATCGCTCCTTGATGAGCAGAACCGCTTCCAAGCTTTATTTTTTCTGTTCTTAAGATGTTTTATTGATCTATTCAGCCAGGGCAGAATGGAAAATGAATTATTTGTTCTAGAGATGGGAACACATTGCAAAAAACAATTGGATAGATTGTCATAAAATGCATTTACCGCCACATCGATATTCCGCTCATTACAGACATTAGATCAATTATAGTTTAATAAAAAATTATTTCATATGGAAAAATCAGCCTTTTTGAAGATGGACATGCTGCAAACATTGCATCGAAACAGGAGCAATCTGAGGAGCAGGCTGATGAGACGTCTCGGGAAGCAAAGGAACCAAGCAACGACTGACTAAAGTACCGTATGGGTCAGTGTTAGACACCAAATCTAGGAATATACCAGAATCGTTGGTAATACTGGAACACTGTGTAAGTCCAGAAGAAGAAAGACTGTCGATGAAACATAAAGAGCTCCGCGATGCCGACGAGTGGAAGGAAATCAACCTTTAAACATCCGAAAACATCCACTTAATATCCTGCAAGTTAAAATCTCCGAAGAGCAATAATACGTCGTGTGGACGCAAGGCATAGGAGAGGATGTCAATGCAGGAAGCGAAGGAATGTAAGCAGCAGCTCTTATACAGCAACTTCAGAACAATGCACTTCAACTCCAATTCATGTGAATCCGAAATCTAAACTACAGGACATGGAATGTCATGACGGACAGTGTACTGTACTCCTCCCCGGAAAAGAGCGTTTAATGTAGTAAGATGTCGATCAGGTCGAAAGACGATGTATTCCTGGCAGAAGAGCTCAGCATCGGCGATCATTTCACAAAGCGAGGTCCCAGTCAAACAAACGTCAAACTATGAAAATGTTATGCCGATATAAAGTCGTCTTGGATCGAAGGTCAGTTATATTAGCGTAGTAGAACGTAATCTCGCCAATGAGTTTTTTTGAGATGCTCCAGAGTTTGAAAGGTTTCTCGAAATAAATTCAGTAGGCCAAATCTCACGAGAGACGATAGGAGTTTAACAACATATTTTCTCCACCTCTGCAGTTGAGGCTCCTCCGTACAAAGTAGGGATTCTTTGGAATATCTTACAGGATGTTCAGTTGTAAGAGTCTTTCCTGCCAGTTTCTTGGCAATCTTGTATAGATCTGTGCTGTAACCGTAGAAGCCGCTTCTTCTGCCTTTTCCGCTAACGCGTTGATGTAGTTATGCTTTTCACGTCTTCCACTTCTTTGGACGCCTTTGGGTTGAGATCTGTATGCAGTTCTGAGATGTTGTTCGACTGCAACATCGATAGGCACATTAATGCGATCTTTAATCTACTTCCATTCTTGTATTTTGGACTATGTTTTCTTTTATTTGGATTATGGTCGTCTTCCGCTCTTTAATCGTCACACGGATTTTTTACCACTGCTCACAAGGCATTCCTCCGCTTTTTCCTATTTTTGGTCGTATAGCTATTTTTATATCACCTTTAGGATCCTTATCAAAGGTGTTGTGAAGAAGCTCGTAGAAGGCCTCCTTGGTTTTTATTTCCGCTTGTTGGGTCGGCACATATCACTAATTTATTGCGGTGGTTCTGAGGTTCTGTCTGGCGCGTGGGCTTCCCTCCTCCTTTCTCATCCGGGGTTTAAGACCGGCTACGGTCGAGTTAAATGATAGTAATGTTTTTTGTTTTTGCCTTCAGCCTAATTTGTCAATTTGGGTTAATAGAATTCTATCAATACAAACAAATTTAAAGCAATAGTAGAAATGTTACTTACATTTTATAAAATATTTTATTTATTTATTTGTTACTCACGATTTATTTTTGAATTTATGACCCTATACTTTTGAAAAGTAGGTGAGGGATGCAAAAAAAAAAAAACCCCAACATCTTTGTCGAATATATCAGAAAAGATGCTACAAGAATAAAAATAAATAAATAATTTAGAATCCTTATATTATTACCTTTTAAAAGTTGCACTTGCCCGGGTTAAAAATTAAATTTGAGATTCCATTTTATCCAAGTGGATTATGACAAAAGATTTTTGAAATGCTTTTCCATTGAATATCTGCGGATAATTAAACTCTACTGCATACATACTTTAAGTTCCTAGATTTACTACTACTAAAGGACCGTGGCAAGCAGTACAGACGGAAAACTAAGCCTTAGCATAACCATACCGTTTTTACATTGTAAGGTATGAAACCTTATAAAATCCCTTTGTGTTATCTTCAAATCGGCAATACATACCCAGTACAAAGAGTATGAAAACGCAAAATTTGATTATCTATATCTTACTAAAGCAAATTCTCGAAATTTTTAAATAACTTTTATGAGAATGAAAAATAATATATGAATGTAAGCTATCGGCATCGACCAGTACCGCAGTCCATTTTTCCCATTATTTACAAATTATACGTCAAATAATATTTGAACTTGAGGAATGTAGTCCCCTTCTATTAAGGAATGTAAATTACACTTGGCCTGAAGCTGATTAAATCACAAAAACTCCCTAGAAACAAACTTAAAGATCTTAATTAAATGCAAATAATTTAAATATTTGATTGATTTATTGCAAACACAATTTCAGCCCTTAATTTACCTTGGCCAACCTAGACCCGGAATGCTAATCAGGTTAACCCCTTTGGGACTGACACAGAAATTCAGTTATAAAACACTTTGCTTAAACCCACTGTTCAGCTTTAAGGGCATATAAATTTGGTCTGAAAGAGAAACGCCACAACCTTCGAATGGCATCAAATTTATTTGTATCCTTCCATAATTTAATCATAGACTTTTCGGCTTGTAACGATATACATAGACAACGGAACTGTATAGAATCTACCCCCGAAAAGTAGATAAACAATGCTTATAGAAATCATACAGACGAGATTTGAAAAGACAAGAACTCTTGAGTCTGCGAATGTATATGCCCTGTTACATTTATTATTCAGTTTATTAGTTTCTTTCGATGTTTTATTCATGAGCCCATTAGACATTCGGTTTGGTTTAGTCCTCTACCGACCTACGTTTCACTATTGACTTCATTGGAAGAATTTTATATCCAAAAAGGATTCTTATCGTTGACTCCTTGAGAGCGATTCCATTCAGAAAAGATCTTTAAAAGACTTTTTCAATTAGTATGTGTAGTCTGATGGGTTAAATTTAATTATGTTTTAGACACAAGGAATTTCATTTTCCATATTCAAATTTATTTTCGTTTGATGTATGGAATACTTATACATATTTTTATTCATAAGGGTAGTTTCCTTCTTAATACATAAAAAATTAGATTAGTTTTCTTCTCAATATATAATGCTCTTCTTTCTCTTCTAAATGAAGAATGACAAATGAATACCTTCTTTAAAAAGTTAAATCAACTTTATAAAAGGTGCTAAAACGTAAAATATAAATACTTTACTATACCGCTATTGCGACAGTATAAACTCGATGCCTAATTACAAAGCAAAACAACCAGCTTCCAACAGTATAAAATACTGCTGAAATGACACAAGCCTGGAAGAATTGAAACAGAATCTTGAATAAAAAAATCTTTTATCACGGTAACCATCAGCGCTTAATGCATAATACAGCAAAAACGGTAGTATACACATCCAACTACGTCCGATCTTTAATAAAAATGTTAGCCTACACATATGCATTTATAATATATACATCCATACATACACAGTGTATTGAAAAAGTTGTAGGACTATTTTATACTTCACTGGTGACGTCATTTCTCAATGAAAAGTGGAGTTATTTCGAGCATAGTTTTATTAACAACTCTATTAGTTTCAGAATCATCTAAATCGGTCAACACGATACAAAGTTATACTAACTCTCCTCAACCCCCACTGTAGGTCAATATTTTTTCTCATAGTAGTAATGGGGGATCATCCAAATAGGTCTATGCGTTAAGAAGTTGAGTAGCATCCTCTCGCCTCACCACCCCACTCCATAAATTTTTATGGTGCTACCAATCGGGGAAGATATTCTACACGTAAAAAGAAGAATCATCTGAGTCGGCCAACACGTTACGAAGTAAGCCCGCCCCTCCCCCAACTAAATTCCAGTCTACAGGTTAAGAGCTTGATATCCGCCACATACCGCACCCCAACCTACCCTTTAAATTTTTGTCTCTGTATCAATGGGGGAATATACTCTATACATCAGTACAAGAATCAACCAATTCGGACCATGCGTAACGCGGTTCAAACCCAACTCCAGCACCAAATTTTTTTCAATATTAGCACCCCCACCCCCACTCCCACACCACCACACCTACACAATTTTTGACATGGTACATGGAACATACTCTACCCAACAAAAAAGCATGTGTACTTTAAGGGTTGGTACCTCGTAAGTCTGCATTTCGTAGCTTACTGTCTTTTGTAAGCAACATTTCGTACCTACTAAAATATTTTTTTTTGCGATAAGAGTTTGTGATAAAGACTCGCAAAATAGTTTAAAATATGTCTGATTAATCTAAATATAGCACATAATGTACGAAGAGACATGGTTTTAAATAATAATGGATTTGTGTATAATTTTTTTACCCAATGAATCCTATAATTAGTAGATTGTCGTTAGATTTATATATCGAAACCTGGTTTTTATGAATAAATTTCTGGCTGACCTTTCGCAATGTGTTTTCAGCACTAAATACTAAAGTGTTTATACATGGTGTTTTCCATAAGATGTACAAAAATATGTGGGGTGATAGACCTCACCTAGAAAAACAAAAACTATTTTGCAAGGGAGGGGAGGGGGGCAATTTCAACCGTTTGGGAATTACAGGGTCAATTATAAATTTGCAATTTTCATGGTATTATTTATTATTATTATTCTTATCTATTGCTCTACTCAACGTACTGAAATCAAACAAACATCAAAATACTAGTATCCCAATGATCATTATCAATAAAGTTGATCTAATTCCTACCATTGCAAAAGTAAAAAAGATGTTCTACGATTACCTAAAATTCAGCAATTCCCCAAATTGTCTCCGAAATTCACGTAATTAATATACCTGTTTTTTATTTTAAGGCTAAGGAATCGGTGCACCACGTCCAATTTAGCGGTCAGGAAATTTGTCATTTAATATTTCCTTTACAATGTTGGCAGCATGCGCTGGGGCCCCATTGCCTTGGTAAAATATTGTCCTACGATTATCCAGGATTAGCAGATCTGATAGTGTATTCTCCAAAAAGTCCGCATAAATTTGACTATAAAGCAGTTCACTCAAAATGTATTGTCATATTAAATGGGTGTCGATGATACCAATCCAAACATTGGTACAGAATTTGGGCTGGAATGAGGTCGGCCTTATTAATATATAGTATGTGATTACATCTTCGATGAACTGCGATCATCCGTCCACAGAATTTGGTTAAGAAACGCCCCGTTCCAGAAGCCAAATGAAATATTCTCACCTTCTCCCGGAATTTCCCGTCATCCTCCTGATGAATAACCCTCCAAACTTTAACTGACGACGCAATAAAACAAGATTGCAATAAAATTTTTCTACCTGTTTTGCAGCAATAATTAAAATTGATAACCTCTGTATCCTAAACAAATATTTTGTCTTAAAATGTTTGTTTGTTTAAAGAATTTCTTGCTAGTAAAAGATCCGGTGTAAGATCGACCTTCACCCATCTGTTTTTCTAATAAAAAATATTTTGTATCAACATAATACGTAAACAACACATGGTGGATGAGTTGTATAATTATATCAGATTATGGCTACCCATAATAAAAATAATGTAATTAATTGTTTTTATTTTCTACTATTATTTATTTTCTCAAAGGATTCAATACCAATCGAGAGTACATAGCGTAAGGAACAAGGAAAAGTTAGGTTGTCTATCTTTTACTGCTCCGGGTTGCGAGTACGGTTATATTAGGTTGACTAACTAAAATCGGTCGAGACAGTTATCGCGCTCTAAAATTGGAATATCTGAGAAATCGAGAGATCTTTTTATGTAATCGAAATTTTTGTTTCACATTTGGAAGGGACTGTGCCTGCAATGGTTGGAGTTAGATGAACATTGTTGACAATTTTAGAAAGATCGTTGGGGTAGCGGTTGTTTAATGCCGCTGCGTTGAGTAGATCAAAAGTTAATCATAAGATAATGATATACATACCGTGAAAATTGCAAATTTAGGAATCACCTTGTAACCAGACTTCTAAAGTAATTAAATACATTAGGACTGGAGTACAGCTTAAGTACAATTACCCTGTACTTAGAATTTTTTAAGTACAGGTACAATTCCTTGGTACTTGTATTTGAAAATTGCAAGTACCAGTACCGGGACATGTACTTGTACTTACAATTCCCACAAAAGTGCTTTAATATCTGATATTAATTACTTTTGTACTTACAAATTGTGCTTAAGTACTTTCCAATTCCTTTTAAGTACTTTCAATTTCTTTTAAGTATTTTCAATTCCTTTCCAGTACTTTTAATTCCTTTAAGTGCTTTTGATTTTTTTCAAGTACTTTAATATACTCCTTTTAAGTACCAAATCCCAGTACAGATATTCTCTCACTAAAACACTGTAGTCTAAAAGGCGAACTACGGAATTATACATAATAATATTAAAAATAAAAAAGTAATGGTTTAGCTTAGAGTGGCGGCTATCAGCCCTACAGCCAATCAGCCTCACATAGACCTATAAATGGTCCGTTGTCTTACCATACCCGTGGAACCGTACCTGATTGCCGGGTTTATCTAAAACCAGAAGCAGCTCTTAAGTACACGCCCATTGCATTTTACCTTCATTTTGCTAGGCCCGGGCATTAGCAGAGTAAGTGCTGAATGCTTTCCACTTTTTTCTCCTCCACCCAACTCCGGCAGAAGTCAAAAAAAGTAATGATAAACAGTGTTTTAATGAGCGAATACTTGTATTGAAATTTGGTATTTAAAAGGAATTAAAAGTACTTAAAATAATTAAAAGTACTTAAAAGGAATTGAAAGTACTTAAAAGGAATTGAAAGTACTTAGAAGTAATTGAAAATACTTAAGAAGAATTGAAAAGTCCTTAAGTACAATTAAGATCAGATATTAAAGTACTTTTGTGGGAATTGTAAGTACAAGTACAAGTTCCAGTACTGATACTTGAAATTTTCAAATACAAGTATCAAGGAAGTCTAAGTACAAGGTAATTGTACTTGTACTTTCTTGTCACAGGTCTGCTCTAACTCCCAAACGGTTCAAATTACCACCCTCTCGGTCATGCAGTTTTTTGCTTGGCTAGGTGATATCTATCTCCCAATTTAATTTCGCACACCAGATCGTAAAACACCCTGTATTTATATGTGCCCTTCTTTCTTATCAAAAGCTTTAGAATTTCGTCGAAAAATGGTCAAAATAGTAGTTACTTACGCTTAAAATTTTACTTAGTTTACCCTTGTAAAATTTGAAAAATTAACATTTTGGCCATTCTTTGACGAAATCGCTTTTTAGTCAAATTTTGGCTTCTGCAAAACTTAACCTTTGATTTGATACCAAAAGCACAGGAGTAGCCCGGGAGTGGGCAGATGGATAATAAGGAGCACAGACAAATTCATAATCAGATTTTGTGGTTCGTTGCCTTAACTTTACAATATGTTGTAAAGAAATGCCAACGTAACAATGAGAAGGGTATCAGCTAGCAAATGTATCGAAAAATATTTAGCTGTCATAATTTTGGTCCCAATTTCCTCGAAAATTTTTTAGGATGACGTTATATTGAAACATCGAAAATAAATAAAGAATTTATGTTTGAAAAACTTCTCTACATAGGAGTATATCCGGAGATATAAATAAGAATGAAAGTTTACATTAACGCCCAAAATTTATTCAGTAGGTCCTTACGACTAGTTCCATCAATGCCTTTCCTTTTCCGGCTCGAAAGGTTAAGTAAATATTTTATTTCAGCAAATGTGTATCCTTTCAACCTCGCTTATTTTAAGGAAGAAAGTTCTATCTAAGAAGTGTTTGAATACAACATTAAGAAATGGTCTCGTCCACTGCACGAACTCACTTTATCATTGTTGCTTATTGAAAATTTTAAATGAGCTCTTCTATACCTTATTGTTAACGACTTGACAAGATAACAAATTGCTTGAAATAATGAAACAGAACTCAGAGCTCAATTATTTGCAGAGTGATTGAAAGAAGCCAGATTAATTTCCTTCTCACGACATTGATTGTGATATGTATAGGTTCAACACAAACTTAAATAATTTTTATCGGTTTTATGTAAATCCAACTAGAACTGTAAAAGATGTAAAAATTACTCATAACAAATTGAACACCGACGGCACTATTAACTACAGAATAAATAAATAAATAATCACCTTTCACGGTAACGTCACAATTTAAAAAATAGTTACGTAAACCTTAAGAAAAGGTTTGTTAACGATTTTAAAAAGCTAAATGCATTTTCTGGGTAATTTTCCCATATCTTTCAAATTAGTTTCTAGTTTCCCTAGGAAAGTATTCGTAATAAAACATGATATCGGATTACCCATACTTGTGTCTTCGGTTTGCTTAAAATATTTTTCTCTAAATTTAAATTGATTATGGTCCATACATTATCTTACTGCTTTCATTAAAACCTCCGATTTATTTTTTTCCATATTTAGTGAGTGTAACCAATCTTCTACGGTGTTTAAAAAAAATTAAATTAAGACAGTATATAAAAATAATAGAAGATTAAATGACTTACTAGGAAACCCTAAAGACAAAGTAGAAAATAACGAAAAGTCAGGAATATACAGCATAACTTGTGACGATTGTGATAAAAGATACATAGGACAAACTAAAAGAAGCATAAAAAAGCGATATCAAGAACACATGAACCATGCGAAAAACAAGCAACCTCTTAGATCAGCCGTTGCACTGCACATGATTAACGAAGGGCACAAGAATATATGTTTAAATAATTTAAAATTAGAGAAAGCCGTTAATAAGGTCAAAGAACTCGATGCATGGGAAAGTCTGTATATCGCACAGAACAGAAATGTTATAATAAACAATGACTATGGACCAATAAATTCTGCACTTTTCAAAATCAGCTCAAAATAAACGGTAACAGACTATGACAATGACCTTTCCCTTTATACTTATCTTATTTAAACTTCCATTCCCTTTACATTAAAATGCACACAGAAAGATTAGAAATGAATATAAATTTCATATTAAAATGAAATCTTAAAATTACGCTGAAAAAATCGTCGGTAAAACCGAAAGTGCACGTCCCATGCTAAAAAGCATAAACTAATTTTTGATTTTATATCTATTACGACAGTTTAAATTCGGTTAAATTTTTTTTAAACTATTTTATGTTGTAGTTGTTTGATTTGTTTGATTTGCACCGACTTCAAAATGTCGTAATAGATATAAAAATAAAATTTATTTTATGTCTTTTCGAATTTTTTCGGTTCAACTTCTTTTAAAACTATGTTATTTTTAACTTTTTAGTGTCTTCTACTCCTTACAACAAAGAAAGAACCATCCAAATCGATCCACGCGTTAAAAATTTAGCTTCAACCCCCTACCCCCACTCCCATCCTACCAAATTTTTTTTCTAGTGGTATCAATCAAAGAACATACTCTACCCAACAGAAAAAGAACTACCCAAATCGGTCCACGCGTTACGAAGTTAGACTTCACCTCCCCCCTCCAGCCCAAATTTTTGCCCCTATTAGCAATGGGGTTCATACTCTGCACAACAACAAAAATCATCCAAATCGGTCCACGCGTTACAAAGTTAGGTTTCACCCACCCCTACTACCCTCCGCCACCCCACAACCCCCCACCAATAATTTTTTTGACATGGTACCTATCAGTGAATATACTGTACCCAACAAAAAAAAATCATCAAAATCGGTCGACGCGTTACGCCCGGTCAGTCAGAAAAAATAATACACGTCGAACTTAGAACCTCTTTGTTTTTGGGAAGTCGGTTAAAAGTTAAACTATTTTACAACTCATTAGAAGAATTCATAAGGTTCAATTCTAATAGATAACGAATTGATAGAATAAATGTAGCGGGTCGTCATATGTGCGGACCAACGAAACGACGTATGTCATTTTTCAAAGACAAATTTATGTCATAACATACTTCCTTCTTATACTGATCGTTTGGGGCTAATTTCTCTTGACTCCCTTGAAAAGAGTTGTAACATCTCTAAACTATTATTTTTGTTCGATTTATTGTAGGGAACAATAAATACTCCAGATTTACTGGCCGCCGTGAACATCTCTATCCCGCAACGCACTTTGAGGAGTCGCAACTTCCTGCAGTCTCTAGTCAGCGAACTCTGTATATGATGTACGAGCCCATCACGTCGATGTTTCGCCTCTTCAACCAACACTTCGCCAATTTTGATTTCAATCTCTCCAGACTGCAACTGAAGGACATTCTTAGACAGTGTCTTGGTTGATGTCAAAAAATATAAAACATCAAAAAGAGTTTGTGAAGAAATATGAATCATGGAACTGTTTTCCTATCATTTCTTTATCTATAATATTTTGTTGTGACGAGGCGAAAACTGATAAGATCCCATCGGATAGCTGCTTGTGGTATTGGTCGTGAGATCAACAAAGTATACATCCCCTAGGGGTAAAACAGACTGTTAAATTCGGAGGCACAGATTTGATGGTCTGTGGATATATAACGCCTCATGGAGTTGGTCCGCTGGTTAGGATTGAGGGCGTATTGAACAAGGAACACTACCTTAGGATTCTACAGAAAAATGTGCCAAAATAAACTTAATGAACGTAATGTTAAAATTCTGAAGATGTAATATTTCAACACGACAATGACCGAACACATAAGACTAAAAGTCGTGTTGGAATGACTTCAAAGTCAGCGATTTAATGTTCTAGTTCCTGTAACCCTTTGTCGGTCGGGAGAAGAACTTTACCCGATTCGAGACAATTTAAACTGGATTTCGAACTGACATTTTCTTTGCAATCCCCATGGCATTTTCATCTTAATTGTCAACAGAAAAGAACCATGGGTTGCTGTCCGTCGGTGGTAGAAACTATATAAGCTTCATCAGTGCATAAAGACAGATAAAAAGCGATAGACAATATAATGCGTAAACAAACGCAAATATTTCAAAATCATAAACAGATACTTTATTTATATTTACCTGTATTAATGTATTGATTTTATATATCCCGTTGAATGTTCCCGTTCCTCCACAACTTATAATGTTTTAACAAATCTTTATGGAGACAATTTTAGAGCCTCAGCTAGGGGCAGTTGCCAATATGTCATCCTAACTCCAACGGTAAAAGAAATTTAGGGTTTCCAGATGAAAGATCGAACCTTAGTACGTGCAGACAACTGCAAAAAGCTACTCCTGTGGTATCCAACAACATATACAAGACAACTTTAAGGAATTGCGTATTCAGACGAGAGATTCCACTCGCATAGCCAATATCAAGACAAATATGAATAAGAAGGTGCCGCTGTAGTTCCAATGAAATATTCTTCTCTCGTATTCAGTGTCAACACAACTTTAAGAAGTCTGTTCCCAACGACAGATTTTCCTTTGTATCTACCGCCAAGGAAACTATAAGAAGTTGTTCGGCTGCTTCTGCAGAAGACTGATCACGTGGTTCTTGTTGCAATCGAGGGAAGGGAACAAGGTTATTAGACAAATACATTGACTTTATATAATTTTTGACTAAATACGCACTTCATTATTAATCAATAGTCTTTAAAATATTAAGTTGGGCTATCTAATCCGTAACCAGAAAATTATGTCAAGTACACGCCCATATCCGTCATTTTAAAAGGCATAAAACAATATTATGAATCAACATTTACTACTAAATTGGCCTTCTGGAAGTGACGTCGAAAAGGATACGAGCCCGTACCTTTCTCATGCTCATTCATTTCAACATTAAAGAGGAAACCTCAAAATAATTTCTTCTTTATTCTGTATTTAAAGAGATATCGATTCACTCCTATATATCTTATCTTGCCTGGCATTAATGCTGAAATTCCGAAATTTTCATTCACAAGCTAACGATATCAAGTCACCCAATGAAACTTTTTATCTCTGGAAAAATACTCCCTTGTTAAGGTTCGAAGAAGATTTTAATAGAATTCAACTTCGTTACCCATTTATCTTTCTACCCTTGAGTAATACACACGCTGACGAGTATTCAATTTTCAATTTCAAAGAAATAAAATATTTAAATTTTAGCACTTTAGCCTTTGACTATCTGCAAAAGTCGATCAATTAAATAAAAATTCCTTCGATAATTTTCCATAAAATTCAATTAACCCTTCATGAAACTTCCGCGTTTTAAATCTTTCCTCCCAACTAAATCATTTTAAAGAAGATTTTCTTATTTGGATTCGAATTAGCATTTCAAGTGCTGTAATAAAACGTTGATGAAAGTTTTAGTGACTGTGAATCGGATCTTTGTTAATTTATTCATTGTCGTAACATCTTAAGCAAGTGCAAAAAATTCGGATGATAATGAAAAGGGTTAATCTGTTTTTGGTATATTTCAAAGTTAAGTTTCTGTACTTCAGTACTTGTTTCTATATAGTATATTGAATCTACGGGGACCACACCCAATTTTCCGACATTTATGATAGTGTATAAAATATTCCTTATCAATTTTAAGCTTTAAATATTTGAAGAACTCTGGGATTTTATTCTTCATACCTTAAGTGAGTGTGCATTCAGCTCGATCGGTTGAACGTTCAGTGTTGACAAAAGCATAGCCAGATGGACAAGATAAAAAAACTGATCGAAATGAATTCCGAGGGTCTCAATACATGTATCATTGAAATCGTGATTTTTTTAAAATGCACATTATTATACCAAAACTACCCCTACAAGGGTCCTTTAAAACTGATGTCTTGTATTACACTGCTTAGTTAGACACTGTATTGTAAACAAAATGGACGTCGAGAATATTTACTTGCAACTGATAAGAAGACTCTAATTTAGAAGCAAATATTTAAAGAGCAGATTTTGCGGTCATCCGTCGGCTGCCCCAAAATATATTCTACTGGTCGCAAACGATTTTTGATTTGTTTTTCCATACGATGTGGCCAAAGCCTAGGGGACAACCCTTTAATGCGTTAGCATGGCTTTGGCCGGCAGGGAATTAGGGGAGGGAGAGTGAAGAAATTTGAATGTATTGTTTTTGCATTGCAGCGAGCTAGACAACAGCCCAGAGACGGAGTGGATTGTTTTAATTTCTTAATAAAAACTCACGGGAAGACCTGGTCTCGAACCACGGAACCATGGCATGGTGATCGTGCTGCTGAACCCATTGGTCCAACTCTTGGGAATATAACATAAAATTAATAAATCACACACGAAGCAGCGCGCACTTAGTTATAAAGAATAGGTATATTCCCCGATATTGAAGCTCCCACGGAATCGATAGCCTCGTTTGCCGTTGGATTTACGCAATGCTGGGAAGTCGTCAGATTCACACAAAATTAGGTAACAACGTGGCTGTCAGAGCCGTATGCAGAGGAATTCCGCAAGGAGGTGTGCTGTTACCATTAATCTGGCTATTAGTAGTGTATTAAATCCTGGTTTCACTTGAAGATGAAGGGTTAAAGCTAATAGCTTATGCAGACGACCTGATCTTATAGGTGTCAAGAAAGTTTCTAAATACCGTCAGCGAACTAATGGAAAGAGCTCTGCGTAAACTCCACAGGTGGGTAGACAAATGCGCCTTATAATCAGAAGACGGAAGCAGTCCTCTTCACAAGGAAGATAGTGATTGAATCCTTTCAACCTCCCAAATTAGGCGTGTGTACGCTGAAACTAACCAATAATGCCTGGTACTTATGTGTTATACTCTACTGAAAACTAAACTGGGGCAAGAACGTAGAGGAGTGCGTGAAAAAGGCGTGGGTAATGTTCTATGTCTGTATGCAAATGTTTGGTAAAAAATGAGGCTTAAACCCTCGTATTGCACACTGGATGTACATTTCCATTGTGAGATCAATCCTTACTTATGGAATAGTTGTCTGGTATACTGCTATGGAGAAGCAGAATAACCGTAATAAGATAACTAAAATTTAAAGGCTGCCTGCCTGGTATCTCTGGAGCAATTAGCATAACACCAACTGCAGCATTGGAGACATCGTCCACGAATTTCTGTTTACTGTACACTGATAAATCGAAAGTGGGGGACGGGGTGGGAGCTGGGATGTACTCGGATTACCTAAATATCGATTACCGGACTAATGCAATGTATTTCAAGCAGAGATCTTGGCAATAGAAAAAGCGGCAAGGATATTACTATCACGTCCAAATCTTCAGAAGCGTAGCGACATAAGAATTAATATAGACAGTTAAGCGGCAATAAAGGCTCTGGACTAAAACGTAGTAGGGTCACAGCTGGTACGCAGGTGCCAAAATGGTCTCCTGAACTTAGGAGCAATACACATGGTAACTCTCTGCTGGATTCCAGATCATAGTGGGACACTGGAACGAGGCGGCTGATACGCTTGCAAAGGAAGATTTTCCTCTGAACGCTTGCTGTATAGACAGGTCGATCCGCTGGCCTCTTTCAGCTTGCTATTATGCTATGTCAAGGCGGCTGGAAACAGTTTAGGATATTAAGAAAACGGCTTTCCTTCTAAGGAGAAAATGCACCAATATCCAAAATGTTGTGGCAGTCATTACTGGCCACTGTATCTTTGGTAGACACGCAGAACGCTTACGCATCCCCATCATCGAGTTTTCCAAAAGTTGTATGGACGGGTAAGAATTGGAAAGCGTTCAGCATTTGCTTTGCCCGGGCCTGCCCAGGAGAAGGTAGAAGGACAGAACCAGCTTCTCAGGTTTACTAACAGTTTTGGTTGGTTCTAAAGAACCCCTATACTAATATTCAGGTGCGGATATGGCAGTACAGTGGACTTTCCTTACGTCTATGAGTGACAGATCGGCTTTCCGATAGCCACCACCTTAACCTAACCTACGGTAGAACTATCCTTTAAGGACTTAAGGGTTGAATATCATAGTCGCCTGTATAAATGCAAGGACACCAAAAGTATTGCAAACGCAGCAAAGATATCCAACCATTTTCAAAGTCGAGGAAGACGATGATGAAAATATTGTTTATCCATACCCTCAATAACCACTCTTAAATAGAAAAAACCAGCCATTTGTATGGTATTTCAGGTTAACTCAGGAAGATGACGCACCGCCTAAAGAGTTTACATATGATTAATACAGTGAATATATAAGTTTGATTAAGTAAAATTAAACGTTGTGTTGTGAAGAAATATTCTAAGGGAAATTGTGAAACGAATTGAACAGTGAAGTGAATAAAAGCGTTTGTGATTAGGTTAGGTTAAAGTGGCTGCCTAAGAAGGCATACTTAGGCCAAGGAGGCCCATTGTGATACCACAAGTTGAGGCTACAAAAGTTTTGGTCATATCTGTCGGGTAATCAGGCAAGTGTGTTCCTCCTGCTAATTAATATTTGCAAACCTGAGAGATTCCTGTAGGAGTTCCAGTTTGCAAGTGGCCAGCAGTTTACCCAGCTGGTGGTTAATGTCCGAATAAGGACGCTAGTTCGTCGGATCTACAGTTACCCGGAATATTACTATGTCCAGGCATCTAGATGAGCCGTACTTTCAGATGCTCAGCGATGTCATTTAGTGCTGAGTGACATGTTACAACCGTTTTGGAGGTGGTGTACACTCGCGTCAGGGATTTAATGTCAGCCTGACTATCTGTGAAAATACATATGTTGTCTCTAGGTAGCGTTAAATGATTCAGGCGGTCCGCGGCTAACTTTATAGCCATGATTTCCGCCTGAAACACGCTGCAGTAGTCAGGTAAGCGGAATGAGATATCGAGGTCCAAATGTTCCGAGAAGATACTTCCACCTACTTTGCCTTCTAATTTGGAGCCGTCAGTGTAGAGATGCACTGACTTCCCCTATTGGGGAGAACATTCCTCCCATCCCAATCTGGTGGGAAAGAAGGAGTCTCAAAGAAAGGCTTCGGCAAGGTATAGTCGATATTCCTGGCAGTTCTTCTGTCCAGGATCTTGGAGTGATCGAAGTCGGTCCGTTTCCAGGTCTGGATTGAGTTCAGCCTAATGCAGGCTGAGGATGCGGTTTGCTTACCAAAGAGATCCAACGGTAGAAGGTGGAGAATAGTGTTCAGGGCTTTGGAAGGTGTGGTTCTAAGGGCACCTGTTATCAGCACTGTTGGCATCCTCTGAACTTTATCCATTGCTTTGTGATGGGTTGTTATATTTAGTGCCGGCCACCATACAATCACCCCATACATAAGTATAGGCCGTATGACTCTTCTGTAGAGCCGATGCATAATGCGTGGCTCCATACCCACTCTTTTCCCTATTGCCTTCTTACACAAATACAGCGCTACTGTAGCCTTCCGTACTCTTTCCTGGTAAGTTTTCTATCTAGGACTTCACATAGATATTTAACCTGATTACACAGTTTCAGCCTAACCCCCTCTAGTATAGGGAAATTCATAGGAGGTGGTTTATGTCTCTGAGAGAAGAGTATTAACTCTGTTTTGTTCGGGTTTATGCCCAGTCCATACCCATCACTCCCTGATGATATCTTGGAGAGGGCGTGTTGTAACACTTCAGCCAGTGTGTTGTGGTGCTTTTCTGAACATATCAGGGTAATATCATCGGCGTAGGTGATAACCTTGTGACCAGATAGCTCCAGGTCTGTGAGTAACTTATCCAGAGTTACATAACATAACATATCAGGGCAATATCATCGGCGTAGGCGATAACCTTGTGACCAGACAGCTCCAGGTCTATGAGTAACTCATCCAGAGTTATAAGAGTGGTGAAAGGATTCAACTCTGACGGGTACCGCTAATGACCACTCTTTGGATATTAGATCCTCCCAAACTTGAGACGATGATCCTGCTTTTAGCATGAGGTCAATAAGTTTGATGAGAGGATCGTCAAGTTCAAGCCCCCTCAAGGATGTATGCGGTAAGTTCGTGCAGTGCTATCTCTACGGACTTACCTTTAATGTAAGCATGTTGCGGGAGAGAGCTTGGCCATGAAAACGGTAAAAGTGAGTGAAGTGAGTAATGCGCATGTCCCACGCGACCAGAAATCAACGAAAGCAAATGTAGGAAGTCAAGGATGAATCGAATGTGTGATGAATAAGTGAGGAGAAAATGGCTCAGTAGCAAAGTATACGAAAAATGCTATATAAGCCTTAAGTGGTCGCTTGGACCACAAAATCAACGCCGACATGTGTGAATGGCTGAACTAGTTCTAGGAGGAGATTGTCCATTAGTTGAGTGATTCCCTGAGCTTGAGCATCGAACGCAATTGTGCACTATGGTAAGTCAAATTCGACGCATGTAGATGTCCCTTAACTGCTATTATACGGATTTCGTCGAAAAAGGGATTTAAACCGGCTAAATTACTTTGGGCTACAAGGATACCTTTCCTCCGTAGCTTCTTTTTATGATGCAGCCAAGGCTCAGGGGACAACCCTATGATGATGTAATAAAAGAAATTGAATGTTTGCTTTTGCATTGCTACGAGCTAGACCACAGCCCAGAGATGGAGTGGATACCATTATTTATTACAATTGCAAATGAAAAACTCATAGCTACGTCGAGGCTCAAACCTGCATCCATAATGTGGTGATCGTGACACTTATCCATTGATCCAACCAAATACGTCTCTGAAAAGTGAGATGTCTGTATTGCGTTGCTGATGAATTCTTCTGCAGTTTGAAGCTTACACAAATTTAATAGACACGGCAAGCTGTGACACGTAAGCTGTATTGGGTTAACTAAAGGTGAATTTCTGCTGTTTATTTCGAAAATAACGAAATTGAACAAGATCTTACCTACGTAGTTTTTATAGCTTTGCATACATTTACTCTGGCGGAGCTCCTTATGTACCCAGACGGGCGGGATTGCCTTCACTCCTTAGTATCATGAAGAAACGTTATTGCTTGTAAGGCCTCTGGCACAACTAAAGAATTACAAAATATAAAAAGAAAAGAATTTTAGACTTCAAACAACTTCGATAGATTAAGAACAATCATGTCAAAGGGAAAATTAAAATAGCGGAACATCGATGTGGTCAAATGCTTTACCAAAATCAGTGAAGACACAATCCACTTGCTTACCGGCTTCAATTTTAGTTAAGCAGAAGTAAGAGAATTCCAGAAGGTTTGCGTGGTGAACCTTCCTTTCCTAAAGCCGTGTTGGAAATTGTTTGCACTGAAAATGAAGTACATTGAAAATGATGTACAATGCCTCAAAAACAATGCAACACAAATTAGCAATGGGTCTATATTTTGAAATATCACAACGCTTGCCCTTCTTTCGAAGAGAATAAGGGATGATTTCAAAGATTTTAGGAAGACGCCACATGAAATAGATAAATTAAATAAATATCAAAGAACAGCAACAAGAGAAGGGCAGTTCTTTATAAGGGGAGCAGGAACACCATCAACACCACCTCACGAAAATCTTTTAGCTAGACTATGTTTTGTGACTGTATTGTAGTCAAATATAGGTTAAGGGTTGAGAGTGAAGAAGAGTATACAGCTCTCGCAATTTTTAATAGCCTCAACCACTGTAGTAAGGCAACTGACCAGATTTAGCCGTAATTGCTGGAAATGTCAGTCCATTAAAATGTTTCTGCCTTGAATCTTTAGCTGGCAATATTCCCGGCTAATGACATACCTCCCTTGGAATATATTTCTTGCAGATTATGAGTAAATGCCGACATAATAGCGTTCCATTTTTGACTACCTGCTTCAACATCCTATCATCCAACTCTCTCTCTACCGTAACCTTTTATGGGGCATGGTGCGGGAGTACCTGATTCAAGATAAGTGGACCTACAATTTAAAGTGAATTCTGAACTTCGGATAATTTTTCTGCAACCCACAATGGCCTTTTTATCGTAATTTGTTGTCAGCAGAAAACCACCATGGGTCGTGGCCGGTGGAACTTGAAGCTGAGACCTTTGGGTTAGAAGGCTGAATGCTTATTTTTGCTGTAAACGAGAACTTGATTTTGCATGGATGGGTTTGTGGGCATTTGCATATGTTGCCTGTTTAAGTCAGTTGGGTGGATATACCAGCCTTTGGTTGATCTAGAGCGACTGACTATATTTCTGCTTTCGCACGCGGTTTTTTTTAACATCTGATGACGTTTTTCCTTGTTGAGTTTAGGTCTGCGTACTAGTTTACCCTGAAGGGTTGTTTACACAATCTTAATGTTTTCGTTGTATGATTGCTCGAACGCCATACCTTAAATCTCACTAAGGCTGTGTTCCCATAGTTCCTCCAAGCCATCCAACTTTCTTGTTAGACATTTATATTACTTTCGAACTACTGGGTTCTTCTTGTAATTCCTGATGATTCGTTCATTCTTCTTCCCAATATCGTCTTGTTAACATGGCGACGATTAAAGAAAAACTTTGTAGGCTTACCGCAGAATCTCCTCTAGTAAGATGAGTAACCTTGTTCCAACAAGCTCTTCAAAGTGGGCCAAACCAAAATCTGTAGATTATATGATATTGAGAATATTCTTGATAGTAGAGTGTGATAGTAGGATCCACTGCGTAGAGTACTGACTTTTCACATAGTCTCACTTTAGGAGAATAGAAGGTTGTTTGTAGTTTGAATGCCTAATTTGAAGTAATTAATTTTCCTTCAAGCTACAATTTTCATAACAATTTAAGTTAATCAGACTATTCTCATATTGTCTTTAAACAATCTTTCTCATGCAAAGAAATATAATGCGTATTTATCAAATTTTTTTTAAATTAGATACTCTATTTTCTTCGGAAACCTCACAATTATTAAATAAAAGAAAAAGAGCTAAAACGTGTATAAACAGATAATGACTTTATATGCATACATTGAATTTTAATTTTTATCCCTTTAACTATGATATATGTATATGTGGCGTGGAACGAGGAAACGTACCTTACAGCACCAAAAATCGAACTTCAGGTTTTTAATGAACCTGCATGAAGAAAGTACGTAGAATCGAATGAGCATACCTTCAAGTTTGTGCGATAAAAATTGAAAAATCTATAGCGCATTTTGTAAAACCTATTTGAGAATACGAGCTTCGCGCGAGGGGAAAAGGTTCACTCCCTACAGCCGGAGATAGACCATCGAAAGAAAAACGTGAAAATTTTTATATCGAGTTCTCCTTTCGGTTTCGTGTTTCCATCGAAAACTTTTACTTTATTCCAAATGGAGGGGGAACTCTCGTAGGAGAAGTGTTCTATACCTGCTTGAATGGGACCCACAGACTCGTCCCTTTCAAACACGTTTTTCTCGAAAAGCTAAAAGGTGCTGTAAGGTACGTTTCCTCGTTCCACGCCACATATGATATCTTACGACGCTTTTATTAGTGTATAACAATAATAATTAGCGAAAATAAGCATGCCCAAATCCAAAAATTACCTTTTAGCTTTAATGCACTTAGAGTCTTGTCATCAAATTCAGTCATTGTAATTACATAGAATAGCAATTACAAATCCTGTAATCAGAATTGCTTCAGATTACAATTACTCTGCATTTGTTATTGCATTTCATAAAATTATCAAAACAGCAATTTTGGTTGATTAATAAGTATAAGATTATATTTTGGAATATTTAAACAAATATCGGTACTACGAACTTAAATATTCCATTAGTCAGTACATGTAGGTACTGATATTGGTAGTTAAAACTATCCAGGCACTGGTACAGGATTTGTAATTGGAATCTTATAGCTCTGAATTCAGTAGTACAGAAAGAAAAAGCAGTGCTGTGCCACAAAACCACGGAACTACAAAAGACCAATTATGGTTTACATGTTTTAAAATAAAATTGTTTAAATAAAAGGATATAGATGTTAGTGAAGTTATAGGTATAAATTTGAAATGGAAGAGAAAAATTTGGATGCAAAATGTTTGTCCTCTGATGAAGGATTATTTAAATACTATTTGGGTTTTCTCCTCCTAAAGTTTTTATTTTTGAATAAACTTAATCAGCATATAAATAATAGTGTATGTTTACGCAATTAATATAATCTCATATGCTGACTAATTTGGCAGAACTTCATTCAAAGTATTTGTAAACTTTTTTTTCACTTTCCAAACTTACATCTGTTATGACAAAAGCTTAACATTTTAATTAAGCTGTTTTTGCTGTTTTTATTACGTGATTTTATAAAAATGGGAATACTGCTTTTTAATTTAATTCTTGACTATGTTGTATACACAGTATTTCCCAGTAAATTGTTTTATCACAACCTCCACTCCTTCCATGCATATTTCGTTTTTATTGAATAGCAAAGAATTTCAGTAATTTCATAGCAATTACAAATTTTTATAACAAAGGCACACAGCGCGTAGCCTTACAATTCATCTGAATGTTATTTTACTGAAATTAAAATATCGAGAATTACGTCATGTAGAGCCGCATTTTCAAATTATGTTATTATTTGGATCCGAGCATGGTTATCTCATGAAAGATGCTTGGTAATGGACAACTCATTAATATACATAATCTCCACGGACAATGTGCTTTACACCATTTCGCTAGCGCTGTTTTCTGTTTAGGATACAGAAAGCAACGAGGGTCCGTTGTGATCAGAACAAGAAATTTTTAGGCTATTTAACTTGATTACCTAATTTTCGTTTACGACGGCTGTAAAATACAAGGGTCTGGCGCGATACTAATTCTTGTTAAAAATACAAATTAAAATTACGTTAAAGTAAACGTAGCGCGATTACGTGGACTATACCCGCGATTCAACATACAGGTATGAGGATTTATATTTTTAGAAGGTAAAGTCTAAGAAATACGAAACAAACTAGGTGCATAAAACTTGTTTTATTGCTTTTTTGGTAACTTTTATAGAAGCATGAAAAAAATCTTTTTAACGAAGTTATGAAGCAACCTAAAAGTTTTTGAAATACATTAGTTGGATTAACTCAAAATATAATATTACAAAGTAATATTGTAATTAGCCGTCGGTGAAGCAGGTTATAGCCTTCCATCAGTAGGGTCACGGGTTCGAATTTCACCGCGGATACGTTAAAATACCACTGAGAGTTTCACTGTAATATCAGTGGTCACAAGGAATAAGTTGGTTATTCGAAAATAGCAACTTTTCAGGGCAGAACTTTTTTACTTTTGAACAATTCGCGTAAATCAATTTTTGGAAGAAAATACATTTTATTGATAACAATGTGGCCGGAAAGTATTAGGGTGTTGAGTTACCAAGAACTTAATAGTGTGTATAAGATATTGGAGATGACCACAGTACACTTATCTCATTTTGGCCATTTTTCGACTTACCAAGTTATTCCCTGTAACCACAGATATACTACCCCTTTTAAAAATGGGGCGTAGAGTCTACAATTTAAAAAAAATATGTGAATAAATTTAATTATTATTTTAACCCAATGCTTTCAGGAAGAATATTTTTCTAGTAACTTATTCTACGAAAGGTTGATTATTAATATATCGTAGTTTGAACACCGAAGCTCTAAGTATATTAGAACAACACTCGAGGAAATAAAATTTGAACCGAGAAATTAAAGGTCAGAGAAATATCCCCACTGTCATATTTCATGACCGTTGTCCGAATAATAACGCGAAAACTAAATGTGTTTGATTATTGGAAAACCAAATGATTCCTCCATAGACCTCAAATGATTCTCCTGTCTTGTCTTCAATTGGTATAGATACTTGTTACTTTTTATCGCCAACTGCGAGGCTGATATCATCGTCGCTAAAACTTTAAGAATTAAATTAATTTCTTCAACTTTTTAAATCAAACATTGTAGCGTGCATAAAAATGGAAATACAAAATTTGTTGCTTCAGTTTCGATTACTTAAATAATATATTCGTACGCATTTTCAAGTTATAAAATTGATAAGTTTTTCGTTTTATATCATTTCTGAACGCCCTGGAAAAGTCATCGTCCACTTACCCCGCTTGGCTGCGTGCGTTTCAAATAGTGTAAAAAAAATTCTATTTTGTTTAATAAAGATATATTAATATAAATACAAAATTTTATTCTTCTATATTCAATAGTTCTTTTCCTAAAAAAATTTCCAAATATTGTCTTGTTTTCAACAGCAATAAAGTAAAAACTCCCTTAATAAAAGCTCGTAAAATTCATTGCTAGGTACTCTCAGAGATCGCGAAATTTACGTACTACGTCGTTGAATTTGCAAATAATTTTTAGGGTACCCAATGTGTCGTCAACGGAACCCTACTTTTTTGGTAACGCTATACCTTCTTAACTTCTAAATGAATTGTAGTGTTGAAATTCACACATTATTTGTAAATCCTTGGTCTGAAGACGAAAATCGCATTTTAAATTATAAAAAAATTTTAAGAGACGGCGTATTACTGGAAAAAGGGGGGGGTATATTTTTGCTGTGCTTGGGGCATCGTTAAAAAAAGAGCTTTTCTAGCAGGGCACAAATATTTTTTTTTATTCAATTAAGACGTTCGACGGTTTTTGACATCTTTTACTACCAGGTCTATCACAAAAACGGCTTAACATAAGAAACTGTAAGTTGTGTACAATATTACTCATGTACTTAAAAAAAATACTAAAAACAGTTAATTATATAATTAATAAAAAGTTATGAATAATTTCCGGCTGCAAAAATGTTACTCACAAGGCGATGGCGAGGCTCATATACGCTCGCCTCATATGTTAGAGGTAGTTCAAGCCTCGGAGTGGGTATTTTCTTTATAAAAAATATTTCGACGGAACCCTCAGTGCGCGAGTCAGACTCGCGTTAAACATTTTTTTTTACTAATCAATGAATCTTTATTAAAATATTTCCTTTATTAGCTGTAAGTACATAGTGCAAAATAAAAGATTTCCGTCGCAGTAACTAGCATGCAAATAGGAAATTTTGTCGTGTCACTAAAAGCAAGCGCTATGTGTGCATGATTTCTATCTAACTAATATTAAAATCTGGTAGATATAGGTATATGCATATAGTAAGCCAATATAAGAGGAGATGTGCAATTTTTATTAGCATTATGTTAAAGACCACTAGAGCATATACCTGGTCTTCTTTTGGTATTAAACGACACCTCGAGCATTGCGGGTCATCAGACTGGTACATTATAATTTGAATACTTAAGCTCAATCCAAAAATAATTTTGAGAGCAATAAGGAAAAATTGATTAAAGTTTGATGACGTATGTAATAAATAATCTATTATCATTAAGTTAGACATTAATTTACGTTACAATAAGATCACTTTCAATTTTGATGAAATAAGTTCGATAATATCAAAACTTTAGCTGAATCTGAAGTTTGACGTTATTTGAGGACATAATATTCACCTACTGCTCCTTCAACTTAAATACGACAGCAAATATCCTTGTAATGTTGTTTCATTACTCATGTCAAAAACAGATTTCATACGTGAACGTATTAAATCTTTGATAGACTACAAGATTAAATTGAATTTAAATTTGTGAGTATACTTATGAATTTGACAGGAGAATAAGCGAATGATTCTTATCATTATTTCGCAATAGTCTTCATTCTTTTCTGAATTTTTAGGGCTATGAAAGTTACTCTTAAGATAGGTAGTCCAAATAAATATTAAGAATTCAAAATAATTTATTTTCAATTTATTAATTAATATTAAACAAAGAATTAATTAATTATTAAGAATTTAGGTGTTGCTTTACCATAAAAAATTCTGTGGAATTATAAAAAGCACTTTGTACAATCCGCAGAAAAACTAATTGGGAGAACATAATATCTGGAAAGAATTCAGTACAACTTGTACGAATGATCCTGTTTGCAATTAATACAATTTAAGATCGTGTTTTATTTTGTGTACAAGATTTTATTATGAATAATATGTTACTCATACAGGGTGTTTCTGAGCTCGTGTGCCAAAAATAAAATAAAACCAAATCGAACAATAGGCTTAAAAATATCCATGAAAAAAATGTCTTCTGTGCATTCAAAATGACGAAGGACATTTTGAAAATATTTTAACTAATTAATTTGACTTTCTTTTTAGCACTATTAAAAACCCATTCCTTTTCAAAATTTCCAAATTTTAACACAAACAGCAAAAAGATCAACAATTTAGGATGCAGATAGAATATTTTCTTATAAGGACATATGAGCTGTACGTTTGGTCAAGTAAGTTGAAAATGGTAAAAGATTTTTGTGTGTTTTAAATTACTTTTGCCGACATTGGCCACTATTTTAAACCCGAAAAGAAAAAAAAGAAAAAAATTGATTTTCTTCACAAAATTTAAGTTAGAAAATCAATTTTTTCAATCCATTAGCCGTAAAAAAATAAACAGTCTTTAACGCCATTTTGTTATATGTCAACTGAGATATTAATAACGGCTATAATATTTATAATAGATATCCCCCCCCCTCTCCTCTATTCAAAATTTTCGTTTTTTGCCTAGATCGATCAGTTCCATCACTTTTGCGCACGGCCTGAGAAACAATCCGTAAAATTAAAAGTTATGGAAACCCGATCAAATCTATGTAGACTTCTTCCATAAATGAAAGAAAAAAAACTCTTGTAACATAAATCAATTTAAAGCTTTTTACCCTTTAACATATTTTACAAATATCTCTTCAGCTTTTCTGTTTTCTTGCTTTTTTATTTGCTTTTTTTAACCGAGTTGTTATACTTTTATATCGGGAGAGGGAATGAAGACTGGAGAGACAATTTGGATTATTATCTTTGCTGTATTGAGTATGTTGCCGACATCAGGATAAAATCTCTAGCGGGAAATCTCTAGCATATTGCGCGGGTATCTCAGGTGTGGTGAGTACAACGCCAAATTGCTGCGTTGGAGACAATATGGATCATATGGATCCTTCCATTGGACATCCATGATAAAAGTACAACTGCTCGTAATGTCGTTAGGCTGAGGGAATCCAAAACCTGGAACACTTCTTCTGATTATTGCCTTAATTTTAGAAGAGCTTATTTTTCAAAACTGAATAATGGGCTTTTGAATTATGACTGGTTTGCTGTTTTGAATGAACAAGTTATTGATAAAGCAGTTACATAGTTATTTGACGCTCTGTGATTTCATTACTATTGCTAACGTGGTGTTTTTCCTAAGCGTTGCAAACTTTTATTGATTATACTCCTTTACAAGAAAGGAAGTAAATGCATCATATCTAACTGAGTACCGTCAATCTCATCTGCATTGCTAAATTATTTGAAGCGCTCGCAAGAGATGTTCTGTATTTGCATTGCAAATACTTTCTTGGTCCTTTTTAGCATGGTTTTTTGAAGGCTAAGTGTACGGTAACTAGCTTGCTGCAATTTTCAAATTAATATGTTCCTTTTATCCATGAAGTGTTGTTGTTTATTGAACTAAACATGCGTTGTAAGTGAGGGACAAGAGATTATTGATGAAAAAAAGAAATTAGGTTGGTGAAAACTGAGCTCTGGGGAGCTCCGTCAATTATTTCGTAGGGAGCAGATGTGACTCTGTCTTTTATTACACGGATTGAACGGCTCGACAAAACAACTTTCTATCCATTTTAAAAGGTAAAGATTCAGACCAAATGCTTGAAGTTTGGCTAAAACGGTAGCATGCCTGCATATCAAGAGCAAAGATTTCGGGCTCACCAAAATTATGAAGACAATGATTCCAACACTCCTTTAAAGCCGTTCGTAAGCCTCCAGTTGACCGACTAGCATGGAAACCGTACTGACAATCGTTGATAAGAGGGTTGTTTTCTAGATATTTCATCAACTGAGAGTTAACGAGTGATTCAAAAACCTTGGATAAAACCGAAGTGAGTACAGTTGGCCTGTAGGTAGAGGGGTCGCATGCCTCTATTTTTTTTGGTATCAGTTGAACATGAGCAAGTTTTCATGCAGATGGAAACACTCCTGTTGAGTACGACAGGTGTAGAAGTTTAGCCAAAGCAGAAGCGCAGCATTTAAAACTAGGGGCGAAAAACCATCAGGTTCAGTAGCTTTGGACAAGTCTAGTTTCGAGTACCGAGTGCGAAAGTGTAGCGGCTGTTACCTGCTAGTGCATTTTAATATAGGTGGTACAATTTGTAAGCTTGAAGGCTGCTTCTTTGTTTTTAATTGACACAGAACAGTCATTATTGAACTTATTGGTTAGTTGGTTTCACTTTTCTGAAACTATAAGGAATAAAGCGATGCATTCTAAATCATGGGATGTTCAAAATATACTCGGTGATATGATTAACGTCTCTTATGAAGAAGCTATCAGACCAATCCACCTCTCCGAGAAATTTATTCAGCCCAGCACAATCAGCATTTTTATAATGCCACACTAATCTTTTGGTGGAATTTTGATTAGCGGTTGTCAAAGAGGAGATGGAAAATTGGCCGGAGACCAGAGAATGGTCTGAATTGCCCAAGGGAGCCGTGACCGAGCTTGTATTTCTCTGGATGCGATGTTAAACAGAAGATCCAAGAGATGCGCGTTGTTCCCCATAATATCAGGAGTACGAGTTGTACGCTCAACCAGTTGTGGTGCAAATTAAAGGTCTCTCCAAATAACTCTACGTGCCTTCAAGACGGGCTTGTACTTTGTAGTAGAAGAATGCTGCTTGAGCCACTGTGTGTTGTAGTCGTCGACGATTTCAGAAGACGGACGGATACTTTTATGGAATAAGTGGATATAATTTACCTTTATTGTGTAGTACACTGAACCGAAAAAACAATTGTACTGGAAGATGCCAGGAGATTCCCTAATCGACGTGCAGCCCAAAGAGGGATATTTTCACAGACTTTCCTAAGGTTAAGAGAAACCGGAAGTGTAATTTCAAACAGCACGGAATTACGATATAAAACATCTTAAGATTCTGCCGACGTTGAGCAGTAAATAACCACCTTCGTCGGCCAAGACCCAGAAAAGAGGAAGAGACGAGTCGCAAGACGATTAAGATTGTCTTCAGTTAAAGTTTGTAAGGTTACCCATCCATCTCATGTCATGATATCCCAGTCCAAGGACTACTGGAAGGGGATTCCGAATAAAGAGTAAAATTTTGCATTTGACTTCTAGAATGCGACATTGAAAACGGGAAAGGGTGTTGTAGATGGACATGATTCAAAAACGTACAACACATTTTCGACGGTAATATATAATAACTAATAATCGTTATCTTATTATTCAATTTATGTATTTTATAAAAGAAAGATTTTGAAATTTGAAAATCTTTCTTTTATAAAATTCACAGTTAGGGTGTTTTTGGTTAGGAATTTTCTGAATTATGAATTTTTACTCTTAGAGATATTATCATTATGGTTTTCTGTTTTTAGATATTTTGTCATTAAGGATATTATTTTTAGAGATTTTGGCATTACGGATTTTATTTTTAGGTAATGTGAACCAAACCCGTATGTAATAGGTAGAAATACTGAATATCAGATTTTATCGCCCTCTTATAACTGCATTCATTAATTTCATATATCACTTCCTTGGTAATAACGCTCTTCAAGATTTCTATAAAAAGAATTTTTCAAAGTTATTTTGCCCTAAGCACCCGCATGGTGTAGGTGGAAAGAAAGGGACATGTTAAAATAATCGAAAGTAATCCCTTGTTTTCGGCGTTACAGTGAGGAATAGTGACACTCTTCGACGACATTAGATACTTTGGGAGTAGCATCCCTTGGGGTGGGGATGGTTAGGGAGTAACATGTAAAAGTAATCAAAAACGACCGATGCAGCAGTTGTAACAATTAAGTATTTACATATTTAATTTAATTCTTCAAAAATTTTACTACATATTTATTTAATTTTTATATAAAACGCGTGAAAGCGGTTTCTCGGTCTTTTGGTAGTATAGTGTCGTTTTCGATTATTTTTACAATTCACTGCCTTCCTACAGTTATTCCTAGTAGTGCTAGATGTGTCTGTGAACCGCATAATATCCAACGATATTTAGAGTGTGATTGTTCATCTCAGTAATTCCGAAAACTATGAATTTGACATCAATCAACTTTGAATTTAACATCGGTCGATTTTGATTATTTTTTTCTGTCCTTTCATTCTCATTCGCACGTGTAGGGGTCTCTTACTACCGTAGTATCTGTCGGCAAAAGCAGTGTCATTATTCACCTCAGCGACACGAAAACTATGGATTCGATACTAATATCGGTCGATTTCGATTATTTGTACATTATAGTCTCTTCCTGCCCCCAACCATAAGGGTGTCTTATCATAAAATTATTGAACGGCATCCGGAGTGTTATTATTAATTTTACTGACGCCGAAAAGTATGGATTCGACACTAAGATCGGTTGTTTTGATTATTTGTACATGTCAGCCCCCATTTCGATGGTTCAATAAGTAACCTAAACTATGCCTAAGGAAATACTAAACCTGCCTGTGCAAGTCCCACCGAAATCAGATTAGCTGTCCCTAAGATTAGCCCGGAGAAACAGACAGACATACAATAATTGTAAAATTAATTTAATCGTTCTTCATATCATGTAAATAACCATATGAGCTTATTATGGAATAACAATTATTTTGAAATCACAGTCAGACACTTCAATTTTATTAATACAGAAGGTAGAAGAAGATGATGCTAACGACAAATATAAAATATATTTTTAAATCTATATTTTAATTCTGGTCCATATATTAAAAATAAAAACTAGTTAAAAAAAAATATTGTTATTCAGAAGTTTTTTATGATAAAAAAAGGCAAATTTCTTATTAAGAATTAGGTGGATGTTGGACATGACATTTTAATCTTCCTCAAGGATTAACTAGGCCATACCAACTTACATGTGCCATTAGGCTGCCACACCGTCACCGCACATTTAAAAGCATAAAATTTAAGTTAACTGCAATAAAAACTAAAAAGTCGAAAGGTCGAAAAGTTGCAGGTTCGAATCTCACCAGCGGCGACCCAGCGTTGCTTTCAGAATCCACTTTAAATTGTACATAGATCCACTTGCAATCGTTGTCTTGAATCGATTGAAGTTTTTCTCACAACCATGAGAGAGAGAGAATAGAAATAAATAAAGTAAAGTCGTAAACTTTTATCTGTTACAGGCAGTCCGTAGTTTATTAATATGAAAAGTCTTACACAAATTTAAAAAATTTGACGTTAATTTTGATGACCGCTGACCGAAATTCACAATAACTTATTCTGGTATTTTTATAACTTAAGGTAACGGAATTTAAAAAAAATCGTCTTTGAAATGGTTAAATTTATATATATAATATTTTGCTGTTTTAGTTTATCAACTTAATTTTATTAATTAAATAGAATAATATTAATAGAATTATATGCAAAACCCAACGAGATTTATTTAGCCGCAGTTTTTAAGACAAAAATAAATACCAAATGCTTTCTTATTTCAAATTGTTAATTAAATATTTCGTATCGTTATTATTCTTCTTTCTGTGTAAAAAAGAATCCTTAAAGGCTACTGTGTGCTACTAGTGTTTCTGACTAATTTTTGGAAATTTGAGTTCGGCGGTTAAGTTTTTTGATTAGCTGCACATTGACAATGAGGTGATTTTTGTACAAGCAGGTCTTGACAACAAAGTGGTTTTTTTACAACAGAACTATTGTGTCTTGTATGCTTTGTTTAGTCCATCGATGAACCCAATATCTTATTGCTATCATTAAACTGCTTAGTGCTAGTGAATTTGCACTACATTATCACTTACCTGTTTAGTGATAATTGAATGCAAATTTACCTTCACTAAACAGGTTAGTGTTATAGTGACAATTTATTTATTTATTTGAGCCAATTTAGTTCCTTTGGCTTATTATATTGCCAAGTTGTTGTTGCCAGTGAAGTCAGTTGCGCAACCACACAAGCTTGAATTAGTGAACATAAAAATCTTGACAGAAATGAAGTGTTGAAGTTTCTTTAATTTGTTGTTTTGCCTCAAAATATTCAAATCTACCTACAAAATAAATAATTTAACGTTCACTACGTTACTAGAAATTAGTTCGATGAAGTCATCCACAGAGATTTTGTATTTTAGATATGCTTAAAGTAAGAGGAAAAGAAAGGTACTCTGTAGCCTAGTAAGAGAGATTAACAAAAAAATTAGCGTCCCGAAAAATTAAAATAATTTTCATCACATTAAGGGGGGAAGTACATGAAGAGGCCGAAAAAAGAGGACTTTTTTGGGATTTATTTTTGGGAAAATGAAAAAGGTCCACATGAAATCGATATTATATGTATTTAGGGCAATGGTTTAAGAAGAGGAAAAACATTTTTTACATTTTGAAAAATAAAAAATTAATCAACTTTTGGTGGGTTTCGTAACTCGTGTCGCGGCTGACATCGAAATCGGCGTAAATTCTCCTGGCCGCAATTTTCATCTGAAATCAAAAAACCAAACATTTTTATACTCGAGGGGGTTGTTTATTCTAGATAGACTACGATCTTTTCGAAATTCGAACATTAACTATAAAAATCGGGCATGAAAAAAAAAGTTGGCTTTTTTTTGCAAAAATTTTAATTATTTTCGCGTCAAAAATGGTCTTAAAATGATTTTTTTGCTATGTCCGTAGTCTATCTAGAGTAGTTTTTTATGTCCTTTAAAATGAGTGCTGGATGAAGAAAATCGGTTCACTAGTTTTTTTTGTAATCTTTTACGCCAATTTGAAAAACATGGTTTTGAGAAAACGCCGTTTAAAGTTTGTCCCGAAAAACTGACGAAAAAGATGCAGATAAGGAGAAGGTGAGAGGGGACGGGTATTCTCAGAAAAATCGGTATTTGGACTGAAAACGTCGAAAACGCTCTTTAACAAAGTCGCATTCATCACTATAAATTCCAGAGCAGAAAAAAAATCCGGTAAGCGGAATCACGCGCGCAGCAGAGATCCTCGATCCCAGGAGCGCTGGGCCGGATCGGCGCCGACCACTTTCAAGTGGCATATCTTTCACAATTTTCGAGATAGGCTTTTGGAATTTTGGAATTATATTCTTTGAGAATATACTTATCGATTAAGACAATAAAAAAAAAAGATTTTTGAAAACGTCTTCATGTACTTCCCCTTTAAGGAATTCAATGACAAAGTATTTGTAAGCCATTTCAGAATGCATTGGGCGTGTTTTAAGATATAACATTCCCGAAAAATAAGGTCAATAAAATTTAAAACTTCAATTTTTCAGATGTTGTTAAGTGAAGTCAAGCCGCACTGGATTACAGGTAACAAAGGACGAACTCCAGTTGCATTTGCTAAAACTGCTTTATATGTCACATTATGGGGCCTCTGCAATCAAAACTGCTGCAGGGAATTATCGGATAGATTTAATATAGCCAAAGAGTTAGCATATAACATATTTATAAGAATCTGCGAAATTTTGTCAGCGTTAGAAAAAAAATTTATTACCTGGCCTACAGAAGTGCAGATGCAAGATGTAATCAATGATTTTGATAATTTACGGAAACCCAAGAGTTTTCAGTATATGTGGACTGTACACACATTAAGATTTCGGGCCTAAAAAAATATTTTTACAGTTACTACAACAGTAAAAACTACTACTCCATGATTTTTCAAGTACGTATTAAACTTGTTATCGTTACTAGTCATCACCAAAACCTAATTTAGCTTTTGGGGGTGACTAGCGACTCTATGTAATCCCACCCCCGTATGATCAATTGTATATTGTTATTATGCCATTTGCAGGGTATTTTTGACAGTTTGTCTTGAAGCGTTTCTAATTGTTTCTGCTCCAATTTTTCTTATTTCTATATTTATAAACTCGCGATGCCTTATTTCTTCCTTTTCATCTTGCTCTCCCAAGAAATGTATAACTTCTCTTTAAGCTCTTGTTTGTTTCTGAGGTAGCTTCGAAGAAGCCACTGTTCCACAATAAGAGTTATCATCACTACAATATGTTGCGCCAAAAGAACATTCGAAAGCCGCCTCATCAAAGGTTGAAGCCAGATTTTATTTTGGAGGCTCGACCGAATGTTTGGCACCATACATTTTATGAAATTATTGCCATTCAGTGCAGGTTGTTCGTTTCTATTTTTTAACTGACTTCCCAAAAAGAAAGATTTCTAAGTTCGACGGATGTTTTTTTTTTATGTCTGACCGGGCATAACTTTATAATGCGTTGACCGATTTTGATGAAATTTTTTTTGTTGGGTAGAGTATGTTCGCCGATTGGTACCATGTTCTTTTTTTGTTGTACAAAGTATGATACCCCATTGCTAATAGGAGAAAAAAAATTGGCCTAGGGTGGGGGAGGTGGAGGGGTAGTCTAACTTCGTAACGAGTTTACCGATTTGGTAATTTTGTTGGGTAGAGTATGTTTCCTGGTTGATACTACGAGAAAAAAAATTTTGTTGGGGTGGGGGTGGGGGTTGGGGGTGGCACCTAACTTTGTAACGCGTGGACGGATTTGAATGGTTCTTTTGCTGTTGTATAGAGTGTGATCCCCCATTGCTAATAGGAGAATAATTTGGTCCTAAGGTGGGGGGTGCGGGAGGGGTAGTCTAACTTCGTGATGTGTAGAATATGTTGCCCCACTGATATGACGACAAAAATTTATAAGTTGGGTGGTGTGCGGTGGGGGCCTTGACTACGATAATTCTCTTTTACTGAATAGAGAAAAGTGGCGCCTAGGGTTATATTAAGAATTTTCTAAGGTGAGGGTACTAAAGGGTAACCATGACTAATTTCGTATTATTTATTTATTTAAGCTTAATTCAAGCTATTACATAAAAAATACAAAATAACAAAATAAATACTACAAACTAAAATAAACAATAATTCATAACAGATAATGTAAGCTACAGTATAAGCTATGATTATGATAACTATAAACTGGGAGGAAGGAGAATTAGGAAAGGCCATCAAGATGGGCGGGATAAAGATATAAGGCTTTGTGAAGGGATGATTTACTCAGATGGAAGTCAAAGGAGGGAAGGTCGTTGAGTTTTCGAAGCATCCTGGTAATTGGTTCCCGTTGACCGTAGTTCGTGCGATGGCGGTCGAGTCGGAAAAGGGGAGTGGACCTAAGGTTGCGAGGGTTGGTATAGATGGGTAAAGACTGCAGGATTGAAGGGCAGTCTATGGCACCAGCTAGTAGCTGATGAATGAAGAGAACGTCGGAAACATCACGACGTTTACTTAGGGGTTGTAAGTCGATCAGTTTCAGACGGTTTTCACAAGGTGGAAGATTGAATCTATCTACCCATGGAAGATCAAGTAGAGCAAAGCGTATGAACCTACGCTGGACAGATTCAATTCTGTTAATGTGGGTTGTTTGCGTGGGTGACCAAACCTGGCTGGCATATTCAAGGAGAGGTCTAACGAAGGAAATATAGAGAGATTTGGAAACATGAGGATTGGAGAACTCTCTAGACCAGCGCTTCACAAAACCTAGCGCGGAGTTAGCTCTGTTAATTATGCTATCAATATGGGAACGGAAATTTAGTTCACTATCAAAGACTATTCCTAGGTCACACAAAGAGGTAACGATAGGGACTGGTACGTTGGTTAACATGTATGTTCTCGGGGTGTTGGTAAGACGCTTGCGGGAATAAGAGATGGACTGGCATTTGGAGACATTGAGCTCAAGAAAATTTTTCATGCACCATGTGGTGAACGAATCGAGGTCATTTTGGAGAAGAAGAGAGTCGGTTGTGGAGGAGATATGTTTAATTATTTTCATGTCATCAGCATACATGGACAGCTCTGAGTATTTTATGACACAATCAACATCATTAATTGTAAGAATGAAAATTAATGGACCGAGGTGGCTGCCCTGAGGGACGCCGGAACGAGCGACAATGGGGTTAGAAATGGATGAGCTGAAAAGAACATTGTATTGACGGTTGTTGAGGTAGGCTTGAATCCAGGAGATGAATCTGGGGGGGGGGGGGGGGGGGGAAGCCTAGGCGATCAAGTTTAAACAGGATAACGCTATGGGAGATCTCATCAAAGGCTTTACTAAAATCGGTGGCGATAACATCAACATCTTAACCGTTTTCCAGGGCACATAGTGTTTTGGAGACGAATCCGGTAAGGTTGGTGGTTGCAGATCTACCTTTGAGGAAGCCATGCTGGGAGAGGGAGAAAATAGACTTACAGTGGAAGAACATGGAATCATAGAACAATTTTTCGAATAGTTTAGGTATTGATGATAATTTAGGAATGGGTCTGTAGTTGGATACATCGTTCTTGCAGCCTTTTTTGAATATGGGAATAATATAAGAGTTTTTCCATAATTGAGGGAAAACCCCTCGAGTGACCGAGAGGCGGAAAAGCAAAGTAAGGGGTTGAACTAGATGCATGGCAAACTTTTTCAGAACTATGGCCGGAATGCCGTCAGGACCGGGGTGAAAGTCATCGCAAGCCCGTTAATACTGGCGGCGATTTGTTCGGGGTCAGGGTCAAAAGATGTAAACGACGTTTGAGTGCATTTGTCCAAGAATGAAAAGTAGCTAAGGTCAGGATTATGTTGCCGGATTTGGATAATTTTGCACTATCTCTGCAACTTTTGAAATTGCTTTGTTCGTTCGTGTAGCATTCTTCGAGTCGTATATATGAAGACACGAAAAAGTAAAAAATAAAATAATTTAAAAAAAAAAATTATAGACTTCACAAAAGCACTAAAAAGCATAAAATAGCTTTAATTTTTAAATCTATTACAACTAATTTTAAATCTATTACAACTACCCAATCACAATTGAAGATAATATATGGTAGGTAGAACGTGTCAGCTCATGGAATCATAAGGAAGGACGATTAAATACTTTTGTTGTAGTTGTTTGTTTTGTTTAATTTAATTAAAAATTATTTTATGCTTTTTAGTGCTTTTGTGAATTCGGTAAAATTTTTTTTTAAAAACTTTCTTTATTCTTTTGTATGTAGTAAACAGGTTATAAAATTTAGTTTTTAAATCAAGAGCTCCAAAAGGAAATTCAGGGTCAATTAGTTTTATGTTACGGAGCACTGCATTCCAAAGGACACTTTTCTTTTTCCTGTCCTGGGAAAACTCTTTTTCCACACTGAATCTTTCTGTCAGCAAAACTTTGATCCATTTGCTATCCCAGCATGATGAATTTAAAGACCTGAAATTATGGATAATAAGCTAAAACTAAAATAAATATATGCAAATGTACTCTTCTTTGTAATTCATCTCAACAAAAATTTCCGAATCATCCATTCCAAACACTTTTAAAGAAACGCAAACGCCCTTCTTGACACTTTGACAGTTTTTAATCCTCCTTTTTCTTTAGTTAGTGAAGAATGCGTTTCAAAGTAGTTGCACAAATGGCAATCGATTGCCATAACGAGTGCGTTCGTGAACGAATGGTCTTTGCAAGATGAAATTTATGAACAGTATGCACTAGTCAGTTTTTCGCAACCATTAATTTATGAACAAAGGGATTATGTTTTTTGGTGATCGGGTGATTGGTCTTCGAGGTTTTGGTGAGATAAAATCGGAAAAAAATTATTCTAAAACAGAGAAGCAACGTGTGCACAGCAAGTAACTTGATGAGCGTGAGTCAAAACCGGTCTTAACTTGTCAGTTTTCAATATTTTGACTTTTTGTTTTTGAATAATACTAGCATATGCATTGAGAAAATTTTGACCCTTCATAGTGGCGTTCGTTAAAGTGCTAATGCACAAAATTCACTAAGCCCTACAAATGTTTTTTTTGTAACAAAGGGATCTTCACAATACATTTCCTGTTATACATAAATCCCTGCTATATCTCAGTGAAATACATAAGTACTCGTTTTTTACTGGGAAACAATTACAAGGTTATTTTAATAAAAGAAATTAACTGCGGCTAAATAAATTTTGGTTAATATGTTTGAGCTGTAAAAGCTGTTGAAATGATTACATTTGAATTGTAAATTCTATGTATGCGCGAGGTTGTAGGGCAGTTCATAGATTTATTCAATAAGACAAAAAGACTAACTTCAAGAGCTTATTTCACCAAATAAAAAAGATTTTTAATAAAATAATTACATCTTGCTAATTCAATTCTTTATAATACATTAATATAAATTATAAAAAACACATAAATTAAAAATTTAAATGACCTCCGACACAATGATCTTCAAATGCCAGAACAAATCTTCATAAATTATAGCTTAGAACCATCTCCACCACGTCTACTTTCAAACAGAAAAACCGCATCACAATCGGTTCATTCATTTGAGAGCTACGATGCGTGCTTTTGCGTCGGGGGTTAAAAAAGATTAAAAACTTAAATCCGCTAACGCTAATAAACTTATGTTTTTAATATTAACCTAAAGATATATTTATTATTTGTAAGACAAAACGACCATAAACTGGGTTGCAAGTTTTTTACATTATTAGCTCTTTCCTTTTCATATTAATGAATTTAATTTTATTTAAAAAGCAAATGCTCCGTTCATTTATCTTTTCATTTTTCTTTTTTTTTCGATTTTAGTTATTTGCTAAGAGAAAACTAGGAAGTTAATTAAACAAGAATTCTTTAAAAGCCTAGGCATTTCCACTAAGTACACAAAAGTAAAATGGCTGGAGGAAAAGAAAATTTTATTCCAGAACTTTTTGTTCTTTATTCAATTCGAGTGGGAATATCTCCAGCGAGGACAATTTTACGGTTGAAAGAGACTTTTTCTGTTTTAATGAGTCTTTTAAGTTTTCTCTAAGGGGTTTTAGCGAACTTCTGATATATTCTGCTGTTTGTTAGTTCAGGTCTGGTCAACTTGGTTCTTCAACAAGGCAGTTAATTTGAAAAATAACTAAAATGTACAGCTAAAAATGTGTTTCTTAAAACAAGCGTAATGCTATAGTGCTTTGTTAGGATTAAAAAGTGCTGTTAAGCTTTTTTCAATAGCTAAGCTGAGTATACCCATTTCACTATGTTCCCGCCTGGAAGATAATCTCCCTCCACTGAATAGCAACACGATGCTCTTGTAAAATATTCTTTGTCCCTGTAATATATCTAGATATAGGATATAAAATTACGGAACATTATTATATGGTAATATAACGGTAAGCTCACGGGAAACCCTATGGATATCCTATGATGATATAGAATTTTCCTTGGCAGGAAAGAATTATTAAATAAAAAATGAGTTTAGGAGATTTAGTGAAAGGGGTTATGATATAGACCACGTTTGAAAGTTTCGGATTCATAAGACAAGGAAAAAGAAGAAGAAAAGATGGTTAGCAGTTCCACATGCATGTAGATTTGCTTCAGAAAAATTGTCGAAGTTGGACGGAACGTCCTATCATATTACGTCCTGACATGACGGTTAACATGACATGTTACCTTTTTGGAAAGGTAATAAGGTGGGCATTTTAATAAAAATGAAAAAGGTATATTAGTAACATGAATTTCGCAAAAAATTTGGGAAAATGCTGAATTTAAGGTAAACGCGAAACATTTTTTTCATTTTTGGAGGTGACTGTACCTGAAATCGCAGATGCTAGATCAATATTGTTGAAAATTTTTAAAAGCTCATTGGCGTAGCATTTAGCATTTGCATTTAGGAGGTCAAAAGATAAATATAAAAGAGTGATGTGCACCTATGAAAATTGTAAATTTATGAATGACGCTGTAACTCCCAAACGTTTGAGAATGCCCCCCACTTATTTTGGCACACCAGTTTTGAAACACCCTGTATATATGTATAGAAATATACTTAGTTTAGTTATATAGCTTTTCTTTGAAATTTGTTTAACGCGGACAGCGCAATATCTTCGGCCTTTAATTTAATTTATTCAGATAAGTTCTTACATCTTCACAATTAAGAATATAAAATATTATAATTATGTGCAGCATATATACTAAAAAAAAGAGAAAAAAAGAAAAGAAAGGAAAAGAAAACATGCGTTATCTTAAAGATAAAGGATGGAAATACAAAAACAAATTAGAAAGAAGATACAAAAAGAGAAACCGTACCTAAACCGTGTAATTCACCAATACCAACCTAAACTAATCACTCGCAAAGAAACCTTTTTAAATCAGATTTAAATTTTCTGCTACTGCTTTAAGAGCACGGGGAAGACTATTCCACTTTCTAATGGGCTGAACAAAAAACTGGTTTTCGCTGGGTCTAGAGTTAAATGTAGGCATCAATAATACACGTGATCAGGTCGAGCGAGCAAAGTTAAGTACATCAAACAGCTATTTTGGCTCATTTTGAATGATGATTTTATACAACAGAATTAAAACACGTATGTCAATAAAAGTATTTAAACGACAGCCAAGAACGGAGTTAACCCTGGAGGAGATATGGTTATACCGTCTCAGATTATGGATATATCGAACAGCCGAGTTATCGGTTACATTAAGCTTACGCTAAGAGTTTGAGTCAAGTTTGCAGAATATTTCACATCCATAAGAAATTACGGGTAGAATCAGAGACTTACCTAGTAGTTGCCTAGTGTTTAAAGGAAGCCATTGTGAGAAAACAGAGAGTTGACGCAAGAAACCATAAATTTGTGGTACTATGAAGTTGATATGAGTGGCCCAGGACAAAGTTTTGTTAAAAACAACACCAAGATTCCTCACCTGCTGGATATAGGCAATATACGAGCCATTCATAACAACGTCAGGAAAGCAGGACGTGTCAAGTTCGCTCTTAAATATTTGGTTGCATTTATGGTGAGTTTGTTGCGTTCCGCCCACTCAAACATAAAAGACAGATCCTCATTCAATTTGCAGATACTGTCATTAATTAGTCCTAGCCTCTTAGATATATATACCTGAACATCATCCACATATAGGTGGTACTTATAGCGTCTAATAACGTGGGGCAGATCATTAATGAACATAGCGAACAGAAGAGGTCCAAGTATAGATCCTTGTGGAACTCCTGAATTTGTTTATAGTAGATTTGAAATTATATCATTACAAAAAATTCCTTGTTGTCTCCCGGAGAGATAGGTTAGGTTAGGTTAGGGTGGCGGCTATCAGCCCTACAGCCGATCAGCCTCACATAGACCTATAAATGGTCCGATGTGATCTCCCGGAGAGATAAGAGCAGATTAAGCTGGCCGAGAACTTGAAGAAATTGAATTTAGTTTGCAATTTCCTTATAAGCAGACCATGATCAACCCTGTCAAAAGCCTTCGAGAAATCAAGAAGAGTCAGTACCCTAACTCAATCAAGGGCAATAGCCTCTCTAATATCTTCATTAATTTTTATGAGAGATGTGGTGCAGCTTCGTGAAGATTTCTGCAAACAAAGAAGTTTCTCAAAGACTTTAGAAAGGAATGGAGGAATTGATATAGGTCGATATTCACTGCAAGAAGGTGAGGACTTCTTTGGAATAGGAATAATTTTTCCATGCTTAAACTGATGTGGAAAGGAACACGTTGTAAGAATATTGTTGTAAATGTGTGTTAAGAAGAGAAGAATAAATGGAAAGAGTATTCTAACAAATCGGGGATATATATTGTCGAGACCCATACAATTGGATTTAACCTTAGCAAAAGCAACCGTAACTTCATCCTGAGTAAAGGAGATGAATGAAAAACCGTCAGCGGTAGACAGAGAGAGATCAGGCTCTGTATCTGTGGGTTGATGGCGTGTTGACAAGCCAGCAAACATATTGTTAAGTCGTCTGCATCCATAGAGACATTCTCAACTTTGGGGCGGCCAACTCCCATTTCCCTTAGATTCGACCATAACTTATAAGGTGGCATAAGATTATTTATAGGGTTCTCCTCTATTAGATCTGGAAGTGTATTGCTCAAAAAGTCCGCATAAATTTCACTATTAAGCACTTGCGGCAAAATGAATGGTCCTACCAAATGGTTGCCGATAATATAAGCCCAAACATTGACACTGAATCTCTGCTGGACCACCTTTACCCTGTGTGGGTTAGTTTCTGACCAGGTATGGAGGTTATGGAAGTTCGCGATACCATCGCTGGTGAATTGAGATTCATCCGTCCATAAAATTCGGTCCAGACACACCCTGTCATCAATGTCGCCTTCCAGAAGCCAAGTGCTAAATTTCAGTCTTTCAGTCTCCTCTCGGAATCTAGTTCCAGTAGTCCTTGGACTGGGTGATAGTGATATGGACGTAATCGCTCTCGATGAATAACCCTCCAAACCTTAGATTAAGATACTCCTAAACGCATTGCGACTCGTCTCGTGCTTGTTTTAGAGTCTTGTCTCACGATGTTGATTATTTGCTGCTCGACGTTTGCAGAAGTTCCTGAAGTTTCGGGTCGTCTCTACCTGTTGTGTGAAGTTACACTTCCTGTTTCTCTTAACCATCGGGAAATTCGTGTTAATACCCCTATTTGTGGTGCTCGCCGATTAGGGAATCTCCTTTGATATTCCACTACAGTCGCTCTCTCGTTTCCGTCTACTCCACCATAAATGTAAATAATATCCGCGTATTCATCAAAACTAAATTCTGCCATTTTTTTTACAAATTTTTGCTATAAGTGCGGGTGTACTTATTGATTTTTTTTTCAACTATGATAGGTATTCTTGTTTACTGACCCTTTTTTATAGCAAAATTTCCAGGATGCAAGGATGTGAATTCTGGTTAACACAAGCTAATATCGGCAATAAAACAAAATTACACTAACATTTTTAAAACTTTTTTGCAGGAATAATTAAAATTAATTATCTGTTCACCCAAAAGAAACATTTTCCACTCTTTATCTTAAAAATGTTGTTTATTTAAATAATTTTCTACCTAAAGTGCAATAAAATAATTAGTTAGTCAGAGATTTCTAAAAATGCGGTTTTTCTAATGCTTTGTCGACCTTGCCATGTTGCGCCTTTTTGGAAAGGTAATAAGACGAACAATTCAATAAAAATAAAAAAGAGGTATACTAATTACATTCATTTCGAAGAAAATTTGGGGAAATGTTGAAATTTTGGTAATTTCAAAACATTTTTTTCAATTTTGGCCGTGACTGTACCTGATCAGCATTCTTGACATTTTTGGAAAGGTCATTAGGATAGTTGTTTTTTAGCGTTTGTTTGATGTCGCTATGTTGAGTAGATCAAGAGGTAAAAATAAAAGAGTAATGTGCATGCCATGAAAAACTGCGATTTATAAATCACCCTGTAACTGGTTGAGATTCCCCCCCCCCCCCCACTGGCATAAAAATTTTTTTTCGACAAGGAAAAATACAAATTCGCCCTCAGGTTCGGATGAAGCGACATCGAGCTGGTAAATTATGTTTTGTGAATATGACCACACCTCCTCCAATCCGTCTAACTCTATCAGTACTCAGAAAAAATATCAAGGAACACTTTAGATCTGTCAAGGTCATTAGAAATCTGCGAGGATATGTTATCCATAATCGAAAAAATTTATGTTGTAAAATTCAATCAGCAGTAGCAGCGAGAACACAGTAGAAAAGCTAAGTATTAAATATGCTAAATAAGAAAATTCAGATATTGCAAGTGAAAAAATAGTAAGTCTTATTAACATGGTTGATAGGAAGAAATAATACATATGTTTAGGGGTTCTAGAAGTTAAACAATGTGAATTCTTGCTTACAATAAATTATAGTAAAATATATTAAGGTAAAGCGCACTAATTGAGAATGACAAAAACTAAACTATCAACTAACTATCAAGAACTAATTTTGTATAAGTGTATAGTCTGTACCCCAGTCGAAGCAAGTGCTAATATTTAAGGTCAAAACCTTCTGCATAAGATAATTATCGATATATTTTTGTCATCCAGAAACACGATGTAAACAATAAACAAACCACTGCTATCCACTATCCAGTCGCCGCAAGCAATGTTAATGGCCTTTGACCAAATATGGGAAATATATTCGAGGCTAGGCCTGTTATGGGACTTGTAGGCCACTCCCAAGTCGTAGTTCTTACATTTTTGTAAAAAGCTCAAGCACTATATAATATGTATTATGTATGTATAATTCTTAAGCGACTGAAAATATATGGGCGGTCAGGCGAAAATAACTAAATAACTCAACACCCAAGATGTCAGAAGAATGGGAATTGGGTATAATCACTGCTTGACCAAAATGGTTGGCTAGCGAAGAGCCTTTACCAAAGGTACAAACTAGGATGAGAAACTATCTGGTTCAGTAGTCTTGGATATGTGTAGTGCGGTGCGGTAGTACTATTTGCCGCCTAGTGCTAGTATACAGCGATGGGGATAAATGTGGCTGTGCAGAAGGTGGCAAGTAGGAATTGAGGAATTGAAGAACGCAGTTGCCAGGTATGAGTTGTTACTATTTCCTACAATCATGATGTTTTTGATAATTGTTGTTGTTGGTTTAATTGTAAATTTGGTTAAGGGTACTAATGACACCTGGGCCGGATATTGAAAGGTTATAATAATGAAATAGTTAGAGTTTAGTATTTAAATTTCGTGACTTAGAAGTTTTCCAATACATTTTTTTAAGAATTATCTCCCCTAGCATATAGAATTATGAACATTATACTACTACATATATGTATGCATATAAAAACGGTGGGGAACAAAATTAAGGAAACATTATCTTCAGTTATTGTTATTTTATAGGTATGATAATAAATTTATTATTTCTCTTACTTTTTATTTAGGTTCATTAGGTTCAAACTGGGACATACGTACATAAATTATCAGATGTTCCCCATGGCAAGTCTTCAGAAGAGGTTGCTGTTTGTGTACATTCTCTCTTCTCTGGTTCCTTTAACCCCTTGTGGGGCATAGGGTGTCTACTATACCGAATCTCCACCTGGTCTCATTCTGCGACAACATCTTCAACTGTTGCCACGATTGTTGATCTGGGTACCTTCCTTCTCGGCCGTCCACTTCGGCGTCTTCTTTGGTCCCCGGCGGATTCCAATCTAATCAGGTTCCTTCTAAGCGGTGTTGTTGGCTCTTTTCGTATTATGTAGGCGTGTGACCTATTCATTGCGATTTTTGCTTGCGAACACTGTTGTCTATCTCGTCATGGCCTGTAAGTCAATGCAGGTCTTCGTTGGTAATGGATGTTAAGGGTACGCCGGAGACACCGGTTGACAAAGGCTTTATATACATTATGAAAATGTATCTAAAGCCTTTGTCATTTTTTTATACATTATGAAACCTAACGTTGTAACGCGTAGACCGATTTTGATGGTTCTTTTTTGTTGTACAGAGTATGGTCCTCCATTGATAATAGGAAAAAAAAATGTAGGCCTAGGTTAGGGGGAGGGGTAATCTAACTTCGTGTACAGATTTCGATAATTTTTTTTTGTTGGGTTGATACCACGAGAAAAAAAATGTTCGTAGGGTGGAGGTGGGGGGTGGAGGTTGTGTGATCCACCATTGCTAATAGGTGAATAAGTCCTAAAGTAAGTAAGAGTGGGTGAGCGTAGTCTAACTTCTTAACGCGTGGACCGATTTGATGATATTTTTTCTGTTGGGAGATTATGTTCCCCGATTGATATTACGAGAAAAAAAAATTTTGGTGGGATTGGGGTGTGGTTAGGGGGTTGAACCTAACTTTGTTTAATTTGCACCGACTTCAAAATGTCGTAATAGATATAAAATTAAAAATAATTTTATGCTTTTTAGCGCTTTCTGTGAAGTCGGTTCAACTTTTTTTTTAAAATCTATTTTTTCTAAAGTCCAGTTAGTTGAAATGAAAAAGTCTTATTTGTGTGGTTCAGAGGATTCAATGCAATGGTTGAATCAGATTTTTATCTCTAAAATTTCTTATTTTAAAGTTTGTGAAAATCGAACCTTAATGTATTCAAGTTTGCCATTTTTTCATTTTTTGTTGAAAATTCCTTATTGTAATAATTATTTTCAATAGCCACTTTTTACTGATTAATAATCCGTTTGGATCTTTTGTTTCAGACCATTCTAAATCCAATAATTTCTGCCCCTGCCGGGAGCCTACTTCGCGTAGGAGACAGTTTCAGTTAAATAATAGTTATAAAATTACCCCATTTTTAACCGACTTCCCAAAAACAAAGAGGTTCTAAGTTCGACGCGTATTTTTTTATTTTATATACATTAAATTGCTTAATAAATGGCAAAACAATAAATATTGGACAGTTTTGACTCCTCAGTAGTCCTCTTAAATTTTGACTAGCTTTATCGATTTAGAGGATGTCATTAAATTGACGATTTTATAACTCTAATGCTTTATGCATCACCATTTACTATTGCATTAAATATAAAAATCAAAGCTGGATTTTGAAACTGTAAAATTATATGAAGTGGAGTCGAAATACTTCACCTAAAAGATTGGTGCAAGGACTTGTCAAACCTGAATCTATTTCAGTGATTGCTGTTAGAATTTTAATTGTTTCTCTGTCTGCGACAGTCTCAGAATTGAAAATGTCTTTATTTAGACATGCTTATACCAGATGCGAAAATAGAATTGAAAGACAACAAAAGAAATTAATAGCTCTTCGTTTTAACCTTGAATTTGAGCGAAGTAAATATTTGTGAAATTTAAAAAATGTTAGTCTGTAAATTTTGAAAGTTCAAAATAATTAAAGTAAAAAATTTAAAAACACTTTCTACCTTCTGTTTTTAACCGACTTAACAAAAACAAAGAAGGTTATAAGTTCGGTTATAAGTTCGACGTGTATTTTTTATTTAATTTATTTTTTTTTATGTCTGACCGGGCATAACTTCGTAACGCGTTGACCGATTTTGATGATTCTTTTTTTGTTGGGTAGAGTATGTTCACCGATTGGTACCATGTAAAAAAAATTTTGGGTGGGGTGGGGGTGGGGGTGAAATCTAACTTTGTAACTCGTGGACCGATTTGGATGGTTTTTTCTTGTTGTACATAGTATGATCCCCCATTACTAATAGGATAAAAATAAATTGGCCTAGGCTGGGGGGAGGGGTTGTCTAACTTTGTCACGCGTGGACCGATTTGGTTAAATCTTTTTCTGTTGGGTAGAGTATATTCTCTGGTTGATACCACGAAAAAAAATGTTGGTTAGGCGGGGTGGGGGTGAAATCAAACTTTGTAACTCGTGGACCGATTTGGATGTTCCTTTTTTTGTTGTACAGAGTATGATCCCCCATTGCTAATAGGAGAAAAAAATTTGGCCTAGGGTGGGGGAGGGGTAGTCTAACCTCAAACGCGTGGACCGATTTGGATAATTCTTTTTCTGCTGGGTAGAGTATGTTCCCTGATTGATAACACGGGTGGGGGTGGAACCTAAGTTTGTAAAGCGTGGACCGATTTGGGTGGTTCTTTTTCTGTTGTAAAGAGTGTGATCCACCATTGCTAATAGGAGAATATTGTATTCCTATGGTGGTGGTGAGGGGGAGGGGAGGGTTAGTCTAACTTTATAACGCGGGGACCGATTTCGATGATTCTGTTTCTGTTGGGTAAATTATGTTCCTTGGCTGATACTATGAGAAAAAAAATTTTTGTGGGATGGAGGTGGTGGTAGGGGGTCGAACCTAACTTTTTAACGCGTGAAACGATTTGGATGGTTCCTTTTTCATTGTACAGAGTAGAAGATACTAAAAAGTGAAAAATAAAATAGTTTTTAAAAAAAAAGTTGAACCGACTTCATTAAAAGCACTAAAAAGCATAAAATAATTTTTAATTTTATATCTATTACGACTTTTTGAAGTCGGTGCAAATTAAACAAATAAAACCACTACAGAACCAGAATTGAAGATAATACATAATACTACCTGAACGTTTCACTTCACGGGATCATAAGAAAGGACGATTAAGTACTTCTGTTGTAGTTGTTTCGTTTGTTTGATTTCCACCGACTTCAAAATGTCGTAATAGATATAAAATTAAAAATTATTTTATTGCTCTTAGTGCTTTCTGTGAAGTCGGTTGAACTTTTTTTTTAAAAACTATTTTTACCTTAAATAAACTTGGATTTCCTTTTTGGTTCGCATACATTTTAACTTACCTCATTCGCTTACCCTTTTCTTTCTACCATAGCCGTGCTAAACACATCATAGTCCTGCGATTCCTACGCTTGTTATTGTAAAATTAATATTCGTCATAAAATTAGGAAGCGCTGTAAAAAAGCTCTCAAATATTTGTCATTTCTTTGCGTCGTGTAAATGGTTAGTCATTATGAAATAACATGAAGTCATAATTACTTTGTGTCATTCGTGTAAATGCATATGCCACATTTTGTCAACACACAAATGGAGCAAGATACTCTATTTAACAATAAACGAATCATCCAAATCGGTCCACGAAGATAGACTTCACTCCCCTCCTACCTCCTTCCCATCCTACCAAATTGTTTACCAATAGAGGAACATATTCTATGCATCGAAGACAGATTCAGCCAAATTGGCCCACGTGTTACGAAGTTAACCTACCCCTCCAACCATTACACTCATAAACAAAGTTTTGTTATAGTTAATAGCAAAAACAGGATCATCCTTAGCGGTCTACGCGTTACAAAGTTGGTTTTCGCAATAGTCCACCTCCACCCTACCCACATTAACCTTACCCTATAAATTTTTGTCATGGTATTATTGGCTGATTTAACTCCGCCGTAGCCGGTCCTAAGCCCGGTTGAGAAAGCAGCAGAGAAACCCATGCGCCAGCCAGAAGACCTCGGCTTGGAATAGGTAGGCTTGTAACCCGCTTATTTGAAAACCAACCAATACACATGAAAGGTCTAGTACGTCTCGGATAGCTCGGATTGATATTGTGATGGCGACATTTGGTTATAAACATGGGACTACGATCGGGCTATAGAACGTGAGAACTCTGTAGGACGATTGTACCAAATAAATGTTTTGGGGTTAAGTGGATGAAGAGGAAGTGGAGAGTTTACATCGCCCACATTTGAAAACATGCTGCTATAATCTGGTCAGGAAGAATTAGATACACCCCGGATGTGACTTACCAAGCTTGCCCGCCAATCACTACTGGAGTGCTCACCAATATCCGACCGAATTATTATCATCAGATTCCGGACCAGAGTACGTATAATCTCAATAATTCATTTCTAAGCGCCGACGAAATAAGCGGATATAATAACTAAGGAGGACTTCTACCAGCTCCTTGGAAACAGGAACGCAAATGGAGGTTGTTGAATTTTGTAACTCGCAGCAACATGTCATAGGTGGATCCTTATTTAAACAGAAAAAAATCCATTTAACATCCTGGGTTCCCCCAGACGGTAGAACTAAGGATCGTGTTGCTGTTTGGAAAAGTTGAAGAAAGTGTCTTCTCGATGTAAGGTCTAAGCGGGGCGCTGATATTGGCAGTGATCACTATCTTGTAACACCTAAGTTTCGCTTATGCACGGCGTCGGTACGCCCATGTAACACATCTAATATGCCACGGCTCAATGTGCAGAGACTTAAATCGCCCAATATCTGCAGCGCATATAACATCGCGTTGTGCCAAAAGGCTGATGCACGGCGTCATAACACCGACGACTCCATCGACCAAAAATGGGACAGAAAGGCTTTGTGAGCTCTGGTGCACATGTGGAGATGTGGGACGATTAGAGAGCGGAAGACGACCATGGATCAGTGACGCCAAGATACAGGAAAGGAAAGAAATTAAAGACCGCGTCAATTCTACTACCGATGTTGTAGTTAAGGAACTGCATACCCATATCTACAAAAAGGCGTCCAAATGCCCGTCAGCCATCAAAATTTCGACAAGATTGGAGTTTGTTGACGCAATTAAGTCGTTGGATCTCGGCAATGCGTCAGGGATTGATGGAATACCAGTGGAACTACTAAGAGCGGAATTATTGCTGGGGCTGATATTCCTCTTCCCATAATCCATGAATTTTGGGAAATCAAGACATATTCCACTTAATGGAAAACAGGCGTAATTGTCAAAATTCTCAGAAAAGACGACCTGAGGAATTTTAGCAATTGACGCGGTATAAGTATTGCAAAAATCATCTTTATGAAATTCTACGAATCAATTTGTTTCGCGGTCGTCCAGTTCGGAGTCTTCCTTGGGTCCTGTGGGGATTCCACTCTAAAGATGTCGTGCGATGTTGTTTGGCACTTTTCGTAGTGTGTGCACTGCACTTTCGCCTGCGAATACTGGTATCTATCTCGTCTTGGTTTGTAAGTCAATGTAGACCTTCAATAGTTAAGACCTTCGGTTGACAAAGTTTGTAGCTAAGATGATATTTCACACACACAGACTTTACGTTCGATTCGAAGATCAAGAGTTTTGTGCGTCTGGAGATGTTGTTATTGCACAAAATCTTAGCAAGAGTAATAAATGTAACTCAGGCCGCTTATTAATACGAGCCTGTACATCAGCTTCAGCTTCGCCGTCTGCTGTAACTCTGCTTCCGAATAGTAAAATTTGTCCACTTGCTCTATTTGCTGCTCTTCCAAATAAATTTTATGTTCTCTCCTGCAGTCCAAGCTCATAGGTGTGGTTTTAGCAGCATTGTTCTTAAGCTCTGCTCTGGAACCTTGTCTGCTTGAAGACATACATCGTCGACATAGTCAAAGTGCGTAACATGATTAAAAAGTTACCATCAAATCCCTCGCAATATGTGGTCGTCTAGGGCGCTGCACAATACGTCATTAATGATAATTAGAAAAAGCAAAGGTGACAGTGTTCATCGTTGTGTCACTCCGTTCAGCACTAGGAAGGGCTCCGGCAGTTTTCCCTGTGTCGATCGTGACTTTGGGCTCCTTAGGAGGACTCCTTTATGATGGCGATAATTTTTTCTGGGATACCTCTCCTATGTAAAGCTGCACATATATACTTGCGAACAACGCTATCTCAAAATCGGCAAAAAATAGATGTAAAGGGGACCTCTATTCGGCGGATTGCTTGATGATAATTCGGAGGGTGTTTATGTCATCGCTGCAGGAGAAATCCTGATAAAAACCTGCCTGTTAACTGCTTAGAGTGCGCTCGATTGTCTGCTTGATTCGCACTCTGTAGAGATTTAATATACCCAGATTAACAAATGGTGGCCATTAGCGCAGAACCAGACTAGGTAGAGAGCCCGTATAATAGACATTCTATGTCCCACAAAGGATAAAAGGAAACATAAAGACTCATGAGTGTATATACTTTATATATTTAAAACAGAATCATCCAAGTCCAGGCTTTACGAATTGCCTAGGGCGTGAAAATCAATTAGTACAATTCTGGGGTAACTTAAAGGGATCAGTAGATTCTCTTTGTCACTTCACTTATTTTCTTACTAATTTGAGGCCTTTCTCTCTCACTAGTTTCCCTAACCCACTGCAAGTGGACTTACAATTTAAAGTGGACGCCGAAACACTGCCATTTTCTCTGTAAGACCCATAGGTTTTTTATTGAAATCTGTTGTCAGCTGAAAACAACCATGGGTCGCCGCCATTGGGATTCGAACTTGGGTACTCCGTGTTGGTAGGCCGACACTTTATCACTTACTCCACCGACGGAGGCCTGTAATATAATATAATACGTATCATTTTTTAATGCCGCATAGGCTTAATATCCGTCTGAGTTTAGTGTACTTAGGGCTAACTTCAAACTGCTTACCCCTTGTTATTCTTAATAGTCATTAGCACTTTCAAAATAGAAATAAATTCTTGCATTTAACACAAGTCTTAAAGAAAAATAAGAAAGCGCACACTTATCTCTAGAAAATTATAACGAAAGAGACAATAAAATTTCCCAAATAGCTCAAGTAGTGGTAAAGGATAACGATTAGACCCCAAAATTGATATATTATTATTCACTTTACATATACCTCAAAATATCTTACTTTCAAAAGTTCATTCAACAAAATGGAAAATATAAAAGTTTAAATGGCAAAAGTTTTTTGTAGCTACCACTTTGAAAATTAAGGCAGAAGTACATATTCGTCAACTCTCAAGGTCTATATTTGCCTACTTATGAAGTCCGACGAAAATAAGCACTTAACATTATTCTAATTCTGAATTCTTTGAGGGGTATTTTACACATGACTTGCAATTACATTTACATTTTGTTGAAGAAAACTCCATAATTTTGGAAAATTTTCAACAAAAACAATAACAAAATATTTAAGCCCGAACGAACTTTCAAGCAAGTGTTATGAGAAGGAGTAAAAGGAATAATTACACAGCCTACACAAAAACAGCAAAAGTTTCTATGAAGGCTTTGTTAATCGAATCTTGTCATCCTGTCACCCGAAATCTATATTATGAAATAATGCGAAATGAGCTCGTCACTGAAACCTTGAAAATTTAATAAAACAGGGTTTACTTAAGGTCAAATTTGTATTTGCGAACGACAAAGCCAGGAACGGATGGGATTTTACTGTCAACTAAATTGGTTGACACACCTCACTGTACAGATTTTATTAAAGTCCATTTAGAGGCAGGCGTACCCACTGATTCATAAATGAGGTTTCCATCAATCTCAGCAGCTTCCCTTCGAGTGTTCGTTATTTTCCGCTAGTTAAGTGATATACTTTGTGGGCATGAAAATAAATGATTTTCCTTGTAAGTCTCTCTACGATTTTTTCTCCATTTAAAAAAAGTCACTGACATTTGGCCTTTGAGACAACGCCAAATATTTGTTCAACGCAGGAGTTTGTGGGGATTTCTCCCACGATTTACTTGGAAAAGTCGTCTGTATCCTTTACATCTCACAGCATCAGTTTAAGACATTTTTCTACTTAAATAAAAGGTAAAAGACTTTAAAGGTTCTGACGTTTGACGGCTGAATAAACGGAAAATTACTGCCATGAATATTTTGTATGAGAGATTTATCAAGATATTTTAGGAAAGCAATTGTAAAGAAAAGATATTATATAAGAATGCTTTCTTTCATTAGTAAAGATTGAAGATACGAGTGTAGATAAGCACATTACTTCCTGGTCGGAAAGTAGGCATAATTGGCAGGTAAATACCATAATATCAACATATAAGATAAAAAAAAATCTATTTTGTATATGCTGAAATAATATATGTACATAGCTATGTATATAACTATTTCGCGTCTTTTAGAATATTGGTAGCTTTATTAAATTTTATTTTATTTGAAAAGTAGACTTTAATCCCTTGTGAAGTATAGGGCGTCTACTACTTCGACTCTGCATTTGGTCCGGTTATAAGTTAATGCTTTTAGTTCCTGCTCCGATTTTTTATACCTATGGATCCTCTCCAGGTATTGCGAAGTCGTTCAATTCTGCTTCTTCCTTAGGTCCCGTGGGACTTTCAATCTAGACTAGTGGTGGCCAGACTCACACTTTTTAATGCTTAAGAGCTTTAGAAACTTTTCTTACAGTTTGTTTAATTTAAAGCCTTAAAATGTTTTCAAAAGGGTGTATCATTTAAGATATTGTATAATTGCTTAGAAGACTACTAAATGTGAAGATTTTTTAATTTTTTGTATATTTTAACGATTAAAAACTCAAAAAGAAGAAGAATACAGCCAAACAAGGATATATACGAATTTGAAAACTTAAAAGTTCACTTGCCCGCGGGCATAAGCTTGTACATCCCTGATCTAGACCCTGTTGAGTGATGTTGTTTAGCTCTCTTCTCAGTGTGTGACCTATACATTGCCACTTTCCAATACTACTGACTATTTCACGTTTGATTTAAAGATTCGGAGTTTTGTGCATCTGGAGATGTTATTATCGCACCATATCTAAACAGAGTATTAATGCAACACGAAGGTTGCTGATGGGCCTCAGTACAGTAGCTTCGCCCTCTACTGTTACTATACTTCCGAGATATCAACATTTACCCACATGTTCTATTAGCTGCATTCCAAGATAAAGTAAATATTGCCTCCCGGAGTCCAAGCTTACAAGTTTGGTTTTAGTAGCATCGGACTTATACCCTGCTCAGCCTTTCTTTACTCAGGGTTTCAGACATTTGGGCTATACGCCTCTGTTTTTTGTATAGAAAACCTACTTCGTCAGCATAGTCGTTTGGTTTTTAAAAGGTTTCTAGTTTCTCGCGGTTCTTTAGGTCGCTGCACAATTCGTTAATCTGGAAAAACTAAGGGGAAAGAATTTAAATTAGTCCCTCTCCGTTCAGCACTTGAAGTTATTCTTTGTGAAGGACGTGACATTGTTCTTTAAAGTAGGACTTCTTTATGATGTGATAACTTTTTCTGGGATACTTCTTCTACATAAATCGCTAATACATAATTCGGAGATCATTAATCTGATCGTTGCAGGTGAACCCGACATCGTTAAGAGCGACCGATTGTTTGCTTGATTCGTATTGAGATGGGTTTTGCAATTACTTTGGAGACTGAATTCAAAAGACAAATACTCCAAATTTTTTTAAATCTTCTTCAAAATTACGCTTCTTTTCTCTTTTATGGGATGGACCAGTTTGCCAACATTAATGTGATACGGAAAGAAGGTATCAGCCGCAGCAAATGGGGTTCGCCTTAATTATTTCTTGCAGTATTCCGATTTAGGTAGTGTTTAAATATATTGCAATTGCAATCTACTTGGAGGACTGACGTTTATGATAGCTACAGTCGGCAGCTCTTCAGTGTCATGTAAGGAGGCATTCGATGGGACAATGGTGCCATTTAGGACTTCAACAAATTATCCTCTCCACCTCCGCAGTTGGTGCTCCTGCTTTACGAGTAGGAATCTGTTAGTGCCTCTTACATGATTTTCAGTTGCAAACAGTTTTTTAGCCAGTTTCTCCGCAATCTTGTATACGCAGTTTATGCAGCGCCTTACTGCGGAGGGCGACGTGCAGTTAAGAGACGTTGTTTGACTGCAACATCGTACCGAAAGGTATGTCTGTTTACTCGAAAGATTTTACACAAAACCGAAAGTTTTCGTCCACTCTGCGTCTTTTTACTTTTGGGCTTGAAGAAATTTGACAGATGAGTAATTTCCCCTTTTACCCTTTTATTGTTTGAATCTTTATGCTAAGTTTCAGGTAAATCTGATAAAAAAATATGTTTTCCAATACAAACTTTATACCCACTTTCACTCTCCCTTAGGGATTGGTGTCCAAAAAAAGGTTGATAGAATCATTAAATAGTGATTCTAAATATAAATTTTAAGCCCCCTTATGGTTGAGATTTGTAAAATCGCTACTATCTACTGAAAAAATTTCACATTTACAGCTTCGGCTGCTTCAGCTCGGAGAAAAGAAATGAATCAGTCAGTCAGTATGTGAGCCAAAACGAGAAGCTTCTAAGTCCGAAGAGTCTTTTTTAAATTTATTTTTATGTGTGACCGAGCATAATTTCATAACTCGTGCATCGATATTGATAATCCTTTATGGGAATTGGGGTTGAACCTTACTTTGTAATGTGTGGAAAAATTTGGATGGTTTGTTAGATAGACTATGATCCCTCATTGCTAATAATGAAAAACAATTTTCCTAGCAGTGGGGGTTCTAACTCTTAACTCGTTGATAGATTTGGATGATTCTTTTTCTGATGTAAGGAGTATGATTCTCCATTGATACTAAGAGGATAAATTTTATCATAGGGTAGTGGAGGGTTAGGCTAATTTCGTAATGATCGATTTGGATAATCCTTCTTTTGTAATATAGAATATGTTCCGTGATTGGTACGAGAATAAAAATACAGGGTGTTTCAGATCTGACATGCGGAAATGAGTGGGGTGATAGATCTCACCTAGGCAAACAAAAAATTGTATGGCAGGGAGGGGGCAATCTCAACCCTTTGGGTTCCAGTTTTTCATGGTATGCACATCACTCTTTCATTTTTATCTTTTGATCTACCGAACGCAGAGACATAAAACAACTAAAGAACTACTACTGACTTTTTAAAATTTTCAACATTGTTGATCTAACTTCTACCATTAAAGTTACATTCACTTCCAAAAGTGAATACTATGTTTTGAAATTACCAAAAATTAAGAATTTTTTTTTTTCGGAGACAATTAAAGTATTAAACACGCCTATTTTTGTTGATATTTAATTGCCTATCTTATTATCTTTCTAAAGAGGTACAGCACATCCTGGTAGAATAAGAATGTAGGAATTCGTGTGCAGAAAACCTTTTGAGAAATATTAAAAAAATTAAATTAAAAAAATTATTCCTAAACTGCTTTTTTGGAATTCAAAACTTATTACAATTAATGCTATTATGTTACAACCACTTTTGATGCATATCAATAACCTCCTTCTAATTCTCTCTTTAAGGTGTATTGTAGCCAACCTCTCCCGCATTTTCGCCTCTGTAGTCCCAATTCTGCTAACTAATTCATATCTATTATTGACAGACATCACCCTTCATTGTCTTCCATAAAAAAAGTTCAATGGAATAAGGTCTGGAGCTTTAGCAGGCCAAGGAATCGGTATACCTCGTAAAATCCAGCAAGCAGGAAATTTTTCATTTAACATTGCCTCGCAATTTTGGCAGTTTGCACTAAGGCTCCATAGTTTTGGTAAAACATTGCCCTAAAATTATCCAGACAGATGTCTCCTAATAAATTAAGTAGTGTATTTCCCAAAAATTATTGAAACTAATTACCTGTGTACTCTAAACAAACATTTTCAACCCTTTGTCTTAATTTTTTTTTGTTTATTTACAGAATTTCCTACATAAAGTGTAATAAAATAACTACGAGAAAGTAACTAAAGGAGGAGAAGTAAACTCAGAAAATCGTGGCAATTTTAAGCCTGTGTGAGGTTCCCATGCATACAATCTCATAAGCGCAGCCGTTTAGAAAAGTATTTTTAAATTTTGGCAAAACTCTCCTCGGCTAAATATTATCTGCCGACCGTGATTGAAATTAGCCGTAATCACAAATTTAGGTAAAATGTTGATTTACATATATTGTACATTAAAATTATAATTTAAAGTTTATTTATAAAATAATTTGAATTTTTACAAATCGCTTTTTATGGGCTGCCAATGCAGAATGTACGAAAACAGCTGGAATATCATGACACTAAGTGACAGCACAGACCCAGGGCCCTGATAAAAAGCCTTTATCTAATCACTTCTCTATCTAGACATTTTGCACCTTTTTGGAAAGGTAATAAGATGAGCAATCTAATAAAAATAAAAAAGAGGTGTAATAATTATAAGAATTTCGGAGAAAATTTGGGAAAATTCTGAATTTTAGTTAATCGCAAAACATTTTTTCACTTTTGGTAGTGACTGTACTGTCTGACTGTCATTGGGTTAGTAGTTTTTAGCCTTTGCTTCATGTCGATGCGTTGAGTAGATCAAAAGATAAAAATAAAAAAATGATGTGCATACCATGAAAAACTGAAATTTATGAATCACCCTGTAATTCCTAAATGGTTGAGATTGCTCCCCCCCCTGCCATACAATTTTTTTTTTGCCTAGGTGAGATTTATCACCCCACTTATTTCCGCTCGTCAGATCTGAAACACCCTGTATATGGCGCGGGCGGCGTCTTGTGGAACAGGAGGCGTTACCCAACGTCTTAATGCATAACTGATTTAGATGATTCCTTTTATGTTGTGTAGAACATGCCCAATGCCATTATGAGGAAAAATTTTGACTTAGGATGCGTGTGGGAGGCAGAGTTGCCTAAGTTCGTCCAAGTACGTAACGGGTGCATCGATTATTGCTGAGCAGATATCTTGCTCCATTTGTATACTGATAAAAATAGTGACTTAGGGTGAGATTGGGAGGTAGGGTGGCACCCAGTTTCGTAAGGCGTAGACCGATTTTGATTCTGTTGTTCCTTAATTGGTAAGTGATAAAAATGTTGCACCTGGAGTGACTGCAGTATAATTTTATGATAAATCATCATGAACATTTACGATTTCAGGGTTTGCTGCTTTCAACAAATAAAAATAAATGGCCATCAAATAAGCTATTTCAGGTTTAGATCCAATTTCTTTCTACCTGTTGGGGCTTATTGTATCATTTGAACTTTATAAAAATAGACTGACTCCACTTCAGTTACATTTCGTACTTAGAAACGAAACAGAAAATGAAAAAAGTGAGCAGACAATTAATTTTAAATAAAATTATAATTTATTTTTGTTTTCAATCTGCTAGTTATATGTTTCCTAACATTATTTGTCACGAATTTTTTATCCTTGAAGTTCTGACATATTACAAAATTTAAAAAAATCTTTTAAACTTCGAAAGCAGTGAAAGAATACATTCCCACTTCTTTAAAAGGGATTACGTTAAATCTTTCATTAAATCCAATTTGGTTTGGTACGTTTCACACGTTATCCGCTTGGTTGTATAATAACACAAAAGAAAACATTCCAAGATGAACGATTATAAGCGATGCACAGAAATAAGTAAGCCTGTCAAGGAAATTCATAGGAAAGAAAATAAGGTTCCTGATATTTGCCACCATCAGGATATAAAGCTTAGGGCAATAAAATCACGTCTTCCCGGTTCAAGTGTGGCACGTACCTAAGGCGCGCATAAAGTGGAATTATGTTGTTGGAACTTGTGATAAGAATTTATCGTGTCAAGACATTGCCGGAAGAGGATTATTATATCGCGAGATTCCTTAATCTTCTGGAAAAGAAATTTGAATATTAGTCAAAGATAAAAAATGACACGCGGAATTCCGAAAGATTTCTATAAGATATGGAACTAAGGAATTTATTTCACTCATTTACGAATTCCCAGCAGTAAATTGTACTAAATCTGTCCATTCTTTTCAGATTTTCAGGAATTGCCTATTACAGCCACGTTATGGTAAGTGAGGATATAAGTGTTAGCAATAAAAAAAGATTTATGACATGATTTCTAGCATCCTATCGCTAAAGGCTTGTCCTGTAGATGTGTAATTAATAATTATTTATTTTGTGAGTAAAGTAAATTGGTTAGGGGCGCTAAGCTTTCAGGAAATATTCATTTTAATTGTTAATAAAATTTTGATTTATCTTTTAAGAATACGAAACAATTAAATATCCGCAGACTTAGGATATGTTTGTGAGCTTTTAATTAACATAAAAAAAATTACACAGCTGATTCAAAACGATGTCAAAGTTTTGCTTAAATAATAAAATAATTTGCTATTTATCTTCAATGTTATTTATTGATTTTTAAGATTTTGAAAAACAGAAATAAGAACTGAATTCCAAATTATAGAATTAATCTAGTTCTTGCTTTGTCTGTTTCAACTTTTAGCACATTAATTGGGAATTTAAAAGAATTATGTTTTTATTCCTTTTTTCCTTAATAATATAAGATATTCTATAATGAACATTTGTAACTATTATATCGCTAATTTGCAATTTTCTGTTCTCTTGATTTTGCTTACAGTGATTATGATTTACAGAAATATAATTACACAGGTATACACAATTTTTGGGAATGGTGCAGTTTAACCCCGCTCACATCTGATGACCTTGAAATTTTAGTATGTTCTAGAGTTCAACATGCTGAACAAGAATATATATACTTATTGGGCTCGGAAATCATAATGAAGCATAGTTTTTTATGTTGAAGTTGAAGCCACAGAGCAACACGTTCCGTAAAATTTTTATTACACTTTCTGGGAGGAAGAGGTATTTTAATCAGGCTTTTAGTTGTTTTCTTAACTGTCAAGATGAAACCACACTCTCTACATATTATCTCACTCCGTATCACGTTATGATTAATTAAGTAATCGATTAATTGATCATAATTGCATGTAAGGTTCAAAAATTCGTATAGGTTCATCTTGATTTCACTTTCGTGAGTAACGAATAGCGGGGGTAGGGTGGCAGCTAGAAATACTAGTGATATTATTATCGTAATCACTTCACTTAAGAAATAAATAAATAAAGAAAACACTTGTTTAGTACAAAGTTTATTTAACGTCAAAGGCCGTATTATGAGACAGCTTTGAGCATTGGGACGGCTTTTTTCATGCGTAAAAAAGTAAGAAGTTCAAATTATGGTTTTTTCATCTCCAAACTGTAGTATCATGTCTATATAACTTTATAAAAATATTGAGTAATGATATAGAAGCTATAATTATTGAAAATTGCTGAAAATAAAAGATTGCGTCTATGGCCCTGTTTATTAGACAATTTTCTAGTGACAAAGTGTATCTTCACCGTATGTCCATATTAATTGAGACGCTTAAAATAAGGGTTAAAAGAATAACTTTTGTACATTTTATTTGATTGTAGAACTTTTAATTATAAAACAATGGGATTTTTACAAATTATATACAATCAACTTGAAATATATCAAATTCAGAATTAAATATAAACGGAAAATAATGGAAAATTGCTGAATAAGCCAAGCTACTTAGTTTTCTGTTTAATTTTAATTGCAAGTTCTTTGACTTTTGCCATTAACTCGTTTTTTTAACCGACTTCCCAAAAATAAAGAGATTCTAAGTTCGACGAGTATGTTTTTTTTTAAAACAACAACAGTACCACAATTGAAAATAATACATAATAGTTTTAATCAGGCTTTTAGTTGCTTTATTAACTAGGGGGCTGCCGCCCTCCTATCCCCGCCTACTTTCTTGTAAACATCCTTCACAGGAAGGTTTATGATTTTGTTGTTGACCAGTAAATCCTTTCCGTTGTCGTTTTCCAGTAGGGCAATCAATTTTGTATTAGACTATCTGGGAGGAAGAAGTGTTTTAATTAGGCTTTTAGTTGCTTTATTAACTGGGAGCTGCCGCTCCCCTACCCCCGCCGACATGGACAATGCGATTAGACACTGCCTATTTTTTATAGTATTATGGCAACTCATGGATAAGCATGAAAAATAGATGAATACACGTATTCAATCTTCAACATAAAAAAACTATGCTTCTTTATGATTTCCGCGCCCAATAAGTATATATATTCTTGTTCGCTACACATAGAAATTTATAATGATATAACAAAATTAAAAACCTACTACAAACAGCTGTGCCCCACTCCATTTAATGGATTGTACACGCAATCAAAAGACAGGAAGAAAATTCCAATTTTTATAAAACAATATTTGAAAGAAAACTTTAAATTTACTTTTGCTTTATTAATAAAAATTTTAATTTTTTTAAATGTAATTTTACAAAAAACATACTGATTGATATTTTTTTCTCATAAGAGGGTTTAAAAAAAATCTCATCAATTGGGACACTGTTTTATAATACGCCCTTACCTTATACCTTATAAGATTTTTAACAATTTCGACACGTTTCATCAGGACAGTGACTGACTTTCAAAGTTACGCTACATTACATTTCAAATAAGTGTGCGGATCTAATAACGGACTAAAATTGGTACGGTCTAGTTGATCGATTAAAATATTTTTCTTTAATTTTAAAACTTTTTGAATTTGAAAAACTTCCAATCTATCCGTAACAATCCCTCCATCGCAATTAATTAAAATTATTGCATTTTTAAATTTTTACTGGGCCCTATATTGTGGGTTATTATTTTTAGCTCCAGCTATGTGCTAAGAAAACCTAGTGTTTAATTTTCTTTTTGTTACACCCGCCACCAATGCAGTTTTCTGTTGCGGTCTGACTTTAGGACATTCGAAACTGGTGACTGCGTGGGTTATGTAAAATTTCGCCCGTATAGACGCGTGTTCACCTTGCGGGACATCGGCTACGTGATATTAAAATTGTTCCCAATAGCCGATGTCTCACAAGGTAAGTCATGACAATAAAAATTACCCGACATTTGTTATTTTTATTCTTGTATATTTTCCAGCTGCAACTGCACAAACGTTGCTGGCTACTGCGGAGATAGTTTTGTTATTTCAGACGTCGGTCTGCAATGGGTTAATCTACGAAAATAACGTCAAATTAGAAGTGATAACGGCACCCTTAAGGAGATAACGGTACCCTTGGGAGATCCAAACCATAGTACCAAGATACGTAACTAGAAGCACTTCGCTGAGGTCGTTGCTCTGATAATCTCGGGGAAACACCCAAATATCTAGCTGGGGTGATAAAACATGCCCCCTCGAAATTTTCCTCCTGGAGAACCAGATAAAACAGAGTTGATACTTCTCTCACAGAAGCATAGAGTTGCTCTCATTAACTCGCCGATACGACATAAAACTAAGTGACCAAGTTAAATATGTGGACGTTGTTCTGAATTAGAAAATTAGTTGGAAACCTAATATCCAAGAAAGAAACTTCCGAAAATTGTAGCACTACTGATCACAGGCGCGCTCGGAACAAAATCCTCCAAAGCTCATATCGCCATCCTGTGCTTAGCTTATCTGCCATTAGTCCATACACGTATCGACTACGGACATTCCAAAGTTCTAGCCGAAAGTACGTGTAACAACAAATATGTATTAACTACACCCTATTAATGCCTTCTTTCAATGCCAAATTCGAAATCTATATTCCCACCAGGGAAAAATGAGGGAGAGACGCTCTCTAGCTAGTAGGAATGCAAAAACAAAACATTTATTTTACTTTATTCCTCTTACCCTAATTACATTCTTGCTAAACCATGCTAACGCATCATCGTGGTACTTCTCTTTGATTTGGCTGCATGTCACTCAGCTTTGAATGACATGGCTGAGTCTCTAAACGTACATCTCGCACTGGAACCCGAACATAGTGATATTTTGAGTAATTGTGACCTCGATGAGTTAGCAAGAACCGGCACTACTTTACCAGACTGGGATATAACTCATTAGCTTAGCAAGAAATATCATTAGCGTTGCCTCGGGTCATAGCCTCATAGAAATTTCTATAAAGATAAAGAGAAAGAGAACACTATTACGCATCACCTCTGCAACTTCCGGCTCTAACCAAACACAGAAACTCATATTTAGGCTACCCCTACTTAAAGGAGATAACTAAACTTAGATTTGCTGATATCAGAGACCTAAATCGGTTCTCAAGGGGCCTTTATGGCCAAAGTGTGCCTCCCCTTGGAAGGCTGCTGCTACAACCCAATCTAATCTTGAGTTATCGTGGCTGTTAATTCGGGTTATTTCCTCATAAACAGACTCCGCTTGTCCTTAAATGTTTTTTTTATATGATAATGCGAAAGCGCAGAGGATGACTTAGGATGCCAAAGCACATCCTTGGCAGGAATGGAATCAAGGGCAAGGGAAATGCCCTTGCTTCCTTTTGAAGGAGATGTCGCCTCTCTAGAAAGTTTCGGGAGAGGGGAAACAGAAGATGGTACGTCCAAATTTGACCTGGGCAGTATAAGGGTGAGAGAAACTAGGTGTCACGCTAGCCATTTCGTTAGAACAATGGCAATGAAAATAGCAATAGAAGACCGAGAGACAGCCGACATTCCGTTGATGCTCCAGAGTCCATCCTCTCAGAAATTGAGGGATCGCGAATAAGTTTAATAGCCTTACGGTGGACTTTGTCTGACGCGGACAATGTGATGTGCCGGCCCAGGCACGAATATGGGAATTCTATTCGAGTCTAGGCCTGATGTGGGACTTGCAGATCAGCGTCAATTCAGATAGGGTGACTTATTTCTTACATCTCTGTAGAAAACCTAAGAATTTCATCGAATTTTTGGAAACAGAAAATGTATGGTCGTTCCAGATAAGGTTACTGAATATCTCAATACTCAAGCAGTTTAACGAGAGCGAATTGGGTATATTCACTCCACAGAGATGGATTGAGAGTGGGTTGTGTTTCTTTTATGCAACATTAAACAGCATTGAGCTTTCGATGCGTTAAATGCGTTAAATATAACACGGTTTGGTCTGCCCCCAGCGAGAATCGTGGAAATGTCGTTATTTAATAATCTAAACATGCGTGCACGATTGATTTCTGTAGAGTTCCCACGCTACAGAATCAAAAGAGATCGTGAAATCAAGGGAGTAGGATTGTAAGTGATGGGCAAAAAATCATTGATAAAAAGAAGAAATAATGTTGGGGAGAGAACTGAAACCTGAGGCACATCGGCATTTATTTCGTAGGGATCAGATGTAAGTAACTCCATTTATTGAGTGACAAATATATTTCTATCCATTTTAAGAGGTTATGATCTAGACCACATGCTTGAAGTGTGGCTTAAAGGGCAGCATGCCTCACTCTATCAAAAGATTTTGAAATATCAAGAGCGACAATTTCGGATTCACTAAAATTGTGGAGACAATAATTCCAGCGCTCTGTTAGAGTCGTTAGTAAGTCTCCGATTGACTGTTCTTTAGATAGCTCATCAACTGAGAGTTGATGAGTGATTCAAAAACCTTAAAATAAAACCGAAATGTATGTAATTGGTCTGTAGTTAGCAGGGTTACATGCCTCTCCTTTTGTTGGTATGGGCGGAACATGAGCAAGTTTCGGAAATGAAGGGAAACACTCTTGTTGAGTATGACAGGTTACAGAGCTTTAGCCAAAGCAAAGGCGCAGCAGTTTAAAACCAGGGCTGAAAACCATTAGATATAGTAGCTTTGGACACGCCGAGTATAGAAAGTATCTTAACGAGTGCGAAAGGGTAGCAGCTTTCACCGGAGATAGAAGAGGCTGTGGTGAAAGTTAAGAATTAGCAGCAAAATTAGGAACAACTTGGATGGCCTTATCGAATGAGCCAATACACAATTCCCATTATTGATTAATGGTCGTCATGAAAAACTGGTAAAATTTTTCTTCACGGTTTTGACAAAGACCGGGCTTACGGTCCATCCTTTTGGGTAGGAAATACCTTTTGTCTAACTCTCTGCTCGAAGTTGAACTAAGCGCGATTAATCTAGCACCACCAGTGCCGAGGTGGAACGGGAGAGACATTCTAATTGTTGTATTGATTTGAAATTTTGCAAACTTTTTCCGTCCATAAAGTGCAGAGTAGTTCTGTTGCCCATGCTGTTGTGTATTTGGGCTGTTTGAGGAGGTAGCTTATGTGGCATTGAACCGAGTGACCTGTGACACATTAATTGGCAAAAAGCCTTGCAATAAAGAGCCACAGAGAGAATTGGAAAGGATGAGGAGTTTGCGTTAAACTATACCTAACATACATGTCAAGAATGATCATTTATCAATTCGTATCGTATTTTTAAATTTAATATTGTCTAAGGTATCATGCATATTCAAATTTCCAAGAAATATTTTGCAACGTTAACAATTTTCCTTTTACTAGACTTACAAAGGCTATGGACTGGCTTAATTCGCAATTTTCTTTCGAGGATCATTTTAATGATAATATGACTCTTTTTTTCGGGAAGAGATGGTGAAAGGAGTTTGATGACCGCTACATTATGAAGCTTCTCCATTGCACTTTTGTCAGGCCTATTCTGAAATATGCCTCTCCAGTTTGGTCACCCCTAGATGCAACACATATTAATCAAATTGAAGCTGTTCAAAGGAGGTTCGTTAGATTCGCTTTTCGAGGTCTTCCTTGGAATAAACTCCCTTACATTATCACGTTATGTCGATAGACATAGGTTTTGCATTTGAATACTCTTGAAAACAGATGCTGTAATTCCAGGATCCTTTTTGCTTGCGATTGCATTCGGAGGTCTGTTCTTTTGGAATAATTTCACATATCAGTTCCGCCTCGCTCCCTGAGGAATTATTGAGATTTTGATGTTAATTTATGGCACATGTCGAGAGTAACATTACTATAGATATAATCGTAAATTAAATAATTTCATTTCTGTTATTGATTTTCGCACGCAAAAGGAAAGCACTTCGTCCCCATGTATTTATCATTATTACGTCACTTATACTGCTAATCTGCTGTAAAATTCAATCTTCATTCCAGGTTCTCTGGGGATATTGGCAAAATTAATCAGGACTTCACACAAATCAATAATGTTACTTATTTCAATTTGCACATCTCCAGCTTCCTTTGCTCCGAATCAAATATGCTGATAAACCTGCTATCACACTCCCTCGAATTATCGCTACCCCTTGCAAGGGAATAATAACAGCAACGGAAATTTCTATTTTTGGAAATTTCCCATGACAGAATATATCATAAAGACGCTCTGGAGCCAATGAATGATACTATAGACAACTATTGTTGAATGAAAGCACTCTCTAGAGTCATATAGCAAACAGGATAAATAACTTTCAGTTGCCTCGAGAAATGTTATTTACCTTGCGAGATAAAATAGATGAACTGCCGGAACTTGCTATCGGCTGATTTATGATTCCGCACTGCTTGAAAATGATTCAAAAATCTCAGACAGTTCGAGTTCAGTTTATTCGTGCCACTGTATTATTTGCGATGATTCGCTGAAAGAAACACTTCGACCTGTATACACCGACAGATGTGAATGGATCGAATTATGTATTTTCATTAAATTTTCTGAGGTGACTAAGCTCAGAGACATATCTGTATAAACTTTGCTAGTTTTATGTATCTGTTATGCTTTAGCTTTTTTTAAGCTGGACAAGTTTTTCCGATTTGTGTCTCCTTTTTCCAACAAATACGGCGTTATTTTCGGTTATTTGTTAGTTTTAACTCCGCAGTAGTCGGTCCCAAGCCCTCTTGAGAAAGAAGGAGGGAAACCTACTATATACGCCAGGCAGAACACCTCGCCTTAGAGAGAATCTATGCGCTATATAAATATACTCTCAGGATTCCTAGGACGCCTTATGGAGCAGTCCTCCTTCTGTGAAAGAATAGGTAGGTGAGACTCGATTTTTGAATAATCAACCATACACACGAAACATCTAAGACGGCTCGGATACCTCGAAGAGATTTTGTGACGACGACCTTTGGCTATAAACATCGGACTACGATCGGGATATAGAACGTGAGAACTCTGTAAGACGAGTGTGGCTACGCGAATATTATGGAGGTTCAATAGGAAATGATTCAGTAGAAAATAAATATCTTACGGTTAAGCGAAACTAGATGGTGAGAAAGTGGAGAGTTTATAAAACCCTTACCTGAAACCATGATGCTATCGTTGTGATTCACCCCGCATGGGAAGTGTAGGCTGGTTGCTAACTAAGCTTGCTCACTGGCCCCCCCCCCCCCAGTTAGATCATAACTCTGTAACGCGTGAACTGATTTGGATGGTTCTTTTGCTGTTGTATAGAGTGTAATCCCCCATTGCTAATAGGAGAATAATTTGTTACTAAGTTGTGGTGCGGGAGGGGCAGGGGTAGTCTAACTTCGTAACACGTGGACCGATTTCGATGATTCTTTTTCTGTTGGGTAGAGTATGTTCCCTGATTGATGCTACGAGAAAAATAATTTGGTAGGATGGGGGTAGTAGATTCTTTGTTAGTTGGACAGAGCAGAAGACACTAAAAAGTTAAAAATAAAATAGTTTTTAAAAAATTTGTACCAACTTCACAAAAAGCGCTAAAAATTATAAGATAATTTTTAATTTTATATCTATTACAACATTTTGAAGTCGGTGCAATTCAAACAAACAAAACAACTACAACAAAAGTATTTAATCGTCTTTCCTTATGAGCCCGTGAGCTGAAACGTTCAGGTAGTTTTATGTATTATCTTCAATTGTGGTTGGGTAGTTGTTTTGTTTATATAACTTACACCGACTTCAAAATGTTGTAATAGGTATAAAATTAAAAGTTATTTTATGCTTTTTAGCACTTTTTGTGAAGCCGGTTGAAATTTTTTTTAAAAACGATTTTATGTCCTTTGAATTTCCCAGGAAACATTTTAGCGTGTCGTCGCTGGAGGAACCTAAATCTAACTTACACTCTTTTCGCAGTATGTCTACTATATTTTCGATATTTTACCATTATGGCTAAATCTAGTGTATGTTTTATTTTTGTCGATTGTTATTCTCCCATAACCATTTATTTTGGCTCATTCTTTTATTTTATTTTATTCTTTCAAATAATTGCTAACAGAAAGGGAGCAACTTACATAATTTGTTTACCATACTGTGAAAAGCAGGCTTTCTATTAAGTTTTTCTTCTGTTGTGAATTTGATAGTAGCTTTCCAGTTTTTTTCCATATGTGTACCCTCATCTGTTCAAATTCAAAAATATTTATTGATATGAACACGAGGTTCAAAGTTAAAACTAAGTTCTAAGAGATCAAACCCATACAGCCCTTCTTACAGGGATTTTTTGCTCAATCTTACTTGTGACTGTACAAACTTAATTCTTGCTTCATTTACATTTCAATATTTTTATTTTTGTATTCTGCAAAACTAAAAGATAATCATAAGATAAAATGCAATAACATAAAATTAAAATAAATATATTTCTTCGTGTAATAAACTGTTCACTTCTTACATGTTTCCTGTTCCTTATTTTATTTCATCTTTTTTTTAACAATGCCTAAAATTCAAAATCTTATCTCTAATACCGAAAAAGACCAGTACATGAAAAGGGATTTTTTTTTAACAATTAATCGCTTTCAGAGCTTTTTATACTATTTATTTTTAGTTTTCAAAATTTCTTTTAATTATCTTTTCTTGTTTTATTTTTTTTTAACTTAGCCTTTCTTAATCTATTTCTATTTTAAACATCTTTCATATTGAACGTTTCTTTTATATAAGGACTATATATATGACGGTTAAAACAAACATTTACAAAGTTTTTAAAAAATTAGTTTGATTATATATTATTACATTCTCTTAATTACAATAAAACCTTCTTTTTCACATTCATATTTAAATTGCGCATCTTAACTTGATCGATCACATCGTATGCTTTTCGCTACCTGACTTCCTGTCAACAGACAAACCCTTCTAATACTTCGAAATTCTCCGTCTTATCGTTAACAGTGTTTATCTTGGTCAGCTGCAAATATTTTATTACGGGTTTTTCCAAGATTCTGGAATAATATTATCACTCACATTTATTTTACTTTCATTTTCACGTTTGGACAGCAAACCAATACTAATGTATGTTTATTTTAAACCTTTACTTTTTTAGAAAAAATCCCCCGCCTGAGATAAAATATTCCACTGGCCAGGAATAAGTAATTCAGATAATCAAAAGTGTAAATTTTTTTTCGGACAGTCCTTAATTTATTTATGTATACACAACTGATCTATTATTTATCCTCTAACACGAGGTGGTATATGTTTAATTTTGGTAGGACCCTCAAACGGATCTAATAACTGCTTGAGGAGCGGGATTTCCCTCCACAGAATGCCTTTTATAACGACGCACTCGTTCAGTTTATGCTTAATTGTCAGGCTTTGTTGGCATCTCTCACATCCTGGTGATAGCGATCTGTTATATAAAAATTCATGTGTAAGCGTCGTATGCCCCGTCCTTGGCCTTATGAGCTTCACTGTTTCGATTCTTGTCTTACTGTCTGGGTACCTGACTTGGTGGTGTTATTTTTCTCCAGAACATACTTAGGAACGTCCCATTATCATTCCAGGCTTGCTCCTATCTTTCATGTAAGGCCTTGAACCTAAGTATCCTAATAAACGCTTGAGTTTGGGTAATATACGTTGTCTTCAGGTCACTCGCCGGTCTACCAACCTCCTCACCTGCCTCCTCCGCCGTGTGTATGATCCAGGTTTTCAGTTGTTCTTGGTTCTTGTTATTCCTTACCATCTATACAACTTTTAGAGTCGGCGTAGACCGTTGCCTTAGCTTTGTTACCTTTATCTAGTTTGTTACCCTGGACCACACCTGCTAGCTCAGCTTCGAAGACCGAACTTTCGTGATGTAGATCTATTTCTTCCGAGGGGTATTTCTGTGGTGTTCCCAGGCTTTTACCAATTATCGCCGCTGTAGCTTGGGAATCCATCTTCGACGCTTCTGTATTTATATCATTGTCATTTGTGTTAATTTTCTCTACATGGATCTCATCCATCATGTATGTCTGTTCGTATTAAGTACATCATTTCAAGAAGAATTCCGTGAGGGATTTCAGGGGGAGTTCAGGGAAATCTTAATTATATTACCGTTTTTGTTTCCTCTGTTAGCTTTCAAGTAATCCTCGATCATAGTTTTGTGCGGTGATTTTATCGCCATATAGTTCCGTGCTATAAATCTTATTCCTTATTATCTTGATCACCCTTTCCTCAATAGGGCTTATCCCAGTTTCTATTACTATCGCCGGAATCGAGGTAGTTTCCCTCAGTCCTGTAGCCTGTTATATATTTTTCTTTTGGTTCCCTGATATAATTGTCCCGGTTGTCTTTCAAACACTTTGTTTTCTATACGTTTGGTTTTCTTTTATTTTAATTTAAGTGGTTAATTACACTCTTATACGTAGACCATAGCACGTATTAACTCACACAGTATGAATACAATATAAATCTGGTTTACTTAATTAATCGGTTTACACATTTTAATTGTAGTCACTAATTTAAAAATTTATATAGTCCTTAGCACGTATTAGTTCACACAGTATGAATACAATATAAATCTGGTTTACTTAATTAATCGGTTTACACATTTAAATTGTAGTCACTAATTTAAAAATTTATATAGATCTTAACACATGTCACTAGATTCTATTTTCTATCGGTTTGTTTTTTATTCTTTATTCCTCGATAATCTAACTTTCAAAAACCGCGACTCCACCGTTAAAACATACTCTTTCCCGCAACGTTTAAAAATCAGACAACTCTCCGACAAAGTTTAAAATCAGACTCACTATTCTTATTTTTTCGCCACGACCAGTTACCTGTTTATTCGACTGAGCTTTTTGATCAAGGTAGAAAGCTTTGAGCTTTCGCTCTTGATCGTATAACTTCCGCTTAGTCGTTAAACATTAGGCAAGCTTTTGATCGTGTGTGTGAAAGCTTTCTTTCTCTCACTTTTTGGCTTGGAAAGTTCAAGCACCGATAGACCTTGGCTAAGGCGATGTACTTATTGGAATTTGATGGCGAGGCGTTTTTAGCCTGAGACTTGGAATTTTACCCAGGTGCTTTGCCATCATTTTCAATGTACTTTTGCCTTACTTAGATTTCTAGGAAAATTTACCCGTTAGCCACTTCGTGAAAGGGGATATGCAATTTCCTCTGGAATTTGTTTACGAAGTGGCTACTTGATGGTAAATTTTATGTTTCTTGTTTGTGGTCATATCCGTTATCCGATGTTGTTGACAAAAATGTCCAGCATCGGGTTTCGGATCTGACCTGTAACATTCCTTCCTTCTGGGAAGAAGATAACTATTCTTTGGAGAGGAATAGTTATCGTTTGAAAAATGATTGGTCAGGGATATATTTATATTTAAAAGGCTGGGTTACGGGGACAATTTACCTAGTTTGTGCTGAAACTCTGTACCGCGCGTTTTAAAGTGTAAAGTTTTTTTTTAAAAAATTTTTTTTTGTATCTGTAATGAATTTCGTCGAGCTCGTGAACCGTAAGGGACTTCGGATTAAGTCCGACCATGTGGTCGAGGTTCGAGGTATTACCATAGTTGGAGTGGCAAGAAATTGGAAAGGTCCCCTCCGCCTCGTGCTTATCCGAGAGGGGTTGCCTACTATCACCATTTGGACGGCTCCTGCCGTTGCCAATGCCACCCACAAGGTGGAGCTGACGCTGGAGAAGGGTGAGCGTTGGGTTGCTAACGGTAAGTAAATTTATTATTTGGATTTATCGATTATTATTTTGTTTTCTCTCTTTTTTTTTTTTTAGGTGGTGTTATTTCTGTAGTTGGGAAGAGCCTCTACTGCGGAGCTCCATTTGTACCCCCCGTAGAGGTTGAGCGTGGGGTTGACGACAGAAGGGAGCCAGCCGAGGTCGAAGCCTCCGGACCCCATTCCAGCACCGTCTCTGAGGAATGGTGGGACTAGTTTAGTCATATATGAAAATACTTTTGTGCCCCTTCTCTCGTTTTTTTTTTCTTTTTGGGAAAATAAATTTTATTTTGTTTTCTTAAAACTGGTTTCTGTATATATATAAAAAATATTTGTTTTTATTGTGTGGTTTTTTAGGTGGATTCTTTATTGTTTCTATCAACGTTGGAAGGGAATTGAGGTTTTAATCGGCGGTTTGTTAATCGGCGTTTTTGTGAGTTTTTATTGTTGCGTTGGTTTGTGCTGGCATTTTTGGATGAGATTTGCGTTGAGAGAATTTTGCATTCTCTATTTTTAGGTAAACTATGTGCTGAAAGGACAAAGTTTTAGTTGTTTTATTGTTTTCAGGGTTTTTTTTTTTTTTTTTTTTTATTTTTTTTTTATTAACATGGGATCTCTGTTTTGGGACTTAAGTGGTGTAATTAGTTCTGCGCGAGAGCTTTATTGTCTTGAGGAAAATAAATAAATTTCTTCATTTAATTTAGTTGTCTTTTTCTTTTTATTCCCTCTTTCCTAAAGTTATTTTGGAGTTTGCCGTTTTTCTTTTTTGTTTTGGGTTTTGATTTTGAGTAATGTTGATTTTCTTCGTTGGAGCGCTTGGGTGAAATCTACTTTGGGGGCAGCAATTTCTATTGTTTTGTCGTTTGGCATGTTTTGGTTACGCGTTGAAAACGGCGTTGGATGAGATTTGAAAAGGGAGGTTTATATGATGTTGGTAAATCCAAATCTGGTGGTTGAGGATGAAGGTTTAAAGAGGTGTAATCGTCATAGAAAAATTTACTATTAATATATAAATTTGTTTTTTTTTTTTTTTGTTTTATACAAGTTGGATTGATTTAACTCGTGGAAGTGTTTGGGGTCTTTGAGGTGTTTGTGTCTTAGGGAGTGTTTGGGATTTTTCTATTGTTTCGGGGAGGGTGGTATAGATTTGCTGCATTGGTATCTCGTTTTGAGGGGGCGGTGTGTTCCGGTGGCTAATCAATAGTGTGACTTTGGGAGCCACATATTTTATTAGAATATACCCTGTTATGACTAACAGCAGTATGCCTGAGAGTGATAGGGAGGTAGTGGATAAAGTATGGGGGACCTTGGCTTTCGTGTTAATGCGAACCTTTTCTACCTGGGTGCGAATCTCGTCTAGGGATTTTGTGCCTTGGTGTATTAATTGGTTCGTATTGTCCCCAAGGAGTAATAAGGAGTGTTCCTGTGCCTGTGGTTCCGGGAGTGTGGCCATAAAATTTTCCAACTCTATTTTAGTTTCGTTGGTGTTGGGGAAGTAATCCGGTTGGGAGAATTTTAAGGGGTGAAGATTTTTGGCTTCATAATATATAGTGTTTGGGCCTATTTGTAGTTGACAGGCTTCGTTAATTACTAATATGCCTTGTCTGCTAAGACGATTAGTGAGTAACCGTCGGGCACAGGTGATATGCACTATTGTTGGGGAGGCTAAAGAATATAACCAAGTATTGGGTCTTTTTAATTTGATAAGGGTATCTCTGGGGGTTAGTTGTGCCCTAAGGTGACATCTGGGGTTTTCTTCTAGTGGATTAAATAATAGTTTAATAACACATTCAGTGGACAGTGTTGCTTTTGTTATCGGGGTGTTTAGTCTGCCAATATATGTGTCTTCTTCTATGTTTTTGGACACCTTTTGATACTGACGGATATTTGACGGTTTAAGGAGTAAAAATTCCTGCGTGTGAATTTGACTTGCTATGTGCGAGTAAGCTATCTCTGGGATTAGTGAATGGTTATTTTCAGTATGGATTGGAAAGCATCGTATTTGTTGTAGTTTAAATTTGGGGATGTCGAATATAGGGAGGGTGAGGCGAATTACAAGTTTTTCTTGTAATAAATGAGTTCGAATCTCGGTTGTCTGGTAAAGAATTGAGAGGCAGCTTTGGGGGTTCTGGCAGGCTGAATGGGATTTATGGTAAATTTCTAACAGCCCACCGGGTGAAATTAGTAATGGGTGTATTTGGTTATTCCTACTTGATACAATTATATCTAATAAGGCCTGCTGTCTAAACTCTAGTTCGACCATTTGGAGGAGGAAGCTAGAAATAATTTCCTGTCTTAACTGTCTAGCTTGCAGGTCATCCGTCAAGTTGTGCAGATCATTTATTTGAAGAGTTATTTGCCTTTGACGTTCCACCAGTGACGTTAAGGGTTTCTGGATTCTATCAAAGGTTGTCTTTACCACGCTAATCTGCTGTTTCTCTAGGTCGGCGAGTGCTTGGGTGTTTGTTTCGAGTTCGTCCAAGCGACTGTACACCTCGCGTTCGTTTCCGCTGTCCATCGTTCCGAAGAGATAATGCATGGCATTTCCTATACCATCGAATATCGATCTTGGTTTGCGGGATTTTGGTACGGCCTCCTTAATGACGTGGGTGCGTCTCTTAATGTTCTCCATCAGTGCATGAACATGTTTTTTCTGCATTTGGCACAGGCCTGTTGCTGATGAAGTATTTCCACAGAGTTGGTGTACATAATGCTCTGCTCGTTCCGCCAACATTGTTTGATTTTCCAATTCGGACAGATCCAGTTCCGTTATGACGTTCCAGGTGTTATGATACACCATCAGGCTTCCCAAGTCTTCAAAGAGTACTCCGGTGTTGTTCAGGGGAGTTATTGTATATGGCTCTATCTCGCCTTTTGCCACAGGGGACAGGAACAATCCGAGTATAATGATTGCCAAGGACATGTCTATGGGGAGAGGAAAGGTTTGGGTTAGATAGTTTGTACTCAAATTAAAGGTATTAAAGTTTAGTACTTATTGCAATAAATGGGGGAATTTAGGTATTATTTAGTTGGTTTAGTCGTAATACGGCTTCAGCCTGTTATTATGGACGGTGACTATTCTCTTACCAACTCGTATCGTGGTATTCACTGAGCTGGGAACGCCGGTTACCGAATAGGGTCCTACCCAGATTTGACAGAGTTTATGTTTTCTATTTTCGCTCTTGAGGAGGACCCTGTCTCCTATATGGAAGGATATAGGGCGTATAGTTTTGTCGTAGTAACCTTTCGAGCGTTGTTTACTGGCCAATATGTTTTTCCGAGCCGTTGCATAAGATTTTTGAAGCTTATACCGTAATATGTGGTAATAGCTCTCGTGGTTATACACGGGTTCTGGGTCCCGTTTAAGGTTGGAGGGGACATCCGCTGTAAAGCCGTAAAGGCAGTCCATGGGAGTTAGTTTCGTCCCTTCGTGCACACTGTTGTTGTACACGAATGCAGCGGTTCGCAGGTATTGGTCCCAAGATTTGGGATTTTCGTCCACTATTGTTCTGAGGTATTCAATTAATGGTCTATGTGCACGCTCTAGTGCGCCATTTGACTGTGGGTGATACGCTGAAGTTTGGAGTTTCTTCACCCTTAGCAATTTACATACCTGTTTGAATAAATCACTCAGAAAATTGCTTCCCTGATCGGTGACAATTCGTTTGGGGATGCGATAGCGCGTTACTATTTCGTCAAAGAAAACTTGCGCTACTGTTACAGCTTCTCCATTTGGTATGGCATACCAGTCGACGAACTTTGTAAGGTTGTCCTGGAACGTTAAGATATATTTATTTCCGGACTCTGTTTCCTCAAGTGGACCTACCATGTCGAGGTAGACCTTGTCAAAGGGTTTTTCTGCGATGTCCGTTATAACCATCGGCATTCGGAATTGTGGTGACGCTTTCATCTTTTGGCATTTGGGGCATCGCTTAATGTATTTCTTTATATCACTAATCATGTGCCTCCACCAGTACTTTCTTCTGATCCGTTTGTACGTTTTAATTACGCCCTGGTGGCCGCCGAAAGGAGAATCATGGTAGTCATGTAAGATTGTCCTGATTTCCTCGGGGTTTGTAATAAGTTCAGGGGTTTTTTGTCCATGTGTGTCTGGATCGTTTCCTGGTGGGTCTATTGGTTTTAGTTTTTGTTCGGGTTTTGGCGGTTCGTGATCCTGGTTGCTTAACGAGGGATCCTGTGTCTCGGGGCTCTTGGGTTCTGCTTGAACATGTTTTGTTTGAGCCCGAGTCACCGCGTTGCATTTTAAGCGACTGTGGGGGGTTGTACCGTTTTCTTCCTCCGAGTCTGAATCCATTTTATGGTGGACTAGGGCCTTTACTAGAAGAGTGTTGTCTTCGCCTTCTTCTCGCGGAATGCGACTGAGTGCGTCGGCATTTGTATTGTATTTTCCGGGTTTGTATTCGATTTTGTAATCGAATTCGGAAAGTTTGTGGTGAAATCTCACCAAACGGGAAGTTGGGTCTTTGACGTTAAAGACGCCTTTGAGAGGCTTATGGTCTGTGTAGACCGTGAATTTTCGGCCTTGTAGGTAACATCTGAAGTTACGGGTGGCCCAGACTATAGCTAGCAACTCTTTCTCTATTGTAGAGTAGTTGCGTTCAGCTTTATTTAGTGTACGGCTGGCATAGGCAATAGGCTGGTCACGTCCGACTTCTCCTTGGGAGAGGACAGCTCCTAAGGCTTCGCTACTGGCGTCCGTGGCTAGGTTGAACGGTTGGGTGAAATCGGGATAGATTAGAAGTGGAGGGGAAATTAGGGATTTTTTAATAATTTCAAATGCCTCTTGACATTTGTTAGTCCAAGTAAATTTCACATCCTTGCGAAGCAAATTCGTGATTGGACGTACTATTTTTGAGAAATCGGGTATAAATTTCCTGTAATAGTTGGCAAGTCCCAGAAATGATTGGACTTGTCTGACTGTTCGGGGAACGGGGAATGTTTGGACGCATGCCGTTTTGCTGGGGTCTGGGAGTGCTCCTTTGTTGGAACACTTATGGCCTAAGTATACAACCTCTCGTCTTAGGAACTGACACTTCTCGGGTTGCAGTTTCAGGTTGTTCTCTCTCAGTCTGTCGAAGACTTTGCGGAGCTTTTGATTGTGGTCCGCCAGGTTTTTCCCGTAGATGACTATGTCATCTAGGTACACGAAGCATTCCAGGCCTTGTAAACCTGTTAATACGAAGTTCATTAGACGTTGGAAGGTAGCCGGGGCTCCTTTGAGCCCGAACGGCATACGCTTGAATTCGTAGTGCCCATAGTTTGTGCTGAAAGCCGTCTTTGGCCTATCTTTGGGGTCGACTAATACTTGGTGATAACCATTGGCCAAGTCGAGGGTAGTGAAGTATCGGGAATGACCTAGTTGGTCGAGTATGTCCTCGATACGTGGTAGTGGATAGGCGTCGCCAATCGTTTTTTCGTTTAGCTTGCGAAAGTCGACGACAACGCGCCACCTTTTTTCACCATCAGGTCCCGCTTTTTTGGGGACGACTAAAAGAGGTGAATTCCATGGACTCTTGCTCGGTTGGACTATGTCATTATCCAACATTTCTCGGAGCTGATCGTTGATTACATTGCGTTGGGTTTCAGGCAATCGGTACATCTTTTAATTAATGGGTGCTTGGTCTTGCACCAGGGGAATGTCGTGGGTGATGGCTTTGGTATGAGTGAGCCTATCACCTTTTAAAAAGAAAATATCATCGTACTCATAACATAGTTTGGTTATGGCGGATGACTCTTCCGCGCTTAAGGTGTCGTCCAGGTTGAGTTCTTGTACTAACCTGGCGAGGCGCGGGTTATGTTGGGGTTCGTCCGGATCGTCACTGTCCGGGTATAGGTATTTAATGTGCTGCAGAGTGGCCATCTTATCGGCTCTAGTAACTCTGTTCTTGTTTTTATTTTTCTTAAAACTACTGTTCTTGAACGTTGGAGTTTTGTGGGCCTTGATACCTACGGGTTCAGGCATTCGTTGGAACTCGCAAGTGTTTGTCGTTTGTATTTTTGGCTTTGAGCCTCTGGGCGATGGAGTTTGCAGATCTGGGCTTTCATTGGGTACCAGACATTTGTTGTACTCACAAGCGCCAGACGTTGGGGTTTTCTTGAGGGACCCGCAAGCGTCTCTGGAGGGGCTCTTATGCCATTTTACATGTTTGGACGTGTTTCTACCTCTAATTGGCGTTGGGGCTACTGGGTCTTTGTGACCGGTTAGAGTAGACCTTTTGTGGGGATTGTCAGCGCCATTATTCCGGCTCATGGGCCGTGTCTCTCTGTATTCTTTGTTTTCTTCATCTAATTTTGTTCCATCCGATCCGTTGGAGATAGGGATGACGGTGTAGTCTTTGGTGTGGACAAGCGTTATGTCGAGGCTTGTCAGAACTACTTGGAAATTGTTAGCGTTGAGGATCCCAATGGGCGCTACCTTGATTCCTGATGAGAGTAAGCTATTTGTCAGGAAGACTCCATCGTCTATCTCCTGCGATAGACAGAGCATTTCTTCCGCCAATTGCAACGGGATTTTGACTACAATCTGGGATCTTGCAGGTATGCAAACAGGTTTGTCCAAGACTATCTGGTGCTGCCTTATTTCGCAAGCCGGATCTTTGGTAGTTCTTTTATCCGAGTGGTGTTCTTGTGTGCTACAGCCAGCATTCTCCAATTGAGATGCCTTGAGGACACTGCAAGTAGAAAGCTTGACCTCTGGGGCCTCCGTGCTACCTGTTAGTGTTTCTACTTCGACTGCGTTTTGTGAACACTCCTCGTCCGATGCTAATATTAGGGGTATGGCAAACTCTTCGAGGTTAGTTTCCGTGCGAGGAAACCTGAGCGCCATATTTGGACCTTCAACATTACAATTCTTTGCTAAGAAGTCATTTCCTAGCAAACCGTCGTCCGTGAGACCTGGAAGGTCTTGTATGACTTGGAAATTGCAGGGTATGTTGTGTTTTAGAGTAAAGTTTCCCTGGCAGCTTCCCAAGGTTTTTCCAGTTCCAAACGGCGTTTGTAGTGTGTACACCTCCTCGGTATTGATGTCGTCGAGGGACTGTAGTGCTTTTTTCTTAATAATACTAACCTCAGCGCCAGTATCCACTACCAATTTGGTTTGGCCGTGTAGGCCGATGTCCAATGGAAGTTTTACGGTCGAGATACTAGTCTTGTTCGTCTGAGGTGACCCTTGTTTGTTTTGCGGAGGGTTTATAGTCGAGCCGGGGAGTTTTGGGTCGACTGTGCGTCGTTTCCCGAATTCTGAGACTCCCATTTCTGTTTTTGTTGGCAAACGTCAACAGAGTGTCCGCGTCGGCCACAGAAATTACATTTGACGCTTATGTTATACACTCGGGGGCCGCTGGATGGACGTTGTTCTGGAGTCGGTCTGTTTTCTCTTGGGGGCCCTCTTGCATGGGCTGTATCTTGGATTCTAGCAGAACGATTTGTTCTGCAATCGCGAACATCATGCCCATAATTTTTGCAATTCACGCAGAAAGGTGTGTTTTTGCGCTTTAGACAGTCGGAGTACGTATGACCCCGTTTTTGACAGAAGCTACATGTGATGTTCTGTGCCGGTGTACTGAGGTTCGGTCGCCTGTTTCCAAACCTGTGGTCTCTTTGCTGAAATGAAGGGCGTTGTGATGGATGGGGAGTTAATGGTTGGTTTTGGTAATTTGGTGGTGCTGTCCTAGGGGGTACCTGTAAAAAGTTTATTTGACCATGGGCTAACGGGCTGGTCCTTGTGTGTGTGTCATAACTTTGTGTGTGTGGTAATGTGGGCATTTGTGAAAGTGGGGATTGTATAAATAGGGCGCTTTGCTGGAGCCTCTCCATGTCCAGCGCCTTTTGTATTAGTTCGTCCACTGTAGCATCGCCTATTGTAAGGAGATACTGGCACAAATGCGGGTTTCCTACTCCGCTTTTCAGTGCATTTTTAGCGAAGTCTTCTAACTGAGTCTTCACTGTGGACGCTGCATTGCCGTATTTGGTGTCGGCAGCTTCTTTGCAAAGGACCAGCAATTGTTTCAGTCTGGTCGTATATGCATTTAACGTTTCTAGGGGTAGTTGTCGAGTTGTGATTAGTTTATTTACCAACTCTTGATAGGTTTCCCTAGGTAAGTATGCCCTATTTAGACGTTCTTCCACTTCTTTGAAGGTGGGTGGCACGTCTGAGGCGAAGAGTTGATACGCTTCACCTCGGAGTCTGGTGGGCAAAATTTGTAGGAAAGCTGCTTGTTCCTCTGTGGTAAGGCATTGCTGTGTCTGTTTGCAGCAACCTATAAAGGTTTGGAGCTCTTGGCTCAACTGAGGGCTATTTGCGCCAGAGAACAAAGGAACAAGCTGTGCCGTTAGTTTGGCTACTTTGGCGTAATCTACCATCTTGGAGTATTTGTAGGTTGTTTTGGGTTTATACTCGGGTAGACTAAGCAAGCTTTCCTCGTGACTGGTGTCCGTGAAGGATGCTTCCAGCCAATCGAATAAGAGGTCTTCGTCGGTCGGGTCGGATTTGGTCTGATCGTCGGTGTCTGTTCCTGATGAGGCTCTTACAATTACACTGGCCTCTTTACAATTTTCCCTATTTAACCTATCTTCCTTAACTAATTCGAGCGAGCGCGAGGTTCCCTTAAATTCGGCGATGTCTGCCTTAAATCTCTCTGTATCTTCCTGATATTTTTTAACTAAGGCGAGCCTATCCTCGCGGTTTTGTGTGAGTTTTTTATCTAAAACGTCACACTGAGGTACAGAGAGTTTATCGGAGTCCCGCGCTTTCTCGAGAACCCTATCTAAATATCTATTTAAACTTACTTTACTAGCGGTTGTAGGAATGGGTAAAACTGTGCCGCTCCTAAGCTTTCTTCCTTCGGCTTCTTTCGGCGAAGGGGGTGGACGTTCGCTATTAGTCGGGGACGTCCTCTCAGCCGGAAACTTGGTCCTCGGTGCGGCTTTCGGTGGGGAGTCGCCTTCCGACTCCGACATGCACTACGTGTTGTTGGTGGTTGCAAGGGGGGCTAGTAGCCTACTTAGGTACTCCCTTGCCGTAGTTCTCTGTTGATAGGGGGGCTACTTCAGCCGTCTTTTGGTTTCCCTGTGATGCGATCTGAAAGGGGGCTTTTAGCCGTCTTCTGTTTTTCCTCTCAGACCTACCGCTGTGTTGTAGTTGGTGGAGGCGAGTCGTTCCTTTGATCGTCTCGTTATTTAAAGTTGCGGACGGGTTGACCTTTGAGTCGTCCGATATGAGGGTGGCTTTCCTTAAAATCGTCCTTCTAGGAGTGGTTTCGGGAGCACCGCTGGCCCTGGAGGATGATTTCTGGGTTTCCTTCTGTTCCTCTCTGGTCACGGGGAAATGTTCGGCTCTTTTAAAGATGGTGCCTTTTTGCACTTGTACAAAGGGTAACCGCTTGCTCGCCTGGAGCAGAGGCAGCTAAAGTTGTTTAGCCCTGAGCGTTGGGGGTGACTTACTGGGCTATTGACTACCCAGCAGTGGCCAAAGGATCCCCTTTTATTCGATATTAGATCGAGGGTTTTAAAGCGTTTACGGTTTGTACCAACCAAGCTTCCTCGATCCTACCGGCTGCGCCAATTTTGTTATATATTTTTCTTTTGGTTCCCTGATATAATTGTCCCGGTTGTCTTTCAAACACTTTGTTTTCTATACGTTTGGTTTTCTTTTATTTTAATTTAAGTGGTTAATTACACTCTTATACGTAGACCATAGCACGTATTAACTCACACAGTATGAATACAATATAAATCTGGTTTACTTAATTAATCGGTTTACACATTTTAATTGTAGTCACTAATTTAAAAATTTATATAGTCCTTAGCACGTATTAGTTCACACAGTATGAATACAATATAAATCTGGTTTACTTAATTAATCGGTTTACACATTTAAATTGTAGTCACTAATTTAAAAATTTATATAGATCTTAACACATGTCACTAGATTCTATTTTCTATCGGTTTGTTTTTTATTCTTTATTCCTCGATAATCTAACTTTCAAAAACCGCGAATCCACCGTTAAAACATACTCTTTCCCGCAACGTTTAAAAATCAGACAACTCTCCGACAAAGTTTAAAATCAGACTCACTATTCTTATTTTTTCGCCACGACCAGTTACCTGTTTATTCGACTGAGCTTTTTGATCAAGGTAGAAAGCTTTGAGCTTTCGCTCTTGATCGTATAACTTCCGCTTAGTCGTTAAACATTAGGCAAGCTTTTGATCGTGTGTGTGAAAGCTTTCTTATTCTCACTTTTTGGCTTGGAAAGTTCAAGCACCGATAGACCTTGGCTAAGGCGATGTACTTATTGGAATTTGATGGCGAGGCGTTTTTAGCCTGAGACTTGGAATTTTACCCAGGTGCTTTGCCATCATTTTCAATGTACTTTTGCCTTACTTAGATTTCTAGGAAAATTTACCCGTTAGCCACTTCGTGAAAGGGGATATGCAATTTCCTCTGGAATTTGTTTACGAAGTGGCTACTTGATGGTAAATTTTATGTTTCTTGTTTGTGGTCATATCCGTTATCCGATGTTGTTGACAAAAATGTCCAGCATCGGGTTTCGGATCTGACCTGTAACAAGCCTGTTAATTTTTACTTGGATCTGATTCAAATAAGTCAATTTGTTCATAATAATTTTCTCGAAATTGATATTTATTATGTTTCATGCTAAGATTTAATACCTTCATATATGTAGCAATATAATCCGTCTGTGCCCGAAAGCCATTCTCTTATTACTTTTATGGCTTCTGCCAACGGAATACTTGGATGTAGCGAAATGACATCAAATGACACCGAAATCCATTGTCTTTCAGTGAGAGATCTTTAATTATATTACCAATATGTACAGAATTTTTTCTTTACCTTTGGTATTACCTAATTTCTTTAATTCGTCTACTAGCCAACTACTAATTTTTAAACATGTGGAATTAGTCGTCGTCATGGGGAATTAGTCGGCTTATTGCCGGATTTGTGTACTTTTTTGGATTTGAAATTGCCTACTTTCTTTTTTTTAAATCTTTGGAATTTCCGATGCTAACGAATTCTTTTTCTAATAATCTTTTGAACAGGGTTGGAGTTTATTATTTAAAAATTACTTCCTCCATCTGCTCGAGTATTCCCTTTTCCTTTTTGGTGTCGGATTGGTATTGCAATGTGGTTTCAATGTTTAATATAGTTTTATCTAGTAATATATTTGTCTTTGGAGAATATAAATTATCGATTTGCCCGGACGAAACTTCTACCTCTCTTGTAAAGAGGTGTTGTTTGTTTCTTGCTCCAATTGTACGTTATTTATTTAACGAACACCACGAACTTGTTGAAATTCTCGAATTTCTGCATCTCTGCTATTGAGCGTGGTAGGCAGGTCGTCTGCATTTTCACTGATTTAAGTAAGGCGTTCGATCGCATAAATCGTAAAATTCTTGTTCTCAAACTCTGCTTGTTCTGCTTCTTGCTCCATCTGATTTTGAGCTTATTCATAAACGCAGATTTGCGCAGCAAATACACCATTCAGCTGAACTGAATAAGTTGCTGAATCATGCAGCTGATCGTATTCAGCGAGTCTCGTTTCGTGGTGCTTTATAATACTGCCAGGGTTCCACAAGGCAGTCATCTCGGACCAGTGCTTTTTTAATCTACATTAATAACTATTCTTTGATTCCGCCTTATTCTAAAATTCTCTGTTATGCTGAGAACGAAAAGATTTTCCGTATTGTGTTGAACGTCACCGACTGTCTCCTTTTAAATTCTGACTTAGGCACCTTTCAAAATTGGTATTCCATTAACCGCTTTTCACTAGTTATCGGTAAATGCCCAAGTATGTCCTCTCAAAAAAGAAACCCAGTGATTGTCGCCTAACGTCGTTTGAAAAAGCTAGGAATCTGGGTGTCTGGCTGAATTCCCACTTTTCATTCGATGACCACCTTGATGCTACAATTAATAAGTTCAGTGTGACCTTTGCAAAGCTTTGGTCGAAAGAGTTTGATGACCCCCACATCACTTAGTGTCCCTATTGTCTCTATTGAGGCGGTCCAGCGGAAGTTTGTTCGTTGTGCCTGGCGCGGCCTCCCCTGGCATAATTTCCTTATACTACATCCTTACCGTGAAAATGCATGTTTTTAATACACCCGTTTAAATTCTTATTAAATTTGACATTTTATTACCTTATTATTATTATTATTTTCGAAAAGGTACAACATGCCAGGGTGGAGAGAGCATTAGAGAACTGCAAGTAATGATCCTCGTTAGAAGGACCATGAAACCAGCACAAGATTCGCAAGGCTATAGGAGTGTCTTTAGTTAAAGTTTTGAGGGTTATTTGACAAGGATGATAACGTCCATGTCATCATATCTCAGAAAGAAGATTCCGACAGATGATTAGAATTTTTCATTTGGCTTCTGTAATCCGACATCGGGAACCTCGGGGTTGGTATCACAAACTTTCACAGCCTCCATAACTGGTCTTTATGGGAAATACACCCCGTGCAACAAAAAGAGCCGCACGTTTAAAGTTAAATAACAACAATTTATTATGTAATTTTTTTGTATTTTACATTATTCACATATAACCCAATTAAAAAGTATCTTTTATGCAATATGTTATTTGTTTCCAAAAAAAATTTAGTTTTTCGTTCGAAATCAAAAAATGCTTCATTTTGTTCAAATTTTTAATGCAATGTTATTTCATAAAAAATTAAAAATACAGTAAGCCAACAATATCTCTTTATTTTTATTAAACTTAAAAATGTATTTTCAAAACTTAAAGGTTTTAAAATTGAGTTTAAAAAAAAATTAGTACTTTGTAGTACCGCCCTTTGCCTTAATAACGTCTTGAACCCTATGCATGTATGCAACTGTACATAGTGAATATTTTTAGCAGAAGAGTGCAATTGCACATCAACAACCGTTAAAAGCAATTTGGACATCTTGGAGACTATTTAGCACGAATTGAGCCGGGAAGATATGAAAAAGGAAACCACGTGCGGCTCTTTTTATTGCACGGGGTGTAGTTATCAGAATTGTGACTACAGCGACGAAACATCTTACACAGGAAATTAGAAGACGGTTATTGAAATGCATCGAAAGTGGCGGAGGACATTTTGCATAGCTTTTACAATATAATAGTATTAACTGTAATAAGTTTCGAATTTTATAAAAACCACTTTAGACTTAATATTAATTTAATTTCTTTAAGCCAGTAGGTATTCTACTTTGGGCGCTCGAAAAAAGGCTATTTTTATGAAATCGTTATGAGACTATGAATGAAGTTATTGATGTAAGGTTTGTTAGGCTTAATAAATTTTTAATGCTGTAGAAATTTTAAAAATGGGCCATCTAAAACAGAAAACTTTTAAATTTTTCGATTTAAAAAATAACAAAATGGTGGCGAAAAAAGTAGGAAGATAAAAAATTGCATGTTTTTTCACTGCTTTTTTGCCGTAAAAAAAATAGTAAAAATCAAAATTTTTAAATAATTCTAGTTCAGCCGGTTGCTATAGGTGTGCGAAATATGTGGTTAAAATTTTATAGCAATCCGTTCAGTAGTTTCAGAAATTTTTGCAACAAACGATGTAAAAAAGTAGTTTTGAGATAAACACGTTCAAAATAACCGCGTCGAATTAGCGAGCTGAGGTAGTTATGTTTGAGGGCGGAAAAGTATACTTAAAATGGTTGACTCTTTTTAAAATTTTGAGAGAATATTCTTGAATATTTTTACTTTCGAAAACCGTAAAAAAATCGATTTTTTTCGAAGTTTCAAACTAGAATACTGCCTTAAACGGCAGATTTTTCTAATATTCCCCAAAAGGTTTTCTACGTACAAATTTATACATCCTTTCTCTATG